>JAWDJD010000008.1:1200000-1800000 GCA_035047305.1 Bradypodion pumilum | reverse complement strand
CTTCGAGTTATGTAAAAAATAATTTTTCCTATGGGTTTGGTTCGAGTTACATTTAAAAAAACGATTTAAGCAAAAGCCTACAGAACGGACTTTTTTTGTAAGTAGGGGTTTTACTGTATTTTGTTTTGTGGTCACTGTTAGTTTGTTGGTTACTGTTAGCATAAATAATAATGGGCAGAATGTTTTTGTGAATTTATTGTAGTTTTGAGTGTACTGTAATTGCATGAATTGCAGTGGTGGGTTAACCACTCATTGTGGGCAGCATGTGGAACAAAATGGGATGCCTCAGCTCAAAATCAATGAGTTGATGTTCACTTTTTTAGTCGTGTGTCAATTGTGCAATTCAGTGCGTGACTAGGAATGCAAGAGGCAGTATATTAATCATCAGCGGTTAACTACTACACTTTATCCAAATACACTTAACTTCACAGCAATCCTAGCCAGTAATTTCTGTTGTGGCATAGTTATACGGGGTGTCCCAAAAGTCACCATATAAACGCAAAATTGCATAACGGATATCTTTGAATGTGTTCACCATGTACAGGGGAGGACCTGTGTGTAGAAAGAGGTGGCCAACACATAGATAATATTTTGTAAATATTTTGTAAATTTTTGGGATGAATATTTTGTACATAAAGATACATTCAGCTACAATTTCCTATTTCCCTATACAGTCAACCCTCACATAACAACGCAGTCGGATAGCATCATTTTCGCTTAACAATGCGTCATTATGCACCACGTGTTCCCCCGCATAACGTTTTTAGTGTCATCCGGACAACGACGCTAAAATAACCATCATTATCCGGACAAAGACGCTAAAAACGTTGTTATCCGGGAAACTCCATAGAAACCCGCCTAACAACAAAAATCGCTTAGCAACGCTACTTGGGGAACCAAGTAATGTCATCATGCGAGGGTCTATTGTATGTGGTGACTTTTGGGGTACCCTGTATTTTAAGTAAAAAATACCCCATCATTTGTCATCGGTCCTGGCTAGCTTCCAGCAGTGAAAAGGCATACTAAAAGAATTTAAAATATACAATAAACATTGCAGTTGACAAGATGCATATTAAAAACTTCTTACTGAAGACCTACAATTTCATCAAATTGTGCGTGCTAACATGGCAGATATATTCAGGAGCTGCTTCAGCTGCTGTGTGGCAATTGTCCTTTCCCCTGCCTGTGTTCCTCAATAAATGAACACATGCTAAATGGAAGACACATGTCTCCAGATACCCAGCAGACAGCTGTTGGGAGCTGTGGCTGTTCGGCTTTGAAGTGTGGCATAAACCTGCCACTTATGAAATTATTCTACCTCCACAGCTGCCAGAGGAGCTATGGCCTGTATTGTATGTAACCAGGTATTATTTGTATGCTTAAAAAGCTAAGGTTGCTATAAGTTGATTTTGACTTAACAGAATATAATATAACAAACTAGTATTTTTTGCCCGGACTTGCCAGGCAGGTATATTTTGTGTGTTGCTGGTTGGGGTAGTTTTGGGGGTACACGCACACAGAGAAAGTGCGTGTGCGCGTGTGTGTGTGTGTGTAGCTCCGCATTCGGCCCTGGCTGTCAGAGAAGGGGGTGGATTTCTCTGACAGGCATGGGCAAATCGTACCTCCGCATTTGGCCCTTGTCTGTCGGAGGAAGCAAGCCCCTTCTCCGACAGTCAAGGGCTGAATGTGGAATGGGCTCGTTTTCCTCCGGGAAGTGAAGGCAGAGAACGGAGCACCGTTTTCTGCCTTTGCTTCCCAGGGAAGTGGCTCACTATCTTTGTATTACCCCCTCAGTTGTTTCGTGTTAGCTCTCGGAACTGCGGAAGGGGTAATACAAAGGTGGCAGCCAGCGATCAGCCAGGGAGAGCTACTCCCCTGATGAATTGTTGGCTGTCGCCTTTGCATTTCCCCCTCAACTGTTTCGAAGGTTGGCACGAAACAGTTGTGGAGGAAATGTAAAGGCTTCAGCCAGCGATCCATCAGGGGAGAAGCTCTCCCTGGAGGATTGTTGGCTGACGCCTTTGAATTTTTCCCTCCTTTGTTTCGTGCGCTGGCACGAAACAGAGGAGGAAAAATAGCCATGGTGAGAGCCGGCACGGACAACAATGCCACCTGAGGAAACAGCAGTGCAGAGGCAGTGCCTACGCCAGCACCTTGCCCAGCAATGTCCTCAGGCAGTGTTGCTGAGGCCGGGAAGGGCGGCAGGGCAGAGGCAACGCCTACGGCAGCACCTTGCCCAGCCGTGCCCTCAGGAAGACTGTTCCCTCAGCCTGGGCCATTTTTTTAATGCACACGCTGGCTGTCCCGCCTCCTTCGTGCTCACATCCCTCAGCCTGATTGGCTGAGGGGTGGCGTGGCGTGGAGGACGCTGGGAAGGGTAGGTTTTTTTTGTTTTGGTTCGTGCGGCGTTGGCCCCACTCTTGGCTTCCGGACCCTTGTGGCGATGCTCGTAGGGACAAAAGGTAAGTGAGGCCAGCTCATTACCGGATAGTAGGGATGGGTGTGGCCGCGCATGCCAGAATGCACGGCCCATCCACCATTTATAGGTAAAGATGACTGGATTTATGCCCATGTTGTCTCTATTGACACAGAAGTGTCATACGCTCTCCTCCCCATGTCCTTTCCCCATTTCAGCTACTGGAGATTTTCTGCAACTCTGCTGGATTTTGAGGTTCAACTCGTACCTGCCATCTGCATTAAATGGGAAAAATATATTAAAGAAAAGAATGAAAGCTAAGTTAGAAAAGGATAATTTCTTCTCTCACTTCTATATTATTTGACCTTTCTGTGCTTTTCTGATATACCGTATATATTCGAGTATAAGCTGGGTTTTTAGCCCCAAAATGAGCGCCCCAAAAGGGACATGGCTTATACTCGAGTCAATGATCATGAGGGTTGAGACAATGCCAACAATTTAATTAATTTTACCATATTTTCATGTATTTTGATTATTGAAACTCACTAGCAGCTGCTGCATTTCCCAACCTCACCTTATACTCGGGTCAATCTATTTTCCTGGGTTTTCAGGTCAAGATTAGGTAGCTCAGCTTATATTTGGGTCATCTTATACGCAAGTATATACAGTATACCACCATACTAGTGAATGCCTAGGCCAGTGATGGTGAACCTTTGCACTCCAGGTGTTCTTGGACTTCAATTACCCAAAGCCCAAGTCAGCATTCCTGCTGATCAGAGCTTCTGGGAATTGAAGTTCTAGAACAGCTGGAGTGCCAAGATTCACTATCACTGGCCTAGGCAGAAGGGTTCACAGAGTGGTAGAGGGAAGAAGGATTTCCAAAGGAACCTGGCTGGCACAGGTAGGAACATCCCTGCATGAATCCCCTTGGGACTCTTTAGATTGTGGGAGAAAATAGAGATCAGAAAGTATAAAACTTAGAAATCCACATTCCAGGAGATGGTTGAGGTCCAGCACAAAGCAAAACTGTTTGGTCTATCTAGAGAGCTAGAGACCAGCCTGAGAAGTGATACTTCATTCAAATGTTCTAAGGAATGCTAGAAAAATGATTAACCTTTTACCGGAAGATCTGTGGAGTCAATCTAGCAAGTCAGTAGCCACTCCCAAATATAGTTGTTTTCCATGTCTTAAAGTAGTAGAATTCTGTAATGTGCTCAAGGTGACCATCACAGTGCAAAGTACACAACAGTGACTTTTTTGAGATGTAACCACACCAATTACATCTCCCAGTAAATAATTGAAAGGCGCCGGTATTACAGCAGAAAGCCAGAATGTTCATCTCAGTACAAGAGAAAGTACTGAGTTTGGGTGTACTACAGGTGGAAGGCACTTGTTTGTTTGCTCCACAAAGCATAGGGGCAGATCTGTATTCAGGGTTCAACTTACAGTACAGTACTTTAAAGCAGCTGCAAGGGGCCTCTTGTTTCTACTTGAGCAGGTGTGTGTACAGGTATGTGTGTCAAGCTTCCTCCATCAGATCCCCATCCCCCATATTTTAGTTTTTTGGTGATGAACTTGCTGATAGCGGAAGCTTTTTTAAGGTTATCTGATAGCTGTATTTTTCCTCACTGGGGATCTTGTAGCTGCTGCTAGGACAGGGGTGCACACACTACGTCCCAGTTCTGGCCAGATTCGGCCCCTGCCAATTCATCTGGCCCACGAGCACTTCCGCTTCCAGGACCAATGAGGGCTTTGTGGTCTGGATGAATTGACATAAGGGGCCAGATTTGGCCCCTGGGCCGTAGTGGCCGGCTCCCTGAACCATGTGACTGGTCCATGGCCTGAAACGTTTGGGCACCCCTGTTCTAGGAGGTGGTTAGATTAGCAAAAAGGCAGTGGGTGAAAAGATTCTCTCCCCTCTCCTACAGTGCTACTCCAATTAAAATCAGATCTCCTCGCAGCTTTTTCCTGTCTTCTTTTTTTATTATATAAAAAAGCAGGAAATCTTGACATGAAACTCCTATGCCACTTCTGCTTCGGGAAGCTAAAACTAGCAGAGAAAAGAAAGAGAGCTGGCAGAAAAAAGTGCTTCAGATAAAGCTGAGGAATCCTGAAGATCAGTGGACTGGAACAACCAGTCAAATCTTTGACTTCAGGGCTCTGGTTTTATTCCGTTTTATGCAACTGTGGCTAAATTCTGGCCTCAAGGCAGACATCTAATCTGATTTTACATCTCCCAGTAAAGAGTTAATGGATTGCACAGTGACAGCCTCCTCCCAAATTTCATGGATTCTCCTTGCATGGTTTTGTTGTTGCCTGGGAACAGGACGGGTTTCTTGCGTGTTGCCATAATTTGGGGTAATTTGCCTTTTCCTTTGTTATGGCAGTATTTACTATTTTGATATAAAGCAGCCTTGATACACAGGCCTTTCAGAAGGAACTGAGACAAGTCCATGTCGAAAGCTATCCAGCAGTTTCTGCTGTCACAAAATATTATACAAGCTCTCTTGGATGTTGCCCTTTATTACACCATGTTACTTGTGTATGGCTATTTATTTATTTATTTACCGCATTTTTATTTATTTTACTTATATCCTACCCATCTAGGGGGTTTTCCTACTTTGGACGGCTAACAACACGAAACTCGCATATTAAAAACATATTAAGAACACATTTTTTAAATAAAAAAAATAGAAACACCCTACTGGCGACAGAGAGAGACAGAATAAAATACCTAACGTTCAGCCGTTGGCAAAACATTCTCAAAGGCCTCTTTCTAAAGAAACTATTCCGACTGCTTTTTAAACATAGGCAGGCATGGGACCTGGCGCAGTTCAACTGGAAGGGAGTTCCACAAAGTTGGTGCCGCCACTGAGAAGGCTGTTCTCCGAGTCAGGCCTTCCTTGCAAATCCTTGGGGTCAGCACTTGGAGCTAAATTGTCTAAGAGGTGATGTGGGCTGAGAGTGATGTGGGCTGATGTCCAGAGGGGAAGACGCTTCACTAGATAGGAATGTCCCAAACCATTTAGGGCATTAAAAGTTAGAACTAACTCCCTGAACCTGATATGGAAAGGAATGGGTAGCCAGTGCATCCCTGCCAAGGCTGGTAAGATATGATTAAATTTTGTCACTCCGGTAATCAGCCTAGCTGCTGCATTTTGCACCCATTGAAGCCTCCATATCAGGGACAAGGGAAGCCCCATGTAGAGAGCATTACAGTAGTCGATACATGAGACTACCAATGAGATAACTAGTGTTATAAGGGACCGCCCGTCCAAGTAGAGGCAACTGAGCTACAGGATTTCATGTCCGATGGTTGGTCAGAACGTCTTCTCAGATAGTTGCTCTCGCCAGTATGTTGTTTCCTTGTGAACATTTCTGTTTCTGCATAAAAATGATTTAGATCCAGGAGTCCTTCTTGTATTTCATTGCTTTTGGCTCAACAGGTTTTTTTCCCCTCCTGCCATGACATAAGTAGGCACAGAAATAGAGATATGTGTAAGTAGATAACTGTATCTACCAAGTAAGGGTCATGTTTGTTTATTTGATAAAATGTGCCATAAAGATATGCTTCACTCTGGGTTTTCTAAATAATCTGATAATTTTCTGGAGAGACATCTCTTTGTCACAGATGGCAGGAAGAATCAGTGTTTTACAGGATTGTATGATGTAGTGCAGGGGTGCCCAAACTACGGCCCACGGTGCCAAATCATCTGGCCCTCGCCACTCCCGGAAGTGGAAGTAAAACGTGCCTGCGCATGTGCAAAACGCTGCCGTAAATGACCCACGGCTGTTGTAAACGCATTTACAACAGCTGTGGGTGCATTTGCAGCAGCGTTTTGCGCACGCGTGGGTGCGTTTTATTTCGCTTCCAGTGGGAGGAACCATGTGACTGGCCCACTCAACCACTTGGCTGGCCCGTGGCCCAAAAAGTTTGGACACCCCTGATGTAGTGGATAGAGTGTCATACTGAGATGCAGGAGCCCAGGGTTCAGATCCCCACACCACTTTGGAAACTCATTGACGGCAATGGGAACACACTCTTTGACTGTCTCACGGACCATGAAAATCCACTGAGTGTCTGTAGGTGGGAAGCAAGTTGACAGTACATAACAGCGAGTATTGTATAGAACAGTGATGGCGAACCTTGGCACTCCAGATATCTTTGAACTTCAATTCCTAGAAGCCCTGATCAGCAGGAGTGCTGGCTTGGGCTTCTGGGAATTGAAGTCCAAGAACACCTGGAGTGCCAAAGTTTTCAATCACTGGTATAGAATAATCTTCTGTGTGTCTGCTTGGTCCCATTAAGCGCAGTGAGGTCTACTCCCAGATTAGCGTGTTGCAGTTTTAATCTTGTTTCTTTTCGATTTTTAATGAGACTAAACACGATACTTGTGGTCACGTTCTATTTTAGACCCCCAGGTGAGATATTTATGAACTATAACAGCAGATGAAGAACATCAGAGGATCCTATTTTCTATGTCGGAGAGTAAACAAAACAGCAAAAAAGACAAAAGAAAGTTGTGGTACCTTAAAGACTATTTAAATGTGAGCTTTCGTGGACCAAGTCCACTTCATCAGACATAAGAGTGAGGCCTCATGGCATCAATTTATACATATCAGATACACAGGCACAGAATGATTGGCCAGTCTAACAGAAAAATAACAATGGGGAAAAAATATATACTGTACACCTCTATATATACGCCTCTCTCCCTTGTTTCTTTCCCCCTAGTTAAACAATCTTAGATATGGTAAGCTGGTCTTATAGGGGAGGCACTCTATCCTCTTGATAGCTGTGGTTGTGCTTTTCTGCACTGTTCCACAGTTTACTGTTTCAGATGCGGTGTGCAGAACTATACCTAGATTTGTAGAAAGGCAGTTTTGTCTTCATTTCATTTTTAAACTACCGGTATGCACAGCATGGCATTGTCTCTTTCATAGTCCCCCTGCACTGCAATTCCAATATCACTTTCTCAATCAGGCAGTGCCACCCTAGATTCCATCTGTGTATATGTGAAATTCAGTTTTTTGTCCTATAGTGCAGTGATGGCGAACCTTATAGAGACCAAGTTCCCAAACAGAGGGGTAAGGGCAAACTTTGTGCTTGGGGAAGGAGGAAGCACTCCCATTGGGCTGCTGGGCAGAGGGGTGGGGTGAACTCTGTGCTGGGGTGATAGCGTGTGTGGCCAAAAGAGAGGGCTGGGAGTGCCACATCTGGCACATGTACCATAGGTTCGCCACCACTGCTATAGTGCATCACTTTTTCTTGGTCAGGCTAATATGTATCATGATTCCTCCCAATCTAGAGGGATGTCGTTGGATGCACTTCACAATCCTTTTGTACTGTATTCTAGTAATTTGGTGTTGTCAGTAAATTTGGCCACTTTTCTGTTCAACCAGAACTTTTGCCTGTTTGCTAATCATTTACTCCATTTCTGTGCAACAAGAGAGCATTCACTTTTGGAGCTTTGCATTAACTGATTAAATAAATTGCTGATTCATTCCACTACCAACATGCCCCCCCCCCACTTGATAAGTAAATTCATTGATAAACAGTAATCCCTGTGGGTACTGATACTAAGGGGGCTGCAGTGGCTCAAGTGGCTAAGAAGTTGACTGGGAGGTGGAAGGTCAGCAGTTCGATTCTCGACTACTGCAGGACGGAATGAGCTCCCGTCTTTGTCCCAGCTCCTGCCAACCTAGCAGTTTGAAAGCAAGAAATTGCAAGTAGATAAATAGGGACCACTTTGGTGGGAAGGTAACAGCGCTCTGTGCGCTCTGGTGTCTAGTCATGCCTGCTACATGACCACATAAACGTCTGCAGAAGCAGACAGTGCTGCCTCTTCGGCTTTGAAATAGAGATGAGCATTGCACCCTAGAGTCTGATACGACTGGCTTTACTCTTTACCTATATTACATTTGAATTGTCCCTACTTTCTGATTGAATTAGCCAACCCATTTGCCAAATGATAGTTTTACTCACTAAGAGACAACTTGCCCATCATCATTTATATTCCTGATTTGCCTGAAATAAGAGTTTATATTGCCAAAACAGCAACAAAAAACAACAACAAATCCCACAACACCACTATTGTTTGCATTTTGCTTTGCTGTATTTTATAAAACCATTTGTACACCACCCTTCAACATCTGGTTTTTCTGTGGACAATAAATGCAAGATTAAAAGAAACCACAATGTCATAAATAAAATAAATAAATGTAGCACTGGACTCAAGCGATTTGAAAAGTCAAAGAAAATGAATAAGTTTTGGCACAAAACATAGCTGTGAAGGCATCAAATGAACCTCTTTGGAGAGAGAATTCCAAGGCAGAGTGCCATAACTGAAAATGCCTTCTTCCTGCTACCCACCTCTTTTGACAGTGGGAAGTCTAGCATTAGCACAGGAATGGTGCACAAAATATATACTGTGTGTGTGTGTGTGCATACTGCATATGGAGGTTACTAGACACTAGTTAGTGAATTTGTGTACATACCAGAGGAGAATATAATCCAGGCTAGATCACATGAGTTGTTCATGCATGATTATTTATTATTTTAAACATTTACAGAACAACTTTGGGGATGAGGGTATGTGGGTTTGTGACATTGCAGGTGCAAGACAACCCCCCCCTGTACACAGTACACTTTTTTGAGCCCTCTGGCTCAAATACAGCCAGATAGTGCGGTGAATATAATTTCACATTGCCATGTACCACTCAAACTTTGTATGTCTCCACGCTCCATTACTTAATTTACCTACATTAGGTAAAACTAAAATATACCTATGCATCTGAAAAGCAAAAATATAAAGATTGTGCTCTTGAGAGAATTCGGCTTCTTGAAAATATGACTCTTTCAATGTTTCTACCCATACAAATCTATAATTAGAAGTTTATGGGTGATGCTTGTTGATACAGCAGAAGCTGTGGTGGGGCTAGATAAGATTTATGACACATACTGGCCAGGATTCCCATAGCCATGCGGGAAACCCTTATGTTGCTCTGGAAAACACTAGGCATAGGGATGATGCCTTGTAAATGAAACAAGAGTAGCAGTCACCAAGTAAAAGGAGCAGTTATTTGTCTCAAAATGATTTGTGGTTGGGCTAGTCAAGAGGAGTGAATGGGTGACTGATCAATTAAAGTATTAATGTATTAGAACAGTGCTGAGGAACAGGGGATTAACTGAAATTTTGAAGAAGGAAAAAGCCTGACCATCTAGCATACCATTTAAAATCACACAGAGGAACATCCTTTTCTGTAGCATATGCAGTGGACTTAGCTGGATTCCTAGACCACTCATGCCTTGTGAAAAGCCACCACCTTGTTTTCTCTAGAAATTTTGGCACATAGGCCTGCATGTTTCACAGTAGGAACGAGAATTCAAAAAATTCCCAATTCTCATTGTTTTTCCAAGCCTTCAAAGCTGGGATTCCCTGATAAGTCTCCCTCTGCACCAGCAACATTTCCCAGTTTTTTTCTTCCTTCCTTCTTTCTGATGCAGTACTACTCCTGAGGAGTTTTTAGCCTGTGCATCTTAAAGTCATTTCTAGTGAATTCTACGCAGGAAAGAAGACAATTTGTTTTGGAATTGTACTAATTTTGCACAGCATGGCATTTGCCCAGGGGGGAAAAAAACAACTTTTGAGAAGTCCTTCAAGATTCCTGACAAGATTTCTTATTGGGGGTGGGGGGAATCTCACATGAAGAAATCTCACTGTGAGATTGACATCTCTTATCTGTGAACATGCCCAAAAAAGATTCTTAAAGTCAGAATGCTCCCGAGTACAGGGTCACTTCATGGCAAGCTGGGATCCACCTTAAACAAATTCACGCCAATGGCATTTTTTCCCGCCTCAGGGGGAAAAATGCATTCTCAGACACGAGTTGCAGTTGACAACGACGACACTCAGTAATTCCATTCACTTAGAGCAGGAGTTCCCAAGTTTTTCAAGCTCTTTCAGTCAGCTTTGAGGGCCGGATGGCCATTTTGCCCTGCCTCCACGATGGGGGTGGCCATTTTGTCCCAACAGCATCAATGGGGCAGTCATTTTGTTTCTCAAATGCCCTTGGAGGGATAGTGGGCCACATGAAATGGTGCTGTGGGCTGGATCCACCTTGCAGGCCTTAGGTTGGGAACCCCTGACTTAGAGTATACTATTTTATTTCCTGTTCCGGACAATAAAACTGTTCACATCCCTGTTGCCTACAACTATGATTTAATTATATCACTGTTACATTTAAAAGAAGCTGGCTTAACTGATGTCCAGAGTCTGAAAATACAGTAGAAAGATTCCATTTGAGGGGGGGAGGCATTTTAGATGTCCCTGATGCTGTAAACAATTGCCTTAATGAGAGCCGAGTTCATGCAGAGATAAAAAGCTACAAAACAAGCCAGCAGCCCCATTATGGCTTTAAAAGAGTAACTAGTGCTCTGTTGATGCTTTACTGTAGAGACATGTGACAGTAAGCTAGGAAATTGCAGGAATCAAAAGGCTGGAGATTGAGACTACTGTTTTTGTCTTTAATGATAATTTAATCAGAGGCTTGACATTTAATTAATGTAAATCACATTTTTATTCTTAACTTCTTCCAGCCTTTCTTAAACAGCCCTCATTTCCTATGTAATTTAAAACAATAAAGGCATAACACTATCTTCTTCGTTTGAAATTCAGTTGCACTGGAGAATGTTAACTGCCCTACAAGAGTTAAGTGGTTTGATTCCCCCTTCCGCTGTCATGGCTTCATCATTCTAGAACAGGGGTGCCCAAACTTTTCAGGATGTAGGTCGGTCACGTGGTTCCTTTCACCGGAAGTGGAAGTAACACGTGCCTTGCAATCTGTTTTACAACAGGATGAGATAAATTTTAAGCAGCCATTTTCTCTGCTTACATCAGGGGTGCCCAAACTACGGCCCATGGTCCGGATCTGGCCCCCAACGCCAATTCATCCGCTCCATGCTGCCCTGGTTGCTCCCAGAAGTGGAAGTAAAACACGTGTTTTACTTCCATCCGGGCAGGGGCCGGATCTGGCCCATAGGCCATAATTTGGGCTCCCCTGTTCTAGAAGAACCCTGGGATCTGTACTTTGCTGATGGGTCAGAATTCTCTGCTCGAGCCGCTCCAGAGTAATCCCCTGAACTAGAGCTCTTTAGCAGATAACATTGAGGCCAGAAACAGACATTAGAGATAACTGGAGCTGAAAGTACAGTGGTACCTCATACAATGATTTTAATCCGTTCCACGGGGCTCGTTGTACAAAACAATTGTTACATGCATCGTATAGCAATTTTCTGTATGGGATGCATCGTACAACGATATATATATTTTTGCTAAGTGGTTTTTCCCATTGAAAAATTGTTGTACCATTTTTTTCCATAGGGAAAATTGTTATGCGGGACACCATTTCCACCACCACCACCACCTAATTGTTATGCGATTTCGTTGCTATACGGGGCGATTGATGTATGAGGTTCCACTGTATGTTCATATTACAGAAATGTGATTAAGGTAACCTTTTTGAATTTGGGAAATCAAATTTCAAAAGGATCCGTTGCTGCTGCTGCAAGTGCCATGCAGTAATACCTCATACAAAGTCCGCTTCATACAACATCGGATTCATACAACATCGCCTAATTCCTTGAAAAAAGTTGCCTCATACAAAGTCGTGCAACTTTGTATGAGGCATTGGGGTTTTCCCAGGTTGCATTGTGCCTGGGCAGTATAAAAGGCAGGACACATGCGTGCATTGCTCTTGTGGGTTTTGCATGAGGCGAAGAGTGTTTAGGAGTGGTTTTGAGCACGGTTTTGGATTTTTTTGAATTTTTTCGTCAGAATTTTTAGAAGCATTCCTGGGATTTTTGCAGCATTCTTCAGGTTCTTGGACAATCAGGGTTGTTTGACATGTTTTTGTAATGTTTTTAGCCTTTAGACAATGATTTCTTAAAGTTCTGTCAGTTTCTTGTCTGTTTCCTTGACTTTGCCCTGAAGTCTGTGCTGTTACTGTACAATGTATCTGTATGGAAATGACGTTGTATGAGGCATCGCGGCAAGGATTTGGACGTTGTATGAGGCATCGCAGCTAGGATTTTGCATGCCTCATACAAAGTCCAAATCCGTATAAAGTCCAAACTTGTGGAACCAAGGTTGGACGTTGTATGAGTTATCACTGTATCTGATTCCGAATATTAGCGATCCTCATGGTGATCAGCCATAAAGATTGTCCTGCGAACAATATAATGCAGTGGTCTTCCATTTGCTTTCCACATCGCAGTGTGACACCTGTACCACTGATCCATTTCTGCAGCTCACTTTCTGGCCCTGAGCCCTGTTGGCACGCAAAGTCCTCCTCAGCCCCAGACCAGTTTTTTGATGAGGCTCCTGCCATCCATCAAGAGGGATTTAAGAGGGATTTAGTCCACTTGGGGACCATCATCCTTCCCTGTGGACTTTGCCACCCAAGTCTGTTAGTCCTCAGGGTTGTCAGGTTAGTTAACCACTGCCTGATGATTGGTGTTGAGTCACTGGCAGTATGGTCTACTCCGGATCTGGCCTGTGATGCCATTTCATATGCACCCCTCCAGTGGCATTTGAGAAACAAAATGGCTACCCCTTTTGAAGCTTTGGGGACAAAATGGCCAGCCCCATCGGCTGGCAGGGCAAAATGGCCGTCCAGCCCTTGAAGCTGACTGAGAGAGCGTGATTGGGCCCCTGGCTTGAAACATTTGGGAACCCCTGGTCTACTCTATTATCATAGCAGGATAACCTGGCCAGACTGGAACACTTTGCTGAAGTCCTCAAACTAGCTAATTTTCATGAACTCTAAGGTGAGAAAAGAACCCGAAATGAAGCTCAGATGCTTTCATTTTGTCAAGGATTTTCTTCTGGGTTGTTAAATCAGGGTGAGCAGACTTTTGGCCCTGTGTGTGTGTGTTTTGGTGGATGTTTTTATATATGACTTAAGTGCTTTCAACTTACAGGGAAACATGAATTAATGGCCTTCAAAAAGCTCCATCATTAGAGTCCTACTCAGATCCCACAAATTAAAGGCTATAACTTCCTTTATTGAATCCAGTTATCTCATGTTAGGTCATCCATTTTTCATACTATCTTCAGTTTTCCCAAGCATGCTTGCCTTTTTCAAGGAGTCTTTTCTTGAAAAGTCCAAAATATGACAGTCTGGTTTTTTTAGTGTCTACTAAGACTTCAGACTTGATTTGATCTTATTTTTCTTCCCAGCAGTCCATTTTATGTTTAAACCTCTCTAACGGCACATTTGGAATTAACTGACTTTTCACTATCAACTTTATTGTACAGCTGTCAAGTCTTACAGACTTGAGTCTTACAGATTTCAAGTCTTACAGACTTGAAGAGTGAAGTCAGAAGCCCTAAAAAGCACTGCAAACAACAAAGCCAGTGGAGACGATGGTATCCCAGCTGAATTTTTCAAGGCCCTAAAAGTTGATGGAATGGTATTACATTCAATATGCCAGCAGATTTGGAAAACACAACAATGGCCACAGAATTAGAAAAGATCAGTATATGTTCCAATTCCCAAAAAGGGTAATGCCAAAGAATGTTCAAATTATTGAACTATTGCGCTCATCCCACATGCTAGCAAGGTTATGCTCAAGGTAATACAGGATAGACTTCAGCAGCACGTCGAGAGAGAATTACCAGAAGTGCAAGCTGGTTTCTGAAGAGGCAAGGGAACTAGAGACCACATTGCCAACATATGTTGGATCATGGAGAAAACAAAGGGATATCAGAAACAAGTCTACATCTGTTTCATTGACTACACCAAGGCCTTTGACTGTGTGGGCTACAACAAAATGTGGCAAGTAATTAAAGAGATGGGTATACCAGAACACCTCATATGCCTCATGAGAAATCTGTACATTAGTCAAGAAGCAACAGTTAGGACAGGATACGGAATAACGGAGTGGTTTGGAATAGGAAAAGGAGTAAAACAAGGCTGCATTTTGTCACCCTGCTTATTTAACTTATACACAGAGCACATAATGCACAACACAGGGATGGACGAATCAAAATTGCTGGGAAAAACATCAACAATTTGAGATATGCAAATGATACTACCCTAATGGCAAAAAGTGAGGAAGACCTAAAGAAGCTCCTGCTTAGGTTGAAAGAAGAGAGTGCAAAAGCTGGCTTGAGACTTAATATCTATCAAGAAAGCCAAGAAATGGCAACAGGCCCTATCAGTCCCTGGAAAATAGATGGGGAAGAGGTAGAAGCAGTGACAGACTTTACATTCTTAGGATCAAAGATAACTGCAGATGGTGATTGCAGCCATGAAATAAAAAGGCGACTATTTCTTGGGATGCAAGCTATGAGAAACTTGGGGAACATAGTTAAAAGTAGAGACATCACCTTGCAAACAAAGGTCTGCATAGTCAAAGCAGTGGTGTTCCTGGTGGTAATGTATGGTTGTGAGAGCTGGACCATAAGGAAAGCTGAGCGCAGAAGAATAGATGCCTTTGAAATGTGGTGTTGGAGGAGAGTTTTGAAAGTCCCCTGGACAGCGAGGAGAACAAATTGGTCGATCTTAGAAGAAATCAACCCTGACTGCTCATTAGAAGGTCAAATAGTAAAGATGAAGCTAAAGTACTTTGGACATCAACTGAGAAGAGAGGATTCACTTGAGAAGGACTTGATGCTGGAAAAGGTGGAGGGCAAATGAAGAAGGGGGTTGCCAAAAATGAGATGGCAAGATGGTACTGTATTGTAGACGCAATGGGCACAGAGTTGGGTGGGTTGAGGAAGATGGTGAAGGACAGAGGTGCCTGGCGGGCAGTGGTCCATGAGATCGCAAAGTGTCGGAATCGACTGTGAAACTGAACAACAACAAAAAGTCTTACAATAGCTGGTAGTAGTACAATATAGATGATCTAATACTTTTTTTTAGGTATAAGGAAGATCTTAATACTTAAATCTTTTCTAGTTCCTTCATCCCTACCTCTCCCTGTTTCAGTTTTACAGCATTAGCTGTAAGATCCATTGATGATTGAATCAAAGTATAAGAAGTCTTTAACAATTTCAGTTTCTTCATTGTCAAGATTCAGTTTTAAATAATCCTTTTGTAATTAAGCTTTCTTCTTTCTTAATGCTCAACTACAATTATTCATTTTTTTATTTTGTTCTCATGCTTATCAGGATTCATTCTGAATCATATGCTCCTGGTATTGGTTTTACAGAGAAAGTATTTCCATTTTCTTCTTCCTGTTATATTGCGTATTTAATTTTTATTTTGTCCATAAGGTGATTTCTTTGTGTACCATCATTTGTTAGGTTGCCTGAAACATGTATTTGTGATTTTAAAAATTGTTGAGTATTTCTGTGGGTGTCTCTCCTTCATTTCTAAATTTTAGGCCCAATTTTTTTACTGATGTTTGGTAAGGCTTTATTTCCTATCTTGTGGTTGCTAGGACCAAAACATTAGGAAAAGTAGTAGGGCTAATCACAAAAGAATCATTTGGGCAGACATAACCAGGTTGTTTTCTCATGCCCAGCCATACATTCAGGTAACCTGCCTGCACTGAAACAGTTTTTTCATCTCAATTACAGTACTAGAAATCAGAGATTATAACACCAAAACCAAACAGTATTGCAGAAAGACTCATCATGGAAGGGAAGGGATATACATTTCTTTCTTTAATTAAGATATGCATATATCTTCTTGCTGATCAGAAAGAAATGCCACCTGGCATAATAATACTCATGTCCCGTTTAGTCAGTTCTGACATGGTAACCCTTTTCAGGTTTTCTAGGTGGAGAATACTCAAAGGTGGTTTGCCATTCCCTTCTTCTGGGGGATGATCTGTGCAGCTTGCCCAATGCTACACAGGCTGATTCTTCTCCCAGGAGGCACAGCGGGGAACCAAACTCGCAACCTTTGGCTCCACAGCCTGCTACATTCAGCTATCCATATGGATGAAAAGCTAGTCTAAGATTATTACTAACCAACTCTGCATGATTGTATCAAGCATTTATGGAACAACAATCATCATTAGCAATCACTATTAAAGCATTTTGAGAACATTAGTTTTGCACATCCATTATCTTTAATAATCAAAGTACTTGATATTTCCTGAAATGTCACAAGATGTTCAGAGGAAAATAGGACTTTGTCAGAAGCCTTTTCCCTTTCCTCTACCACTCCAGTTTCAGGTATAAAACGTACTGAGAAATGAGAGGAAGTTGTGGTAAAGATGATGGGATTTACTCCTCGCTGATGATGCCAACTCGTTTATTTTTGACATTGTTCCGAGCTTTACCACACTGTTCAGTAAAAACTGCTGGTGGTGCTGACATCTCCTTTCACCAGAGTCGCCAGTCAGTGACACAGAGATTTAAATCCATGACCCCAGCAAAGGAGGAAAGGGGGCCAGGTGGAAACTTTGGGAATACTCTGAAGTAACCCTGCTGTCAGATTTACATTTTGTCTACTCCAGATTAGTAAAGGTAAAGGTTTCCCTTGCTCGAAAGCCAGTCATATCCGACTCTAGGGTTCAGTGCTCATCTCTGTTTCAAAGCCGAAGAGCTCTACTCCAGATTAGTAAAGGTAAAGGTTTCCCTTGCTCGAAAGCCAGTCGTATCCGACTCTAGGGTTCAGTGCTCATCTCTGTTTCAAAGCCGAAGAGCCTGCACTGCCTGCTTCTGCAGACGTTTCTGTGGTCATGTGGCAGGCATGACTAGACACCGGAGCGCACGGAACGCTGTTTACCTTCCCACCGAAGTGGTCCCTATTTATCTACTTGCAATTTCGTGCTTTCAAACTGCTAGGTTGGCAGGAGCTGGGACAAAGACGGGAGCTCATTCCGTCCTTCAGTACTCGGGAATCGAACTGCTGACCTCCTGCTTTCCAGTCAGCGTCTTAGCCTCTTGAGCCACTGCAGTCAGTCTACTCCAGATTACCACCTGGTAAATAGTGCTTTACTATAAAAGAGAATTAAGAACCTTCAGAATCTGCAGATAATTACACCCAAATACTGAAGGCATAGTGGGCTGTTGCATCATAGGCAGACCTTGTCACCTTGTTTACATTCAGGCTATCATATTTCAGTTTATTAAGCATACTTTAGCTGCTGGTCTGCTTTCACAACTGAAACTGTTCTTAGGCAGACAGGGGGCAGAGGAGAGATAGGGACATAACTATTCCTCAATTAAGCCAAGATCTGAATTTGCACTCTGTATGATTAATGCACTGCTAAGAAAAATGTGCATGACTTTTCTGGATTTTCATAATTTATTGTGCAGTGATGGCCATCTTGCACTATTGGGCTGCTTCTCCCAATGGAGGAAGGAGCCAGGGGTTCAAAAATCCATTCTCTGACCACTTGCTTAGCAATTATTTAGAGATTCTAAATAATTGCTAAGCACAGTATTGGCAACTATTTTATTTTATTATGGCATAATTCAATTCAATTCAATTTTTAATTTGTATCCCGCCCTTCTCAGCTTGCGCCGACTCAGGGCGGCTAAACAACATGTCAATATTACAATACAATCAGTACAGCAAGAATCAAAAAACAATATCATATCAAAGTATCAATAAACACTGTACAATAAAAAATGCAATAATACAATATCAGAACAGGCAGTAATAACAATACACTAGTCAGCCCATGGCCCTTTATCCTCCCCCCAGAACAGTCCGAGACATTTCCTATCACTCCAATAGTTGCCGAGTTATAAACTGGCATACAGATGGCAGTGGTTCTTGCTATCCCCCGGCATAGCGCCAGCCATCACGTGTGCTCTCACCTCTCATGATTGGCCAGGCCACATAAGAAGCCAAGAGGGTGCCGGCTGGCAGAGTGATGGGAGCGGTTGGTGCTTCACATGTAGCGGCAAGGGGAATCCAACAAAAACCAACGCCTTGGCTCCTACCCTTTGAAGCCCTTGCCCCGCCGCAGGTGGAAGTCTTTTGCGGCGGGGATGAGGAGGCAGCATTTCTCCCTTCCAGGTGGGTGGGCGCAGGTCGAGAGAAGTCCGGCCAGGGCTCTCGCCCTTTGAAGCCCTCGCCCCGTTGCAGGTGGAAGTCTTTGGCGGCGGGGATGAGGAGGCAGCATTTCTCCCTTCCAGGTGGGCAGGCACAGGTCGGGAGAAGTAGATCAGGGGTTCCCAACCTAAGGGAGGTGGGGTGGGCTGGATCAGGGGTGTGCTGGATCCACCCTGCAGTGCCATTTCATGTGCCCCCCCTCCAAGGGCATTTGAGAAACAAAATGGCCACCCCTTTGAAGCTGTTGGGACAAAATGGCCACCCGCACCATGCAGGCAGGGCAAAATGGCCATCCGACCCTCAAAGCTGACAGAGAGCATGACCCGGCCCCCGACATGAAAAGGTTGGGAACCCCTGATGTAGATGGTTATTGGTGCTGGTTATTGGTTTCCTGACTGACTGGTTATGGAAAAATGCATGTGTTATGAGCACAATTAAGCTTGAAAGTACTGCGAAATGCATATTGATAATGGAAGCACAGTAAAAAAAATTTGAAAGGCCACGTCCTGTCACATTGAAGGCTTGTTTGAGGCATAATCTGGTGACATGTCACAGTGACTGGATGACAGAAAACAGAGTCCACTGAACTCAATAAAGCAGGCCTGGTAGTGAACCTCATTAACATGGCAATGAGAGATATTCTTGGAGCAGCTGCCCAGAACTGTGGGACTGAAGATAGTGATGTATGTTGGACTGACAGAGAAGCATGACTGATTATTTTAAGAGAATGTAGGCTGCTTCATGTCATAAATACATCTTTTGTGTGTTGAGAGAAGCTGCTAGAAGAACCTCTCCTTTCGTTCCTTCGATACTTTTACCAGTACAGTATAGTGAAATATATTTAAATGGCATTATGCAGTTCGTGGGAAGAATTCTCAAGTAACAGACTAGAACAAGGGTGCCCAAACTTTTCAGGCCGTCAGCCGGTCACATGCTTCAGGAAGCCGGCCACTATGGCCCATGGGCTGGATCTGGCCCCCAATAGCAATTCATCTGGCCCACAAAGCCCTCATTGCTCCTGGAAGCGGAAGTAAAACATGCCCGGGAGCAACGAGGGCTTCGCGGGCCAGAAGAATTGCCATCAGGGTCTGGATCCAACCCACAAACTGTAGTTTGGGCACCCCTGGCCTAAAATCTTTGGAAGCCTTAACCTAAAACGCCAGTCAGGTATGAGTTCAGACATGGACCTCTTTCACACCGGGTAGCAGACCTCCAGCAACCTGTCTCATTAAATTGTAGTGTTGAGGGTCCTATTTCAATTTCCATTCCATTAAACAAGATCCCCTGCACATAGACCAGTGTTTCCCAACCTTTGGTTCCTGGACTTCAATTCCCAGAAGCCTAAGTCAATTCCCAAAATATACTGATTTAGGCTTATGGGAATTGAAGTCCAAGAGCAAAAGGTTGGGAAACATTGACAAAGACAAATGATGTGTCAAAGAAAATCTTTCCAGAATCTTACTGGGAATTCACACCACCATGAGAGTAACTGTATAAAATGCAGCAGCAAATTGATGCTACTTAAATAGGTGCCGCTTGCATTCCTGGGCACATGGAAGGTTGCAACCAGGAATGTGTGCGGCCAGTCATTTAATAAGAGACAATGTACTACATTGATTTATGCTGCTACGCTTAAACTAGTGAAAAACCCCTGTAGGATTCTTAATTCCAGATGCAGAAGGGCAGGGAATCAAAGAGAATTCAGTTACATTAGTCCCAGTCTCTGGCCATACTGACTTTTTTTCTTTATTTGTGTCAGAGGCACTACCAGCATATAATAACGCACAAAGCTAAAATTAACATATCTAAAACCAAAAGGAATTAAAAGGACTGGATGACATCCACCCAATATCAGGCACCTCAACAGCGTTTCCTCTTGCTGACATAAGGTCCTCCTTAGTGCACGTTGAAGGGCATCAAGTGCATTGTATCATATGGGCAATCACTCTTCTTCGCATTCACACGGGCACGCAGTCTATTTAAAACTTTCCACGCAGGCCATGGTTCTTCGTAGCCAGGCGGTAGAGAATCATGTGGTTCTGCCCAGTTATTTGGTAGCTCTTTGCTTGCCTTCCAAAGTGCTAGGGTGGTCTGTGGGGGCTGGCTGTTCAGGGGGGAGCAGAAGTTACGAACATGAAGATTGCTACTTCAGCAACTGGACGTCCCTTGGGAACGGAGATTTATCACTGGCTAATCATTTCAGATAGTGGTGAGCTCAAAAAAAATTACTACCACACTGTGGGTGTGGTTAACTGTGGGTATGGCCAGGTGGGCGGCGGCGAAGGAGACCGAGACGGAGACGGACTCAGCGGAGATTGAAATGATGACGGCAGAGACTGAGGTGGCAGGAGCAGCGGCGGCAAAGACAGGCAGCGGCGGCGATTGAGGCGGCGGTAGCAGCAAGGTCCCGCTACCACTGCAAGGTCCCCTCCACTGCCTCGATCTCTGCCGCTGCTGCTCCTGCTACCTCCGTCGCCGCTGCTCCATCCACCGCTGCTGTTGCCTTGGCCAAGTCCCTGCCACCGCCACCGCTCCTGCTGCCTCAGTCGCTCCTGCCACCGCCACTCCTGCCACCGCCACTCCTGCCGCCTCAGTCTCCGCCGCCTCAGAAAATTGCCACTTGGCTTAGCTTTTAGCATGCATGTGCTACTTTATAGCTTAGTGTATGTGTGCTAAAAACTAAGACAAGCAGCCGTTTACTGAGGTGGGCGGTGCGGCGACTGAGCTCCTGAGTAGGGAAGTGGGCGTGGCCAGGGGGATTTTTGCTACCGGTACGTCTGTACCGGGGTGCACCAGGAGCAGCACACTAGTGCTTTCAACCCAGAAGCACCAGAAGCCATACTGACTAAAAAAAGACTTATTGTCTCAGTATGATTTTGAATTGGCTCTTCAGGTAGCATTTGGTGCTTTTGACAGTTTGCCCAGGTTGATAGGAACTGATCTGTTTGCGTAGTTAAAGATTGGAGACATATTTTTCCACAGATGGAAAGGCTTAAAAGGGTAATTAGTGATCAGTGAATTAAGAAAAAAGAAAGAAGCTGCTGTTTTTTCACCTTATTAGGTCTGCAATATCAGATTGACTTATTTTTGCCTCCGTGAAACTGGAACAAATGGCTATTACTGTCCATGGTATTTTTTTTTTATTTTTAAAAAAGTTCAAATTTGTCTACATTGGTAGCCTTTTCGTGCCAGCAGGAGCAATAAGGATCTTGCAGCTCAAAGGCTTTCTAGTTTTATTTGCCATAGTTGACTGAAACATTCTGGGTGTTGGCAGCCAAAACAAACAGCATATCTAGCACTGATATTGAATTATAACTCTCAGCTACAGGAAACTGGCTGTTCCAAGACATAAGCAGATGAGCATGTGCTAAAGTGGACTGTAGTCCACCAGAACTTATGCCAAATAAAATTGGTTGCTCTTTAAGGTGCCATAAGATACGTTGTCGTATTTGTTGACGTTTTGTCATACTCATATGTTCTGTTGTACTCTTCTAGTCAGTGGGAATAACCAAGTCGTACTTTTATTTGAAAAATTATGCTTTCATTTAAATCTTTCCACTGAAATCATCCGGGGGGGGGGGCGGGATTAATTGATTCTATGCTGCTTTCTCATACGAAGAGCAGGGCTCTAGCAAAGTAAAACAAAAACACATCAGCAAAATTATGGGAATAGAGAAGAGTGGGGAACACATGCTAGTGTAAATATCTAACCTTACATTGAATAACTAGTATCACCAGCAGTAGAATTACTAGAACTAGTATTACCAGCAGTAGAAAATAAATATTAAAAAAAGTTAAATTAAACAGAATCAATGAAAGGAGCAAAATGAATAGGGCATATCCACACAGTGAGGTTCTTTTGGGATGTTCTGGGGTTGTTGTTTTTTTTTGTTTGTTTTAGGTTTGAACAAAAAATCCTGCTATTTGTGTCCATACATGGGATAAATATTTGCTGTTGGATGTACCGGGTTGTCCCAACACCATTCAGCCGCACACATCTAGAATTGCTTCCTAATGTCTCACTTCTGAATCAGATTGCCTTATCAGAAAGAAACACCAAATGGCATCCATCCACAAAGGATGTGAATCAACAGAACAAATTTAGTACAATAGAACCCCGCATAATGAAAAAACTCCGTTACATGGAGCTCTTCGCTATGCGTTTTTTTCTTTATGCGGTTCCCTATGGGAGATACCCCGCATAACGGGGGGGGGATGTTTGATAACCAGCGTTTCCATTGAGCGGGTATACCTCGGTTACAAAAAAACTCCGCATAACGAAGAATTTTTTTCGTTATGTGGGGTATCGCCCTTGCATAATGAACGCTTCGATATGCGAATTTTTTGCTATGCGATGCGTTCGTTATGCAAAGTACCACTGTACTAGGATTCATGCAAGCAGATCTTTCATTGCAGTAAGTTGGAGCTACGCGCTGAAACAAAGGCAGAACAAAAATGCACAAAGAGTGATGTAAGAAATTCTAGAAAGCAAAGGGTTTTTGGTCCTGTTACCCTTGCTCAAAAACCAGTCATATCTGACTCTAGGGTTCAGTGCTCATCTCTGTTTATAGCTGAAGAGCCAGCGCAGTCTGCGTTTGCACCGAATACACTGAAGTGCACAGAACGTTGACATTAGCTCTGTGCTAATTAGATACTGGGTACAACACTAATATCTGAAATAGAAGGAAAGTTGAACAAATGCTCGCAAATTTTCAACCTCTTCAATCATCCACACTGTGCATTACTTCGGCTGGATTGTGTCTTTCATAAATTGTGTTAAAAAGTATATTTTACTCCGCTGATGTCTTCTGCGCTTCCAAAAGAAAATCTGGATATTGTTAGGTGTTTCAGATAGTCTAAGAGTGTGGAAACGAGTTCCATGCGATGCTTTGTCTCAACAGTTCTAAGAAATGGAATTACAAAAAGGCCATATTTCAACGTTGTACAGTACTATAATTATCTCAACAAGGTAATAAAAATAACCAGTTATCACCCCTTTCCAGTTTTAGCACATGCTTTACATTCATCAAGTGATTGTCACAAGCCTAATATTTACTACCCAATGCGCCCATTTAAAACATAGGAGCTTTATCATATAAATAACTTGTGCAGTAGTTGGCGTCATCGGCTGTTATTCATATCCAAGTACAGTATCCATTTTTTTCCTGGGACAAGCAGGAAAAATGCCACTGGTGTGAATTTGTTTAAGGTGGATCCCAGCTTGCCATGAAGTGACCCACACACTGAGATCATGTAGCCATCTCCTGCGGCCGGATGAAATGAGACATGCAGGATTTAACATCAGGACTGCAATGGACTGCTGCAGCCTTGAGGATATTGACAAGATACGCCTTCACAGCCAGTCCATCTGACATGGCCTCTTCCACCTCCATTGACCGTTGGGAATCAGAATAGTGAAATGGTTCCTCTTCTGCTCATTTTGCCATTGGGCCCAATATGATGGTTTCCAGTGGCATTTCCTCCACTGAGGGGCCGATCACCCCACCCAAAGGGGTTCATCCGCCCATAGCAATTGGCCCCTTTAGAGAATCAGGTTATTTACCGCCACCCAACACTAGCCATTGAGTCGCTGGCTTTATGGTCTACTCCATTACTGTAGTGCAGTGGTGGCGAACCTATGGCTCGCGTACCAGAGGTGACACTCAGAGCCCTCTCTTTGGGCACCTGTGCAGTCACCCCAGCACCCCCAGCACAGAGCTCCCCACCTTCACTCTGCCCAGCAGCCCATTGGGAGTGTTTCCTTCCTCTCCTGTTGCTGTGCTGACACTTTGTGACAAATAAGTGAGTTTTGGGTTGCTGTTTGGGCACTCGGTATCTAAAAGGTTTGCCATCACTGCCGTAGTGGGATGTTCTGGTCAGACAGTAGTAGAGTTGAATCTTATACATCAATTAAAAATAGAAAATAAATTTGGAAGCCATTGTACATCATGGTAGAAGAGAGGGAGATGAAAGAGGAAGAGCTTCCCCTTTTATCCTACTCCATCCCCATTTTCTTTCTTATCACACTTCTCAGTGTCTTCTCTGTTGGGTCTTTTTTGCCCTCTAAAATCTGCCCCTAGCTTCCTTCCTTTTTCTTTCAACCAGTCCCTCTTCCAGAAAGTGCTTTAGCTACATGTGTTTACCAACCCCTCCTGGTAGCATCAGGTGGCAAAAGGGTATGAGCGTCCTCAGAAATGGTTTTCAAATGGCTCAAGCATCAGAATACAAGAGTACTTCCAATTCCATACCATACAGTTTAAAACGGGGTACACAGAAAGAGCCTCCTCAAAGATTATGTTATTTTTTGAACCACAATCAGGCATACCCTGGTTACGGCAACTTTGTGTTGCCGGCTAATCTTTCTCACACTTGGTCAGGCGGAAGGAACTGCAGAAATAACTCACCACATTTTGGCACTTTCACATCTGGCCTAGACATGGAAGGAAAAGAAGTTTAAAATGTTAACAACCGTTTGTGGAAGTAATCAGCCATGATTAAAAACAGGCTTGGGTTGCAAGTCTCATTTCCATGAAAAAGCATTTTAAAGATATTCTAAGGTTGCCATTCTGATCAACGTGTGAAGTAAATATATACCGTATTTTCTGGCGTATAAGACGACTGGGCGTATAAGACGACCCCCAACTTTTCCAGTTAAAATATAGAGTTTGGAATATACTTGCCGTATAAGACTACCTCTCTTCCAATGCACACCAAATAAAAATTAACCCACACTCAACCCGAAGACACGCAGCCCTCCGAGTCGAATGGGCAGGTTCTGGTGGAGAGCCAATCCACGCTCACGTTCTTCTCCTCAAGGTATAGGAAGATGTGTGCAGCTTGCTTCCCCTTGCTTCATACTCCCCACACAGAGCAGGGACTCGGCCGCGGCACCCCCCACCATATGCGCTGGACATATGAAGCAAGGGGAAACAAGCTGCAGCTAAGTACCTGTCCTATAACATGACCCCCGACTTTGGCACAGATTTTTCAGGGTTAAAAAGTAGTCTTATATGCCAGAAAATACAGTATTTAAAAGTGGATGTTAACCCTTTGAAACTGATGTTGCTTCCTCTCATTCGTGGATGGATCTGTGGTTGGAGGCTACAGTCTGGTGTTATACAAGAGTCGAGCTGGTCATGAGAGTGGAGCGCTATAGTCAGAATTTTCTAGATTTGCTTTATCTAATATTCATTGAGTTGAGTTTTGTTTTTAACCCAAAGCATCTGTTGGAACCTGATGATTTGATTGCATGAAAAGCTCAGGCAATGGGGTGTTAATAATTTCTTCCTTGTTTTCCTGATCTACCATCATCCAAACTCGTATTGTTTCCCCATGATGGAAATAGACAAGGATGGCCTCCATACCTGTCCCCTTCCAATGTCGGGCTAATGTCTGCTCTGAGACAGTGCATGGGGAAGTGAAGGATTAATCATCTCCCCACCCCACCCCTCCGGAAAGTTCCTCATCATATTATGTCAGATCTCCCTTGCCTTTACTTTCAACAAAGTTTGCAGTGTGGTGGCAGCTCATGTTCACCACCATCCCTCCCCAAGTCCTTGATAAATGCGGAGTTGAAAAATAAAACAGTTAGGGAATTGTGACAGTGGATGCGAAGATGGGCACGTATTCTTCAAATCTTTCCTGTGCAAACCAGAAGATGTGAACGGCACCTTTAATCATTGCTGGTAAGGCCCAGTTTGGGGCAGCTTCTGTGACACCCTTTTCTCCCTGAAGCTGACAAATCTGCAGCTGTTTGGTTTTCGTTTACACTCAGCCTTGACTTTTGCATCTGTTCCATCAATTACCGAAGACAGGAGGCTGGCTCGTTGACAAGAACGGCATGGCATGCTGCTTTGGGTTACCTTCTTTGCTTCATTTCTTTTGGTTTACAGATTTCTTAACTCTCGCAGCTTAGAGAGTTGCCGCCTTTGTTCCTGACAGAGACGTTTGTGTTTTAACAAGTAAACAGTGCCTGGATTTTTTTACCAACTCCACTAAGGGCTGTTTTTCTCCATTACTGGTGCTTTTTGCATAAATGGGAGGAATTACCATCACCAGCATGTGAGTGCCTGACAGACTGTGCAATATATTATACAACAATGTAGCCTTAGAGCATGTGTGGGCAAAAGAAGATTTTTAAGGCGACTGCTGGTGTACTCAAATATATAAATTGGGGGTTCCCAACCTTTTCACACCGTGGGCCAGACCATGCTCCTCTAACGCTCATGTGGTTCCTCCTGCCATAAATGCTGCTATAAAACATGTCCGCAGCTGTCATAAACGTGTTTACAACAGCCATGGGTGCATTTATGGCAACATTTATGGCGGGCGCATTTACGCATGTGTGGGTGTTTTTTTTACAGCTGTTGTAAATGCATCCGCTTCCGGTAGTGGCAAGGGCGGCATTGGGCCACATTAAATGGTGCCACAGGCTGGGGCTGGCCCACAGGCCATTGGTTGGCCACCTCTGATATAAATTGTTTACATGTTTGTTTATAAATTAATGTCTAGTTTTATATAGATTATATATATTTTCTTTCTTGTTATATGTTGACTCAATGTGTACAAATGCCATACGCTAAATAAATAAATAAACGAGCTCATAATGAATCCTATCCTGGCTGTTCCTGACCATTATGTAGTTCAAAATATAGGTGTTGCTCTGAAACTGGGTAGGGTAGAATGCAGGAAGCCAAAACCCTGATTTCTGATTAAGAGGAGACATGATTAGTGCAGTTTTACATGCTAGTAAAAGTGCAGTTTATTACATGATCTGACATATGTTGCATGGCAGGCAGAAATTTTGAGGAAGTCTTTAGAGGAGTCCCTACATCATACTGTAATTGATACTGGAACTCTTTCATGAGAAGATTACGAATGTAGCACAGGAGAAGTGAGATTTAGCC
The DNA here is from genome assembly GCA_035047305.1 of Bradypodion pumilum. NCBI lineage: Eukaryota > Metazoa > Chordata > Lepidosauria > Squamata > Chamaeleonidae > Bradypodion > Bradypodion pumilum. Next base: position 1,772,655 of record JAWDJD010000008.1, on the reverse strand, counting down.
TTTCCCCCTGTACCGTTAAGTGTACCCATCCATCCTTCAAGTGGCTATACTGAGGGTAGGGGAATAAAATAGGAAATGCAATCCAGCTATGTATAATACTGTGCAAAAATCTTAGGCCACCACCAACTGGTTTGGAAAAATTCAGTGATTGCTATTGAGGGGAACATACCTCAACCCCTTAGCCACTTAGATATGCCATAATTGAAGACCATCTTCTGCTGATTGTCCTCTCAACCCTCTCCACAGTTGGTGAAGTTTGGAGCTGGGGTGTCTGAGTTATGGTCCCCAAATAACTTACTGAACCTTCCCCAAACCAGCTGGTAGTCGTCTAAGACGTTTGCACAGTTCGATATATTAATTTGAGAACTTACAAACAGTGTCCACCTATCTGGCTGGTGTTACAGATGAAGAACAGCATGATGCCACCCTTAACAGTACTCTTGATGGAATGGTGTCAAATTGCAAATAGACCGGAGGTGGCCAAACTACAGCCCATGGACCAGCCCCAGCCCGTGGCCCCATTTCATGTGGCTCGCCTCTAGCGGAAGTGGAAGTGGGCACGTTTACGACAGCCACAAAATGCACCTGCGCATGCATAAACACACCCATGCTGCTGTAAATGCACCCACAGTGGATGCGTTTTATGGCAGCATTTACGGTGGAAAGAACCACATGACTGGCCCGCAGCATGAAAAGTTTGAAGAACCCCTGAAATAGTTGTTAAAAACATAAAATCAAACATAAATAATGAAAGAATCAAGGGTATTTACGATGACGTGCACCAGGGGTTATGCAGGATAAGCCTTTGTGGAGAAAATGTTTTCTGTGTCTGTATAGTTTCACAGTTTGGAGAGTCCTTGGACTGCCCTCTCTCTGGATTTTCTGAGAGTACAATGTTGATGTTATGTGCCGTTAAGTCACCTGCAACCTATGGTGCCCCTATGGATGAGCAATCTCTAGAATGTCCTGTCCTCAACAACCCTACTTAGCTCTTGTAATTTGAAGCCTGTGGTTCTTTTAGGAAGTCAGTCCATCTTGTATTTGAATGATCTTCCTCTTTTCCTGCTCCCTTCCATATTCCCAACATTTTTGTCTTTTCCAGAATGTCTTGGCTTCTCATGCTGTGCTCAAAGTTAGAATAGCCTCAGTTTCATCACTTCTGCCTCCTAAGATAGTTAGGCTTGATTTACTCTAGGACTTATCCCCCTCGCCCACTCCCTCTTTCTGGCAGTTCAGAGTATCTGCAAAGTTTTTCTCCACCATGTTTCAAACAAATCATATTTTCCCCTGGCAACGTCTTTACAGGAGTGTGCAGGGCACCATGGGAAGGCGCTGGACAGGGAGTGGTGGGAACGCCTATTGGGGGTTTGGGGGGAATCCCCAGGGCACCAGAGGTGAGGGTGGGGTGGGACAAAGCCCGATTGTCCAATATACCAGCACGCACCTACCGGTAGCTTTCCACACTGTGACAGTCATTGAAAAACTGCATTCAGAGATCTGACTCTATTTCAGTCACCTTTATTTTAGCTTCTTGACATTTACAATTTTAAGTGTTTCCTCCATCATCTATTTAAGTTTTTCTTTTCTTTTGGCTAGAGAAATGACATTTTTGCATATTTCTCTAAAAGTATTTCTGGTTTTAATCGATGGATCTTCTGATTCACGGCCAATTGAGTTTAGTAATGCAAGTCTCTTCCTTATATTGAATTTAAATTCATCAGGAATGTTGTTTAAACTAAATTTTGAGACTAAGATTTTCAGGTTTACTCTAATGTTGGATATTAACAGTTCATAAACAGTACTACAGTCTGTTCCTGGCCTTGTGTTGGTAGAGAAAATACAGCTTCTCTGTCTCCTGTTTCCAATTACTTAGTCAATTTAATTTTATATTGACCATCTGGCGATGTCCATGTGTACAGTAGTCTGTTCGGTTGTTTGAAGCATATATTTGCAACATAGAAATTGCTCAATTCACAAAAGTCTACAAGTCATTCTCCTGCTTTGTTTCTGTCTTCTAATACCAGGTTTTTCAAAAATATTTAGTTCTGTTCCCCCCCCCCCCAATACTTTTACATTCCAGTCACCTATTATTAAAAACATTTCTTGTTTTAGTGTGTAATTAATTTCCTCCTGGATGCTGGTGTAAAAGTTTTCAATTTCATCTTTAACATTTGTCGTTGGACCATAGTCTTGAATGATAGTTATGTCAATATGTTTTCCTTACGCAGTAATACGTTGGATAACGCTAAAACTTGGTTCCAACAGTCTTAGTGTTATCTGATTTTTAGTGTTATCCGATACATACATTGGATAATGCTAAAATCCTATGGGATGCATCGAATAACGTCAGAACTCCATAGAGATGCATTGTAACCAGTACAGGCTTTAGCGAACGTTATCTGATGCATCCCATAGGATTTCAATGTTATGCAATGCAATCTCCCCCCCCCCCCCCCCCAATCAGGTCGTTATCCAATTTTAGTGTTATGCGATGCGTTTGTTATCCGAGGTTTTACTGTAGTCTGATTGATATTATTCTGTCAGACATTGCGTTAAACCCCGTAACTGCCTGTGCTGCATCTTGCCCCAATATTAGAGCTACTCCATTTCTTCTCAGTTGGCCATTTCCAGAGTAGAATACTTTGTAGTTGTCTGACTGAAAATATCCTCTTCCAGTCCACTTTAGTTGACTGACACTGACCACTGAAATGTTTATATGTACATTCATTTCTTGAATGGTTTCCAATTTGCCTTGATTCATATGTCTCATGTTCCATATTCCAATTATATGTGTTTTGCAGCTTTGGGCTTTTATTTCACTTTAGTGCAAGTCAGCCACTAGACATCCTTTCGGCTTTAATCTAGTTTTGTCATCAATGACACACCATTTGTAATTGTCCTTTGCTCTTCCTCAGAAGATGATTGAGTACTTTCCAAGTTGGGAGTCTCATCTTCCAGTACAGTACTAACTCTTGTTTCATTGTGGACTGCCTCATCAAAGAACTAACCCTTCTCAAATGCTAACCAGCCAACTGAAAACACCTTCAACCTGTTCTAGTTAGGAACTCTGCCCAGAATAAGAGGCTTTTCAAACAAATATGTACTTGGTTGTCATCTTTTCTTTCCTTCCCAATGTACCTACTTGCCGTTCTTTCTCTGTCAACTGTGACAACAAGAATAGGCTGATGGAGGTCCAGGGCCTTTCTTTCCTCTATCCATAGTAGGAAATGATGTAGGTGGAGTGGTGGTTGTGAGAACTTTTGCTGCCAACATTGGGAAGATGAATAATTCTGTTCAACACAGTAATGGTTAAATAATACCTACTCATAGGAAAAGAGTGTCATATATTACTTAATAAAAGTCAGAGGATCTAAAAAAACCTCTCTCTCATACTTCTAAATTTTTTCCCCTTTGGAACTCAGAAACATACTCCATTTCATTACTGGGAGTTATGAAGTGAGAATTTGCTAAGAAGGGTCTTTTCTGTGGATCCACTCTAAAACCACATTAACAAGCTTCCACATAATTCCAGCAAATTAAATTGACTTGATTCCAGATATTTCAAGCACAGCATCTTTTCACATCATGAACAATAAATTAAATAAATCATTGGGGCACTTGATAAGTTTGAACTTAGCAATGTACTTGAAAGTTAGTCCAAATGGGACTTCCTTCTTAAACAGATGTGGCTTGAATTGTATTTTTAATAATAAATGGTATATATAACAGAATGCTCAAGTGTATTTGTTATTTAGCATATGACTATATTGGAAAGCAATTTGTCTCTGCTGTGGTTTGATTTGTAGCCCCCATTACTAATTACGTATATCATAATGAGGAACATTAAGAACATGGCACAATATCATCTTGGCTATTATTTGCTGGTAGACACAAGGTAACCTTTTAGTTTCTGTTAAATATTGATTGTTAGTATAAGAGTCTGGCCTTAAAGATACCGCAAATTAGAGATAATTTCCACTTAATTGCCTATATAGCTGAATGCTTTTATTTCATTTCATTTGTCAATGAAAATCCTTTTACTCAGCTTTTCATCCTCTATACCTATGAAAAGTGGCCTTAACCGTTGGGTCTGTTCAAAGGCTCCTGCACCCAGCCCAACCATTCCCGACCTAGCCCTCTGCACTCACCGTAACCCCCGCCTTCCCAACGCCGCAGGGTTCCAGTGGTCGCCAGTGGGGCAGCAGCCCCATGAATGCGACCAAGAAAAAAAGAACTACAAGTCCCAGAGTCCTCTGCGCTGTGCAACCCCTCAGCTAATCAGGCGGAGGGACGCAAGTGCAGAGGAGGCTGGGAGAGCGTGTTGTGGCGGTTTTAAAAGACAAACCGCGCCGGCCCGGGAAAGACTTTCAAAGACCCAGCCGCAGCCAGGAAAAGATAAGTGCAGTCGATGAGGGTTAGGGAGGGGGGCACGGCCCCAGTAACTATACCACCCCCTGCCCCACCACCTAGCCCCCCTCCCTAACCTCCACTGACCCCATGTACCTGTTGCCAGCTACAGCTGGGTCTTTGAAAGTCATTCCCTCCCGTCGCGGCCTTCTACGTAGGAAGAAGCACCGGCCTCTCCTTCGTCTCTGCGGGCAACGTAGCCTCGACGCCCGCAGGGACAAAGGAGAGGCCGGTGCTTCTCCCTACGCAGGGAGGGTTTGGCCCTTAATTATATTTCTGAAAAAAATAGTCAGTTCCTCTTCAATAAATTTCCAAGAGTCCCTATCTTTTACCTAAAGTGCACAAGGTTTCTGATTCTGGTAATTTCCCACCTGGGAGACCCATTGTATCCGGGAATAATTCATCGCTTGAGCCTCTGTCAAAATACTTAGATCACTTTCTTAACCCGTTCACACGCAAGACTGCTTCATACGTGAGGGATTCCACACATTTTATTAATTCTTTGGAGGTATTTTCTGTTCCGGAAGGGGGGTGTTTATTAACTTGTGATGTGTCTTCTCTTTATACTAACGTACCTCTTGACAAAGCCAGACCAATCATAGCCGACACACTTGACTCACATGATTCTCTGCATCCTCTTACTCATTTTCTACTTGATTTGCTTGATATTGTTTTTGAGCATAATTTTTACAGATTTGGTGATCAGTTTTATTTACAAATCAGCGGTGTGGCTATGGGCTGTTCTCTTGCTCCATCCACCGCTAATTTATACATGATTAAGTTCGAACAAGATTTCATTATGAACCCAGCTTCAAACCCATTCTTTGATCACATGCTCACATATAAAAGATACATAGACAATTTGTTTTTTCTTTTTGATAATTCTGACTGTATTTTACAATTTCTGTCTTGGCTTAATAGTGCAAATGTTAACTTGAAGTTTTCTCACAGTTTTAGCACTCATATGGTTTCATTTTTGTATCTCTCAGTTTACATTCACATCATAAACTAAATATGAAATTGTTTAAAAAGAGCACAGATCGCAGCACCTACCTCCATTTTTCCTCCTTCCACCCATATCATTTAAAGGGTAACATTACCTTCAGTTTGCTGACTAGAACTAGGAGTAATTCGACTTCAGAACAAGATTTTCTGCATTCTGCTAGAGCAGTCCAGTGTGATTTGAGAAATAGGGGTTATCCTGAAGATATTCTTAAACGATCGTTTGAAAAAGCATGTACTATTCCTAGATCGCAAATGTTAGCTCAAAAGACACAGTCTTCTCAGGGTTCCCCACTCAATTGGTCTATCAAGTTTTCTCCCCGGGCAATGGATATTAAAAAGATTATCCTTAAGTATTGGAATTTGGTACAGGATATCTCAGGGTGTGAGAACAAACCCAGGATAGCATTTCGGAAAATTAGCTCAATGAGTAATATTCTTACCCATACTGATGTTCTGCCGCATCCTGATATTTCCAGTATTATCACAGGACATTTTAAATGTGGGGGTTGTTCTGTGTGCAGGTTCTCCATAGAGACTAAGGAGGTGACTATTCCGGATTGCTCTTTATGACATGTCTTGAATTTTTTTTGTAATTGCAACTCTGTAAATACCGTCTACATGATTTCTTGCCCTTGTGGTAAGAATTACATTGGCCAATCCTCTAGATCTCTGATAACACAGATATGTGAGCACTGTTTCCGCATACGCACACAGTGTCCTAATGCTCCTCTTTTGTCGCATTTTACGCAATATCGTCACACACTGTAGTTCTAGATGTAATTAAACCAAAACCCTTTACAAGAATAGACACAAAAAAGAGACTGTTGCAACAGGAAGCATATTTTATTCACAGGTTTAATTCCATGGAACCGCACGGACTCAACTCTGAAAATGACATGTCATGCTTTTTGTAACAGGACTGTTGGTAACTTTCAGTTAGTGCTTTGTCAATGTTCTCTCTCTTTAAGACCTGATTTTGGATGTTCTTGCAGTACTCTATTGGTACCACCTGACTCCCTTTTAGCTACAGTTAAATATCACTGCTTGTATGACCATAATTAACGTCCATGGCACTAAAAGAATTCACTTAAGAGGCTGTTTCGAAGCGTATCACAAGGTATTTATAAGTGTTTTTCCCCCCCAATCTTGTTGTTCTGTGCAGGACAATGACAATAAAGATTTATCTTATCTTATTTATCTTATCTATTGTTTATTTACAAAATGGTAAATTGTGAGTTTTGTACCTGCTGTGTTTATGTGTCTTAAGGGATTCGAACTTTATGTTGCAGTATTAAGAATTGTTATAATTATTACTATGTTACCGCTGTAATTGATAATTATTTTCTGTATCCTCCTATCATTTAGATTATAAACACCTTTGATGAAGTACCGAAATACCGATTTACCGGAACGGTGTCGGTGTGGTGTGTCTTTTGAAGATTATTGTGTTTTGAAGTTATGAAGTATGAATAACTCAACTTTATGAATTTTGATTTCCGTACACTGAATTAAGTATTTTTGGTTATTCTGATATAATAAATGAAGATTTAATTTTTGTAATGCCTCAAACGAGACGCTTTATTACATGGGCAGTATAAAAGGCAGGATGCATGCGTGCATTGCTCTTGTGGGTTTTGAACAAGGCGAAGAGTGTTTAGGAGTGGTTTTGAGCACGATTTTGGATTCTTTTGGATTTTTTCATCAGAATTTTTAGAAGCATTCCTGGGATTTTTGCAGCATTCTTCAGGTTCTTGGACAATTAGGGTTGTTTGACATGTTTTAAAAGACAAACCGGCCAGCCCGGGAAAGACTTTCAAAGACCCAGCCGGAGCCGGGAAAAGATAAGTGCAGTCGATGAGGGTTAGGGAGTGGGGGGGGGCATGGCCCCAGTAACCATGCCGCCCCCGCACCCCCACCTAGCCCAGCCTCCCTAACCTCCACTGACCCCATGTACCTGTTGCCGGCTACGGATGGGTCTTTGAAAGTCATTCCCTCCTGTCACGGCCTTCTACGTAGGGAGAAGCACCGGCCTCTCCTTCGTCTCTGCAGGCGACATGGCCTCGATGCCCGCAGGGATGAAGGAGAGGCCGGTGCTTCTCCCTACGCAGAAGGCCGCGACCGGAGGGAAAGTGTTTCCCAGAGGGAACCGATTCGCCTTCCTAGGAGGATGGAGGCCAAAATATTCGCCCCCCGTCTTCCAAGGAAAATGAACACCTTAACAACGGGAGACAAACGCCAAGCACGGAGCACTGTTGTCAGCCTCCGTCTCCCACAACCGCCCCCTCTTCCCCCACCCCCAGGCTTCTCACAAACAGCAGGGAGAAAACATTTTCCCCCACAGCCTTGGAGGCCGGCACAAGACGCCACCGTAGCATGGGGGGGTGAGGAAAGAGGATACCCCTCTCTTCCCCCCACCCGACCCATGCTTCAGCGTGGCAGCGGGGGAAAACAATGTTTTTCCCCACAGCCTCGCAGCCTAGCACAAAGCAGCTCGTAGTTTGGGGGGGAGAGGGTTACCCCCCTTCCCCCCCAACCCAGGCTATGGCAAGGCACCGGCCAGCCCCTCTGTAAAAAAAACCCACAAATAAATAAATAAATAAACCCCACCCCAACACAAGGATTTAACGCGGCTTGGCCAGCAAGGCCAAGTTAAACCCTCCTAACCCACCCCACACACACACTCGCACTCTCTCACACGCAAACATAAAACCCTCCCACCCACAACAAAAAAAAACAGGAGCACTTATAGGAGACGACTTCCCTCCATGCCGACGGAAACAAACTGAATTTTTAAAAAACTGAAAACGCTTACCACAACACCACCTTCAGGCCGTAAGAGTAAAAACAATCAAAAACAATTTAAAAAACACCAAACACAGTACTCTTAAACACAGCCCCACCTAGAGGCCACAAGAGTAAAAACAGTCAAAAATAATTAAATCAAAATAAACAATACAATAAATAAATAAACAAATTCAAAGAAAGTCAAAAACAACAAATTCGAAACACCACCACCCAAACCACCCCTATCCAAAAAAAAAGAAAGAAAGAAAACACCCAAGAAACTGCCCGGCAAGGCCGGGCACCAATATGCTAGTAGACCATAAATTATTTTGACTACATAATCTATGAGCAGAATTTGTCTTCTGGGACTGCAGTGACTCAAGTGGCTAAGATGCTAACTGGAAGGTGGGAGGTCAGCAGTTCGATTCCTGAGTACTGCAGGACAGAATGAGCTCCCGTCTTTGTCCCAGCTCCTGCAACCTAGCAGTTTGAAAACAAGAAATTGCAAATACTGTAGATAAATAGGGACCACTTCGCAGGAAACCCCAGGGGTGTGGCCAAAATGAGGGGCGCGTACTGGGCCTGGAAATTTCTGATGCCGGCCCTGTTTCTAATCACAGGACTGAGTACCTTAATGGGGCATAAATCATCTTAAAATCAAATAATATAAAGTCCTCCCCTCTCCTCAGTCATCACAAGCAAAATAGATCTTCATTTAAATGCTTAAAAAGCTGAAGCATGAACTATGCTGATTTATCTCTATCATTGGTATGTCTGATCTGTTCTACAAATAATCCCCCTTCCTCAGGACTAATGAATACATTATATTTCCCTTACAGAACATACTCAGCTAAGGGTGAAAACATGTTTAGTTGTCGACTGCAACTCATATCCGAGAATGCATTTTTTTCTTGAAGCAGGAAAAAATGTCACTGGCATGAGTTTGTTTAAGGTGGATCCCAGCTTGCCATGAAGTGACCCACACACTATGATATCAGAGCCTGTGTTTAGTACAAACATATATCTTTGTCCAGGGACAAGTTCTAAAAAAACTGCTTCTCCAGCCCTGCATTTGGGTAGCAGCCATCTGGATATGTCGATATCCCAACTTGCCCTTCCTCCTCAGTTCTCTAAGCCATTTTGCAACTATTTTAGCGTATCCCCCCCCCCCAGAAGACAATATATAAGTGAATCTGTGCCTAAACATGTGATATACCACTTAAAAGTAAATTAAAGGGGAGGCCACTGCGAAGTTGAGACTGGCAGTTGTGTATAACTTAAATGCTTTGTACAGGTGTGAGGTAGTTTTAAAGCCAGAATGACACTGTGACTGATCAACCTGCAGCAACCATGTTTAAGATTGTTCCATCTTGTCTTAACTCCTTAGTAGAAAACTCCACCTCTCCCTCAGCATGTTGAAGCTTAGAAATTACAAACTGTAAAACTAATAGTTTTTTCAAGTGCTTCAGAGGGCCAGCCTCATCATGTTGAATTATTAGGGCACTATTGCAAATGTGGATGTCTCCCTAAGCCTATACAATTATGCTGTGTCCATTTCTTCAATGCATCTTCTAACAGAGTTGTTTCAGCTAGGAGACTATTGTAATAGATAATTCCTTCTGTGGAATCAAACTTCTTGTGATGTCCAATTGACTGTGTTAATTGTGATGCTAATCTCTTGTTTCTAAGTCACTTCCTATTCTGAAGCATTTGTCATTGTCGTTGAGAAGAATTACAGAAGGTCAATGTATGCTGGTCATATACTTTTAGAACAGAGTCAACAATAGCTTCTACAAGATGCCTTTTCAAAGGGATACAAGCAGTTGTTATTAAGAGTGTACATTATAAACCCTATTGGCTGCCACTGCCAGCCCTGTGTACGTCAACTACAGTGAATAGCACATACTGAGATTCATTAGAATGCTTGTTGAGAACTAGACATTGTGACAGATAGGCTTTGACCTGGCCCTTGCCCTTGGGGCTCTCCCGTTCCTGGCAAGCGACTTTTAACCAGCCTGCACTGTGGAACTTCCCTAAAGACTCCCGGGCCTAGGAGGCCTATATGCCATCCTGCAGAACCTGCAGCAACGTGGGGTTACCTGTAATGACAGCCCAGCAAGTATTATGGAGAGTATTGTATTAAATGTGGTAGTGTGTGGCTTATGGCTTAACTCTTGTCTTACCCTCTCTCCCAAAGAACAGGTGTTGTTGATGAAGTAAAGATGTTAATTGTTCTCGAAGCATATTGTAGAAATAACAGTTCTTCCATTGGTTTAGGATACAGAATTACAGCATACAAAAATACTAATCAAAAAGGACAGTTAGGGAAATCCACACTCCGGCCCATACCTGTCAACCCGTGGCTCCGGAAAAATGGGACCTGCACAGATCGCTTGTGTGCAGGTCGCTTTCCACGCATGCGTGGAAGCGCTATGCCGCTTGCGCAGCCCCTACGCAAGCAGCGTAGCGCTTCCGTGCATGCGTGGAAAGGTTTTACCCCTTTCACACATGCGCGGAAGCGCTACACCTCTTGCATAGGGGCTGCGCAAGCGGTGTAGTGCTTCCACGCATGCGTGGAAAGCGTTTTCCCCCGCTGCCAAATTACGGGGTTTTGGCAGCACGGAGCGGGTTATGACATCAATCGACGTCAAATTACGGGGTAATCCCGGCCAAATCGGGATGGTTGACAGGTATGCTCAGGCCTTCCCCTAGAAACAAAAGGAAAACCTTGACTAATCTAGGTAATCATGACTAAGCTTGGGTTGGAGTCTGGACTCGATGTTAGAGTCCCCCTCTCCCTTCTGAGGTGTTACTCTCAGAAACCCCCAAACTCTCACTAACTCCCAAACCCATGTGCCTATAGGAAAGACATGAGCTTGGTCCTCCTAATTAGCATACAGCCAATTAGAGCCCAGGGTTTGTATAAACAACCACTGGTTCCCATAACAAATGTTTGGTGTTCCCAGGCTCTGGATGTTGACATAAACAGACATTCCAAACATGGGGAAGAAGACAAAACATAGGCCTGAAGCTTTGGGAAGCTTCTACAAGGCCCATCTGCTTGATAAGTGCAGCAGAAAGAATTATGAGGCCTTTGCAAAGAAGCAAGGCTACATTCTAAGTCAGTTTAAAAACCTAAGAGACTCCATGTTGAATGACTTGTGACCCATTCCATCACAGACGTAGAGATAAACTCTATGAAGACACAGAGATAAAATAGACAATTTCAGATTCTAAAGGCAACTGCAATTTGGTGACTGACAAGTGTTATAGGAGCTAGGAGCAGAGGAATCATTTTATATGGAAGCTTATACTAGTCTGCTGGTCTGTATTGTTTCCATGGGCATGGCTGAAATTGGCACGGAAACAGATGAAGATTGTTGCTAGGGGAGTAGACCTTTTGATGAGAGTAAACATACCATACAGTAAAACCCCGACTTACATATGCCTCGAGTTACATAAAATTCGACTTACATAATGATTTTGTGCTAAAACCATGTCCCGATTTACATGATTTCCTATGGGTTTGCTTCGAGTTACATAAAGATTCTTATTCCTATGGGTTTGCTTCGAGCTACGTAAAAATTAATTTCCCTATGGGTTTGCTTCGATTTACATAGAAATTTCATTTTCCCTATGGGTTTGCTTTGAGTTATATAAAAAATAATTTTTCCTATGTGTTTGCTTCGAGTTACATAAAAAACCAATTTAAGCAAAAGCCTACGGAACAGACTTTTTTTTCGTAAGTAGGGGTTTTACTGTATAGTCACCACCATATTTAGCTCAGATTTTTCAGTGAGCTAAACTGGGATGCGGGAGTGTATCCTATAGCTTTTGGGATGTTATTGAACTCAGAGGAACAGGAGCTAAGAATAATGCTAGCTAATAAGCTTTGTTATGTGTAACAATACCCGTGAAGTAATGCAGGGATTGCTCCTTCCACAGTGACAAGAACAATAATCAGATTTGTACAAGCAACAGATAGGATTTTTTGGCAAACAGATATTCAGCTGGATTCTGTGTATCCCACATAAAAGGAGGGGGGATTAAATTTTATGACAACAAAGAGATCTACAACCTGTAGAAATGCCTCCACAGGGTCAGATTTATATCACACTGATGGAAGCAGTTCACTGACTGTTGGGGTCAACTTACTCACTAGAGAAAAATACAGTACCTTTAAAATGGGAATGAAGTTAGGACAGGGGTTGCCCAATTGCAGAACTTGAATGTTGCAGATACCAAAGCCATTGTGCCAACACCATGGAAGCTTCATAGAGTTTATGAACATAAAGTCGATTCGGCTCATAACAGCTTCTTTTCTGACTGGCTAGTCTTACGAAAAAGTTTGAAAAATTCTGGTTATTGTCAAATTTAGTGTTAATATCAGGACCATTTTGTAGTGCCCAAATGTCAATACTGTATTCTTATGCTTGCAGCAGCAAGTTGTTTATACTATTCTAAATGCTTGTGAGATAGATTGTTCTCAGTGTTTCGGGATTTGGAGGGTAGAAAAGATATTTGGGAGGGACATGATAAATTCAGCAAAATTGAATAGTGCTGCATTGAAAGTGAACACTAATATTTGCTAACACTCTTCAACACACAGCCTAATAGAAATCTGAGAGTAAAAAATGATAAGCTGAAAACAGTTGGCCCGATTATTTTTCCCCTCCACTTCAGATAGTTTCCTACATCATTTGAACATCTTTACTACTGTAGTTCAGATCCAGAAATGACCTGAAAAATTATCAATTCAGAGGAAGGAGCACGCTCAGGTTCCCATTTGAATACACCTGACTTGTTTGCCAATATAAACAGGAATATTTGTCCAGTTTGATCAATTATTTTGGCTAATCACAGTTTTGTGATTATTTTGGCTAATCACAGGGGTAAATAGAAGGAGCCTCATCAAAGACTATGGTGTTTTTGACCCACAATCGGGCGTACCCTGGTAATGGCAACCTTGTGTTGCCGGCTAATTTTCTCACACTAGGTCAGACGGAAGGAATTGCAGAATGAACTCACCAAAGGGTGCCTTCATTTTGGCAGTTTCATGTCTGACCTAGACATGGAAGAAGAAGAATCACAGTTCACAAGAGGGATTTCCCACCCAATTCAGATTATTCATATCCAGAATAGTTCTCATCTGTCTATAGAACATAAGAAAGCCATGCTGAATCAAACAAAAGCATTATGTTCCACACTGGCCAAAGAGTTGCATGTGGGAAATGCACATATGGAACATGTAGAGTGCAAATACCACCTTACCTTCTGCTTTATGTTCCCTCACAGAGATACGTGGTTTGATATTAAAGATAGTAATGGGTCAACATGACTAGTAACCAGTGATAATATTAAACCTCTGCCCATGAAGCTGCCAATTTTCAAGCTGAACAAATTGATGACCATCACTACATCTTATACTACAACATTCCACAGTTGTACTGTGTAGAGATGTAGACTGAATGGGTTTTCCCCCCAGTTATGAACATCATATATCCTGTGTTTGGTTGCATCATAGATTTTATACAAGAATAGTTCATATTAACAGTTTTATTTTTAATTTCTTTTCTAATTATGCACAATATAGAATGTAGCTTTCTCAGCGGATCTGCATGTTAGATCAGCATTTTCACTGAGCTATCAACTGCAACTCTAGAATTACCATTTTTGGTCAGTCCCTGTGAACTCAGATCCCATTAATGTATATGTGAAGTGGGGGGTTGTTTTCTACTGCAGTGTAGAGTACTTTACACTTGCTTATACGTAATTGCACTTGCTATTTTTTGTAGTGGTTCCCCAGTTGGGAGCAATGCTTGCAATTGGTTTTTGTTCTAACCACCTTACATAATTGGCTGTGCATTTTTGATCTCACGGCTTCCTCCTCACTTCTCCATTTGTTAGCTAGCTGGTAATGACGTGTCCTAACTCTCAATCCAGATCTGTCGTGGACCCCACTGTTCCCGTCTTCCCATTGCATGTACCCAAGCACAATGTTCTTTTTCTACCCCATAGCCAACAATCAGGTAGTAAATGCAGCTGGATGTGTTTGCATTGTAGCTACTGTACAATGTGAACATCTTGCTCTGGAAGCCAGAGCAAGCTGGGTTAGTGGAAACAGGACACCATCTGGCAGCATAATTCATGTGTGAGGTGAGAAAGACTTTCTATTTGGAAAGTTACTAACATATGTATGTATGTTTCACCTGTGCAGGAATAAATATCTGCTCCTCAAACTCTTTCATCATAAATCTTCCCATCACATCTACTCCCTCGAAGATAGCTACCTCAGAAACCCCACTATCTGTGCATCAGAGTGATGCAACCCTGAGCACCTCTCCAGGGAGTACCACGCTATTCACTACAGAATCAGCCACTGTCTCCTTTGGAAATATAATGGGAACTAGAGACATGGAGAATAGCGCACGTTCTGTAGGCACTGCTCCAACATCACCATGGCCAACCAGTGGATTGCAGAGCACAGAACACACATTGACTTCTGGAACAACAGTTGCCAGCCTAACAACAGACACCATGACCCATTCTCAGACCCCAGTGATCACCTCTCCACAAGTTTTAAGTGAGTCACCCAACATCACTTCTAGTGAAACAGATGCGAACACAGCTGGCATGACCCTGTCAGCAGCTGCAGGAACATCAGCAACAACTATGATCTCAAGTGAAAAGCTCCCTACCAAAGAGACAACATCTGAAGAGACTGTCACAGCACCTGCCACTTCGCTGGGCCCGAAGGAAGAGGGCACACCTTCACAAGGTGCTTTAGCAAGTAAAGCTACTCCAAAGGCCTCTCCTACGGATGGTACCACAGGGGTGACTATACGAGAGATGGAGCGTGGATTGAGTCCAGGTGAGCTGGTTGTAGTCATTTGTAGAACATTGTGCATTTTCATTTCTCAGCACCGATGAGAGTTTTCTTCCCTGATGAAACACAACCTCAGGGGTGTTATAGGTCAAGATTGTAACAGGGACGGAGGAGTTCACCATCTCCTTCTCTTGGTCTCAGCCCTCCTAGGCTGAAATGTACATTTTTTAAAAACAACAAAAAGACATTAGTTCCGTGTGTGGTTTGGCCTTTTGTAAGTTGAAGTTCTTTTCCAGCTGTCCTGAATATTTTACATTTCCATACTGAATATATCCATGTTTCACAGGGAAAAGAGGCAGCCTAAAAAAAAACACTCAAATGCCTATTATTGTTTAGAGTCCTCCATGTTTCATTTGTCCAAGCACCTAATGAAAACTTTTACTACAACCATTTCATCGTATCATTTTTGGCGTCACCTGTAAAATATTGTCTTTTTTTGCATATGAGTCATAAACAGATTGAATTCATGTATCATACTGAATTCAGACATCATACGGGCATACAAGAGAACTCAAAACATGGCTTGCATGCCCACTGTGCAAGCCATAGGCTAGAGATGGTTGTCTACTATCTCTGTGGTAGAGCAGCCTGTGGGAGGCGGAGTGGTGGCCTTAACTGGGCTTTTGCCCCCAGCCATTCACGCATCTTGATTAACCATGATTGTCACAAACCAGCAACTGCAGACCATGATGTCTGAGTCGGGTTTGACAGTCAAGTGGAAATAAGTGTCAGTAAATTCAAACATCATGTCAAAAGCACAACTTCACGACCATGGCTTGGAAATATGTCTGAATTGATTTGGTAAACTATAAGCCTGGCAGTTGAAAATGTCATTTAGTCTAAACTAATCTTTGACACAAAGTGATTCTGAATAGAAATAATCTATTTTTTTCTGTTTAGCCAGTATGTTTTAAAGCTTTGGTTGAGTGCCGGTATAAATTAGTGCTTACCATTTTAGTCAAAGAACTATTATTGATCATATGTCATACATATATGGAGGTCTCAGACATAGGAAATGTTACTTTTTCAGAAAAGTTCCCAGAATAGATGAAACAGTATGGCAATACTGTACTTGATGGGGTATTCTGAGAACTGTAGTTCAAAAATGTAACATTTTTCACCATCGCAAAGAAAACCAGTGAGTATAAAAAAGGACAGTATCCTATTCGTAATCCCACTTTAGAGAAGACCCATTGAATGAACTGCTGAATGGTGACTCAGCATATGTGTAAGCCCCACTGACTCAATGGATCTCCTCTTATTAGACCAAAGATGCTGGCCAAAGCCTTTGTACATTTGCAATGGCAACTGAAAGAACAACAAATGTTACAACTGCAGAATATTTAGTACAATCGAAGCCCGCCCCCTTTATCTACAGGAGATCAAGTTTCAAGATTTGCTGAGATTCCCTAAAATAATAATAATAATAATAATAATAATAATAATAATAATAATAATAATAATAATAATAATAATAATAATAATAATTTTGTATCAGAAATTATTCTGGGTTGAAAGGATTTTTGAGGAAGAAAGTCCACTCAGGGGACACCCAAATGAGGCTCCTTTCATGTCCCTAAGAGCTGAGACAGAGATGGGCACTCAATCTGTCATGCAGTACCTGGGTCTCGAACTGCCAACTTCCCAGCCTTCCAGCTAACAAGGTGAACATCTTAACCACTAAGCCACCACAGCCCCTCCCGAGATTCCCTGAAACTGCAGAAATAGTGATTCCTATGGATTATATTGCATATAATGACCTCTAATGGCCAGTTATGGTAATGCACCTAGGAAATGCATATACTGTATATACAGTACTGTATATATTTGGGTTGTGGATAGCTGAAATAGTGGATACCAAATTGACAGTTATTGGGGGGGGGATACTGTACTCACTAAATCTTTGTGATTATCGAACTACAGTAAAACCCCGATTTATGAACGCCTTGAGATACAAATTTTTCGAGTTATGATTTTTTTTGTAAACTGGGTGTCCCGATTTATGGGAAAACCCAATTTACAAAAATACCCCGGTTTACAAAAAAAAATTGTATCTCGAAAAATTTGGTTTTTTGCACCCAAAATGGTGGCAGCACCATTTTGGGTGCTGCAAATAACTCCCAGCCACTCACCCACACCTCCGGAAGTAAAAGAAAAGGAAGCAGCATCCAGAAGGTAGTAAATCACTCCGTTTTTTAATTTATTTTTTCTATGGGTTGCCTTGAGTTACAAAAAAGTTCGAGTTATGAAATAGGCGACAGAACCAACTTTTTTCGTAATTCGAGGTTTTACTGTACTTTCGAAAACACATGAAACCTGCATAGGCTATTTGTACAGATCCTTAGCAGAACAAAAAACGGGGGAAGGGAAGAGGAAATCCAGTACAGTGATACCTCATACAACGTCCAAACTTTCAAGTTTGGACTTTATACGGATTTGGACTTTGTATGAGGCACACAAAATCCTAGCCGCGATGCCTCATACAACGTCCAAATCCTTGCCGCGATGCCTCATACAACGTCGTTTCCATAGAGATACATTGTATTATAACAGCACAGACTTCAGGGCAAAGTCAAAGAAACAGACAGAAAACTGACAGAACTTTAAGAAATCATTGTCTAAAGGCTAAATACATTACAAAAACATGTCAAACAACCTTGATTGTCCAAGAACCTGAAGAATGCTGCAAAAATCCCAGGAATGCTTCTAAAAATTCTGACGAAAAAATAAAAAAAATCCAAAATCACGCTCAAAACCACTCCTAAACACTCTTCGCCTCATGCAAAACCCACAAGAGCAATGCACGCATGTGTCTTGCCTTTTATACTGCCCAGGCACAATGCAACCTGGGAAAAACCCAATGCCTCATACAAAGTCGTACGACTTTGTATGAGGCAACTTTTTTCAAGGAATTAGGCGATGTTGTATGAATCCGATGTTGTGTGAAGCGGACTTTGTATGAGGTATTACTGTATTTCGAAGATATATTTTTATGCATATAACCATCCTATCCCATTCATCCTTTTTCTTAACCTTAACAATAAGCTAGTATAAAAGCTTAAATTAGGGATTTTCAACCTACGGCCAGTGGGCCGGATGCAGCCCGTGGCACCATTTCATGCAGCCCGTGGCACCAGGAAGTGCCATGTGGTGGAGGAAGGGCAAAATGGCCGTCCAGCCCCAGAAGCTGTCTGAGGGAGTGTGACCCAGCCCCCGGTTTAAAAAGATTGAGAACTCCTGGCTTAAATCATGTGAGGCCTTTCCTGTAAGGATAAACACTGAAGTCAGAAGTACATCAATCAAATTAGGTAGTAATGATGTCCCATGATGGCTGATGTAACTGTTCTTTCATTTAAAACAGATGGATAATCATAATTTAAAATATACCATTTGAAACGTTTGGGCTACAAACTCCATAATTCTCCATTCTGAGAATTCCACCTGACAGATGTCAATAAACAACTATCACCTGGGAGAAATGTCAGGTGGCTTAGCTAGGCCTCACTGTAGCCAATCTTATTCAGAAAAGCTCACAGCAACCACTAGGACAAACAGCCTTCGAGTTTAGGCATTTCTCCCAAGAGAGTTACATTGATGTGTCTTATCAGGTGAAACTCTCAGAATGGTGAACTCCAAAATTTCAAATGGCATATCCCTAATAATACTAATACTAATAACAATATTGACCTACGTGAAGGATGTGGACTTCATTGTGTGAAAGCTACATACTATGCTTATTATGCTATAGCGTTTAAATCAAAACTAATTTGACATTGCTAGTGCTCTGTGGGACCAAAATGTAGTATGCAAAGAAAGCACCTAGACAGATTTATTGATTTACAAGTTGCTGGGTTTGGAGATAGTCAATTATGGCATATCTCACTGGTACGGCGTGCCATACTGAAATCTTTTCTTGGACTGACATTTTTCCAAATGAGATAATAGCATGCCAGCATGCTATATTGAATCATAGTAATGAAGTCTCTTTGGAAAGTTGAGCTTGAGCTGTAATAACAGAGCATTTCAATCTCTATATGCCTTAAATTTCCTGTGCAGGAAGCATTGCAGCTATTACGGTAACAGTGATTGCAGTGGTTCTGTTGGTGTTTGGCTTGGCCGCATTCCTGAAGATCAGGTAAGAATTAGTCCCTTCTTATTTGGAAAAGAGTTTGTCACTTCTTGAGAAAACTCTGGCTTCTTAGCTGTTGTTCCCAACCCCCACTGCCATGGGAAGTGGCAGAGGCTGCAAAAGCAGCCAGAAAAATGCTGTGATCGTGCCCACCACCATGGAAACCAGAAGCGTCAGGAAGAACCACACCTGTGTGTCAGGGCCGGGCTGGGCCATGGCGCAAAAACATTAGCCACCCCTGTTCTAAACTGAAAGTGGGAGGAGCTTTTATGCCATTTCCTCTCACAAAATCTATGTACCATATATTTTTTTGGACCATAAGATGCACTTTTTCTCCCCCAAAAGTGGGGGGAAATTGAGGGTGCGTCTTATTGTCCAAATGCTGGTCTTCGGCCATCTGTGGCTGTTGTAAAAGGATATTTTGCAAGAACCGCAGCTGGCTGAAGACCTCTACTGCCTCCTCTCAGCTGTTCCGGAGCAGGGGAAACAAAAACATATAAAAACAAGTGGCCACTAGAGGGCGAAAATCGCAATTTCCCATTTAAATGCATTGGAAATACATTTCTTGTATTCAAAAGTTTTCTGCTTGTATGTTCCCAATGCATTTAAGTGGGAAACCAAACCCGTGCTTAAAAAGAAAGCAATTCACTTACCTTGATGCCTTTGTTTCTACTCCACGTGGACAAAATGGAGGGGGAGAACATGCTTCCTGGTTGAAAGGAGAGCAAGAGGCTAGGCTAGAGTATCACTTCCTTCCTCAGTGCAATTGGCCTGCCTGCCCATTTCCCCTGCAGCGCCACCAATGGTCGGTGGTGCAAAATACAGTACTAAATATATATATTTTTGTTATCCTGTTCTGGTCAGGTGCATCTTATGGTCCAAAAAAATACGGTACATAATATCTTGTACCTCTCTTTTTTCTTTCTGTAGCCATAGCATTCTTTCCTGACTGGGCAACTCATAATATACACTGTGTTTCGGTTATTGACACAAATATCTACATTGTCCCTTTGATTATACGGATGTGTGCCCTGTCGGAGAGAGATTACTTGTTTGGACTCCCATCATAGAGTGGCCAGTAGCTTTCTACATCAAATCAATAGCAATTACACTTATACCATCCCGTAGCGCTTAGTGCGCTCTCAGAGCAGTTCACAAGGTTATTCGCATTTTGCCCCCAAGATGCTGGGTATTCATGCTGAGTCGACCTTGTTCGCGGAAGGATCAAACTCACAAAGTCAGCAGTTTTGGCTCCAGCACAGCAGTTTAACCACTGTGCCACCAGGGCTCATAATTCAGCCTTATTGGTCACATTGTGAGCGTCCCTGAGGCATTTTATAGCTGAGAGATAGCTGGTGGGCCTTTACCCTTTCGTGACTTATTGTTCCCTTTTAAAGTGACTCTTGGTCCAAAGTGCTGTTGCATGAATGTCTGGCAGCTTTTCATCCTGATACGGAGCCAGAATAAGCTACGTTTTACTGATACTGTTCTTAAATACTATTTCTGAAACTGTTAGCAAGATGAACATGGAGAAAGAATTGGGACATAGGTGATACTTGTTAATCAAGAAGTTTATAATCTGTTACATGTCTTGTCAGCCTAGTAGTTTTAGTAATATACAATCCAAGTACAGTATCAGGAGAGTAAACAGAGGAAGTCAGAATGTTTTATTTCCTGGTGAAATGTTGGCCATGATGTAGAGTTCTCACCCGCATTCTGTTTAGTGTAAATAGTAGGGACTGTGAACCACGTATGGTGATAACCATAAGCTAACCAAAGTGAGGCTGCGGCTTCATGGTCAAATACCACGAGATTTAACCTGTTTATAAAAGTGGTGAATTTGAAGTATTTTTTACTTGACTCAAAGGCTGGTTCAAATTAGTCCAGCCCTTTCCCTTCCCAATGTGGCTTTTTATTTCTGCCACTGGAGAGAGCTTACTTTTTCAAGCCTGTACAATTTGAATGGGATTTCTACGCAAGTCATTAGTTGCGATATGTTTCTTGTAAAGATGGGGGGCTTGTAAGTAAGTGGTGTTTTGTTGACATAGACATTTGGGGTTTCATATTCAGGACTGGGGGAATACAGGTGAAACTCGGAAAATTAGAATATTGTGCAAATGTTCATTCAGTTCACTAATGCAACTTAAAAGGTGAAACAAATATATGAGATACATTGCATGCAAAGCGAGATAGTTCAAGCCTTACTTTGGTATAATATTGATACTTATGGCTTACAGTTTATGAAAACCCCAACCCCCCAATCTCATGTGTCCCATAATCATCACATAATCTCATGTACGCTGTACGCCATGATCATCACGATTATAACGAATTAAGGCATGACATATCTCGCTTTGCATGTAGTGAGTCTATCTCATATATTTGTTTCACCTTTTAAGTGAAATGAATGGACATTTGCAAAATATTCTAATTTTCTGAGTTTCACCTGTATGTGCCTACACTTTTTTCTCTATCATCTAATTCAGGGGTTCCCAACCTAAGGCTCATGGTCCGAATCTGGCCCCTGGAACCATTTCATGTGACACCCCCACAATCCCTCCAAGAGCATTTGAGAAACAAAATGGCTACCCCTTTGAAGCTGTTGGGACAAACTGGCCACCTCTATTGTGCAGGCAGGGCAAAAAGGCCATCCATTCCTCGAAGCTGACTGAGAGAGCGTGACCTGGCCCCCGACTTGAAAAGGTTGGGAACCCCTGATCTATTTTTTTTAAATAAAAAAAATCTTATGTGCAGTATATGAGATTAATGCTAGATCACCTTATCACTGGGCAGTCATTAATAAAAAAAGAGCAAAGGTGGAAACTGAAAAAAGAAGAACAGAAGGGTGGTGGGCTGCTGGAATGTGACTTGCATTGCATCTAATATGAACACTGAACTCCTGAATCAGTCTTCAGCTCTGTGTCAATGCTGGTACAGTTTCAAGTGTAATATTACAAATCATATCACAGCAAAACCGAATCACTCCAACACAACATTCCAATTCAACATTCCAAATCACACTGTTGTTTCCTCTGCAGGCATTCTTCGTATGGAAGACTCTTTGATGACCATGACTATGGATCCTGGGGAAACTACAACAACCCTCTGTATGATGACTCTTAATCAGAGAATGTTAAGCCAAAATTGTGCTTGTTTTAATGAACCACTTGTTTCACTGGAAGTGCCATGGTCTGCTATCCTTCTTACCTACAACTCCCATGTTTTTGTTCCTCCTGCAGTTTCTTCTGATCAACTGTTTCTGATTTCAGTAATTGCCAAAATCCACAAAGAGAAGGACCAAAGTGAAGCTTTATAGTAACAAAGCAGTTGAAATTTGTTGCCACAGGAATATTTACTTGCATAGGCCTATTAACTTGAAGATGTCTTTTATGCAGAATTATTAGGACTTCCACAAAAGGAAGGGGGAAAAACATGAAAAGTTTTCATGTCGGAACTGCTGTCGCTATTGAGTTCCCAGAACTTGTTTATGACAAATGAAGGCTTAATGGGCAGTCTACCGTGGAGGAAGAATGTTATGTGGCCTCTCTAGTTGTCAATTAGCAAACGTTTGCAGTAGACATTGCTCAGGGGGGAGTCTCAGAAGATTAATACCAGGTCTTGGCTTTTGCTTTATTTGCCTTTATTTACCAGGTTGTCTTCTGAAGAGAGTGTTCTAATTAAGGCCCAATCAAAGGTTGGAACAACCTGATACTGCACTGAAGTTCTTGTTAAGTGTTTGATTAAGCTCCTACTTTAACTCAAAAAGATGAAAGTACAAAGGAACCAGAGCTGCTGCTATTGATGTCTGTCTCAAAAGCTCCTCCGCTCCTCTTCTGCAGTGTGTACTTGAGCGTTTCCCAAACTATGTTCTGTGGAACACTGGTGGACTTCAATTCCCAGAAGCTTAAGTCAGTACATTGGCTGATCAGTGCTTTGGGGAATTGACTTAGGCTTCTGGGAATTGAAGTACAAAAACCAAAGGTCAGGGAACACTGGTCTACTTCAACTTGCCCTGTGGCTAGCTATCTTTAAATGCTTTTCAGTGAACTGTAGCAAACATACAGTGGAATACCAGAGAACTGTGTAGTGCAGGGGTTCTCAACGTTTTTCAGCCACGGGCTGGACCACCACCCCTCAGACAGCTAAGCAGGATGGGCTGGTGGTTCCCCTGCCGTAAAACGCTTCTGTGGCTGTCATAAATGCATTTACGATGGCCGTAAATGAGTCCGCTGCCGATTCCAGCAACGGCGGCTGGAATGAGGTTGGGGGTCCGATTTGGCGCCATGGGCCAGATCCGGCCTGTGGGCCATAATTTGAGAACCCCTGGGTGTAATAATATTAGAAAATCTAAGCTGAGGGGGCGGCCTGTCTGAGGAGAGGAATGGTATACCCAGAGCTTGGTAGGTTCAGTTTTTGGGTTACATCTGGGCTAGGAGCAGGTGCGTGCTGGTATATCAGGCAATCGGGCTTTGTCCCACCCTGCCCTCGCCCCTGGAGTCCTGGGGCGCCAATAGCAATGTATGGGATTTCCACCCCAACCCCCAATAGGCAGCCCCACCACTCCCTGTCCAGCGCCTTCCTATGGTGCCCTGCACACCCCTGGCTAGGAGCTGTGCTAGCTAGAGGAATCTGGGAGTTGTAGTCCAAAACGAAACTTGCCCAAGTTTGGGGGGTGCCATTTGCAGCGATACCTTTTTGTTTCTTTTTCTTGACATGCAATTCACAAGGGGGACTTAGATTGACAAAGCCTTCCTGTATTAGAGCCCCCCAGAGTCATTTGTGAGATTGGTTTTCGAAAATTGACAGGGCATGCAGATTACCCACTAGCTTTGGCATCTAAAACACCCAGTTCTGATTAATTTTTGTAGACTAGAGTGACCGTTGCCTCTTGAATGCAGAGAATCTAATGTTGTGGCCTTTAATAAAGTATGTTTTGTTGGATCACTGGACATTTAAGTCCTCTTTCTTTGTTCCAAATACGTGTGTGTGTGCGTGCGTGCGTGCGTGCGTGCGTGCGTGGGAAAACAATGCAAAATATATATGATTTTCAGTTTTGTGTTTCTCTTTTGAAATTCTTTGTTGTTGTTGTTCAGTCGCACAGTCGATTCCGACCCTTTGCGACCCCATGGACCATTTTCCTCCAGGCGCCTCTGTCCTCTACCATCCCCCTCAACCCTCCCAGCTCTGTGCCCATTGTGTCTATAATACCATCTAGCCATCTCATCCTTGGCCTCCCCCTTCTTCTTTTGCCCTCCACCTTTCCCAACATCAATGCCTTCTCAAGTGAATCCTCCCTTCTCATTTGATGTCCAAAGTATTTTAGCTTCATCTTTACTATTTGACCTTCCAATGAGCAGTCGGGGTTAATTTCTTCTAAGATTGACCTATTTGTTCTCCTCGCTGTCCAGGGGACTCTCAAAACCCTCCTCCAACACCACATTTCAAAGGCATCTATTCTCCTGCGTTCAGCCTTCCTAATTGTCCAGCTCTCACATCCATACATTACTACTGGGAAAACCATTGCTTTGACTATTCTAATTTTTGTTTGCAATGTAATGTCTCTGCTTTTCACTATGTTCCCCATGTTTCTCATCGCTTGTCTCCCAAGAATCATTCGCCTTTTTATTTCATGGCTGCAATCCCCATCTGCAGTGATCTTTGATCCTAAGAAAGTAAAATCTGTCACTGCTTCTACTTCTTCCCCGTCTATTTTCCAGGAACTGATGGGGCTTGTTGCCATTATCTTGGTTTTCTTGATATTGAGTCTCAAGCCAGCTTTTGCACTCTCCTCCTTCAGCCCAATCAAGAGATTCTTTAGGTCTTCCTCACTTTCTGCCATTAGGGTGGTATCGTCTGCATATCTCAGATTATTGATGTTTCTCCCAGCGATTTTAATCCCATATTGTGATTCCTCCATCCCTGCACTGCGCATTATGTGCTCTGTGTATAGGTTGAATAAGCATGGTGACAAAATGCAGCCTTGTCTTACTCCTTTTCCTATTCCAAACCACTCTGTTATTCCATGTTCTGTCCTAACTGTTGCTTCTTGGTTCATGTACAGATTTCTCAGGAGGCATATGAGGTGCTCTGGTATTCCCATCTCTTTAATTACTTGCCACATCTTGTTGTGGTCCACACAGTCAAATGCCTTAGTATAGTCAATAAAACAAAAGTAAACTTGTTTCTGGTATTCCTTTGTTTTCTCCATGATCCAGCGTATGTTGGCGATGTGGTCTCTAGTCCCCCTGCCTCTTCTGAAACCAGCCTGCACCTCTGGTAATTCTCTCTCCACATGCTGCTGAAGTCTGTCCTGTATTATCTTGAGCATCACCTTGCTGGCATGTGGGATGAGCGCGATTGTTCGATAATTTGAACATTCTTTGGCATTGCCCTTATAAATTTGACATTTTTTCAGTTGATCTGGCAAGTGTTTTGGCTGGCAGACTACACTGCGTGGAGAATTTGGAAAGCCTTACTTTGTTTTTCTATTACTCCAAAGCAAGCTGTGCAAAAATATTTGAGCAGGAGTTGATGAATGGCAAGTGGGTAGGTGCTATTTAATTTTCACAACTGCCCCAGTGAAGAAATCTACTTGTATATCAGAGTGCCAATGCATGGCATGCAGCTACAATGAAGAATACAATGTGTTGTGCCTTTTTCCAGCATCCCTGCTGATTTGGACCATTTTTCATTTTTAAAAAGGAGGACTCATTTGACGGCTACGTCTATAAAAGCACAGCATGAGAAACGTTGGCATTTTTTTCATGGACCTAAAACAAATTCCAGTTTGTAGTATGATTTTTTTTGACAATACTAAAAAGCTTTCATACCGCCTTTCTCTAAAAGTGAACTTGCTATGCACAGTATGCTTAGGTAGAGGTAATAGTCTCCCCTTTAGCTTGCTTTGTTTAGGTCATTGGAAAGTAAATGCCATTTAACATTTTCTATGTCTTATTCCAGTGATGGCTAACCTTGGCACTCCAGGTGTTCTTGGACTTCAATTCCCAGAAGCCCAAGTCAGCACTCCTGCTGATCCCCTGATCGATTCTGGGAATCGAAGTCCCAAGAACACCTGGAGTGTCAAGGTTCACCATCACTGTCTTATTCTGAGGTACTTATCTCTGAGAATGTCCGTTTATGGGAAATAGTTTAAATGTAGAGAATTTACACTTTCCTTTTAAAATACAATATCACACATTGTGGCACTGTCTCCTCAGACATCTTAATAAGTTCCCTTGACACATGAGAGACTAGTGACTGAACATTTTGCAACAGCAATTGATGTTTCCGCATTCATCTCCGTAAACTGCTCCTCCGATCCACCAACACTTCCAATCTACTCAGCCTACATCAGTCCTACTGTGTCTGGAAAACCTGCTGGAATTGTAATTTCAGCTAGTCCTCCATCTGTTCCCATGGGGCTTTGTCTTGGATAAGCTGTCGAATGGGGGATGCTTGCTTTCTCACAACATTCTGGAAAGTGCCACATGGAGTGCTGTGATCATATTTTTCATTTACCGTATAGAACATAGACTATGTTTCTAGACACAGATAGCTCCAGTCTAGTGCAATCAGATAATGTTACAGCCCAGCTAAAGAAAAGAAGTGGCATGATCACCTGAATGGTTCACCTTGGACACCTTTATGGCCATGAAGGGTCAATGTTTGGTTTTAAAGCCAGATGCAAGCAGCATCTTCTCCTGTAGCATGACAACAGGTGCTCGTGAAAGCCAGCTTTCCCCAGCTTGACAAGCACAACAAATATGTCACAATTTAATAATGAGCATTCTACAAAAGAGATGTAGAAGGCCAAAACAGTGGTCAGGCAAACAATATGTTTTGTGATCGCACAAAACAAAACTTGGAAGGACATCTAAAGGAACAAGAAAATATCTATTTTACTTCCGCTTCCAGGAGTGACGAGGGCAGCGCGGGCCGGATGAATCACAGTAAGCCCATTTGTGTGGATTCACATGGTGCTTGGGCTTCTGGGAATTGAAGTCCAAGAACACCTGGAGTGCCAAGGTTCGCCATCATGGGTTTTTACCATCTTGAATTCATTAGAGGGGGAAGGAGGAAAGCACAGCTAAATGTTTAATAAGCATTTTCAGACAAGGTCCCGTTTGAATTATTTCCACCTTCATAGAAATGCATGAGCAAAAGTAGTTTATATCTTCATTCAAGAAACATCTGGTAGATGAGACAGCTAATTTTTAGGGAATCAGAGGAGGATCTCTCCTGGGTAAAACTAGATCCTACCAACAACATATATTATTTGACCTATTCAAAATATTTTATATTACCCTTCGTCATATGATACCAGGGTTGTATTCAAAATGGGATGAAAACAAATAAATAATGCAAAACTCTTCCATTAAAGCAACAATTATAAAAAGTGTGTGTGTTAAACTAGCTTCTGTCAACCAAGCATTTAAAAATGAGTTTCAAATATCTTGACAAACAGATTTTGAAATACTACCACTGAGAATGCAGCATTGCTGCCAAATTTGTGAGAGTTGTATTGTGAGTCAAAAATCCTTCTGCTTCATTTTTCTCCAGACCTTGGTTTATTTGTAAATAATCAAGTCAATAAACAATATGGTCAAACTGGCTCACAACAGAATCAGGCAGAAAAATGACAGTACAATCCCATAGAAACCAAACATTTCTTAACAAGTACAAACACATTAATAACAAAATATCATAATTACATAATATATAAATAATATAAACCATCAAAAAATTTTTTAATGCAAAATCTGATTCAAACATTGCCATGATGATTGTCCTAAGAGCAATAAAATGTGGTATCCCTCCATTTGCCTTCCCCATTGCAGCGTGACACTCATACCATACCACTGATACAGTTCCGCGGGTCACTTTCTGGTCCTGAGCCCTTTTGGCACACAAAGTCCTCAGCCCCAGGCCAGTTTTTTGATGAAGCTACTGCCATCCATCAAGATGGACTCAAGTGGGATTTAATCCACATAGGGACCATCACCCTTTCCTGTGGGCTTTGTCACCCAAGGCCATTAGTCCTCAGGGTTGTTAGGTTAGTTAACTGCTGGTTGATAATCTGTGTTGAGTAGGGGCTACTCTATTACCATAGCAGGATAACCTGGCCAGACTATCATCAATCAACAATGTTATAAAAATCACACAACAGGCACCAATAATAAAGAGAGCAGTAATAATTAACCAATAATGTAATTATTGCTTTCAAAAAGACATATATTTTGGCCTTGCAAGTTAACAGCAGTAGAAGCAGAAAAGAACCGAGATGAATAACACCACCATGAAAATTGTGGAAGGTCATACCTGTCACGTTTTGGATTTGAAAAGAAGGGAAATCCAGCGGCGCTGAGCAGTCACTGCGCCGGTGCGCATGTGCAGTACGGGTTTTGCCTTTTCCTTCCGTGCAAGGCACCATGGGGGCTGTCGTTCCTGGCCCATTGTTAAAAAATGATAGAATACGGGAGATTTACAGGAAAATACAAATACGGGATGATGCCGGGAAAGAGGGGTAAATAATGGGAGTTTCCCAGCCAATACGGGAGACTTGACAGGTATGGTGGAAGGCAAAGCCAGATGCTACTTGTGTTAGTAGGGAGAGGGTAAAAAGCTCCTTGGGCCAATGTGGCTCACACTCAGCAACCTCTTCTGAGAGTGGTGGACTAAGGAGCCGCACAAGCCGCGGCTTCCTTTACTACCTTCGCAGAGGGAGGCATTGCCCACTCCAGGCATGGCTCTGCAGAAATGAACCCTCCCCACCAGCTGGCTGGAGACCACAGTGACCACCTTGATCTGAACACAAAGCATCTTCAGGGCTATGGTGGGGGTCTGTCATCTTCCAGATAATCTCTTTGCTGCCGATGCCATTGTTCAAGCTGGCATTCCAAATCTTAGGCCTTGGTCTTCAGATTTACTTTTTCCTTCTAAACCATGTTTCCAAGTGTTCCAAGGTTACTGTTCATAGGGTGCAATCCTGTATCTTGCCACACCAGCAGTTCATCAGTCTAATAACATCCAGACAGCATCATGAGAACCGTGAACCTTCACAGCAGACTCCCTCTCTTCCATCCCTGCCACCACAGGCAGTTGGACCTTAGTCTCGCCAACCCAAATTTATCTCCATGCAGGGAGAATTTTGGCCCCAAGCCCAAGAGTCCCCTCGTTTGGAATACCAATTGAATGCATTTTTTATTAGCATCTGGATTCCAATCAGCCCTTCTCCCTAGAGCAACCCCTCCCTTCCACTCACACACCGCTAAACTGCCTCCGGCTCTAGGCTGTGTCAGGGAGGGGGACAGGGAGGTCTCTCTCTTTACGACCCTGACCGGCCCCCTTCCTCTGGCACATGCAAGATTACTATGGCTGCTATTTTTCCCAAGCTTCCCAGAGCCTTGAGCACCACCATTATGGTGAAGCCTGGGAGAAAGAGCTGATCAGATGTTGCTCAGTCTCCACATTTCCTTGTTTAACCCCAGTGTGTTCTTGCAACCCAGGATGGGAAGAGAGGGAACATCTCCCCACTGACAGGAGGTTGGGTGATTTTCTCTAATGTCTTGTGCTGTGGTGAGACTGAGAAGAGTACAACAGGAAAGAGCAAGGCAAGTCCCTCCACTGAGAAAACCGTCTGATGACCCCATTATCTTTATTGATTTCTGCTGTGATAGATCACACAGTACTGGGTATAGTAGTGGTAGTACTCTAAGGGTAAAACAAGAATAGGAGCAGATTTAAATCAGAAGAGAGTGATGCCTGTCTCACCCAGCAAGAGCTGAAAGTATAGCAGAGTTAAAACAACACTTGCCTTGGTTGGTTGTGGCAATGGGATGGCCCCTTCTCTTTTTTGCAGGCTGAGATCAGATACATGAAACCTCTCTATCCAGTTTGAATGAGAACTACAAGAAATGTAGTAAAGGACCTCAAGCTTTGACAAAGGTCTCGGGCTGTACTTTGACTATACTGTACTTTGACTAAAAGTTATAATTTTAAATAAAATGTCTACCAAATGATGCATAGATGGTACATGGTGCCAAGTAAATAGTCTAAAATGTATAAGAGAGTTAATAATAAATATTAGAAATATTAAGAGATGTAAGGTTCATTATAAAATATGTGTTGGGCATGTAAAGTGGTTAAAAGGTATCTAACAAGGCAGAAAATGTTGAAAATAACTTGTGAATGTCACCAAACTACATCTGTTAAGCCTAATGGAGAGTCCAATAGAAAGGAATAAGGCTGTTGTGGTCAGATATGTGACATCGGCATCAAGACTGTCTTACTATATGCCCCAAACCAGAAAGTCACCAAAGGTCAACAGTTAAAGAGTCACTGATGAAGAAACTGCTAAAATGGCAAGGTTGACAGCTTGAATAACAGAGAGATCAGTAACAAATTTTGAAAGTATCTGAAATTCCATACTGGTCTTTATGACAGAACATAGAAAGAGAGGGCCATTGCGATATGAACTTTGAAGGGGTAGGATGTAGGCTTAATGAGGTTTGTTCTATTTGAACTTAAATGCCTATTAACGTGATAGAAAGTTATATTGTGTCATATTTATGGAAAACTAAAATAGTTCTTCACTTTTGATTTTACTTTTACATCTTCTACCCCTATTTTCTTCTGTATCACCTAATAATTTAAACATTGAAAAATTGAAGGAGAGGGCTAACTGTAGGTAGATGAGAGGCTTTTTCTGGAATGAGCAATTATTGCCCACGAGGACCAAAGTAAGCTATGGGGACATCCACAATACTTAACCCATGAAGCAAGGAAGAAAAATGATAGTGACACAGCAGAAGGAATTAAAGAAAGGAAACCAGCCAAGGAAATGATTGTTTGCCACAATAAAGGGAGGTCTTGAGAAAAAAGGAGCTGCATATTGTATCTAATTGAGCTGACTTTTCTGGGATGCTTCACGGGTAATGAACCATTAGGACTGTGAACACAAATGGCTCTAATCACAAAGGATGGACACCCTACAGAATTCAAACTGGACTAGAGTACCAATGCCACCAGTACTCCACAGGCTATATTTGGACTATCTTCAAGAAAGAGCATTCTAATTAAATTTAAGGTCACTCCAAGGCAGGACCTGCTAAGACAGCAAAGAGTCAAAATCAACATCCAAAAAAGGGAAAGAAAGTACAGTGGACCCTTGCTTAACAAGCGGCTCACTTAACACAAATTTCACATAACAAAAGGAAATCCATAGAAAATAATGGCTTGGTTACCAATTTTTTCCCAGAACAGATTAATTGGTTTTCAATGCGTTCCTATGGGAAACCATGTTTTGGTTAACAAATTTTGGTTTTCAATGCATTCCTATGTGAAATTGCATTCAATGCATTCCTATGGGAAATTTGCTTTACAAATTTTTCATAGTACAAAAGGTCCCGTAGACTGCATTAAATTTGTTAAGTGAGGGTCCACTGTAATCAGAGGCAAGACATGTGGTGGTCAAGAGAGTTTGGAACATCCTCTTAGGAAGATAGGATGTGGGCATTGCCTGGGCAGACTGGTATTAAGCCTCTCAGAATAAACTGAAAGTAGGTTCAAAGCCTTTCTCTGCTCTTGTTCTCAGGAAAATACTGCTAACCCACTTAACTTAAGAAATAAATACCTCAATGGAAAGCTTGGATAAGAAGTAGTAGTAGACTGCAAATTATACCGCTGACTAATTTTAAAAAATCAGTAGGAGTGGCAAGGGTTAGAATATGAGAAAACATAACATTGTGGAAGGAAAGGAGGTAGGTTACATTACATGCAACACTGGAAGACACTGGGCCAATAAAGATGACAGAAGATGTAAAGGCACAAAGAAAAAGGGAAATGAGGAAGAGGATGAAAGAAGGACAACCATGCACAGAAATCAAGAGAGTGTGTTTGCCTTTGCCCAATGTGTGGGATTTTTGGTCAAGAATGTCTCGCAACAACGCAAGGTCAACATAGCCCAGGAAAAGATGAAAGGGACCTCTTTTAGGCTTTTCCAGTACAAGCAAGGTGCTCTTCTCTCCAGCCTCATCCCAGCACAAGAGGCACAAATGCCCATATTTCCTATGTCCAAAATTCAATCAGAATAGGAAAGATTGACATCAAAGTCAGTGCTCATATTTTGCATTGTTCTCCAAGTTCTCCACCAGAAAAGTTAAAAGAAAAAGGTCAACATAGCCCAGGAAAAGATGAAAGGGACCTCTTTTAGGCTTTTCCAGTACAAGCAAGGTGCTCTTCTCTCCAGCCTCATCCCAGCACAAGAGGCACAAATGCCCATATTTCCTATGTCCAAAATTCAATCAGAATAGGAAAGATTGACATCAAAGTCAGTGCTCATATTTTGCATTGTTCTCCAAGTTCTCCACCAGAAAAGTTAAAAGGAAAGTGTTCCTCCCCTCTATCATTCCTCCTGCTCCATCTTGTGGGTTTCTGGCTGTAGCAATAGTGATGACAAGGAGGAAGGCAGGGTCCCGTTTACTCTCTTCCCCTCAACCTGACCCTCTTCATTCCTGTCACATGTACTGTAAAAATTCACTTGATTCTCTAGCAAGATGCAAAGACTAACCTTAATCTTGGCCTTGAGTCTTCATCTCTCCTCAGTCCTTTTCTTCTGCGCCTACCCCTCTTCTGTACCCTTCTTCCTTGGCCATAGCAGCGTTTCAGACACCAGGGAAAAGAAAGATCTGCCGACACTCCTAATTCCATGATTTTGGAAGAAGGATATGGTGCGCCAATGGCACGCACCTACATTGCCTTG
Organism: Bradypodion pumilum; assembly: GCA_035047305.1. Taxonomy (NCBI): domain Eukaryota; kingdom Metazoa; phylum Chordata; class Lepidosauria; order Squamata; family Chamaeleonidae; genus Bradypodion; species Bradypodion pumilum. The sequence goes on along the minus strand of JAWDJD010000008.1, from coordinate 1,739,685 downwards.
CGAGCCAGAGGACAGTTGGGAGAGCAACCAGTTGCTCCTCCCTCCCACTCACAACCACTTACTGACTTTGGCTGTGCTGTGCAAATGGAGGTGCCGTGGGGCCAAGCTTTGCCATTGCTTGGCTCCCACCACAAAATTGGTACATCGTACAGCTCGCCTCAAAGAGGACGGAACTGTTTTGACACACACACACCCAGGAGTTCTGGCCTGGTGAGGATACCGATCGAAACCAAAGGAGAACTCCCCTCCCTGATCTCCTCCTTGAGTCTCCAACACTCCCTGCAGGGCCGTAGCCAGGATTCTAGATGTGGGTGGGCAAATATTTTTTCCAGGATGAACAACAATGTCATATATATAAGCAGCCGGGAGTTTGAGGTTGGGCAAACTGCTAACTCAGAGTGCTAACTCAGAGTGTCAGACTGGCCACCCCCTGGCTACGGCCCTGACTCCCCATCCCCACTCCTGCCCTTGAGAAAATACTACTGTATGTAGACACTGTAACACCACTTTGCTGAGAGTCTCCAAGCCTTCTCCATCCAACCCACCAACCCTGTGGCCCTTCTTCAACTTCTTCCTGGACAATTGGATGCTCAAGAAAGAGTTGGAGGAATTTCATACTTGGGTGGCCCCACTGGGGTCCAACAGATTCCAATTGGAGTCCAATTTCCTTGGCCAAGACCATGTCAGGTGCTTCATTTCAGGGGGAGGGGGAGAGGCTCACCTCGGTAGATGGCAGGAAAGGAAGGAAGGAATAAAGGCTTCCCTCCCTCCCTCTCTCTCTCTCTTCTGACTCCTCCTCCTCACCCCTCTCTCTTCTTCCTCTCCTCTTCCTCCTGGCACCTCTGACACTTGCAAGGTTACCCTAAGAGCATTGGAAAAGCCAGAGAGCAATTGAGGTAAGGGGCCATTCAACAATTACGTGATCCATTTTTGGGGGGGAAATTGACACCCTCCCCCCCCCATGTAATCTGACTGTAATTTTTGCTTCAACCCCTCCCACCCCTTTAAAATTACATAATCCAGAGCTTTAGTATTGAAACTCAAATTTTTAGATCTTTTCACTATTGATGAAATAGAAATAGACTGCACAAGCAATTCAATAATCTCAAATCAGATCAAAATTCCCAGAGATCATTTTTAAACCTAAAAAAAGTGCCATGTTTCAAAACTACAATAGCTCCAAATGGATTACATAATCTTTGACCTGACACACACACACACCCGCCCCCCACATAATTTTCTGCAATTCAGATGGCAGACCCCTCCCCCCCTTTGAGGACCACGTAATTGTTTAATGGGCCCTAAGGAAGGGAAGAGGGAAAGAAAGAAAAGAAAGTGCCATAAAAATGGGAGGGGAGGACGAGGGAGGGGAGAACCTTCCTTCCTTCTCTGCCATTGCATCTGGCACTCTCTCGGGAGCCCCACTTTTGATGGAGTTCCTTAGCTGCAGCTGTCAAGTAAGGGTGTCTGGGGGTCAACACGGGTGGGTGAATGAGATGGGGCTCCTAGGGAGGAGGGCTTGGGGAGGGCTCAGGGGCTCAAGCCAACATAGCTGTCAAGTATCCCTTATTGGCCGGGAAAACCCCTTATTTTACCCTCTTTCGCTCCGTCATCCCTTATTAATTAGACTGCAATTCCCTATTGCCACCATTGGAGGGCAGCACAGGATAAGCATAGCTGTCAAGTATCCCTTATTGGCCAGGAAAACCCCTTATTTTACCCTCTTTCCCACTGTCATCCCTTATTAATTAGACTGCAATGCCCTATTGCTGCCATTGGAGGGCAGCACAGGATAAGCATAGCTGTCAAGTTTCCCTTATTTGCCAGGAAATTTCCTTTATTTCAAAATCTAAAACTTGACAGGTATGCCAGCCAAATTGTACCATTGCATCATGGGGCATCATTTCCCCCACACCTCATTTCTCCATTTCAAGAAATAGTTCAGGGATCAGGGATTTGGGGAAATTGTAGGCTGCAATTCAGTAGGCAGCCAAGAGAAGAAGAGAGAAGGATCTGCTGAGAGTGGACGGGGTCCTGGAAGAGAGTCAGACCACAAGATCTCAATACTGAGGAGAACAATATTATCTCCTTGCTTTTGGGCAGTTCTGGTTTAGTTAGTATTCAGGAAGTTTCAGTATGTTCTTCAAAGAGACCTGTTGAGGAGGTAATAGAAGAGGGATCAGAGGGATCAATACTTTGCTGTAAAAATATGTAAATTCTGCAGTGTCATCATGAATAGTAGAATGTTGAAAACCCAAACTGTTTAGAATGCTTTAGATCCATGGTTTCCAACACACACGCACCACAGGGGGGCAATTTGATTTTTAAGGGGGGCAAATCAAGAAAGAGTTAGACCAAATTAATGGCCTTTTAGGCTTCCTCCACATGAATACGAGTTCATCTTTTGAATAATAAAAATTACATGACACGGGGGCACATCAGGATTTTAGAGCTGCTTAGGTGGGGCATGGGCCAAAAATCATTGGGAACTGCTGCTCTAAATGGTATTTTAGCAGTGAGAAAACTGGGGGCAACTGCCTCCTAGCCAAGTGGCAAAGAGTAGCAGAGCCATGTTGATTAAGTGAGAATCAGGAGGGAACCTGATCCCACGATTAGTCATGGTGGGAAAGTTTAAGATCTGTCAAATCTTGGTTGATTTTGGAAACTTAGTCTATGCAATCCATATGGTGAATTCCTGGGATACCATTAGGGAACAGATATCTTTTTAGATATTTCTGGTTGAAGAATAATTGAGCAACTCATTTTAGATCTCCTCCTGAAGGCAAGTGGAATTCCCAGGGCGACATTCTGTGAGTTCACATGAACATGCAAAGATCTCTGCCAAAAGTTTCTTTAGTTAATTTTATTTTTGGAATAGTAGCCGTGTTAGTATGTGGTTCAGGCATATCAAAAAACAAAAACACTGCAGCACTTTAAAAACTAACTCCTATATTTTTACTGTGAGCTTTCATGAATCAAGTCCACTTCTTCAGACAAAGGAGTAAAACCTCCAGGCATGGAATGTCTCCCTTTCAATCTTAAAAGTGTGAAGTTGCTAAGCAAAGCATATGATAATGAGTTTAACCTCTTACTGGTTTAACCTCTTACTGGTTTATTTGTGTGGGCACATCCTGTTGTGCTCATGTTGTAGAAGAGAATTTGCAGGAAAGTCTCCTTAGTTTATCACTTGATCCACTTCAACACCCCTGAATCTTGCACACTCATAACCGTTCAGTAACTAACACGACAATCCCTGAAATATCTAGAGTTAGCTCCTCACCTGGGCTTTCAATATCCTACCATCCTTCATGGCTTGTTGGCTTTCAAAGTGCTGGTTGTCCTTCTCAAAGTGGGTCAAGCAGGAGCTGATTGTTCAGCATAGAGCAGCTGTAACAATTTAAAAAGGTGTTGGGTTGCAAATGAACTATACAATTCCCTTGGAGGAGGGAGCATTGGGGGAGCATTTTCACGCCTTTTTCCACTTTTTTTTTTTTGCATGTTTCTGCTGCGTTTTTGGTGCGAAACTGTGCTGATTTCGGAACCTCTGGTGACGTCAGAGCACTTCTGGCATCGGCGACAATCCAGCCTGCGAGCCAGATGGTGACGGCCCACGGGCCGTAGTTTGGGCACCCTTACACTACACCATCCCTGCCTATTGCATACTCATAACTTTTCAGCAAGACTGTCCTGTGAATATAATGGTGTGGCCTTTCATCTGCCCTCCACATCGCAGAGTGATACCTGTACCACTGATCCGAGCTCCGTGAGTCACTTTCTGGTCCTGAGACCATTTCGCATGCAAAGTCCTCATCAGCCACAGGCCAGTATTGATGAAGCTCCTGCCCTCCATCAAGATGGATTCAAGTGGGATTTAATCCACTTGGGGACCATCACCCTTTTTTGGGGGTGCACATTGATGTACATTTACTCACATAAGCAGGCAAACAAGCTTTATGTGTACATGCAGCAGGTGTGCCTTCCTGTGGACATTGCCAAGGCTGTCAGGGTTGTCCAGTTAGCTAACCGGACTCCCTTCGGCCGGGCCGGCCTGGAGGGAGAGAACAGCTGCGCGCCTCAGCAGTGCTTAAAACACCAACGCCACCCTCTATCACCACTGGACTCCCCTCGGCCAGGCTGGCCTGGAGGGGGGAAAACAGCTGCACAGCTTGGCAGGGCTCGAAAACGCTACTGCTGCCCACCACTATCACCAGACTCTTCCCCTCGGCTGACTCGGCCTGACGGGTAATGGACAGAGTGGTTCAGGCTGAGTTTGTAATGTATTTCTGTGTTTTGCTTTTGAAATGTTTTGGCAATTACTTTATAATTGTAATTGTGATATTTTGTAAGATATTGTAATTGTATTTATTGTAACTGCAATATTTTGCTTCTTTGTTAGCCACCCAGAGTCACATTGCGAGTGGGGCGGCATAAAAGTCGAATAATTGATTTGAATTGAATTGAATTGAACTGCCACTTGACACTCAACGTTGAGTCGCTGACAGTACGGTCTACTACATAAGAACAGCCTTGCTGGAACAGGCCGCAGCCCATCCAGTACAGCATTCTGTCTCACACAGTGGCTCACCATTTGCTTCAGGGTATTCCGAAGCAGATGCCTTCACCTGTTTAGGATTCCCTGGAAATGGCATTGAGATATCTTCTGCCTATCTCTCCAACCCGGAGGTTGTCCATAATTATAGCCATTGATACCCTTGTCCTCCATGAACTTGTCTAATCCTTTCTTAAAGCTGTCAAGACTGACAGCTGTCACCACTTCTTCTGGCTGGGAGTTCCATTGACCAGTGATCCTCTGGGTGAAAAAGAACTTTCTCTTATTTGTTTAAGAACTAGTACCCAAACGTTTCATGGAGTGCCCCCTAGTTCTAGTGTTGTGTGATAGGGAAAACAGTTTTTCCTTATCTACTTTGTCAACACCGTGCATGATTTTATAAACTTCAATCAGGTCACCTCTTACTCTAGTACTATAGCAGGATAACCTGGCCAGACTTGCTAGTAGACCAATTGGAAGTCAAAAAGTGGATTGTATATTAAATCAAGCTTAAGTTCTCATTAGAAGATAAAATGAGCAACCTGAGCGGACAATAAGTAGTGAGGGGAGTGACAGATTTTCAAGCCCATTAAAATCTCACAAACAGGTGGTAGCTTCCAAGTCCTCTTCACGAAGTGGAGCATTACAGAGCTGTGGGGACAGATTTTTAAAAAATCCTCAAAATCATGACTAAATGTAGCAGTCCAGCCATTTTGTTTAAAGAAAGTTCCAAAATGGAAGCTGCTGCATCGAAGGGTCATTTCATCGTGGCAATTTTCAGATTTCATTCCAAACAATCTAGATTAAACACTGGGGATCCCCCCCCCCCGGCACACGTTTTGTATGCCACTAGTGATGCACTGCAAAATTTCTTACTACCCCCACCATGGGCGTGGATAACTCTGTGAACCACGCCCACTTGGCCTCCCTACGCCATGGCCTGGGGTAGGGAGGTGGGCGTGGCCTGCCAAGTGGCCATGGCCTGGAGAAATTTCCGCTACCGGTGCTCGGGCACCTGTCGGCACCTGGAGCAACTCAACACTGGCTCCCCTGCTCTGTAAAGCCAAGTCTGATAGATAGTCTTGCATGAGTTGGAAGGTAGCACCTCTTCGTAAGACTTTAGTGGTCCTCATAAACAGGTACTGTATTGTCTACTTTTTAAACTCTTTATGGGGACCACAGCTTTTGTTGTTGTGAAAATGAGTCAATGCATTTCGGACATCTCAAAAGAAGACAAGACTCAGTGGGAAAAGGAAGTGTGTTAAAATTATAGGAAAATAATAGAATACAGCACTTGCCCTTTCCAGAACTGAGAGGCTGGTGGTTGATTCCTTCCCAGAAACTCCTGGTGGCTGGAGCTCATTTTGATAGGTGTAGAGTTGCCATAATTCTGCCCCACAAAATCGGGACAGAAGTATACTTGACAAATATGGGAGAGTTATCTACAAAATAGCATTTTAAAAAATAATAATATAATGACAGCTATAAAACACTTTCACATTAAATATAACAATACATAAATGAATTTATTTACAACAGTTAATTCTTACTGTAAGTCACTATTAATGTCCTCAGTTCCAGGAAACACACTGGTCACAGAGTTTGAATTTATTTTAATGGTGTGTTATAATACAAAATCAGTAAATTTTAAAAATCCAGGACTTTAACATGATTTTTATTGAACTGTGTGGGACAATTTTTCTGACCTTGAATCCGGAACAATCCTGGTTTTCCGGGACATATGGCAACCCTAGATTGGTGGGTAGAAAACATACCACAGGAATAAGCAGTAACAGGCAGAGCCGGGGGGTGGGGGGGAGAGGGGAGCTGGATATCTACGCACTTGTCTGCACATGGCTGTACATTCACTCACATAAGCAGGCAAACAAGCTTTATGTGTACATGCAGCAGGTGTGCCTACCCCCTATTACTTCACTAAAGGGACAGGTGGCAGTGGGCTTTTTGAGGGTAGGCAAAGATAGGGCAATAATTCCTTTGCCCTAATGGCTACCACTATGGCCAAAGCCTCACAATTTTAAAGGACTTCCTCAGACTAGATAAGTGGGCAAAAGAAAGCATGAATGCTTTTAGGACAAGGTTCCTGAAAACTATGAGAGCAAGGTAAGCGCAAGGTTGTGGTTCCATCATTAAAAAGGAGCAGGGGCAAATTTCCTGACACCAATGTGAATGCCTGGTTTATGGTTAATTTGTACAAATGGATGAAGCATATCACCCTTAGGATTTTTCTTTTCTTTTCTTTGGATAGCCAATAATTAACTGGCTTGCTTCTGTCTTCTATACACATAGAGTTCTTCAGATCACCACTGAATTCTTTTTTTAATCCCCCATATTAGATCATTTTCTACTGCATTCTCTTTGTGACGCATCCTTCTTGTACATGAGCAAGACACCTCTTGCTTTGACCAAGATTAAGTTGTGGTGTATCGTTATGTTTGTTCCCAGTCAAGGAGAGGAAACTGTAACCATGGGGACAGAGGTGGTGGAAGATTTAGATGCTTCACTGGATCACGTCATTCCCTCCCATATCCTGCAGCTAACATCTGAAAAATAATTCACCATATAAAAATATTGTATTAACATAGAATCTTTTAAGGGCAACCCTTTCTAGCCCCCTGGCATTGAACATGTGAATGAGGAGTTGGAAGACTTTTGCGGATTATGTGTCACAGCCAACAAATCTGGTGCTTCTAGAGGTAAGGTCACTTGGATAACAGGATCAACATGCTTTTTTGTGGAAGATTTTTCTTCAGAACTTGTTTCTTTAATTAGGGTATTAAATTTTGGCATGGCTGAAACACAGCCAGTGTTGTTCTTATGTGCCATCACTTTGCTTCCAAGGAATGTTTACAAAAGGTCTTGTTGTTAACAGCTCTGTTCAAGTTTTGGGAACTCAAGGCCATGGGTTCACTCTTGAATCAATTAATCTCATATTAGTTCTTCCTCTTTTCATACTGCCTTCCACTTCTCCTAACATTATTGTATTTTCCAGTGAATCTTCTCTTGATACATCTAAATTACAATAGCCCCACCTTAGTCATTTTATTTTCTACTCTGAGTTCAAGCTTAATTTGCTCTAGAACTCATTTATTTGTCTTTCTGGTGATCTCTGATATCTGTATAGCACAACTCCAGCACACATTTCAAATGAATCAGGGTTCCCCCTGCCTCTTTACTGTAATATAGTTCAGCTTTAACATCAGTGTCTGGTAACTGGGAATACCAATTACTAGGATCGTCTTTAGTTTCTTGACAGTTGGCCTTCCATGTTTTATATTTTTGGGGTGAAGGTGCCATTTGGACAAATGACTGAACCAGGATATAGGAAATCCTTTTTTTAAAATTAATTTCTTCTTTGTCAATATTAAAATCATGACTTTTGTCTTCTTAAAATTCAACTGCAATCCTGTGTTTGTGCCAGAAGCCCAAGTCAGCAAACCTGCTGACCAGGGCTTCTGGGAATTGAAGTCCAAGAACATCTGGGGGCTCAAGGTTGAGAAGCCCTGCTGTAGACCATCTTGACTGCTGCCATTGGTGTTGCTGTCCTTTTCTATGTATAGTTTGGCAACTGCTCTCCCTCAATATAGAATTACACAGCTGAAAAGAAATTAGCTTGGAGAAACTGAGCATTGATTTTCATCTGGTAGGAATGTGACATCTGTTGTGTCCTGGATAGTCAAAACTGATTTCAGGACATATCATCCTTTATTTCCAAATGCATGCCCTTTATACTAGGTTCTAACGGGTGGTCTTAGGAAAATACAAATTAAAGTTCTATGAATTTAAATTCTACCCAAATCATTAATATTGAATTATTACTTAGTACTGTAGAGCTGGCTGGATAGATTAGACTTTAGTGTTTCCCAATCTTTGGTTTTTGGACTTCAATTCCCAGAAACCTAAAGTCCCCAAAACACTGATCAGCTAATGTACTTACTGACTTAGACTTCTGGGAATTTGAGTCTAGTTTTCTGTGGAACATAGTTTGGGAAACTCTGGATTAGTGAATTGGGCACCTAGCTGTAGAGTCAGTGGTAGGAAGTTCAGTTCCCCACTGTGCATTCCAGACAGTGATGCACTCCAAAACTTTTTACTAGCACCTCTGTGGGTGGTGCCAAATATGTGGGTGGGACCAAATCCATGGGCATGGCCAACACAATGGGGTATGGAGGTGGGCGTGGCCTGCCAGGTGGGTGTGACCCGGGGGAATTTCTGCTACCAGTTCTCCCGGACAGGACAGAACCTGCTTCAGTGCATCACTGATTCCAGAAGAGTTAGCCAGTGTTCCCTTTGGCAACCTACACAGTCTCAGGATGCTCCCAAAAGAAGGGAATGATAAACCATTTTTAAATACTTATACCTAGGAAACTGTAGAAAGTGTCACCACATAAGTAAAAATTGACTTGTAGGCACATAATTATTAGTTGTAGAGTGTTACAGGAGAAAGGAAAAATTGATCCACAGACATTCCTGAATAGCTGGATCTCTACATCTTTAGAAGCTTTCTTTCAGTCGGGACTTCATGCTCATGTGTTTACCCCTGTGAGGATTGAAGGCAGAGAAGGTGCTTCTACCATGAAAGTTGTAATCTACAGCCTGCATATGAGTCAGCTTCTTGCATATGCATGATTCCCATTCAGACTAGGCATGACTGAATGTCAACCCAAATGCATTACTTCAATCTAAACCTTTTCACATTAGTGATTTATTTCTGTGCAGTGCTCTCATCTCTTGTTGAGTGTCTCAGGAATTTATAGTTCAATTGCAAGCAATTTGAAACATAAAAATAGATCAACGTGGTTACTTTGCTATTGATTTTCAGCAAACTCTGACATCATGAGCAACTCATGCTGGGCTTTTTCTACTTTTAAAAGCTTATTTTAATGATTTATTTATTTTATTTATTATATTTATACCCCACCCCTCTCAGAAATCATTAAATGGATAGCAGCATTGTAACATGCTAGCTTTTAACATACATTAGGTGTACATCAAGAAAACCAAGATAATGGCAACAGGCCCTATGACTCGCTGAAAAATAGATGGGGAAGAAGTAGAAGCACTGACAGACTTTACATTCTTAGGAGCCAAGATAGCTGCAGATGGAGATTGCAGCCATGAAATAAAAGGGCAACTAATTATTGGGAAGCAAGCCATGAGAAATTTGGGCAACATAGTTAAAAGTAGAGATCTCAAACAAAAGCCAGCATAGTCAAAGCAATGGTATTTCTGGTAGTAATGTATGTTTGTGAAAGCAGGACCATAAGGAAGGCTGAGCACAGAAGAATAGATGTCTTTGAGATGTGGTGCCGGGGGAGAATTTTGAGAGTACCCTGGGCAGCAAAGAGAACAAGTAGGTCAATATTAAAAGAAATCAACCCCGACTGCTCCTTGGATGGTCAAATATTGAAGATGAAGTTAAAGTACTTTGGACATCAAATGACAAGAGAGGATTCACTTGAGAAAGCCTTGATGCTGGGAAAGGTGTAGGGCAAAAGAAGAAGGGGGCGGCAGACATAGCTATCAACTATCCCTTATTGGCCGGGAAAACCCCTTATTTTACCCTCTTTCCCACTATCCCTTATTAATTAGACTGCAATGCCCTATTGCTGCCATTGGAGGGCAGCACAGGATAAGCATAGCTGTCAAGTATCCTTTATTTGCCAGGAAATTTCCCTTATTTCCAAATCCAAAACTTGACAGGTATGGCGGCAGAGATAAAATAGCTAAATGGCATTGTTGACACAACGGGCACAAAGCTGGGCCGGCTGAGGAGGATGGTGGAGGATAGGGGTGCCATGGGGTCGCGAAGGGTCGGAATCGACTGTGCAACTGAACAATAGCAAGAAAGGTGTACATTTGCCATGTGTGGTATGACCCACATTCTTGCAAAGTTCTACCTATTCACATCTGTTTTCTCAATGAAAGAAGCTGCTTTAGAGGAAAAATCTTGAAGAATTTCAGGGAAATGGCAATCCCCTTGGAACCAGGGTGACTGACTAGGAGTACAATATTAGCCAAAATGCTGTTGTGGGAATTATGCCTGTGTAAAGATAATGCAATCACTAGTAGGAGAAGATTTTCAGTAACCAAAGCATTCCATTTCTGTCCTGTGGTTCATCTGACTTCTGTGTAACAAAGTTGTTGGAACCCCAAGGTGGAAGGAGGAACTCTTTAATTACACTATTAAAAAAACAATCTACCAGGGAGTTAGTCATTCCATCCAGTGCTCCCAGAGCTTGCATGCAGTTTTATGGATCTCATGAAGATCAGGCAAGCTGTGGGATATAAGTAGAAACTCTAATTACCCAAAATATCTGACAATGGTGACATTGTCACTCTTACACAGGTGTAACTTACACAATAAGATTTTGGCCAGTACTATACTTATTTCATTCCACAAGACTGAAAAGTCATGAACAATTTTAATATAGTAGGGCACAGGCAGCACACATTAATCAAATGTCTATAATTGTAGTTAGGACTTATGTTCAGTGAAACTACAGTTCTCTTGCTTGTTAGCCTTACATGCAAAATGGTTACAGAGAATGGAAAACTGTCTTTAAGCATGATTTGCAGAATAAAGATATAAATTATTGCTATTGCTATAACATAACACCAGTGAACTAATTGATTCAGCTCAATGGGTAGTAAACCCTAAAGAAAGGTCCTGGGCTCATTTGTTTGTTTCAAAGAAGAGTCACAGAGAGTTTTTGTTGGACATGTGGTTCCGGAAAATACGGGACCTGCGCAGAACACTTCTGCACATGCACAGTACCTACTTTCCCCGCCAGTCAAGTTACGGGATGGCGGTGTGAAAGTAGAGGAAGCGGTGCAGAAATACGGGAATTCCCGGCCAATCCAGGATACTGGACAGGTATGCTAATTACCTTGATTTAGGCAAAGGACACCAGTTTGTATGTGTCAGAGAATGGTAGTGAAAATTATCTATTATTTTTGTATTCAAAGGTTTCAATTCCTTTTAAACTAATGGTTTACCTATATGTTCTGGGACTGTGGTGGCTCAAGTGGTTAAGATGCTGAACTTGAAGACTGGAAGGTCGGAGTTCGATACCCTAGTACTGCATCACAGAGTGAGTTCCTGTCATCTGTCCCAGCTCCTGCCCACCTAGCAGTTCAAAAGCAAGAAATTGCAAGTAGATAAATAGGGGCCACTTTGGTGGGAAGGTAAACAGTGTTCTGTGTCTAATCATGCCTGCCACATGTCCACGGAAATGTCTGCAAATGTAGACAGCACTGGCTCTTTGGCTATAAACAGAGATGAGCACTGAACCCTAGAGTTGGATACAACTGGCTTTAGAGTAAGGGCAACCTTTACCTTTATGTTACCTATATGTTGGACTTAAGTAACCAAGGTTTTTAGAGACAATTTGACTTCTGGACTTTGGAGGTATAGAGATTTAGTAGGGCATTTTCCCAACCATCTCCTGCAACTGTGCCTGCCTGTATTATAGAAATTAAGGGACATATGTATATGACACATCTAGGCTTCATACATGTTTGAATTGTTGTGACTAATATGTTAACTGGGTTGTTGTTGTTGTTTAATTGGGGAGGGGGTTATCATTTTTGTTCTTCTTGATATTTATAATTTATTCAATTTGTTTAATTTTTATTGTAAATATTATAATATGTTATACGCTGCCCAGAGTGAGAAAATATCCCAGATGAGTGGGATATTAATGTAATCTTTACCTATAAATCCAAGCGTTAACCATTGGAACTTGACAAAGGATTCTGCACCAGGCCATACTAGCCCGTACTGAGCCTTCGTGCACTTGCCCGAACTAGGTCCGCAGGTCAACAAATATTTTAGAAACGCGCCAGTGGGGCAAGAGCCCCACAAACGCGAACAAAGGGAAACAACTTCAATTCCCAACGTTCTTTGCGCCGCACCACAGCCAATCAGGCTGAGAGGCACAAGCAAAAAGAACATTGGGAAACGCGCCGCGGTCAATCAAAATCAAGCCACAGAAAAAAACTGCTGCACAAACGCAAACCACAAACCCAAAACTACAAGCCCCAGAGTCCTGCGTGCCATGAGCACGCAGAACGCTGAGAAAGCCGCCGTGTGAAAAATAAAAATACAAAACGCAGTGCCTCACAGCCACGCAAAACAAACAAGCCACAAAAAAACCAAAACCAAGGGGGGGGCAAGGGGGGGAAGGTGCCTTCGCCCCCCTTGAAAGCGAACCAATTGCCCAGGAAGCAAAGGCAGCGAACGGCCCTCCAGTCGCTGCCTTTACTTCCCAAGGAAGTGTTTCGCTTTCAAGGGGGGAAGGTACTGGTGCCTTCGCCCCCCCCCCCCTGAAAGCGAACCAATTGCCCAGGAGGCAAAGGCAGTGAACGGCCCTCCAGTCGCTGCCTTCTCCTCCCAGAGGTACTCACCCAGGCTCAGCCTCCGACCTGAACTACAGCGAAAACTACCCCTAACCAACAACAAAACAGCCAACAAAAGTAACCAACAAAAAGACCAAAAATATTTTAAAAATAATAAAACAAAAATAAATCGATAATTGACAAAACAATGAATAAACAAAAAGAAATAAACCACAAAATACACACCTAAAACTAAACAAACCTAAACCACAAAATACACACCTAAAACTAAACAAACCTAAACCACAAAGTACACACCTAAAACTAAACAAACCGAAAAATAAACCAAAACAAAAAATAACAAACAGAAACACCTCCCAGCCCACCATCACAAAAGCAAAACAAAGAAAAACCCCAAAATAAAGAAAACAAGACAACTCACCAGCACGTCCTCCCTCCACAACAACGGGAACAGAAATGAAGAAACAAAGAGACTACGTACCGGAAGAAGCTCCACTCAGAGGCCAAGAGAGGAAAAACGGTCAAAGTAAAAGAGAACCACTAGCAGCCCCACCTGCAGGGCAGAATCGTAAAAACAACTCAAAAATACACAACAGCCCCAAACAAAAACCCACAAGAGTAAAAACAAGTCAAAAACATAACAATACATCACACTTTTACACAAATCACAAATATATTTCACAAAAATAAAATAAAAAGATTTCTAAAATCCTGTGTTGAGTTTCAACTCACATAAAAACCAAAAACATCTAAACACAGTTTAAAAACATTGAATGTAAAAAACATGTACTTTGACATTGTTAAAATTATTACCTATGGTACAACTATTAAAAAACAGTCACATACTAAAACATTATTTGGTTAAATAAAAAAAAATTGAAAAACATTATATCATCCTTTGTTCTTTTTTTTAATCCACAAACAACCGCCAAAAAATAATAATCACAATTTATAACAGCCCGGCATCATCACAAAAAATAACATATGTGTTAAAACAAATATTCAAAAATACATTAGAAAAATTACAAAGATAAATGTTATTACTTTACAGTATCAAAACAATACAATCTATTTAACAAATGACCACAAAAAAGTGTGTATACATAAACATTTTAAAAATGACAATTACAGACTAACCTCTTCTTTACAAACATTAAGAAAAAAAACCTTCCAACACAATTTAAAACAGCCCGGCAACGCCAGGCAAACTCTGCTAGTAAATAATAAAATATATGTTATTTCTAAAATAATGAAGGCATCTATTTTTCTGCAAAACAGCTATTTAAAATTAGCCACATGGAACCTCAAACAGCAGTACATTAATCATGGTTGTTTGTTGTTCAGTCTCAAGTCCGACCCTTTGCAACCCCTTGGACCACCGCATGCCACACTTCTCTGTCATCTGCCATCCTCCATAGTCCACCCAGATCTACACCCACTGTATCAATGATGCCATCTAGCCATCTCATCCTCTGTTTCCCCCTTCTTCTTTGCCTTCGATCTTTCTTAGCATCAGGGTCTTCTCAAGTGAGTCCTCTCTTCTCATTTGGTGGCCAAAGTACTTGAGCTTCAGCTTCAGTATTTATCTTTCCAAGGAGCAGTCAGGGTTGATTTCCTTCAGGATTGATTGATTTGCTCTCTTTGCAGTCCAGAGGACTCTCAAGAATCTCCTCCAGCACAACAGTTCAAAGGCGTCTATTTTTCTGCGCTCAGCCTTCCTAGTGGTCCAATTCTCACACCCATACATTACTACTGGGAAAACCATTGCTTTAACTATGCGGACTTTTGTTGGCAGGGTAATGTCTCTACTTTTTATTATGCTGCCTAGGTTTGCCATAACTTGCCTCCCAATAAATAAGTGTACAGTATTTTTATTTCATGGCTGCAGTCACCATTTGTAGTAATCTTAGATCCCAAGAAGGTGAACTCTCTCACTGGTAGCATCAACAATTAATTGTCGATAACTGTGATTAAGACCTCTTATGTTTAATGAAACTAGTTTTTGCTTGCTTACTAACCTGACAAGCAAAATGGTTACAGAGAATGGGAAACTGGCTATAAGCATTATTTGCAGAATGAAGATATAAGACTTACAGTGCAGTCCTATACATATCTACTCAGAGAAGATCCCCATTGATAATTTTCATAGGGTTAAAGGAACAGTTTGGAAAGCACAGATTAAACGGACAACCTGCCCAATCTCGGCCATCAAGTGACCCAATCTAGATCCTCAAAGATCTCTTGAGTGCACGTGCAGCTTTCAAGGAGTGAATTGGGTCACCTGACATATGATGTGATCTACACTTTCAAAGACACTTCCATTTGAGACAGAACGCTACCCAACACTGGGTCACCTCCAAACTGTGAAGAGCTTAGAAGGGACATTGACACCATTCAGCAGTAGACTTTCTTCTTCCACTTCTGATCTAAAGTACAATTAAAGTTACAAGTGTGATTCATAGGTGCAGTCTAGAGCGCAGTCGAAGTCATACATAGTGGAAGAAGACAAGGGGCAAGAAACAGCTCAGGGTCAAGAGTCCTGATAACTAGAAGTCATCACAGCAATATAGAAAGAACTACATTATCACTCTTCACTCTTGAACGATGACGTCTAAGAGGTGACCTGATTGAAGTTTATAAAATCATGCACGGTGTGGACAAAGTAGATAAGGAAAAACTGTTTTCCCTATCGCATAACACTAGAACTAGGGGACACTCCATGAAACTTTTGGGTACTAGTTCTCAAACAAATAAGAGAAAGTACTTTTTCACCCAGAGGATTACTGGGTCTATGGAACTCCCTGCCAGAAGAAGTGGTGACAGCTGTCAGTCTTGACAGCTTTAAGAAAGGATTAGACAAGTTCATGGAGGACAAGGGTATTAACGGCTATAATTATGGATACTTAAGGACAACCTCCGGGTTGGAGAGATAGGCAGGATATCTCTCAATATCATTTCCAGGGAATCCTAAGCAGGTGAAGGCATCTGCTTGGGAATACCCTGAAGGAAATGGTGAGCCACTGTGTGAGACAGAATGCTGGACTGGATGGGCTGTGGCCTGTTCCAGCAAGGCTGTTCTTATGTTCTTATGTTCTTATCACACCAACCTATTTGTTGGGTAGTATAAATAACATTCTTTATGTTTCCCAAACGGCTCCATTATGTTTCCCTGCTGCTCACAAGCATTTTAAGAATATTCCGATCACAAGTTCATTTATGGGCAATTAAAAACAGAATAAACCATATAGCATAGCCTCTTCTGTAGGTAAACTATGTGTACCTTGCTAAGGAATATGTTAGAGATGCAACGTCTTTCAGGAAGAAAGTAATTGGGAATTATTTAGTTATTTATTTTTATTTTTTATTTATTTATTTTTCACGCTTATATACCGCCCACTCAGGTCCAACCCAACTCAGGGCGGTTTACATAGCGGACAGTAAATACATAAAAGACACATGATAAACAAGTTAAAAGTTTAAAAAAACAAAATAAAACCCCACCCCTAAAAAGGTGTGCAAGAACCAAAGGGACCCTGGGGGAAGGCACACTTCTCTATACCAACCACCCAATGGTACCCCCATCCCCACCCGCACCCCAAACTTGGCCCGCCAGCCAGGTCTTTAGTTCCTTCCTAAAGGGCAACAACTCCGTCTGGAGACGCAGTTCCACAGGCAGGACGTTCCAAAGGGCCGGTGCGGACACGGAGAAGGCCCTCCTCCTTGTGCCAGAGAGGCGAGCCCCCCTGGCTGATGGCACAATTAGAGAGCCCCTCCGGTCCGCTCTGGTTGGACGGACAGATGTCCTTAGGGCGATGCGGTCTCTAAGATACCCTGGCCCACTACCATGTAGGGCTTTAAAGGTCAAAACCAGCACCTTAAATTGCACCCGGAGACAAACTGGTAACCAGTGCAGCCCCCAAAGCAGTGGTGAGGCATGGGCATAATGTCCACACCCCATCACCACCCGGGCCGCAGCATTCTGGACCAGTTGCAGCCTCCGAATGGTCATCAAGGGCAGCCTCATGTAGAGCGCATTACAGTAGTCTTGTCTGGAGGTCACCAGAGCGTGAGTGACCATGAGCAAAGAGTCCCGGTCCAGGAGCGGGCGCAACTGGCGAATCACCCGAAGTTGGGCGAAGGCCCTCCTGGCCACAGCCGCCAAATGTTCTTCTAGCAGCAGCCGCAAATCCAGGAGGACCTCCAAGTTGCGCACCGGGTTGGTCTGGGGCAAAACAGCCCCATCCAAAACCAAAGATGGTAGCTCCCGGGATAACGCAGGACCCCCTATCCATAGCCACTCAGTCTTGCTAGGATTCAGCTGTAGCCCATTTGCCCCCATCCAGACCCCAACAAGCCTCCAGACAGCTGGAAAGGACTTTGACTGCATCACTGGGGTTCCCACGGGCCGAGATGTACAACTGTGTGTCATCCGCGTACTGGTGGTACCGCACCCCGTGGGAACGAATGATCTCACCCAGCAGCTTCATGTAGATGTTAAATAGGAGAGGAGAGAGTACTGAGCCCTGAGGCACCCCATATTTTAGGGGCCTAGGACTCGACCTCTCACTCTAGTTATACTTTGGAGTATACGTTCCCAAAGCAGCAGTTGATCTGGGTCTGATAGTAGGCCGCAGTTTCATTGGAATAGAGTTACAGAGACAGACCAGAACAAATCAACAACTGTCATTAGAAAATAGCATACCGCACATGGCTCCTCAGCTGTTTCCATGTCAGTCTGCAGCCCTCCAGTTGAACTCTGTAAAAGGAAACTGTTAAAATTCTGAATGGCGTCCTATTTGAGGGGGAAATGAATGTATCTGTGGCAGGTGGAACCTATTAAAACCCAGAGCAGTTGCAAAAATGAATTCCCAGGCCCTGAAACTTGAAGAGCAAACAGGGGTGGGAGTAGTAACACATGCTCAGCAGCTAGCAGGAAAGAGAAATGATCAAGCTCTTTAATACATTGTAGATGAACTTTCTATTAGCCAGACCACAGATCAGAGTTTACTCAGTTCATTGAGAGGTTCCATTCTACTTCCTGCGACTTGAATCAAGATTAAGTTCCTATTAGAATCTTGAGACATGTGTTTATGAGCTCATAAATGTCAGGATGTCTACAATACCACCAATTGCTTTTGTGAGCAACCATTGGAATTAACACTGTTGTCATTGTCTAAAGTTTCTGTGTTTTAGTTCCCAACTAGCAGGGGTACCCGGCATTGCCCGGGTGAGGGACCCAACCAGGCCAGAGGAGGGGCCATCCCACCCAACTGCCGCAACCTAGTGTTGCGGCAGGAGTTGACGGGGGTCAATACACAACACACACACAACTCACCCAGAAACATCACATGTGACACAACACACCGACACACAACACACACAATACACACACAACACACGGACACACAACCCACAGCACCACAGCTACACACATCAAACCCAACACAACACAATTGCACAACACACATACACCCACTACACACACTTGACACACAACACCCCAAGACACAACACACAGAGACAACACACACAGACAACACCTCCCCACACATGACACACCCACACAATACCCCCTATACACGCAATACACACACACATGCACATAACACATGACACCCGACACACACACACACAACATACAACACACACATACACACCGCAGCAACACACTCACAACACACACGCACCCCGATTCCCCGGCTTTCCGCCACCACGCCATATCCAGTGTCGCCCCAGGCCAGGGCGTCCCAGCCGGTGGAGGCCGTGGCACACCCCCGGGCTGGTGGAAGCAGCAGAGTAGGCAGGGGTCGGATGTGGGAGCTGCGTGTAACGGCTCAGGGCAGGGAGGGAAGCTGTTTGGTGTCTCCCAGCCGGTGGGGCAGGGGGAGTGTCTTTGCGGCCCATTTTCAGGGTGACAAACCCTGAAATGGGCTGGCCAGGTGCACCAGGTAGGCAGGTGCAAGGTTTCTGGGGGTGTGGGGGCCACAGTGTGGTGGGTTAGGGGTAACAAAACTTAGGACAGGTTGGTTTTAGTTATATAATATATGTTTACTTCCTAGTCTTTTACCCATGATAGCAATATTCTGACATTAGAGAATAAATATGCAAGGAGGGAACGGGAATGATGATCTGCTCTCTGAAAGAAACTGGCAGGGTGGGGAATGACTCATTCTCCTCCCTCAGTAAGATTTAGCTGCCTGGAGATGCAGTGTTTAAACTGCTGTACTGCAACCAGAGGTTGTGAGTTTGATCCTAACCAAGCTCAAGGTTGACTCAGCACTAAACGGCAAACAATTTTTGAGAGGGAAAGTTGGAGGTAAGCAAAGCAATGACACGCTTAACTCCAACTCCCCCCCCCCCGCAAAAGAAGGGGAACAGCGAAGAAATGAATCCATGGTCTCTCTTTTATTTTTCGTGGAAAGTTGGTGCATTCCACTAATAGAGGGAGAATCTCAGGGCCATAGCCAGGATTCTAGAGGTGGGCGGGCGGATATTTTTTTCAGGATGGGCAACAATGTCATATACAGTGGTACCTCGCTTAAAGAGCATAATGCATTCCACAGGATTGCTCTTTAAGTGAGTTTGCTCTTTAAGCGAAACACCATTGTAAATTACCAACTGTGACTTCTGGCTGAGGGGGAGGGATTGTTCAGAGAGTTTTTGGTTGGTTTAGTTGTTAAGCGAGGTGACCATTCAGAGAAAATTCTGCTCTTTAAGTGAGTTAGTCTCTAAGCGAGATGCTCTTTGTGCAAGGTTTTACTCTGTGTGTATATATAAAACTCACTTAACATGGCAAGAAAGAGAAAAATCACTGAAAATAAGAAATGTTGCAAGTACTTGTCAAATCCCTCAAAAGGAAAATGTGATATTCCTTCCCCTTTGCATTTTTTTCTATAGCTTTTTATGTATCAAGAGTGGGTTTCTGAAAAAGAGGCTTCCTCTATGTGTACCTGGTGAGCCTTGTCATGTACAGGGAAGATCCTTCTCTTCAGACAGAGAGTAAATACAGCTCCTAATATGGAGTGTAAATTTTCTCCCATGCTTATTCTGTAATATCTGAGTAAGGCTCCCGAAAGCTGTGCCTTGCATTACTGCTTTTTTGCCAGCAGGTTAACAGCTCCTGTTTTCAGAAGGCGCTTATCCTGTGTGAGCAATGCATTGCCAGCATGGCGGCAGTGGTGAATATCAGAAATTTCTCAGAAAGGACTGTGAGGTCATTGGCCATTTCATAGCTCTCTTCTAATTGCTGTTCTTTTGTTTTGCTTTGCTTTTTTCTAATTAGCCTTTTGTTCTTACATGCCATGGTAAGCTTTTATGACCAGTGTAATAAAGCCACAAGGGTACATTTAAATGCTTCATAATAGCAACTTTCATAGGATCACTCAAAATAAAATTGAGGATAAACATTCTAACCTAATGTTTCACAACCTTTGGATTTTGGACTTCATTTCCCAGAAGCCCAAGTCAATTCCCCAAAGCACTGATCAGCCAATGTACTGACTTAGGCTTCTGGGAATGGAAGTCCCCCTGTGAGGTGTAGGACCCACGTTGGGAATGACTGTTCTAACCTATGGCTAAGGCAAGATAATTTAATGAATGGTGAGGCTGTCAATGAGAATTGGTGTGGGTGAATGTGCATTACCTCCATTATCAGAGTAAGTAAGCTGCTGACATCTAATTTTCTGAAGAACAATAGCATGAGAGTGTTATTTCATTCACATGCTGATTGTGGATTTTCCATGGCCTTCTGGCTGACCATTGCATGAGTGAAAGGCTGAACTAGGTTAGGCATTTGTCTATCCAGCATTACTTGTCTTATTCTCCTCTGAGTCCTTTCTAATTTGCAAATTTTCCATATCAAGTAATTTCTCCCTTACTTCCCATAGCTATTTTTCTAGCTATTGTAATGACATACAACAACAACAACAACAACAACAACAACAACAACAACAACAACAACAACAACAACAACAATAATAATAATAATAATAATAATAATAATAATAATAATAATAATAATAATAATAATAATAATAATAATAATAATAATAATAATAATAATAATAATAATAATAATTTCATGTCAGAAATTATTCTGGGTTGAAAGGATTTTTGCGTGAGAAACTCCACTCAGGGGACATCCAAATGAGTCTCCTTTCACGTCCCCAAGAGCTGAGACAGAGACGGATGCTCAATCCATCATGCAATACCCGGGTCTCAAACTGCAAACTTGCTGGCCTTCCAGCTAGCAAAGCGAGCTTCTTAACCACTGAGCCACCACAGCTCTGTGACGACAGATGAAAAGCTTCTAATATTATCACTCAAGATATATTGTGCCACTTTTCTGTGAATTTCTCTTTAATGAATGTTTTATGATGAGGAAAAAGGACACTCAGAGCAATGGCAAAATATGAGAGGGTTGCACAAAGAGACGATGAGTATATCTGGAGCTGTCTTCAAATTCTATAAATATGGCAGAGGAGTACCAAAAAGGAGCCGGATCTGGGAGCATCTTTAATTTTTAAAGGGAGATGTTGTCCACAGGAGTTGCAGAGATTTGGTACAAAACTTTAAAACTGCTGTCACAATACCACAATGAGACAGGATTTAGACTACTGAGGTAAGATTATGAGCTCTCCATAATGCCCGGCACTCATTGGCATAGCTTTGGTTTGGTCTGATGTTAGAAAGGTTAGCCGGCAAGGTTGCCTCCCCAGGATATGCCTGACTGCATTCACAATCTCCGAGGGGTTGCTCACTGGACAATGAATAACATTAAAAGAAGGGTATTACTGAGGATCTCAAACTCCCCTATGAAGTTTAACTCATTAGCATATGTTCAATGCCAGGTATTCCCACTATTACAATTGAAAAGGGGAGATTTAGAGCTAATACGAATAACAACCAGAGATCCTCTGCTACTGCCAGCTGTAGGAAGCTGTACTGATTGCATACTTATCTGTTTAATCACTCTTTGCCTCTGTATCTGGTGTATATAAGTTCATGCCTTGATGTCTCACTCTTCTGTCTGATGAAGTGGACTTGATCCACGAAAGCTCACATTAAAAATATAACAGTTAGTCTTTAAGGTGCTGCAGTGTGACCCTGCCCCCTCTGATATGCCTGAAACTCCCCTACGTCACTTGGGGGACCCTGAATAAGCTGAGGGTCAGAGTGCAGTGGCTCAAGTGGCTAAGACCCTGACTGGAAGGTGAGAGGTCAGCAGCTCGATTCCCGAGTACTGCAGGATGGAATGAACTCCTATCTTTGTCCCAGCTCCTGCCAACCTAGCAGTTTGAAAGCAAGAAATTGCAAGTAGATAAATAGGGACCACTTCGCTGGGAAGGTAAATAGTGTTCCATGCGCTCCGGTGTCTAGTCATGCCTGCCACATGACCACAGAAACATCTTCGGCTTTGAAACAGAGATGAACACTGAACCCTAGAGTCAGATACAACTGGTTTTTGAGCAAGGGAACCCTTTACCTTTACCAGAGTGCCTAAATCCAAGACCAACATGATCATGTGGGGACTTCTGATAGACAACACCACGTGGTGCAAATGTGGAGAAATACAGAATCCAGCTCATTTACTGGTCTGTCAATTACTTCCAGAAACATGCACCAATAAGGGCTTAAGTTTGGGCAACAACAAAGTGAAAAAAATGGCTTCATTTTGGCAGTCCAGGGCTTGATCGGGACACGAAAGAAGAAGACTGGCATATCAGGAGAACTTCTTCCTCTGTGTCTAGGCCAGACATGAAACTGCCAAAATGAAGGCACCTTTTGGTGAGTTTATTCTGCAGTTCCTTTTGCCTTACCCAGTGTGAGAAAGATTAGCCGGCAACACAAGGTTGCCGTTACCGGTCCGAGGTATGCCTGGTTGTGGTTCAAAAATACCACAATCTTCAAGGAGGCTCTTTCTGTGTACCCCATCAGGGGAATTTAAGCCAGGCAGAAATGGCCAGGGCCATTGGACTGGAAGGCATCCATTCCTTAAAGGCAGATAGGTAAAGGTTTCCCTTGCTCGAAAGCCAGTCACATCCGACTCTAGGATTCAGTGCTCATCTCTGTTTCAAAGCCGAAGAGCCAGCGCTTTCTGCTTCTGCAGACATTTCCGTGGTCATGTGGCAGGCATGGCTAGACACCAGAGCACACGGAACGCTGTTTACCTTCCCACCGAAGTGGTCCCTATTTATCTACTTGCAATTTCTTGCTTTTGAACTGCTAGGTTGGCAGGTGCTGAGACAGAGGACAGGAGCTCATTCTGTCCTGCAGTACCTGGGAAGGTGGCCTCCCACCTTCCAGTCAGCCTCTTAGCCACTTGAGCCACTGCAGTCCTTTGAAGGCAGATATCATGTTGTTTTTGTGCCATGATTTGACTACCCCCAAATGGTGACTGGCAGTAATTGCAGTTTCAGTGTAACCTGAAAAGGGGGAAAACTTAGAAGAATGGTCAAGAAGGGTAGGGTTAAGCTTCTCCAATTTATATGTAGCATACTCAATCAAGAAAAAGCCTACTATCGTCTTATTTTCCCTTAGAATATAAGATTTAAAGCCTTTGTTTCACCATACATTGGAATTAAGATTGCCAGTTCAGCAGCATCCTTCTGCCTAAGATTTCGCCATCAAAACCTGAGACCAGGGGTTGGTCTTGGGGATGACACAAGGTAAGGGACTTCTTGTGTCACAGAAGTGAGGCAGGCAAATTGAGAGCGGGTTTCCTTTATGCTCCAGCTGATTCTGAAAATGGGTACAAGTCTTCCTGCCTTGCTTCATGCAGCATAACAAAAACACATCCACCAACACTCTCTCCTGTTTCCAGCCTCTGGCAGATATGAGGTTGCACAAATTCATCACACATGTAAACTTCTTCATGCTGATCCACCAAGCGCTGACTCTGAGTAGAACACAGGAGGATGAAGGAGCCCAGGTTCTAAAATGGACTCTCTCACGCATGGACACATGCAAGTTCAACTTTCTCCTCTCTTCAAATGCACATGCAAAATCAGACTTTTTGCACAAACTGTTCACCCTGCAATCTGTTTAGCCACCTGGAGAGGCAGGGAAGGATATCCCTAAGATGCCAGCCAACACCCGGAGACCTGCCATCCTAATGTATTAGTATTATTACGTTCACATTATTGCCTCTCAAAGTACAACCTCACATCCACGTCATGAGAAGTGGTAACAGGCCAAAGGAAGGGATTCCTATGATTGGATAAATTATTTTGTGGCCTTGTGCCACTGAACAATTACAGCAGCCATGAAGGCTATCCTGGGTCACCCTGAAATGGTCTGGCTAAAGGGGCTCTGGTGAAGTTGCAACAGGCAACTGATAATATATTGTTACAGACTGCGGCAATGTTAAAGGACTAAGACACAGAACAACTAAGGAACTCTGAATATAACTGGCTTGTTGTATAAATGTTGGATAAAATCAAGGAGCGAACACTATATAAACTATAAATTGCAGCTTAGAGACACCAACAGGATAATCAAAACAGCAAAACATGAATCCAGGGAATGCATCAGAAAATCATTAGCAGAAAACAATAGCCCCACAAACACTTTTCAAAATAGTTAAAAGTAAATAAAAAAGAGAGGAGAATTAAAACCCAACTGAAATAGTTAGTGAGAAGAGCAGAAGACCACTAATAGATCCCTCAGAAGTTATAGAAAGTGGAGAGAACACTTTAAAGAACTCTTCAACTGTGGGATCCGCGCACGCAATTGGCACACTGTCCCTGACAGAACCACGGTTATGGGACAACACTCCTTTGAGGGTCTCCTCCGGGACCCTCCGGTCCACATTGGGCCCCGATCGAACATTCAACTCCCTAGGAAAGTATCACAGTGGAACAAAGCAAGATCACAAGGCAAGACCGCAAAACAATAACACTGAAACCCAAAAATATTAATTGAAAAAGAAGGAAGAGTTAAACAATCACCTAAACACAATTCACCAGGAATAGATGGATTACCAAGAGACGTAATCCAAGCAGCAGGGGAAAGCAGCATCAAATGTCCATGACTGAAGAATGCAATATAAATAATATAAAAATCACTAAAGAGATGACTGAGGAAATGGCAATTGGAAAGAAACAGCATACAGTACTTTAAATATTATAATAGAGGGAATGTATAAAACAAGTGACAGGTTTCAAATACTTAGAAACAATGTTTACTGAAGATGACAGAATGAATGAAGGGATCAACATACTGTATGTTGCAATAAGGGAAACCAAATATTGGGACAGTTTGCTCTGCTCTTACAACACAAAGCAGTACCAACCAACACAAAGAAAGACTTCATTCAGAGCATATTCATTCTCACCTTATGTTTCCTCTGCCAAACATGGACAGTTACAACAAAACATAAACAAAACTTGGTCACCATGGAAATGAGATGTCTGAGGAAGGCTGCTGGAGTGACTAGAAGAGATAAAATCAGGAATGCGGCTATAAGGGAATGAATTGGAATAGAACCAACTTTAAACTATATACAGAGGCAACAAATAAAGTGGTTTGCCCATTTGGAGAGAATGTCTTGGAATTCCATACCATACAAGGCACATGTGAAAAGAGGAGAAGGACAAAGAGCATGAGGCTGACTTGGAGGAAGGTGGAGAGATAAAATCAAAGACATATTACAAGATCACCAAATAATGCAGGTAGATGCCACGAGAAGTGCCAGAACAGAACAAGAACCTCTTATTGCCACAAAACAGTACATTTTCAAGGGGGCATATTACTGGCAGACTGGTGCCTCCATGGTCCATCGAGCAAGGGGTGGTTGGCATAATTTTCAATGGAACTCAACTTGAGGAAGAGTGAGCTCATGCCTGCAAAAGCAAGAGAAAATGCTCAGAGTCTGTCAGATGGTGCTTTTGAGTTTTCTATACTTGGGGTGGGGTGGGGTGGACAAGTTGGTCCAATTGAAAGCTAAGAGGGAAGTTAGTGATATTATGTGTACATTTCCAATACTTCTGCACTGCTGTTGCGTCTGGCCCTTTGTAAAGAATAGTCCAGCAAACGATGAACAGAACAACGAACAACGGTTTATTGTAAAGTCTTGCAGGCCACTGTTACTGTAGCGATGCCTGGCCGCTAGGGCGGCGTTAGAGCCCGGAGGAGACTGATCAATGACAACACGAGGCAACAGGAGCGAGATCAGATCAGTAGTTTATTGGAAAAAGGCAACATCATTTATAGGGAAAAAAGCGCAATGGTGGCAAGCTGTCACCTGACAGGAAAATTACCTCACCCACGTACACAGGTTAATGGGGAACTCTTCAAAGGGGAGTTAATTAACTTGGGGCAAACATGGGTTTAGGGACCTCATTGTCTTGGGGATTAAGCGGGGACAAACATGGCTTATTTGCGCCAGGGATTTCCCGAGCCGGGAGGTGAACTGTGCACTTAATGTTTGACCGAAGTCAGCTATCTGCTTACTTGGCAGCGTCGCAGGTCAGGTCACGGTAATTGGGTGAATCAAACCCTATATTTTATTCACCCCCCTTAATTTGGCTGCCCGCAGAGCCCGCGGCTCAAGGAGCGTCCTCCTGAAGCGGCCTCTGCAAGGGCCGTTTCCATGCCCGATGGGCATGGGGAAACCGCATCTCCCCTTTATTTTCTATTTAAGGACCTGACTGGCGACCTTGCGCAAGAGCGGCATCAGCTGTTGAGCGGGTATGACGTCACGGGGTTCCCTTCTGCGGTGACACTTCGAGATCAGCGGGGGGATACATTGAGCAAAGCAACAAACGGCAATGCCTAGTATGACTACCCCCACCACCACCTTGAGCACCGTCTGAAGCCACCCCCAGGGGATCCATGACCACATCCAATTCCACAGGGAACTCCACCAAGCCCCCCATGCGGAACCCTCAGTAATCCCCTTGACTATGGTGTGGAGGTTCGTGATCTGGCTTTGGATCTTACGGGAGTTATCAGTAAGATTGAAACAACACATTCCATGAACAGATTCGCAACCCAGGTGGTGCAGCAAGAGGAGGTAGTCGATAGCCGCTCGATTGTCAAGAACGGCACGGCGAAGTTCGGCCTGTTCCTGATTGAGGAGCGCTATCGCTGTGGAGGTATGGTTAATGGCTTTAGCCAAACCGCAAGCCAAGCGGCCAATCCTCCGCGCGTTGCCGACGGCCAAGCCTGGCACGCCGACAAGGCTGACTGCTAGGGATACATACTCAGCGGGACTCAGTACTCTGAAGCTGCTGTCACAAGAGCTGTCCAACTGGGCTGTGCGTGTGTGCCGTGTGAGTGGGGAAACATGGGAAACGTTGGAGACAAGTGGAACATTGGAAACATTTGTGCTTGGGGCAATCATGTCCTTAGTAGGAAGTAACAGTGTCAAACGACTGAGACAACACATTGAGTCTGACAGATTCGCAGGGATATAGTTCCATGTGAACTGGTTGCAGGTGAAAAACCACCCCGAAGGTAGGGTGACGTGAGCGTACAGCGAAGTGAGTGTCTCTGGTTTATTACAAGTCCAGTTGCCGCTGCCGGGGTCAAGGCAGCGGCGGCGAGTCTGACCGCCTGAGGTGCAGCCGGTCATTCGGGTGCAAGCAGCGTCCGGGCTGACCGCCACTCGAGGGGTATGGAGAGTGGCTGCGTCAGCCGGCAAGGTTGATGCAAGTCGCAGTCCCCCCCAGCGTGCATATGCTGAGAAGGTGGTAGGAGTGTGTGGGCCAAAGAACGCCTTCACCAACCAGTCGCCATCCTTGGTGCGCGCGTCCAGAGTGTGGCACACGGGGATGAGACAGGTGCTGAGGATAGATGCAGAACCAATGTCCTGCTGTAGACAAAAATCGGACTGGTTGACGAGACCCGCCAACCTTTCCCACAAGTTGTACTGCATTCGTGCAGAAAGATCTTCACCAGGCGGCAAACCGTCGGCCTGGATCGGAATAGCCTGAACGCCTCCCCCCAAAAGCAGGGTGAGGGCCAGGATGGCGATGATCGCCATGGAGTTGGCATGAATCTGGGCAAAGACTGCTGCTAAGAGGTTCTCCGGTGTCGGCTCCTTCTCCTCGCGCTGGAGGGCGTCCTCAGCTTTACTGCAAAGCGCCTTGACCATCCCCCAGGTGATCCTCGGCGCCGCCGGTGGCTGTCTCCTCCGGCGGGTCTTGTCAGCCAGCGTGAGGTCCTCCATCTCCGGGATCGGACTCGGGTCGGCCTGGGTCCCCGCCATGTGGCTCCAAGTGAGGCTTGACACACCGGGCCGGAATCCAAACGACACCTGTAGGAGACATAACTGCAGCATACCCTCTTCCCCAGGTTATGAGCGGCACCGGGCCCCTCCAAGAAGGGTCTGGTGGCACTCGGTACCGGACCATAGGTCGCGGGAGAGCTTCTGAACGGCGGAAATGCTTCTCCTGCGGCGTACAATCCGAAAAAAACATTAAGGTGATTGTATGTGAACAATACCTTATTCAGGCAGAACTGTGCTTCTCCCTGTGACTTGGGGAGGGCTGGTGGCTCCCCCCTTTCTGTTTGTTTGTCAATATAGGACTTTAGCGTCCGATTGACCCGCTCTACAATCGCTTGCCCTTGCGGATTGTAGGGAATTCCAAATGTGTGCTTGATGTCCCAAGTAGCCATGAAGGCGGCCAACTGCCTGGAACTGTAGGCCGGCGCGTTGTCCGTCTTCACGTGCCGCGGCTTGCCCATCGCCGCAATGCAGGAAAGGAGGTGCTGCTCCACGTGGGAAGCCGCCTCCCCTTTCTGCGCCGTTGCCCAAACGAACTGAGAAAAGGTGTCAATGCAGACGTGCATGTATTGCCATCTGCCGAACTGCGGCACATGCGTGACGTCCATCTGCCATACCTGATTAGCCTCTGTCCCTCGTGGGTTGACCCCCCACGAGGGCCCCCCCGGCGCTCCTGCGCAATGCTGGCAAGAGCGGACTATGCCTTGGGCTTGAGAAAGCGGCAGATTGAACTGTCTAGCGAGTGCCTTGGCATTTTGGTGAAAAAAGGCATGACTCTGGATTGGAGTAGTGAAAACTCCCAAAACTGAGCATTGCTGAGTTTCCTTTGCCGCCGCATCCGCTCTGCTATTGCCCGCGGAAATCGGACCCGGTAGGTCTTGGTGACTTCGGATGTGGGCAATATAGAGCGGCTCTGTGCGGTTCCGCAAATGAAATTGAGCAGTGAGAAACAAGCTGAGCAAATTCTTGTCTATCGCGGGAGTGATGTAAGCTCCCGGTAGACTGTGAAGCAAATTCCTTACATACAGACTGTCAGTAATGATGTTCAAACGTTCCTTGGCGAAGGTGCGTAAGGCAAGGTTCACGGCTGCCAGCTCTGCCCGCTGAGCGGACTTCTGTGGAAGAGTTAGCAGCGTGCGCCAAGCTTCACCCTCCTGCCAAGTCAGGACACCGTATGTGCGTCCCCCATCGGTAAAAACTGTCTTGGCCCCCTGAAGCGGGACCAGCGAAAGCAATTCGAACAAACTGACTGTTCCTGTCTGAAGTGAGACAAGTCTAGGGTCTTTGGGCAAATGGTATGCTAAGCTTCCAGTGAATCCTTCCAGAGCTATCGGAAGCGAGTCACCTAGCTGCATCAACTGATGGATTTGTTCCTTGGTGAACGGGACTACGATCTTAGCTAAATCGTGCCCAGAAATGTCCCTTGCTCTCAGCCTGCCGCGGTAGATCACCGCGGAGACCAGTTCTTGGGGCGGAACAATGTTCCGGGAAGAGGTGTTAGGCAAGTAGACCCATTCCACAATCTTCGCTCCCTTCTCTGCGTCTACTCCCAGCGCCCCAGTGAACATGGATCCTGACCGTACGATGTACAAATTCAGGATCGGGGCATATGGCCCCTGGGCGATCCTATCCACCCACCTCTGGCTGAGAGCTTGGTTCACCTTCTCGAGCGCCAAGCGCGCGTCTCGAGAGATTTTTATCCGGTCTGCCGGCTGCTTACCTAAGGTTAGCAGTGAGAAGAGCGGTTTTAGAAGATCCGTATCCAAACGAAAATACGGTCTGGCCCAATTGATGTTCCCCAAAACTTGCTGCAACTCTACAAGGGTGACCGAGTCTTGTAAATTTATCTGAGGCAGAACTGGCGCTGCGAAAGAGCGGAGAAGCCGATGGCCCAAGTATGAGAAGGGCTCGGTTCTCTGCACTTTCTCAGGGGCAATGAGCAAACCTTTGTCCCCCAGGCTGGCCTGGAGGTCAGAAAACATTTTGCTGCCGAGCCGCGGCAACGCTACTAAAATGTCGTCCATGAAATGACACACAATAGCTTTAGGGTAAAGGCTTCGGAACTTTGCCAGTGCGTCGTGAACATAAATTTGGCACAGGGTGGGCGAATTGAGCATGCCCTGTGGCAAAAATTTCCACGCGTACCGCTGCGTGGGCTCGCCGTGGTTCACGACTGGCACCGTAAAGGCGAACCTTTCCCGGTCCCTGGGGTCTAAGGGGATTGTATAAAAGCAATCCTTGAGATCTACGACTAGGATCTCCCACCCCTCGGGAATCATGTTCGGATTTGGGATGCCGCATTGAAGCGGACCCATCGGCTGAATGCATTTATTGATCTCTCTGAGATCGTGGAGGAGTCGCCACTTCCCCGACTTCTTCTTAATCACAAAAATTGGCGAATTCCAGGGGCTTGTGGACCGTTCTATGTGTCCTGCGTCTAGCTGTTCCTTGACTAGCTGCTTGAGGGCAACTAATTTCTCTCCCACTACCGGCCATTGTTCTACCCATACCGGAGTGTCGGTGAGCCATTTAAGTGGCAACGCCATTACCCGAAGGTAAGCGTAGCACCGTACTGCTGCAGAATGTCTCGCCCCCAAAGGTTGATGTGCACGTCAAGAATGTGCGGCCGAATTACCGCTGTGCCGTCAGCCCTTGGGATTGTGACTTCTACCCACTCTCGGCTCCTGAACGCTTCCTGGACGCCTCCTACCCCCCACACATCGGAGACCGGCTCAATGGCCCACTCTCTTGGCCACTGGCTCCTGCTTATCACTGACACATCCGCTCCGGTATCGAGTAACCCTGAGAACACCCTTTTGTTCAAAAATACCTCGATAACGGGGCGCTGCTTCCACTCAATGTTGGTCTCCACTGTTGCTAAGACCTGGTATCCTTGCACTGCCTCACTCGCGCTCGAGCGGTCTGCTGAACCGGACTCTGAGCTGTCCCTGAGCCTTCCCTGGCTGCCTGCTGGCGAGTGACAAGGAACCATGATCAGTTGCGCTAACGTGTCTCCCTTGTGGATCGTTTGGGGCAGGTGCGTCCAAAGCTGGACCTGGAGAATGCCTGAAAAATTCGAGTCAATGACTCCTGGAATTATGAAAATTCCGCGTGTTCCAGCTACACTACGGGGCAAAACTAAACCTATAAAGCCTCTGGGCAGGGGTCCCATGTACTGGGTGTCGACTAGATAGACTGTGCCGGGCAGGTCGCACGTAACGTCCGCCTGGCAAGTCAATTCTAGCCCCGTGCTGCCCTTGGGGCTGGCCTGTGCCCTCGCAGTGCCTGGGATGTGCCTAGAATCTAGTCTAGCTCTGGGGAGTTCTGGATCTGGGTGAGGGAAGCCTCTGTTTGGACTGGGGCCAGAGACGTGCCCGGATTCCGGTTTCCCGAACTCGGACAAAACCTGGCCCAATGGTAGCCCTTCTTGCACTTCGGGCAGAGGGTGTTCGGAGCCTTGGGACGGCCGGACTTTTGTCCGCCTCCCTTGGATCGGCACTCCCTAGCGAAGTGACCGACCTTGCCACAAGTGTGACATGCCCCTTTGGTCTTTCCATTGGATCTTCTTCCCCCCTGCACCGCTGCCGCTAGCAGACCCATCTTGTAGGAGTCTGTGCCAACGTCGGAGCATGCTCGAATCATGTCCGTTAAGGTGATGTCAGGGCGATTGCCCAGGGACTGCAAGACTTTACGGCAGTCCAAGTTGGCGTTGTCTTTGGCTAGCTTAATCATGAGCTCTTCCTGGGCTTGCTCATTGTCAATCTGCCTGCTAATTGCTTCTTCCAGGCGATTGATGAAGTCCATGTAGGGCTCTTGGGCTCCCTGCTTGATGGCGGTGTAATTTTTGGCCGTTTTGCCAGACGCTGGGACCTTGAAGTATGCCCTATAGGCAGCCTCGGCTGACATCTCTAGGGTGGCGAGAGGCAAATTGATTTGAGCGTTGATGGACTCAAAGGCACCTGAACCATACAACTGGTCAGGGATTACCGCGCCTCCCATCCTGGCAGCCCGAGCTTGCGCCTCAAGGCGGAACTCGCTGTCCCAAATCATGTACTGGCTGGGGGTGAGCATCATCCTCATGACGGCTTTCCAATCGTGAGGAATCCACATGGTGGTCTCGCACACTTGCTGAAGCGTGCCCCTCGTAAAACGGCTTTGGAGCCCTGTCTCTGAAATTGCTTTCCGTAAAGCCATGAGAAGCTTGTACGGGACTGGGGAGTGTACTATCTGCTGTGCGCCTGTGAGCGCGTCCATCTCCAAGCGGATGGGACAAATCTGTCTAAGCTCAGCTAGCTGTTCAACTGGCAATTCCCCCTTCTTGAGTTCTATCTCAGCTGTGCGCTGAAGGGCACTCTTCACGACTAGGGAACCTGGGGCTGTCAAGGAAGCGCCAGCGCCTCTCATTCCTTGCGTTCCCTCGGTGACGTCTGCAGCTGTCACCGCGGGAAGGCTCCCTGCGCTACTCTGCTGATACTTGAATGTCGGATAGAGTGCGGCGGGTGCAGTCGGCTCGACTGGCATGCCTGACGGCTTCTCTAACGGGGGCTCTTCCGCTTCTACCCGGACTGGCTCGATCTGCTCTAAGAGCCTCCTACATTTCCGCCATGTGCGGACTATCCTTCCTGGAGCTTTCGGGGTCTGCTGAATGCAGTCTCCTATCTGATCCCAGAGCTTCAGGGTTAACGTACCTACTTCTGGGTAAAGTAAGCAGTGTTCCCTGAGGTACGCCAAAAGTCTCGCTAGCTCCCTGCTGTGAAATCGGAAATTAAAAACCCTGGCCAGGATTATGAACTCTTGCTCCCGAGTTCTTTGGCTAGCGGACGGACTTGGTCTATGAGAACAAGTCCCCATATTACCTGCGATGGTCCTCTGAGGTTTCCCCCTCGGGACGAAGAGCGACGCGTCTTTGCAGGCAACAGGTTCGGGCGACGGGTGTCTGGGGTAGACCTCGGAGCGTGGACCTTCTGCCACGGGCCCTTCTATCGGCCTCTGCGATGTCAGGGGCTCACAGCCTGCCCTGAGCGGAACGCGTTTCCCTCTATGGCAAACCTCTCGAAAGCGGGGAAGGAAGCGGTAGGAATGTCTCTCTGGAATGCCTCGCGGCGGGCCGTTCTCTGTCCGGCTGGCTGCCGACCAGAGCGCCGCGCTATCCTCCGGGCTGGCGGGTCGCGGTTCAAGCGCAGAACCGGACCGCGTGGAGCGCTACTCACGAGCAGACCTCTCCGGGGTCTCTTACTCACGAGTAAATCACGTCGGGGTCACCAGCTGTAGCGATGCCTGGCCGCTAGGGCGGCGTTAGAGCCCGGAGGAGACTGATCAATGACAACACGAGGCAACAGGAGCGAGATCAGATCAGTAGTTTATTGGAAAAAGGCAACATCATTTATAGGGAAAAAAGCGCAACGGTGGCAAGCTGTCACCTGACAGGAAAATTACCTCACCCACGTACACAGGTTAATGGGGAACTCTTCAAAGGGGAGTTAATTAACTTGGGGCAAACATGGGTTTAGGGACCTCATTGTCTTGGGGATTAAGCGGGGACAAACATGGCTTATTTGCGCCAGGGATTTCCCGAGCCGGGAGGTGAACTGTGCACTTAATGTTTGACCGAAGTCAGCTATCTGCTTACTTGGCAGCGTCGCAGGTCAGGTCACGGTAATTGGGTGAATCAAACCCTATATTTTATTCACCCCCCTTAATTTGGCTGCCCGCAGAGCCCGCGGCTCAAGGAGCGTCCTCCTGAAGCGGCCTCTGCAAGGGCCGTTTCCATGCCCGATGGGCATGGGGAAACCGCATGTTACAAAGGATATCCAGACAGCAGATGGCTACACACGTCCCAAGTAATTGGTCTATCTGTAATCTAATTAACCAATCATAACGTAATACATCAGTTTTAACCAATCAGGAACAGGATCCAAAGTTGCACCCAATCGTAGAACTCTAATTAACATAAGGAATGTGCCAAGAAGGGAAGAATATGCACCAAATCTTGCTCTTAATTCCGATGGCGGGAAATTGCCATATTGTCTTGCAAAGTGTTGCTGGAGCAACTTGCAATTTTACTTGAATACACAACAGCTGCTATCCAGCTCTTTGCAAATATATTTTTCAATCTTTAATATTTTGAGTAGCAGCAATATTTTGGGAACCAATGCAGACATATCATGCAGCTTTTGAGTACTGGGCTGCTTCTGAGTCATAGCTGACCAACACATGCAAATTGAGTACAGTAGTTTATCAGTCAGCGTAGCCAGAGGAATTTGGTAATTACACAGCACTAAGCCATCATTAGTATCACAATAATATTCAGCAGCAGAAGAAACCACTCTTCCTAGCAACAGCTGCAGTTGAGCAACATCCGGGACTTCAATGCTTCTCCTGCGAAGTCCCCCATGTCCCCTCCTTTTTTCTGGAGTGCTAAAAAGCTGGCACATTCTTATAGAATTTTAGATGGTCCTAATCAATCTAGGGCTAGGCTATGCCGTACTTTACATACTACCTGGGCTGGCTAAGTAGCTCAGTGGTTCAGGTACGTGGCTGTGGAGCCACAGGTTGGGAATTTAATTCCCCATTGTGCCTCTGAGAAGAAAAGCCAGTTTGTATAGTCATGGGTAAGCTGCACAGTCCCAGGATGTCCACAGAAGAAGGGAATGGTAAAGCCTTTCTGTGTATTCTCTATTTAGAAAACATTGGAAAGAGCTACCACAGGTAAAATTGACTTGACAGCAGACTGTTATTCAGGTAGTAAAGGTAAAGGTTTCCCTTGCTCGAAAGCCAGTCGTATCCGACTCTAGGGTGCAGTGCTCATCTCTGTTTCTAAGCCGAAGAGCCAGCGTTGTCTGCTTCTGCAGACGTTTCCGTGGTCATGTGGCAGGCATGACTAGACACCGGAGCGCACGGAACGCTGTTACCTTCCCACCGAAGTGGTCCCTATTTATCTACTTGCAATTTCTTGCGTTCGAACTGCTAGGTTGGCAGGAGCTGGGACGAAGACGGGAGCTCATTTCCGTCCTGCAGTACTCGGGAATCGAACTGCTGACCTTCCGCTTCCCAGTCAGCGTCTTAGCAACTTGAGCCACTGCAGTTATTAAGGTAACATCTAAGTATATAGGCTGTTCCTAACAAAGTTATTTTTCGTAAAGTTAGGACAGTCAAATCCAATAAATCCAAAATTTCTAAATATCTAAGGAGTCCTTTAGGTATTGCTCCAAGGGCTATGGTTACAACAACAGATTTATTTTTACAACAACAGATTTATTTTTTTCATAAACACTCAACTTCAATATGCACATCATGATATTTTTTGACTTTCACCAGCTGTTTGTTCTCAGTTCATGCATCTCCAGATATGACAAGATCAATAAACCAGGCCTTCCTCTTTTCCACAGTTATATCAGGTGTGTTATGAGTCAGATGTCTATCTGTCTGAATTTTAAAGTTCCAGTCTGGCTTTCTGTATGATATATTCTGCATACAGATGGAGCAGATAAGAAGATAAAATGTACCCTTTTCTGACCCCATACTGCCTCTTCACATTTTGTCTTAATAGTTTCTTATTTACAATATGGGCTACACATCAGTATGAGCAAAGCTTTTGATTTTGTCGATTATGAGAAATTATTGCTGTTCTGAAACAGATCGACAAAATCAAAAGCTTTGCTGTAGTCCTGAGGTGGAGAACCTTTGCAGTCCTGGTGTTCTTGGAATCAATTCATGTGGATCGATGTTCCTTCGACCTCATCCTTCTTATTATAGACCAGTGTAATCATGAGTCGGAGGTAATTAAATCTGATATAGACAAGATCAAGAGCAGTCTCCCTTCATCTAGTACGTCTACTTTTCAACAAAAGATGAATACTCTGGAGATCAGATTGGAGGAATTCAGGGACCAACTTTTGCCTTTCAAAAATAAGAAACTTAATGGCGACCGCAATGACTATCAGACCGCTCGTATATATAAATGGCAGTTTACACGTACTACAACACACAAACAGGTTTCGTGGCGTCGCCTTCTGGAACAAACGGATTATGAAACTACAGATTCCGATCTCGCTGATTCTTCAGTGGATGAAAGGTCACGGGATCCATACAATTTTAGACAAAATCGGAATAGACAGACCACAACTTCTAACAAGAATACCACCAGGACGGATTTTTTAGAACCACGCAATCCGAGATGGACAAGGAAAAAGTAACTGCCTCTTTGGTGTTCAATTTATCCCATAGAGAGTTAATGGTAAGGGAATCCCAATTATTAAATCTCGGGCTAGGATTCATTCCAACTCCTAAATATTCATCCTTTCGCACATGTATAGACATCTTCAAGCTTATCCGACTGTTGAAATTATGTGCATTCTTTAAAGATGACACTGGAGGACACAGGAATATTTTTCCCCTTGTTCTACTTTTATTCCACCCATAGACAATGCTTCCATCGAGGTGTTCAAACGTTTGGTACTTCGCGACATTGCCGCTCTTGAGAGCAACTTCCGTTGCTCATATAATCTATCACAAGAGGATGTCCGCCTCCTGCACGATTTAGGCAATTATCCTAGTATCATAATTAAGGCAGCAGATAAGGGCGGAGGTGTAGTGGTTATGAACAAAACGGACTATCTCAAGGAGGCACAGAGACAATTGACCAACGAAAAGTTCTATCATAAGTTACAGAATAATCCCACCTCCCATGTTTCAAAAATTATTTCAGTAGTCTTGCAGGAGGGACTTTCTTTGTGGTATATAACTGAATCCACCTTCCGGTTTTTGTAAAATAAATTTCCCCGGGTCCCTATTTTTCACATGCTGCCTAAGGTCCATAAAATCACACCACTTTCACCCAACATCCCCTGTAGACCCATTATTTCTGCCAATAATTCCTTGTTAGAACCCCTATCCATTTACATAGACCATCACATCAGACAATTTGCATTAGAAACCCCATCGTATGTTAGGGATGCGGCACACTTTATCCAACTTTTGGAAAATTACAAGGTTCCCTCTGATTCCATTTTACTTACTCTTGATGTCTCCTCCCTTTATACAAACATACCCTTACAAGAAGCACGAACTATCATTGAACATCATTTATCTACACGGAATGATCCTGACCCCCTGTCTCATTTTCTTTTGGATATTCTCGATATTTGTTTTGAACACAATTTTTTTAGATTTGAGAACTCATATTATGTACAGTCACAAGGGTTCTCGATGGGGTCCAATTTTGTACCTTCAGTTGCTAACATCTTTATGATTAATTTCGAGAAAACTTTCATTCTTGACCCTTCAGTTAATCAATTTTTTTACAGAGGTAATAACTTACAAGAGATACATAGATGACTTGTTTTTTGTATTCAGGAATTCCTCTTTAGTTGCAGATTTCATGAATTGGATCAGTTCCTTACATGAGAATTTAACGTTCACACACAACATGGATCCCCTGTCTTTACCCTTCCTAGATTTTACAGTTTTTATTTCTGATAGTACTATATCACAAGCCCACCGATCGACAGGCGTATCTTCAATTTCATTCATTTCATCCTCACTCTTTAAAAACTAACATTCCCTACAGTCTCCTCCTCAGAGCTAAGAGAAATTTGACCGTTAACTCTGATTTCCTTAAAGCAGCGGATAAGATCAATGACTCATTACGTGCGAGGAGCTATCCAGCCAGAGTCATCAACACAGCATTAACTAAAGTTAAATCATGTCCTAGACATTCCCTTTTTCAGCGCAAAGATAGATCGTCAGTCTCTAACATCTTTTGGTCCCTGGACTTCACTCCGTTGGCTCATAACATCAAAAAAACCATCATGAAACAATGGCACATCCTAGACTTGGTTCCAGGATATGCTGACAGACCAACTGTAGGTTTCCGCAGGATCAAAACCATAGCCAGCATGGTTTCTAGGACTGATTGCCTGTCACGACACACGGACACATTGCAGTTCCCAGCTGGCCACCATCCTTGTGGCCATTGCAAATTTTTTGTTCCAATATGTGGCGTACTGATGAGGTTTCTATACCCACTAGCAACTTTAAGATACAATTATCCAAATTCTCCAATTGCAACTCGCGTGATTGCGTATATATGATTCTCTGTGCCTGCAATTTGCCCACTTAAAATCAGATTAGGCGAACACCAATCTTGCATCAGGAACAAGATTGTACAAGCTCCTATGGTGTCTCATTTTTTAGGGGAAAAAACATCACTGTCACAACATGAAGGTGGTTATACTTGAGCTATACTCACCACAGAAACACCAAATTACGGACATAGAGTGCTTCCTTCTCCAAAGGGAAGCGTTTTACATACACCGTTTTGCCACACTAATTCCCCATGGAATGAATATGGATCAGGACTATTCGGCTTTTCTCTAATTTAGTTACTTTCTATAGTGGTCTACCTTTAAAAACACCATTTCAACTGCTTGATCAGCCTCACGTGCCCCCATTTAATTCCTTTAAATAACCAGGACAGTTGCACATAGCTTTAATGTTCTAACACTGTAAGAGATTGCGAGAGAGGTTGTCTGTGAGCGTGCTCAATATAGTTCTTTTTCAGGTAATTGATGATAAAGATTATTTGATTTTTAGATATTATGTCTGTATCTTGTAATATGTGTATTTAGTACTTTGGGCATTTTCAAGATAATTATTTCATTGCAGATTCTCGATAAAGATCCTGAAATATGCTTGATTTACCGGAGGTGGGCTGGGAGGGCAGGCATTGAGGCTAAGTGATGGGGCCAGAGCAGATGGAGGCCAGGTGGGAAAAGTGGGGTGGGGAATCTTGGGCAGCCTCCAATGCGCACTTGGTTGCCAGCGATTGAGAATCTGGGATTTATTTATATATATACACACACACACTATGTTTTTATATACCGCTTTCCTCGCCGTGGGGTGACCCAAATGATGTTCTGCTTGTCCTTTGATATTTATAAAGACTTTATCCGCACGGATTCTTCGGCCACAGAGCTTGATATTCACTCACTTCGTGGACCTTGATTAGATTAGTAATTTCTATTCATGATGACAGACATTTTAAACCATTATAATCTACCTTGTATATGTTTAGTATAGTACATTACCATGTATATGATGTTGTATATAGGTGTGGTTTACATGCTTTGATGGATTTGTTACTTGTATATAGTTCTACATTAGAGAATTTTATATGACCTCGTGCTACTTTATGAATTACCAGTCCTGAATGTTACTTCCATTGATATTGCAGTTACTCTTTGCTATTTCCTCTATCTGAATCCTACGCGGATATATATTAAAGAGCATACACTTTTTATTGCCCTTCTGTTTCAGGTGGTTTCTCCTCCCCCTTCATCTATATATATAAAACAGAAGTGTTTGTTTGCATGTGATCAAAAGGTTTCCACACCCCTAGATGGATGTCACTGAAACTTGGCACACACCTACCTTGGGCGTGGGAGATCAGCACTGAGAGGGCCGGGAGGGCACAGGAGCTGTGGAGGAGGTGGCCCCCCTCCAGAAATGGCCACCCAGCCTCCGCGGCAGCAGCCACAGTGGGTGAAGCCGAGGAAGGAGGGAAGGTCCAAGGGCTCCTCAACGGCTGCATGCAGTAAATGACCGTCGACGAAGCAGCGGGATGGGTGAGGGAAGAGAGAGATGGAGTAAGGGAGGCAGGGATGACCCACATACACCCCACGAGGTTTCCAAGAGGGAAAGGCTGGCCTACGTTAAAGAAATGAAAAACCTGAGCGAAGCCAGGTAATCAGCTAGTAGTCTATAAAGCATAAGCTGATCTTCATTTGAAATTTTCAAGTATTATGCCTTTTCATTTTCAGAATTCAGCTCGAACATCAGGCATTTCTTGCCTCCATGTAAGGAAAAATCCTTTGTTGCAACACCTTGAGCATCACCTTGCTTGCATGGGAAATTAAAGCAATGGTCCTGTAGTTACTACATTCCTTGGCATTTCCTTTCTTTGGGATTGGAATGTACATTGAATATTATCAGTAATCATCATGCTGACTCTATAGCACATTAGATCTAATAACCTAGACCTCAGCAAGAGTTTGGTGTGTGACCTGAAAGGCTGCTTCCACTATTAAAAATGAAACAGACAAATCCAAAACACCCAATGTAATCAGTTATTAGAAGAATGAGTCTCTTTTACATGGAAGATCAATCAGTGTGGTGCAGTGGCACAAATATGAACTATAACATAGCAAACATGGACTCAGTGTATGAGTTGGAGGCAGTCGCAGTCTCTCAGCTTCATCTCCCTCGCAAGGTTGGTGTAAAGACAAAACGGGGGACGGGGGGAGAGCCATGCCCTGAGTTCATAGCATGAAAGGCAGGATATATAACAAATGAATGAAAATATAACAGATGAATGAATAAATGAGTGGATGAATTAATGATAGCAACATAAATGCATTGCTAGTAAGCCATTCTGAAAGACAAATCAGATTATAAAGTTCAAGTGCATTTCTAAAAGAGCAAAGTTGAATTCATAATAACAAGATGGTAATGGATTGCAGTGGCTCAAGTGGTTAAGATGCTGAGCTTGAAGACTGGAAGGTCAGGGTTGGATACCCATGTACTGCACAACGGAATGAGCTGCTGTCTCTATCCCAGCTCCTGCCAACCTAGCAGTTCGAAAGCAAGAAATTGCAAGTAGATAAATAGGTACCACTTTGGTGGGAAGGTAAGACACTGAGCTGGAGACTGGGTGGTCGGGTTTTGATACCCGAGAGCTGCACTTGGAGACATGAAAGGAGCCACATTCGGGTGTCCCCTGAATGAAGTTTCTCCAGCAAAAATCATTTCAACCCAGAGTAATCTCTGACACGAAATTATTATTATCATCTTTAGTGACACACAAACAGACCTAACCAATTCCATACTTCTTCAGATGGTGCCCCGAATCCTGGCAAAAAATGTGAATCTCTGACTGTGCACTTGGTGGCTCAAAGAGAGCTGCCAGCCTTAGTCATTATCTATTGGCAGATGATGCTAAATAGAAACTGTGCAAAGATACTATTATCCTGCCACTGCCACTCTCAGGTTCCTTGTTTTTACTGCTCAGGACCTCTCTTTCTTCACATTACCCTCAAAACAACTCCTTCCCTTTCTGTCTTGAAGTAGCTCCTCGGGGAAAAAGAAAATGTTGAACTCCATTAATTCCACCAAGGAGCTGTCTGGTCCCAGGGCTATTATTCTATCTTTAGATTTTTATTTATAGTGTGTGGGTCTATGTGATTTCAAATGTATACACACACATCCCACCTGCCCAGTTTAGTAGACACCCATGGACTTGGCTAAGTGAAGCTGTGATTCAATACTCCTGCACATAGTAATTTACCACTGCACCACGGTGCAATCCCATTGTGGTCACCAACCCATGACATGGCCGTGTGAGTCAAGTAAAGGCAGACATATCCACACAGACTTGGCATGCATGCTCTAGCTTGCTCATTGATCTGAGCAAGGAGATGATAGAGGGTCAAAGTATGAGAGATGGATCACTTGCATTTAGACACAGACAGCCCATTTCCTCTGTGGTAATGGGATTCCCTGAGAGCTACGTCCCTAGTGAAGATACCTCATTTAA
Organism: Bradypodion pumilum; assembly: GCA_035047305.1. Lineage (NCBI taxonomy): Eukaryota > Metazoa > Chordata > Lepidosauria > Squamata > Chamaeleonidae > Bradypodion > Bradypodion pumilum. The sequence continues at coordinate 1,697,937 of JAWDJD010000008.1, read as the reverse complement.
TCTGGGCTCTATTCTTCCTGTTTATGTAGACACCACCTCTGTCCTTAAGTCTGCAAGAGCAAATTCTCACAGTACTACCCCATGCCAAGCACCAAAGGTTGGGAAACACTGCTTTAGAAGAAACCCTTGGTTGTTAAATTAATATCACACAATCACAGAATACCTGAGTTGGAAAGGGCCTATGATACCGTCAAGTCCAACCCACTGCTCAATGCTTTGAATCCAAATGAAAGCAAATCTGATAGTTGCCCAATTTCCTCTTGAACACCTCAAGTACTAGAGTGTTCACCCCTCCTGAGGTAAGTGGTTCCATTATCATACTTCAACATTTAAGAGGTTTTTTCAGATATTCATCCTCTATCTGGCTTTCTGTAATTTGAATCCATTATTATTTGTCCTACACTCTGGGATGATCGAAAACAGATCCTGCCCTTCTTCTTTATGATTATCTTTCAAGTGTTTGAAAAGTGCATCATATCCTTTCTTAGTTCCCCTTTCTCAAGGCTAAATAAGCCCAATCCTTGCAGTCTTTCCTCATAGGAGTTGGTTTCCAGTTCCCTGATCATCCTTGTTGCTCTTCTCTGAACTTGTTCCAATTTGTTGACACCCTTCTTAAAGTGTAGTGTCCAGAATTGTACACAGTACTCTAGATAAGTCCTAACTCCTGCCAAATAGAATGGGACTAGTACCTCACAGGTTTTGAACACCATACTTCTGTTAATGCAGCCTAAAATAGCATTTGTCTTTTTTTTTTTTTGCAGCCACATTGCACAACCGATACAACTGTACTGTAGAAACCCTAGTCCAGGGGTGGTCAACCTTTTCATGCCGCATGCCTGACCATGCCCCTCTGGACAGCTGAGCGGGCCAGACCACACACCCCATAAGTGGAAGCAGGCAGATGTACAGCTGTTGTAAATGCTCCCGCTTCCGCATTTACAACAGTCGCAGGAGCGTTTATGCATGAGCTGGCATGTTTTATGGCTGACGTAAATGCATCCGCTTCCACTTCTGGGTGTGGCAGCGGCAGCGTGGGTCACATGAAATGGTGCCGTGGGCCGGGTCTGGCCCATGGGCCATAGGTTGGGAACCCCTGCCCTAATCTAAAGTAAAAATAAAAAATTGTTTTTAGGATCCTCCCCTGAACATACTTTGCCCCTCCTAGGCAATTAGAGTTGCTTTTCAACAATCACAAAGACAGCATCAAGTAATCCACTTTCTACCTTACTGCCCAATTTGAAACCATAATTTTTAGGAGGGGGAAATCTCATCACAAAGCCGAGACAGGTTGTGACTCATCCATCAGCTCTTCTTAAAGGCAGGGCTCCTCAGATGCTCCGGAGCATAGAAAATGTCTCGCAAACAAACTGGTTGCTTCTTTTGCAGTAGCACTTGGTTGACTTTCTTGTTGGCGCTAATCATTGTGCAAGGTAAGACTTTTATGCTTTATTCCATTTTCTTGTTAATGTAGAATTGAAGCATATATGTGTCTGATAATGAAATAGCTATATTTGTGTTGTGAAAATTAGATATTTCATTCATGCATGCAGAATTGGGCAGAATTGGAAAAGTTACCTTTTAGTATTTTCCAATGTTGAGGCTGAGCTGTGGCCATAAAATAACCTTCTCAAATTCTAGGGATGAGAAATGAAGGAATATTTCATGGTGTTATCATCTGAAGGCCTTTCAGGATCTCATGAGGGATATCTTTATGGCAGTCCTGATTTATTCAGAGCGGATTAGATGAGCAATCCTTTAACCCTCATAGCGGCTCTAGGGGGGGGGGAAATATAATATTAAAGGATTTTACAGGGAATATTAATGGTCATTTAAGGAAAGGGGCAGAGGAGACATATATAAGCCCTTCTTTGTTTATTTATACCTGTCATCTTCTGATGACTGCAGGACGGAATGAGCTCCCGTCTTTGTCCCAGCTCCTGCCAACCTAGCAGTTCGAAAGCAAGAAATTGCAAGTAGATAAATAGGGACCACTTCGGTGGGAAGGTAACAGCGTTCCATGCGCTCCGGTGTCTAGTCATGCCTGCCACATGACCACGGAAATGTCTGCAGAAGCAGACAGCGCTGGCTCTTCGGCTTAGAAACAGAGATGAGCACTGCACCCTAGAGTCGGATACGACTGGCTTTCGAGCAAGGGAAACCTTACCATCTTCTGAGGGAGAGAGAATGTTACACAAATACCAGCTGAAGAAACTTGGACTAATTTGGTAGAATGAGAGTCATTGAAGTACAGTTTAGCTGTATTTGTTTCTACTGTGACCCCCTTTTTTGAAGCTGCTATATCCATTTCAAGAGAAGCTTCCTTTAATGTCAGTGGAGTCTTCTTTAGACTGTAAATAGCAGTCTACCACAGGAAAAGAAAGGGTTAAACTCAACCTCTACCTCCATGGGTCTGTGGCTACTCATGCCTTTCCACATATGTTAGTTTAGTAATGCAAATATAAAAGCTGCTTATTTTTTTTTAATTTCATTTGTGGTAGTTAGGTACCACGTGATGAAATAAAATCTGAGACATACACATTGAAATTCAGTCAATTAACCTTGTTTCTTGCTTGATGCTAAAAGGTTTCAGAAACATGTTCTAAGATGTAGTGGAGCAGTGCATTGTTTTCCATGTCTGTGTCTGCAAATGTCTATCTTTTCACTTACTTCACTCTGCCCCCAGAGCAGCTGTACTGTAATTGCCATTCATATTAATCCTGATTTTCCTTTTCCTTAATGGCTACTAACCCTTAAAATGACACCTATGTTAGTTTATTAGCATAAATTTCAGCTTGTGAATTACTACTAGGCAAGATTTCAGTATAGGTATTTGCTGTTATGTGCTGATTTTTGCCCCTTGTGTGTGACTGCAAATGCCTACATTGACTTCTTAACAAATGCCAATGCTGACTTCTTTACATGCATCAAATCACAGCTGAGATTAACAACGAAGCAAATGGATATATATCAGTGGCTTTACACCACTTCTTCAGGAAATGCAGAGCAATGCTTTGTTTATCTTGTGTGGGAAGGGAAGTTTGCCTCAGGCAGTGGTATTCTGCTTAATGAATTACATCGCATGGGTTAATGGCAGGATCAATCCCCGACATAGGAATGTGGAAGCTGTGTCCCATCAGAGACTGTTGGATAGGCAGTGCTGATGAGAGAGCTGCAGTTCACCAATCTCTGAAGAGCCCCACATTTCTCCTTTCTGATTAAAAATATGTCACGTGAGCTTGCTTTGAGGAGATCAGGTTAAAATGCTTCTGACGTCTTTCTTTCCTAAATTTGAATGCCTACTTTTTGTCCACATAATTATAGTTGAGTGTTATTTCTGTGGGTGGTAAATAGCAGGTTACATCCTGCCAGCTCTTGCAGCCATAAATCCAAATTTAATGTGGAGAGGTGTTTTAAAGCAGAGTAAACCTTGTGAATAAAGCAGGTGCCAAAGTTAGAATGGGTTTTGATTAGCAAAAAAATACTACATTTGCATCAATTTTTCCAGGTTCAAAATTGATTCAAAGACTGAAGAATACATGCTGCACTGCTAAGACATTCAATAATCTGCCTAAATGTAGGTTATTTAAATTACCCTGACCTTTGGGTCAGAAATGGCTGAAAACAGCATTTATTTTGGGTTTTGTTTAAAACAAACAAATAAGAAGTGCTTTGATGTTTCTGATTTTGATATTTTTGTTTAGGCTTTTCTGGGGGGGGAAGGTAGGTCTTGGATAGGGGACACGATGGCTAAGTGGTTAAGACACTGAGTTTGATGACTCAAGGTCGGTAAGTCAGCAATTTGAGAATCAAGTGTTGTGTGATGAAGCAGTGAGCACCCATCATCTCTCCCAGCTCCTGCCAACCTAAGAAAGCAAGAAATTGCCAAGTAGATAAATAGGTACCACTTTGACAGAAAATGTAACAGTGTCCTGGGAGCTTTGGCATCAAGTCCTGCCTGCCCCATGACCACAGAAATGTCTGTAGATGCAGACAGTGGCTCTTTTGCTACATGAAAACTACCATTCCTTGAGACCTCTAGGAATAGAATAGGTGTTCTCCTACCACCATTTTTGTATCTTTTTTTGATGAGGGGTCTCTTGGGTGGGTGGGGGCTGCACAATGGCTGAACTGCCTTCCTCCCTGCAGAGCCTGAATTTAACTGTGTCTGTAGAAACCAAAAGCCATTTTTAAAGTTAAGAGTTCTATTGCTGAGACTAAAGAGTCAGAACTATCAAAGTAATCCTATAATAATACATGTGTCCTCTGAAACCTTGAAGGTCCTATTCTGTCTGGCTTCAAATCAAGATTGCTGATATTTCGACGGAAACATCTAGTGCAGATCAATGGAAACTAGATACAGTAGACCCTCACATAAGGACGTTGCTTGGTTCCCCAAGTAGCATCGTTATGCAGAAAACGTCGTTATGCGGTTTCCTATGGGAGATCTCCCGCAGAACGTAAAAAAACCATTGTTATTCGCACAATGACAGTAAAAAAAAACGTCGTTATTCGAATAATAACATTTTTTGTCATGCAGGAGATCACTTGGGGGGCGTCGGTAGCATCGTTAATCAAAGATAACGCTATATGAACGCTATTTGAACCTACATTTTGCTGGCAGTTTCAGTTCAGTTCCTAGCCTGAGAGATGCACCTGTCTACATATGAGAAAAGCAAAACCTTCCTCCTTGTTATATCTGACGGAGAATGCAAGGAAGCAATCAATGTGAAACTGAACAATTAACGAGAGGAGGGAAGTGACTAAGGAACATTCAACTGTTTCTCACTTTAATCTTTCCAGGAAAAGATGCACATGTTTCCACTCATGAAGGAAACCGAGATGTTGGTGTTGAGCTTATCAAGGCAGATGATGGATTAATTGACAATATCAAGTTGCACACTGGATGCAATTCCAGAAGTAAGTATGATAATCCCAGGACTGAGGAATGGTCATTTATCTTTTCCAGCACAAGATGTATCAGCAACTGGAAATGGGGAAAGGCTGTAAGGAAATCAACTTCTCCTTCCACTCTTTGAAATATTTTTTCAAATTATATTGTATTATTGATACTTTGTATTGCTGCTGCCTTTGTTTTATGGGGCTATATTGTATTCTATTGTTACTGAATTTTGATTGTTTATGACTGAGTATATGTGTATTGAATTGTGGGACTTTGTACTGTATATGGTATTTTTGCTCTGTCGTTCGTATCCTATGTAAACCGCCATGAGTCGGCCATTGGCCTGAGAAAGGCGGTATATAAATATTAAAATGAAAAATGAAATGAAAAAATGAAACTTTGCAGGGAAAAATTAGAGCAGTCAAGTTGATGAGTAAATTATAAAGGCCTTCCAGATATGGCTTTTGTTCCACACTGAAAACAGATTGTACTGATCTAACTGGAAACATCTCCAATTCCCCCATGAAGTTGTTCTTATTTCATTTTCTACATGGTATTTTTAATGAGCTCCTGAACCTTTTTGTCCCTCTCAAACTCCTTGGCTTTTTTGTTATGAAAATGTTTTTTGTCTGTCTGTTGTTTTTGGGTTTTTACATTGTACCGAGGGAATAGTTTAGCATTATGGCACTTTCTGTACGCAATAATGTCTACAGTGAGAGGGTCTCACTTTCAGTTTCTTGTTAACGACATCCGATTGTCCTTTAAAAGGACTGAAACAAATTATTATTTGGATTGTAATCGACTGTGTGACTGAACAACAAAACCTTCTTGCACAGGAATCGCCAGAAAAAAGCAATTGCACTTTTTTTGCAGATTAAACTAATAAACAAAGAACCCAGATTAGCAATGAACTACCACTTGTGTAGGGCTGCCATATGTCCTGAAAAACCGGGATTGTCCCGGATTCAAGGTCGGAAAAATTGTCCCGGCCAGTTCAATAAAAATCATGTTAAAGTCCCGGATTTTAAAAACTTACTAATTGTGTATTATAACACACCATTAAAATAAATTCGAACTCTCGCCATCAAACGAGCGATTTCCTGCCACATTGGAGTTGGAATATACCTGGAGACAACTCTTAACGTCCTCGTCTCACACCACCACCCGATAAGTGTGACCAGTGTGTTTCCTAGAACTGAGGACATTAAGAGTTGACTGTGATGTGACTTCTCAGAAGTACAACAGATCATGTTACATTAAGAATTAACTGTTGTAAATAAATTCATTTATGTACAGTAGAACCCCGTATAACGAAAATGCTCCGTTCCACAGAGCTCTTTGTTACACTATTTTTTTCGTTATGTGAATCACTATTGGCGATAGCCTGCACAATGATTTTTTTTTTTGTTATATGGGGTATACCCCGTATAACAAGAAAAAACTTTGTTATGCAGGGTATACCCCATATAAATTCCTCCCCCCCCATTATGCGGGGTATCACCAATAGCTCAAAACTGCTTTGTTGTATGCATTTTTTTGTTATATGAAGTGTTCGTTATACGGGGTACCACTGTATTGATATATTTAATTTGAAAGTGTTTTATAGCTGTCATTATATTATGTTTGTTTAAATAAAGGCTGTTTTGTAGATAACCCGCTCATTTTTGTCAAGTATACTTCTGTCCCGGTTTTGTGGGAGAGAATTATGGCAACTCTACATTTGTGTGAGGGAAGAGCTTCAGCATTGCACGCCCAGTAGAAGTGGAAAGGAAGGAGAAAGAGAAGGCAAAGGAGAAAGTGACAGGGCCGCCATCAGGCGGGGACCATCAGGACTCCCGTCCCGGGCCTGGAGATGACAAGGGCCCGGCGCCACCGTGAAACAACTGAAGTGCGCATGCGCAAACAAACCACGCATGCACAGAAAACCACAGGGGTGTGGCGGTGCCAGGAAACCACTGATGTATGCATGCACATACAAACCACGCATGCGCAGAAAACCACATGGGTGTGGCCAAAGTGGGGGGGGCTGCATACCGGGCCCGGAAATTTCTGATGCCGGCCCTGGAAGGTAATACCAGGTGACAGAGAGAGGAGGTGTCAGGAGGGAGAATGGAGAAAGGAAAAACAAGCAACGTTGCACAGAATGTGGGGTGAGGGGATAGAAATGAAAGTGAAGCACAATAATTGCCACATCTGGAAGAAGAAGAAAAATGTTAAACAGGGTAGTGATAACCTTAAATTCTATTGCTTAAAGCTAACTTATCTGACTAAGAAACATATCTTTTGAAAAGGTGTCCTCAGCAGAAGGATCTGTTCTTCAGATTGCAGGATGTGTGATAACAGGCTGAAATTACAGGAAAGCAGATATAGGCTGAATCTTAGGAAAAACATCTTAACAGAGCAGTACGACAGTGGAACCAACTGCCTCGAGAGGTTGTGAGCACTCCAACACTGGAAGCATTCAAGAGAATTGGACAGCCACCTGTCATATGTGCTTTGATTCAGATTTCTGCTTTAAGCAGGGGGTTGGACTTAATGGCCTAAAAGGCCCCTTCCAAATAAGTTATTCTATGATTCTGATGAAGTGATTCCATGATTCTGATGAAATTGATTTTATCCACAAAAGCTGACATTTAAATACAGGAGTTAGTCTTTAAGGTGCCACAACATTTTTGTCTTCTTCTTTTTCTTCCTTCCTTCCTCCTCCTCCTTTTTTTTGCTGTTTTGTTTTGGTTACTCTCTGATATGATTCTATGGTTTTATATTTGGTGCAAGCATTTGGTACTGCTTGATACATAGCTGGATCAAAGTATCTGATGCTATTCAACACACAGTTTCCAAGTATTCAGATTATTTCAAATCAATTGAAATTGAGTATGACTATAACTTCCAAACCCATTGTAAAACTTCAAACTTTATAAAAACTAACTTGTTAACACTGGCTTCTCCAAACAATTCCTGATTAAGTTGCTTTAGTGTTTTTATAAATGGTTTCCTGCTCTGTCTCTCTTTCTCTGAGAAACAGTATACAAAATACCTAGTTTAAAGAAATAAATCCCAAATAAACTACCCTGGATCATGGAGATATGTCAAGATTTCTAGGTAATATGCAGTGCCATTTACTGAGGCCATGTTCCCAGATGTCATTCCTATAGTCAGGAAAGGCCTGATTGGGGACAATGGTACCAGCACATCTGGATGGTATCAGGCTGTGAAAACCCATGTAGAATGTCTGCACACATACATATTTCAGCAAGAGAGGGTATAGACAGACAACATATTCCTGCACTGGGCAACATGGGGGTACATTGCTTATCCATCCCCATTGAAGTTTCCGAATTCTCTCTCTAGAAAATAGACAGCTTGTCCAGGTACAGAAAGAATGCTTGTTGTGCCTTTGGAATATGATATCCCTGCAGTGGAAGCAAAACCTTGGCTCCATTAATAATAAAGAGACTGAGCATGCGTGTTTAACAACCGTAGCTCTGCCCACAGAGCTGTCCCTAAACCGCCTGACCTAATTATGCAAAAATAAAATCATTGCAATATGATAAATAGACTCATTTAAATAAAATTTCCTGTATTTCTTACAGAACTGACCAAGAGGTCTAGCTCCTTTGGTATGTTGGGGTTCAGAGACCTGGAGAACCAAGAATCTGGCTGTGAGATTTTCCCAATAACACCTGAAACGCCACTGACGGCCGAACCACGAGCCACAACCCCAAAGCCCAGGAAGCAAACGCAGCAGTCTGGAGCAGCAATACCACGGTACGGGCCTTGGTTCTTGTATTTTTTGCGTTATTATCAACAGCAACCATCACACGCCTTCTTTAATGCTTTATTGCCTATTAACAGAAGGCCCTGTGGTGATGATGATGACAAGAGTTCAGCTGAGAGATGCCAGAGTGATGAGTCCTCTGAAGAAAAGGGAAGAAGAAGAATCAGATTTCCAGTAGTCCGGAGAAGGCACGAGACGTCTGAGGAAGATTGACCAACCATCTTAGGAATCTTCCAAATGCAATATTTATTTCACTTTACATACCAGCTTCTGCACTGACCAAACTGGAAATTTGCATAGCAGCCAAATGACGTTCCTCTTAACTTCCCTCCTTCCTAAAACCCATGGTGTATTTTTTTCCTGTGCTGCTTTGTACTGGAGAGGGGGAGATTAAGGCTATATTCCTTCACAGGCACTTTATTACTACTGCACTAGAGGAACCAGGAAGTTAATCGATATAATTTATGGAAGATGTTTGCTGGTCACTGGCAAATACCAGCACCGTGCTGCCTCTTTGTAAAATCCTGGACAGAAGCACCATCTGCAGAGAGCTCTAGACCCGTGACAACCATGTTGGTAACACCGCTGAAGTGTTAACAGTTAGACATGAGCTCTTGTAAACTCCACAGTCTCCCAGCACCAAGTGACAAAAATTAGTCAAAGGTCCATCTGGAAAGGCTTTTCATACCAGTTAAACCCCATTTCCCAATGATCCAAAGATAGCAAACTATAGATCTGGATCTACTGGTAGTTCTGAGTTATTTGTAATAAACCAATGTTTTAGGACTCCTGGTTATGTTATAGTAACAGAAGCAACAGAGATGGTTTCCCCTTTTTTCCTTACAATACATCATTGAAAAGAACATGTCTTAGGGCTAACTAAGCATGGATTTTGTGTGGACTATGAGCTTGGTTCATTTCTGGGTTGGAACCAAAAATCTTTCACATTAAGTGTAGTATCTTTTGCAATTGGATCCATTTGAGATTCTAACAGAAAACTGAATAGATCCCAAAGACTTGAAGTCTTCTCATATGAAACTTAACACAAAAATGTAAAACCCAGACTTTTGTCTTTAGCAGTGTATTGGATAATTGGAGACCTGCAGACAAGCTTGGTCACTTCATAAATCTGGAATTAAGACCAACAAGTCAGTTGGTCTTAATCTGTCATATTTGCTGGTGCCAAATGGAGAAGGAATATCCACAGATCACCTCAGTGCATAGATATACTGGTGTGGTAGCAGGCCTCCCATGGAGTAACTGGATCCTCAGCTGTGTAGAATGGTGAAAGCATGCATTACCACTTTGACTTGTGTTTGGGAAATGACCCAAAGTCAATTGAATTATTTCAGTAATAGTGAGAAAAGTTTCAACCTGACTAGTGACAGTCAACAGCCCTGTTGCTGTTATGTGAGAGGTTGCTACAGTTTCTGAACTGGGTCCAAAAGCCACTCTGCTCAACAACTAGAAGAGATTTTTCAATCCTTTACACATCTACATAGAAGCCAGGGGTTGTTGTTTTTTTTTTTGCGTTCAAAAGGATTTAATCTCAGGAAATATATATGGCAGCCTTCCCCAACCTGGTAAAGGTGCTTCCCATATGTGTTGGATTACAGTCTCTACGGTCCTCGTGTAACTGTAATACAAAACATCTGAAAGTCATAGTGGGTCCAGATTAGTGACCTAATTCACCATCACTGGTCTTAAAATTCCTTCCATCCTCTGATGTGGTTTAAATAAGAAGTCTCACACAGAACTGTATTGTTTGAGAGAGTATTAAAAACAATCTTCTGATGTACACTTTCTAAAGTTTGTGAGATTCCCCTATGAACCTAGCGACTTCTGTTATCCAGCTGGTAATGCTTCAATAAACTCTTGACATATTAAACATCTCTTGGGTAATTTAGTCTAAACTTTACCATTTAAATAGCAGCAAAGATGCACAGTTTAATCAAGGGAGGAAAGAAAGTATTTTTACAAGCTGCAAGAGAAAAATTGCATGTCTTATTTCACAGCTGTAAAATATACAGCTAGGAAGAAGGAATGTAAAGTTCTCCTGTGTCATAAGAAATCAAAATAAACAAGTGACATAGAAGAAATATTTTGTCCAGTTAAAAAACTCCATGACATTCTCAAAGCTCATTAATGACAACTGCAAAGGGAGATGGCAATCATTTAATTACAAATATGCTGAATATAGAATGGGATCATCATTTGGTAAGATGATATCTGGTAGCACATTATCTCATGGTATAAACAGATAGACCCCTTGGCAGGCCCCACAAAAGATGGGAAGACCCAATCATGAAAAGTTTTGGTTGAATCTGGAAAAGAAGAGCACAGCAGCAAAACAAATGGAAAATGAGTTGTAGCCAGCAATGGCTAATCAAGGAATCAACAGATCTTAACCTATAAAACCAAGTGTTCACCGTTGCAATTGGCTATGGGCTGCTGTGCGTCGCCCTACTTACCCGTTCCCTCCCTTCGAGAGCACGGGCGAAGTGGCTACGCAGGTCAACGAATGGTTTAAAAAATCGCGATTGGGGCATCAGCCCCACCATTGGCAAGAAAGGGAAACAACTTCATTTCCCAAAAAGCATTGCGTTTCGCCGTGTTTCTCCCAGTGTCAGCCAATCAAGATGATAAAAACAACGGACTCAGTCTTTGTTTTACGAGCCGCAACCAATCAAAAGTAGCGTTTCAAAACCTTGCCGAGCGACGGACGTCAGAAACTACAAGTCCCAGCGTCCTCCGTGCTGTGACCCCTCAGCCAATCAGGCTAAGGGACATGAGCATGGAGGAGGCTGGGAAAGCCAAAGCGCCAACAACTTCCCTCCAGGAGGCACTTCGTCTCCCGGAGGGAAGCCATCCCCAGCTCATCGCGGTGGGCGGCTGGCCATGTCGGATCCTGGACTGCCTGCTTTTGGTGGCCCCCACCCAACCGGCGAAGACCTCGGCACCAGCGGAGAGGGAGAAAAGGCTGCGCCACAGAAGCATGGAAGGTGAGGCCCGGCACAGAAGGCTGCACTGGGGAAACGTAGAGTACGAAAGGCCCAACTGGCAACGGGTAAGTGGGGCGGGGGAGAGGAATTGAGGAGGGGAACGGGCCTGGGGAGCACGACACCCACACAGGTCATAGAGAAGAAAGGGGGAGAACGAACCCACCTCCTTCCCCCCAGTCTCAGTCCCCTGCCCCACTTACCTGTTGGCAGCTGGGCAATTCGTACTCTGCGCCTCCCCAGAGCGGCCTTCTGTGCTGGACCACTCACCTTCCATGCCTCCATGGTGTGGCCTTTCCTCCCTCAATGCCGGCGCCAAGGCCTTCATCGGTGGGGTGTGGGCCACCAAAATCAAGCAGCCCAGCCGGCAAACGATGCTCCCGCCCGCCCAGCAAAGGCCTCCTGGGTGTCCTCACCAAGGCTTGGGGGGAGGAGGAAGAGCTCCTCCTCCCCCTGCAAAGCTTCAGCATGTGTGTGTGTGTGTGTGTGTGTGTGTCCTCACCGAGGCTTCAGGGGGGAGGAGGAAGAGCTCCTCCTCCCCCTGCAAAGCTTCAGCATGTGTGTGTGTGTGTGTCCTCACCAAGGCTTGGGGGGAGGAGGAAGAGCTCCTCCTCCCCCTGCAAAGCTTCAGCATGTGTGTGTGTGTGTGTGTGTCCTCACCAAGGCTTGGGGGGAGGAGGAAGAGCTCCTCCTCCCCCTGCAAAGCTTCAGCATGTGTGTGTGTGTGTGTGTCCTCACCGAGGCTTCAGGGGGGAGGAGGAAGAGGCCTTCCTCTTCCTGCAAAGCTTTGCCATGTGTGTGTGTGTCCTCACTGAGGCGTCAGGGGGGGAGGAGGAAGAGTCCCTCCTCCCCCTGCAAGGCTTCGGCGTGTGTGTGTGTGTGTGTGTGTGTGTGTGTGTGTGTGTGTGTGTGTGTGTGTGTGTGTGTGTGTGTGTGTGTGTGTGTGTGTGTGTGTGTGTGCTCACCAAGGCTTCGGGGGGGAGGAAGAGCCCATCCTCTCCCCATGGAGCTATGGCATGTGTGTGTGTATTGTGTGTGGGTGTGTTTGTGTTGTGTGTGTGGGTGTGTTGTGTGGGTGGTTGTGTTGTTTGTGTGGATGTGTTGTGTGTAGTTGTGTTGTTTGTGTTGTTTGTGTGGTTGTGTTGTGTGTGTGTATTGAGTGTGTGTGTGTGGTTATGTTGTGTGTGCTGTGTGTATTGTGTGTGTTGTTGTGTGTGTATTGAGTGAGTGTGTGGTTGTGTTGTGTGTGTGTTGTGTGTGTGTTGTGTGTGTGTGTGGTTTTGTGTGTGATTGTTTTGTATTTGTGTATTGAATGAGTGTGTGGTGATATTGTGTGTGCTGTATGTGTGTATTGAATGAGTGGTTGTGTTGTGTGTGCTGTGTGTGTATTTTGTGTGTGTGTATGTGTTGTGTGTGTGTGTATTGTGTGCGCGTGTGTGGTTGTGTTGCATGTATGCTTATATTGTGTGTATGTCTACCCCTCAAAACCACCCCAACCACAAGCACACATGTTATACCTGCCCGGCAGGGCAAAAAATGCTGATCTTAACCTATAAAACCAACCTATAAAACTTTACAAAGTTAAAAAAATAAAAAAATTACAAAAAACAACAAAGAATTCATTGTTTTATATAAAGCACAGGGGGAAAAAAGCCCGGCAACGCCGGGCAAACTATGCTAGTATGACATAAAATAATGTAAATGGCAAATGTTTTCATATTTGTTTTGTTTTCTCTCAGGAGTGTTTTTCATAAATTGGTCCTTTATTTTTCATTAATTTTTGTTCATCATAAATTGGTCTTTTTGTTTTCACCCCAAAAGGAAATCTCTTTAATGACTTGGTACAGTCTGTATATGTTGCAGTGCTTGCTGGTCTACAACCTCCACTGGAGGGAAAGAACAACTCTAGTTCCCTTGCAGCAGAAGAATCAGGGCCATGAGCCACATTTCTTATACCATCAGTTCAAAACTTTGCTCTTATGCTGCCTGGAGCTTCAGTTCTGGCTACAGATGAGTTTATTATTTATTTATTTATTTGTTGCATTTATATTGCCGCCCCTCTCCATACCTGTCAAGTATCCCGGATTGTCTGGGATTTCCTGTATTTCTGCACCGCTTCCTCCACTTTCCCGCCGCCATCCCGTAATTTAACTGACAGGGAAAGTAGTTACTGCACATGCGTGCATGCACAGGCAGAACCCTTCTGCATATGCGCAGAAGGGTCCTGTGCAAAAGGGTTCTATGCAGGTCCTGTATTTTTTGGAGCCACGCTTGACGGGTATGTCCCTCTTGCTGAAATGGCCCCGGGCGGCTCACAACATTAAAGCTTCAAAATATAAAGCATCCACTATACAAAAGGTTAAAACTGTAAAAACTATTTAAAACCATTTTAAAATACCCTCCCTATAACCAGGACGGCATTAAATAAACCAGCGCGCGGGGGGGGGGGCTGCCATGCCGGCAGCACCCCACACCTGCTGAGCTAGCCAAGTTTTTAGGCCCTTCCTGAAGGGTAGCAGCTCTGCCTGGAGGCGCAACTCGGTTGGCAGGAGGTTCCATAGGGCTGGAGCAGATACTGAAAAGGCCGCCCTCCTCATGCCAGAGAGATGAGCCTCTTTGGCTGATGGAACCACTAGGAAGCCCCTCTGTTCTGTTCTGGTGCAATGGGCTGATGACCTTGGGGTAATGTGGTCTCTTAAGTATCCTGCTCCACTACCATGAAGGGCTTTAAAGGTCATTACCAGCACCTTGAATTGCAGGGCCTGGTACATTTTCCCATTTATTGATGGCATCATCTCTCAAAATCTCTAGGACAACAACAGGGTCACTTGTTATAAACTCAAGAATCTCGGTGTAATAAAGTTTAGCTTGGTGGTCTAAATGGAAATCTATTGTCTGTTCCCTTAAATCTAATCATTTTAGCTATAGTTATTGCAAAACCAGCATTAATAATCATGTCAATGACTTCTCCACGTTTGAGTACTACATCTGATTTTAATAAAGCTAGGGTTATTTCTTTACAACTGCCCAACATGCGAGAAGTGTACTGGTCCCATATTGAGGTAGCATGAGAAGATTGTAATTCTGTTTCCAACAAACAGATCTTTAAAGTTCATATTCAGGGTGACTGAGAAATCTGCAGTGGTTCTTCATGTCATACATCTCCACAGGTCCATATTTTGGGTAACAAAAGCTCATAACACCTTTAATTACTTGTCTTTAATGACATGTGTTTCAAATACCTTCATTTGTGTTTCCCGGCACTCCAAAAGCCCTAAAAATGTCTATTTGTGGCATGAAAAGAGAAAAGTGAGTAAAGAATTTGAAAAGCTCTCTTGAAGGCGTAAATGTGTATGTTTGAACACCGCAAAGCCTAAGACTTCAATAATTACAGGTTATTCTGTGTGGAAATCAGAGTAGTATTTAGTGGTAACAACTGGAGGGGTATCTATTTGCATAATGAGATGGTACTTCATATCACTGTGGCAGGTTTTGGTTATTAAAAAATCCATATAATTCTTCATCTATTGAAAATTTTTCTATCCATCTGAGTCGATGTGACCACCCTGGGAAAGGCAGTTTTGGTTTTGCCTTTATCAAGGAAAATATTTCATGCCTGCTACAAACTGTAACCACAGTAAAGGTTGCTCTTGCTCAAAAGCCAGTTGTATCCAACGCTAGGGTTCAGTGCTCATCTCTATTTATAGCCAAAGAGCCAGTGCTGTCTGCATCTGCAGATGTTTCCGTGGACTAGGCATGACTAGACAGAGAATGCATGGAACGCTGTTACCTTCCCACTGAAACAGTACCTATTTATCTACTTGCTATTTCTTGCATTTGAACCGATAGGTTGGCAGGAGCTGAGACAGAGATGGAAGCTCACACCATCATGCAGTACTCGGGTCTCGAACTGCTTGCCTACCGACCTTCCAGTCATCAAGTTCAGTCTTAACCACTAAGCTACCGCAGTAATCATAGTAGCAAAATATAAGAAAATCACTTATAAAAAATGCTGCCGCCAGTGAATAAAAAACTCAACATCAATCTAATATAAAACTTTGCTTTGAGTATTTGCTTTTAAAATATATTACAATGATTTTGTGATCTATAATTCACTCCATTTATGTTATTTAACATATAGTCCATTTTCAAGCAACAGACAAATGGAGCTTGATTCCTGAACCATGTGTTGACAGATAAAAGAGATGGATGATGATAATGATAATGGAAAATACCTTCTGCCTTAGCCTCATGAATGTTGGGATGGAGCCAGCTGTAACCACACTTGAATATAAACATAGCTGAGATCTGCAGGGTTAGGTTAAATATGAGTAACCTAAGTTATGTTGCTCAAGTGGGCCCACCCCAAATGTGACTAAGTCCAGATCCAACTCAGGGTCCGCCCTGCCATTAGGCAAACTGAGGTGGCAGGACACCGAAGAGACATCTGGATTGTCTCTTCACCTCCATTGCCAGGGAACTGCTGCGCCCCAAACAAAAAGTCTCCCACCCACCCTGGTAGCAGAACCTCCCAACGCTTTCCTGTATATGGCCATGGCTGTACACATTAAATCAGAGGTGGCTATTCACTTATTTATTTTTATGACTTCTTCTGAGAGTTCCTTTTGGCAACTCTCCCTTTTCTCTTATACATCGGCTCGAAAAAGACCCCTCAGAGCCCAGCAGTTATAAAAAACTGAAGAAACATGCCTGTTGCTATGCTGATTGCCACATTGGAAACCACATGGGAACCACTGCTATAGAACCACCAGCACTAGTATCTGTAAGCTAGGGGTTCCCGGTGTTAAATCCTGCATGTCTCATTTCATATGTGCTGCAGATGGCTCCATGATCAGTGTGTGGGTCACTTCATGGCAAACTGGGCTCCACCTTATTAAAGAAATTCATGCCAGTGGCATTTTTCCTGCTTGTCCCAGAAAAGAAAAAATGTATACTCGGATACAAGTAACAGCTGACGACGACGACCAAGCAGGGGATGTGATTAATTTGCCAGTATCTGGAAGTGGCTTGCTAATTAAGTCACTGGCTTATTAAGCCACTTCACGATTCTGACAAATTGACACTGGAGCCATGTAGGCGATCACACAGTAAGAAAACATGTTTATTTGGACCAATCTTTAAAGATTCCAAACAAACAGGAGGCACTAACCCTAAACCAATCTGGGATGGACAGATCTTCATTAGAGACTATTTGGAACACTCTAATAAAAACGTCATGAAGTCAATGTTTTATTAGAGTGATCCAAGCCATTCCAGCAGGGAGCTACAGAATGCAATAAACTCCTAGGTAGGGAATCTCGGAGTCTCTTACATGCATCAGCTATTTCCCACAACACCACTGAAATAAGTGCTTCCCAACCTGAAAAGGCTGCTCCAAGACAGAAACTTTTCTGGAAATAGCATGTGCTCTACTCATTACAACTACTGCTGCTAACATCCTCTCTGTTGCACGTGCCAACATGCACAACAGAATTTCAGTCAGTGAGTATCAATGAGCTAGGTCAGTGATGGTGAACCTTGGCACTCCAGATGTTCTTGGACTTCAATTCCCAGAAGCCTCCATGAATCCACACAAATGGGTTTACTGCGATTCATCCGGCCCATGCCGCCCTCGTCGCTCCTGGAAGCTGAAGTAAAACGCACCCGTACGGAAGGAAAATGCACTTCCAAGAGCGACGAGGGCAGCATGGGCCGGAGGAATCGCAGTAAACCCATTGGTGTGGATTCACGGGGGCTTCTGGGAATTGAAGTCCAAGAATATCTGGAGTGCCAAGGTTCGCCATCACGGAGCTAGGTGGTGGTGAGGATTTGTTTTTATACAATAATACAACAAAACTGTACATCACTTTAAGGTCCTGGTGGCTAGAAAACTGAGACATGCAGTACTTGTAATCATACTTACTGGAGGACCGGTGATATAGAAAGAGGTCGAGTGAATTGGTGCATAATTAAGTATTTATTTATTTTATAATTATTTATTACATTTTTAATACATTCATATTAAGAATATTAATATTCTTTTATTTTGGTAGAATGAGTCTGGTTAACAAGCAGATTCCAACCAATCTGACAACGCGAGTTCCACCTTAGTAATACATCATAAATACACTTTATTAAGACTTCACTTTCACACTGAATGTGGAATACAGTAGTAAGCCAAACATTATATGCTGCTCTGAAGGAGATAAAGAGGAGTTCAAAGTGCAGAATGTCTTATAGATGAGGTATGTGTGCTAATTTATCTTGTTAAACAAAATGCTATGGACACAGATGTTATTCAAGGGAAAAGATCCATTGGTTAAATGAAGTCTCTGATGTTAAAAAGACAAAAAAAGTGGCAGGAATGTGAACAAAGGGATACTGTACTGTATTTGTAAAAATATGAGCCTCATTGACATATAGTATGTTTCAACTGCACTGATTCCAATCAAGGGATTCATAGTCATTATGCAACCATTTGCAGCAGTCATGTTACCAAACCTAGGTGAGAAATGTTGACCAGGTCATCCTTGAGAATAACGTTACTATAAATCCATCACTTTGAAGAGTAATCAAGAAATAAAGGGAACACTTTTGATACTGTAATACTGAGAACAAATGAGGTAAATCTCCAATTTCAATGTGTCACTTTTGGGGGTGGGATGGACTAGGCAAATCTAATAAGCAGCATACAGATGTTAATTATGTTTTTCATCCTAGGACCCACATTTGCTTTACCTGTTAAAAAGGTTTAAGTTCAGAAAGTGAAAATTGCCTTATTACTGTTCCGTTCAACAGGAAAAAAATCAGATTCAAACAATTGTTTCTTTTAAAAGTAGGGCCAAAGTTCTATTAGCAAGGAATAGAAAGGACATTATCTAGATCAGTGGTTCCCAAGCTTTTCAACTTCATTCCCTCTTTTGGATTTCAGAAGGGACTGGGTGGGGGGGATGCCTCCCGTCCTTCCTTTTATCATTATCCAACCCCCGCTTTAGTTAAAAAAATTCAAGTCATAATCTTAAACTAAAATTAAACATGTATTTTTAAATAAAAATAAACATTGAGAAATCCTGAATTCTAGTGATGATGTTTATCAGGGAAGTTTGTTTCAGCTGATAAAAAAACTTTTTTTAAAAATAAAAATCTCAGCCTTGTGCCTGTCCTGGGCCCCGTCTTCATGCCACTTGGGTTCCTCAGTTTAGGAACCAATAATCTAGACAACAAATACGCATTTATTTTACAGTTTATCTGTCATGGTTTCCAACAAAGAATTTCAGTAAAGCACACTGAAAACTCTTTACAGTTCTCAGGATTCCTTGGGGAGAGTCAGTGTTTCACAACCTTTGGTTTTTGGACTTCAATTCCCAGAAGACTAAGTCAATTCCTCAAAGTACTGATCAGCCAATGTACTGACTTATGTTTCTGGGAATTGAGCTCCCCCTGTGGGGCGTGGGCCCCACATTGGGAACCACTGCTATAGAACCAATTTAAATCCATGGTGTAGTACTGCTACAATACACTATGTCTGATGTTAAATACTTCTGGTTACTACTATTAGTAGTTCTATCAAGGTGTCAACAGTGTACATAATGCTTTATAATGTCAAAAACTGTACATTCAAAACAGTGCCAAAAACATGTGCTGAAACTATTGTGTTACAATAGCAAACATAAATTCAGAACATGAATATTTTAGACACACTCTTCCAATCTCTTGGATGATATACAAAAAAATCCATTTAGAAAAGCCAACAATAAATTCACATTTTGGGATGAAATGTAAGGAGGGCTTTATGTATGGGATTTATTTTCATGTACAAAAAGACGTCACAGTGTGAAAAATCAGCTCCATGAAAAATTGATTATATTAAAACTATGGATCAAGAAAGGGCTGCAAAGGCCAGGCTACAATATCTGTTAGTAAAGGTAAAGGTTTCCCTTGCTCGAAAGCCAGTCGTATCCAACTCTAGGGTTCAGTGCTCATCTGTTTCAAAGCCGAAGAGCCAGCGCTGTCTGCTTCTGCAGACGCTTCCGTGGTCATGTGGCAGGCATGACTAGACACCGGAGTGCACGGAACGCTGTTACCTTCCCACCGAAGTGGTCCCTATTTATCTACTTGCAATTTCTTGCTTTCGAACTGCTAGGTTGGCAGGAGCTGGGACAAAGACGGGAGCTCATTCCGTCCTGCAGTACTCGGGAATTGAACTGCTGACCTTCCGCCTCCTAGTCAGCGTCTTAGCCACTTGAGCCACTGTAATCCTACAATATCTGTTGGTGTTGTTGAATTTTATCTGTGCTTTCTTCTCTGGATGGATACATGACTACATGAAGACAGAAACCAATAAATAGTCTCATAATCTAGTAGCACTGCTTTATCAACATATTTGGTTTCATACGGGGCCCAAAGACAATTGCATGGAGGAAATTTGTCAGATGTTAGTCAGTGCTTATAACTCTTTAATGAACGATTGGTATTTTCACTTCTGGGTATTTCCTCCTCCCCACTATCTTGTTAATGAATTACATGAGTCTAAATCTCCAGGTTTAACTGAATTAATCTGAGATGATATCATATATACATCATGCTAAAAAGAAAGCTGTAGTCTTAGCACCTTAGCAACTACAGAATAACTGGAAAACAAATGTATCAGACAAGAAACAAAACAAAAATAAAGACATATGTGGCACCTTAAAGACTAACTGCTATGTTTTAATGGGAACTTTTGTGGATCAAGTCCACTTCCTCAGTGGACTTAGTTTTAGGGGGTTTGGGGTGGTGGGGTGGTGGTTGTTTGTTTGTTTCTTGTCTGATATGCCTGCACAGATTAACACAGCTACCATTTCAAAAACTGTAACAATGGAAAACAAGTGCAGTCAACCCTCACATAACATCATTTTCGCTTAACAACTCGTCGTTATGCACCACGTTCCCCTGCATAACAATGTTTTTAGTGTCATTGTCTGGACAACAATGCTAAAATAACCGTCATTATCTGGACAAAAACGTTGTTATGCAGGAAACTCCATAGAAACCCGCATAGCAACAAAAATCGTTTAGCAATGCTACTTGGGGAACCAAGTAATGTCGTTATGCAAGGGTCTACTGTGTTTCCTTTTCACTGGCATCACCATCAGAACATGTTGAAAATTCTGCCCTCATCCAGCCTCCAAGTAAAACCACCCAAAAAGGTCACTGAACGTTCGAAAGGCAACAGGGTGCAGAAATGATGCAGAACTTGATCAAGTACATTTTCAGTTCTACTTGTTGCTAATGCTCTACTCTGGGGAACGTGGCTTCTGAGGCATCTTGCAAGCAGATTCCAGATACCTGTAAATCAAATGAATAGGTAAACTGAGTTCAAAGTACGTGTTTGGAATTACTTTACTCAACAATTAATTTTAACCTATCCTTTGGAAATAAGAACATTCAGGTACTGTAAATTGCTTTCAGAGTTACAATGTCTATCCACTCTTTTTAACACTCCTCTCGCATTATTTTACAAATCTCTATTATGTTCCTATCGCTAATATTTTTCTATGTGAAAAAGTCTCAAACACTGATACAGAAAAAAAAACCAACTCTACAATAATTTTATTTATCTTTTTTATACACTTTCTGGCTTTATTATTTTTACATGTGGTAATTAAAATGGTACACTAGCTACAAAGTCTAGCTACAAAGAATTTATGCAATGACTTTATGATCTTTACCTTTGTTTTCAATACATTTATCAAAGACATACAGGTGAAACTCGAAAAATTAGAATATCGTGCAAATGTTCATTCATTTCACTTAAAAGGTGAAACAAATATATGAGATAGACTCACTACATGCAAACGAGAGATGTCATGCCTTAATTCGTTATAATTGTGATGATCATGGCATACAGCGTACATGAGATTATGTGATGACTATGGGGTACGTGAGATTGGGGGGTTGGGGTTTCCATAAGTTGTAAGCCATAAGCATCAATATTATAACAAAGTATGCTTGAATTATCTCACTTTGCATGTAATGAGTCTATCTCATATATTTGTTTCACCTTTTAAGTTGCATTACTGAACTGAATGAACATTTGCATGATATTCTAATTTATCAAGTTTTACCTGTACAACACAGAGACTGCATCTATCTATCCCTCCCTCCCTCCAGGAAGTACCTTTCTCATAAGAAGCAGCCTATATTCTGTTAAAGAAGTCAACTCTGCACCCTAAACCCACAGGAGTGACTTGCTAGCTCCAATTTCAAGACATCAACAGTTTCTAATGCTTTTACAACATAGCATCATTATGTAAACATCCACTTCCCTCTTCAGCTTAGAGCAACTATGTACCTGTTGCAGACTCAGGCTTGGGTTTTGAAGATCTATCATGGCAAAAGATGGCATACGAGACTCCCAAACCATTTTGTTTTCTTTCTTCTGAAACCTGGAATGCCGAACTACATGGGGTGGGGTGGGAAGGACAGCCAACAGCCATTAACTAATTATGAACATCATCAGCATAATTTTACAAACATGTTCTTCTTGTAACTTAAAACATGGCATAAGACAGCCACTGAAGTTTTTCTGATTTCACTTATTTAAACAGTGAAGATTATTTGTCCATCATTTATTCATTGTTGATTTAATTAAAATTGTTCAATTTTTATGATAATTTGCTTGCTTTTGCATTTGTGTACCTTTTTTTCATAAGAAAGAGCACAAGAAGCAAGGATGTTGTAGAATGCGAAAATTTGAGCTAAACCCATTGTGCCCAGGTCAGATAATAATAATAATAATAATAATAATAATAATAATAATAATAATAATAATAATAATAATAATAATAATAATAATAATAATAATAATAATAATAATAATAATAATAATAATAATAATAATAATAATAATAATGATGATGATGATGATGATGATGATGATGATGATGATAGGTTGTTGTTGTTGTTAGTTAGTTAGTTAGTTAGTTAGTTAGTTAGTTAGTTAGTTAGTTAGTTAGAAATTATTTTGGGTTGAAAGGATTTTTGCTGGAGAAACTCTGCTCAGGGAACACCCAAATGAGGCTCCTTTCCTATCTCTAAGAGCTGGGAAAGAGACAGGTGCTCAATCCATCATGCAGTACCCGGGTCTCGAACTGCCGACTTGCCAGCCTTCCAGCTAACAAGGTGAGCTTCTTAACCACTGAGCCACCGAAGCAGATTTGAGCCATAGAACAAAGGACAGCTTTGATCTATGACTCAAATCTGCCATAGATACAGATTTGTTGTTGTTGTTCAGTCGCACAGTCGATTCCGACCCTTTGCGACCCTATGGACCATCTTTCTCCAGGCACCCCTGTCCTCCACCATCCCCCTCAGTCCTCCCAGTTCTGTGCCCGTTGTGTCTATAATACCATCTATCCATCTCATCCTTGGCCTCCCCCTTCTTCTTTTGCCCTCCACCTTTCCCAACATCACGGCCTTCTCAAGTGAATCCTCCCTTCTCATTTGATGCCCAAAGTACTTTAGCCTCATCTTTACTATTTGACCTTCCAATGAGCAGTCAGTGTTGATTTCTTCTAAGATTGACCTATTTGTTCTCCTCGCTGTCCAAGGTACCCTCAAAACTCTCCTCCAACACCACATTTCAAAGGCATCTATTCTTCTGCGTTCAGCTTTCCTAATTGTCCAGCTCTCACATCCGTACATTACCACTGGGAATACCATTGCTTTGACTATTCTAATTTTTGTTTTCAAGGTGATGTCTCTGCTTTTCACTATGTTCCCCAGGTTTCTCATGGCTTGTCTCCCTAGAATCAGCCGCCTCTTTATTTCATGGCTGCACTCCCCATCTGCAGTGATCTTAGATCCTAAGAAGGTAAAATCTGTCACTGCTTCTACTTCTTCCCCGTCTATTTTCCAGGAACTGATCGGGCCTGTTGCCATTATCTTGGTTTTCTTGATATTGAGTCTCAAGCCAGCTTTTGCACTCTCTTCCTTCAAACCGATCAAGAGATTCTTTAGGTCTTCCTCATTTTCTGCCATTAGGGTGGTGTCGTCTGCATATCTCAGATTGTTGATGTTTCTCCCAGCAATTTTGATCCCATATTGTGATTCCTCCATCCCTGCATTGCGCATTATGTGCTCTGTGTATAAGTTGAATAAGCAGGGTGACAAAATGCAGCCTTGTCTTACTCCTTTTCCTATTCCAAACCACTCTGTCATTCCGTGTTCTGTCCTAACTGTTGCTTCTTGGTTCATGTACAGATTTCTCAGGAGGCATATGAGGTGCTCTGGTATTCCCATCTCTTTAATCACTTGCCACATCTTGTTGTGATCCACACAATCAAATGCCTTAGTGTAGTCAATAAAGCAAAAGTAAGCTTGTTTCTGGTATTCCTTTGTTTTCTCCATGATCCAACGTATGTTGGCAATGTGGTCTCTAGTCCCCCTGCCTCTTCTGAAACCAGCCTGCACCTCTGGTAATTCTCTTTCCACATGCTGCTGAAGTCTATCCTGTATTATCTTGAGCATCACCTTGCTAGCGTGTGGGATGAGCGCAATTGTTCGATAATTTGAACATTCTTTGGCATTGCCCTTTTTTGGGATTGGAACATATACTGATCTTTTCCAGTCCTGTGGCCACTGTTTTGTTTTCCAAATCTGCTGGCATATTGAATGCAGTAATTTGATGCCATCATCTTTTAGAGCTTTGAAAAATTCAACTGGGATACCATCATCTCCACTAGCTTTGTTGTTTGCAGTGCTCTTTAGGGCCTTTCTGACTTCACTCTCCAGGATGTCTGGCTCAGGTTCAATTTCTCCATCATTGTGACTATCAGGAGTGTTGAGTTCCTTTTTGTAGAGTTCCTCTGTGTACTCTTTCCATCTTTTCTTAATCTCTTCTGCATCAGCTAGCTCCTTTCCGTCTTTGTCCCTTATCATGGTCATTTTTGCTTTAAATGTTCCCTTGACTTCCCGGATTTTTTTGAAAAGATCTCTGGTTCTGCCTCTTTTGTTGTTTTCTTCCATTTCTTTGCACTGTTCTTTTAGATAGTTTTCCTTATCTCTCCTTGCTTTTCTTTGAAATTCTGTGTTCAAATGATTGTATTTTTTCCTTTCTCCTTTGACTTTTGCGTTCCTTCTTTCCTCTGCTATTTTAAGAGCCTCATCAGACAACCACTTTGCTTTCTTACTCTTCTTTTCTTTTGGTATGGTTTTCTTTGCTGCTTCCTGCATGATGTCCCTTATCTCTGTCCATAATTCTTCTGGCACTCTATCTATTGAGTCTAAGCCATTGAATCTGTTCATCACCTCCACCGTATATTCTTTAGGGATGCTGTCTAGATGATATCTGTCTGGTCTCTTTGCTTTCCCTATTTTCTTTAGTCTAAGCCTGAATTTTGCAATCAGTAGGTTGTGATCTGAGCCACAATCTGCTCCAGGTCTTGTTTTTGCTGACTGTATGGATGTTCTCCATCTTTGGCTGCAGAGTATGTAGTCAATCTGGTTTCGGTGTTGGCCATCTGGTGATGTCCATGTGTAAAGTCGCCTCTTGTGTTGCTGGAAGAGGGTGTTTGCTATGACCAGTGCGTTCTCTTGGCAGAACTCTATCAATCTTTGCCCTGCTTCATTCTGTGTTCCAAGGCCAAATTTGCCTGTTATTCCCTCCACTTTTTGATTTCCTACTTTGGCATTCCAGTCTCCTAGAATAATTTGAACATCATTTCTTGGTGTTTGTTCTATGAGGTGTTGTAAGTCCTCATAGAACTGGTCCACTGTGGCTTCATCTGCACCCGTGGTTGGTGCGTATATTTGGATCACAGTAACATTGAAGGGTTTGCCCTGAATTCTTACTGACATCATTCTGTCATTTTTGAGGTTGTATCCCATTACTGCTCTTCTCACTCTTTTATTGACAATTATGGCTACTCCATGTCTTCTAAGGTTTTCTTGTCCACAGTAGTAGATGTGATGGTTTCCAGAGCTGAATTCGCCCATCCCTGTCCATTTGAGCTCACTGATTCCCAAGATGTCAATGTTTATTCTTTCCATCTCATTTTTTACCACTTCTAGTTTACCTTGGTTCATTGATCTCACATTCCATGTCCCTATGCAGTATTGCTCCTTACAACATTGCATTCCTCCTCCCTCCTTCCTGTCCCTCCCCTTTCTCCCCTCTGAGGTGTTAAGCATCCTGTATCACCTAGCCTGCCCAATATACACAGGCATAAACATGATATTGAACTGATCAAACGTATTATCTTTGCATTTATAGCAACACAAGGGGTTTCAAGAGATTTTACTAGAAAAGCAAACGAGAACTGAATTTCTAAAAAACATGTCTCTGGTGTGCTGGTTTTTAAAATTGTGTGTTCCCAGTTATAACAGGGCAGATTAAACTTTATTCACTTCTGTCAGGAGTGGAAAACATCTTGATCTTTCAGGCAGAGTTGGACTGTTATTCCCCACTGTCTCTCTCCACTCTTTTACACTAGTGCAGTGATGGTGAACCTTGGTACTCCAAGTGTTCTTGGACTTCAATTCCCAGCAGCCCAAGTCTCTGTGAATCCACACAAATTGGTTTACTGCGAATACGCACAGTGCCTGATAGGCCTCATATTTCCTGTCTCTGACTTATGACCATCATTCTGCTTTGAGTTAATTTTAGAAATATTTACACTTGTCAGAAAATAGATTGCATTTCTTCCTAGTTATCTTTGAACTTAATTTTTTTAAAACATCTTCATTCAATAAGTTCTTGGATCTTACCATCCACACCTTTCAGCTCAGGGAGGTGGCTATTATTCATCTCTGGCAAACGCACATCTGCTTTGGAAAACTCCCATCTTTTCTTATTCATCTGAAGGCCACTGTTTTCATTTGAGACCTGTTACCAAAAGGTTATTGGACACAAATGAACTATGGACCTAATACTGCTCAAAATAAATCAGTGATATGCATTTTGATATTTTAGTAGGCCTTTTCCATAATATGCTGGGATTATAGTGGGTCATAATAAGAACAAACTCATTCTCCAAGTACTAAGCCATAGTAACAGTGAACTCATTCTTCAGGAGATTTTGCAAAAGTACTAAACTGCTCAGAAACATTCTTAAGAAACACCCCAAAGAGCTCCATTATAATGGTCATGGTCGGATTTTTATTCTTACTAAATAATATTTCAAATACCTTACCGATGTTGTCACATTCACACTATAATGTCCTGCTGGAGATTTTCTACCCTGCTTTATGAAAGGACTGAAGTATTTTTTGGTCTTCTCATCTGTCCTAGAAATAAACACAATAAACATCCTGTTGTGACTAATGTAATTTAAAAGCTTGTATCAAAAAAGCTAGTTTTAAAAGCTACTTTTCCCACACCACAGTGACTCAGAAACAAACCCATCACAGGTTATATGTAATAATAGCAACATTGCTGACGTTAAATCCTGCATGTCTCACTTCATATATGCCGCAGGAGATGGCTCCGTGATCATTGTGTGTGGCTCACTTCATGGCAAGCTGTGATCCACCTTAAACAAATTCACGCCAATGGCATTTTTCCTGCTTCAGGAAAAAATGCATTCTTGGATATGAGTTGCAGACAAGGATCACACACTTGCTGAAGTTAGTTAGATCTGGGTCAGTATCTAAAGAGCAAATGTCCCAAGAACCCCAAGGAACCACCTTAAAGGTAAAAGTCACCCTTGCTCTAAAGCCAGTCGTATCTGACTCTAGGGTTCAGTGCTCATCTCTGTTTATAGCTGAAGAGCCACTGCAGTCCCTAGTAACCACCTTAGTTCCTTACAAAAAATCAAGCAAAACAAGCAAGCCCTAGGAAGTTTTAGGCAAGATATGGGCTGGTTTGGTGCTCAGTAGCAAAGAGATCCAAAATACTATAAGGACTAACAGATTCATTATGCTTTAACCTTCTGTAGGCTACAGTCCACTTCTCTAGAGATCACATGGCTACTCAACCCACCAATTCAAACAGAGGAACAATTGACAGCTTATTGGCTTATTTGCTTGCATGCTTCCAGAGAAATGAGACCTAGATTGAGTCCAGTTTTTTATCAATCCTAAACAGTGATCCAAGATCACTGCAGATGGTGATTGAAACCATGAAATAAAAAGGCGACTGATTCTTGGGAGACAAGCTATGAGAAACTTGGGGAACATAGTTAAAAATAGAGACATCACCTTGCAAACAAAAATTCGCATAGTCAAAGCAATGGTGTTCCCGGTGGTAATGTATAGTTGTGAGAGCTAGACCATAAAGAAAGCTAAGCACAGAAGAATAGGCACCTTTGAAATGTGGTGTTGGAGGGGAATTTTATGAGTACCCTGGACAGCAAGGAGAACAAATTAAAAGAAATCAACCCCGACTGCTCCTTGGAAGGTCAAATATTGAAGATGAAGCTAAAGTACTTTGGACATCAAATGAGAAGAGAGGACTCACTTGAGAAGGCCTTGATGCTGGGAAAGGTTGAGGGCAAAAGAAGGGGGTGGCAGAGAATGAGATGGCTAGATGGTATTGTTAACACAATGGGCACAGAGTTGGGTGGGTTGAGGAGGATGGTGGAGGATAGGGGTGCCTGGTGTGCATGGGGTCGCAAAGGTCAGACTCAACTATGCGACTGAGCAACAACAAAACTTCGTGTCCCTTTGGATATAAAGCGAAGTCAAAGGCCTAGTGTCCTGTTTTCCACAAGTGCTCACAGGCAATCCACAAGAATGTATGTATGTGCAGAACACTTAGCTGACTAATGGAAAATTTCAGAGGCTTAATATGCTTAGCTGAATGTCAGTGTTTTACTTTGTATTCTAGCACAGAAAATAAAATTGCATGAGAGAACCTACTTCAACAACATCACAATATGTAAGCACCTAGATAGGTACCTCCTTAGCATTGTGTGTTCTCCTTTAATATCCCTAAATGCTTCTTCTTCATCTGATATATTCTGATGACACCCTTATCATCTGGACGGATGCTCTGACCCAGTTCCCTATTTATTTATGTCCAGCCTATCATTAACTTGAGCCTAGACCAGCATAAACAGCAGGCTCTCTTTCTGGATTCTATGGGGCAATTGCATATTGAACATATAACTACTGTACCACCTTAAATTAGAAACCGTGACAAAGCTACTAATTCTTACATGCTTCCAGCTATGTTCTAGCATGCACCACAAAATCCAGTCTGCAGGAATCCCATTGATATAACTGCACTTGTTCAGACACATCCAGAAGAGACTTTACACACATCTCAAGGATTTAAATCAGGCATTTCTCAGACTGCAATACTCATGCAACAGAAAGACAAACTAGACTAAAAAAGCCAGACTGGTATTTGGGAATAATCGACCACAGAAAAGAGAACAACAAAACATCAGTTGATGTCACCTAGTTTCCAACAAAAAATACTGAAATGCTACATCAATGATTTATTATTTATTTATTCAATTTTGTATAGCTGCCCCAATCGATGTGCGACTCTGGGCGGCATACATAAAATCCCCGTTTAAACTATAGAGACCCTTAAAATTCCTAAAAACACCGAAAAACTACCTCCCACCCGCACCAATTAAAAATCTAGTTAAAAACTATTAAAAGCATGAGTGATCCTCCTCTAAATGATCGTTTACAACCTTGACAATGATACATCTCTCTCACAAACCTTTGGTGTTATGTCTACACTTACTAATAGACATCTGCCTAATTTTTTAAAAAAATTACTTACCAAGAAAAAGAGACTTCACCACAGAGATACAGGTAGATAAACCAGACTCTGTTGCAGACCCAGATTAAGATATGTTAACCAGGTTGTCAGTGTAAAGAAATAGGTGTACTGTTTCCCAACTGTTTTGTTAAGGGGCGCTGTTCAAGTCATTATCAATGCCTGTAACTTTCTCAATTTCAATTCATTCCACAGTTTACAATCTCCATTTATCCAGACATGTACATATTAATCTGCAAGGCTCGGAAACAATTTCCTGTGAGTGCCATTTCATAAACCTGATGAAGAGGGCTATAGTTTGCAAAAGCTTATTCCATTATAAATGTATTGGCTTAAAACTGCCACAACAGCTTTGCTTTCCCATACAGTATTACAAAACACAGTGGTCAAAATCATGTTGCACAACTACATGCCTCCAACTCAATTTTGCACCCTTGGTAAAGATGCAAAGTGCAATCCCCAAGGCATTTCTACCAGCATATTGCATTGTCAGCCCGGCTGAGGATACGTGACCAAATGAGCAACTGTATGCATGATTCCTTGTTTTTGTGTTTAACATTTGTCACATTCACAATGGTATAACTTTATGTTATGTCGGCACAAACAGGATACCAGCCAATAAGGAGTAATTTTTAGGCAAACATTCACTCAATGGCATATGTGAAATATCCCTAAGTGTATGTATTAGGGGGGGGGGGAGCACAAGGCAACCATTCATTCCCAGCTTTGATTCATATGAACTTTAATACAGCCTTGAGGCCCTAATTCAAATATCACGCCTGGTGCCGGTGCCTAGAGGCACAACATGAAGCAAGTCTAGAATGGCACTTAACCATGCTCTTTTCAGCGGGCAAGGTTCAGTCTGGGCTCAATGCGTCCACATTTTGCAGCCGCTGGAGCACCCCAACCTCACTCCAAGCTCTTTGCTCACACACTTTCCCTGCTCCTTTGCAAAGGGAAAGTGTAATTCCCCCTTACTGATCATTGTAGCACTAGATTGGCTAAGGGAAAAAATATTTTTACCAATTCTTCCTTTATCACCAATTGAATATGCAGTTGACAGTGGACAGCCATAGCTCCAATTACCATATATACTCGAGTATAAGTTGAGTTTTTTAGCCCCCAAAAAGAGGTCCAAAAAGGTGACTCAACTTATACACAGATCAACGACCACAAGCGTCCCAAAATATGTTTTCAGAATCATTCAGCAGCTTAAAAGATGCTCTGGCACTTCTGGGGTGGGGAAAAATAAAAACAGCTGATAGGTGTGCTATTACCACAACTGGCCACAAGAGGGCGCAAAGCTCATTTTCCCATAAGAATGAATTGAAAATTAATTTCTTCTATTCCGAAATTTGTTTTCAATGCATTTCTATGGAAAACCACAGATGGAGAAAGCTCTGCAATGCAATCGTGTCCCCCTTCCAAATTGGTGTGGAAAAAGAAAGGATTTCATTTACCTTTGAGTCTTTCTCCCTGCTCCATGCGGTGGCCAAGATGGGCGGGGAAAGCCATGCTTTTTGCTCGCAGCGAGAGCAAGAGGCTAGGTTAGAGCAATGCTTCCTGACTCAGTGCAATTGACCCGCCCACCCACTTCCCCTGCAATGCCACCACTGGTTGGGTGGTGCAAAGACAGTAAAAATGCACTATCACTACCATAAACACTCAAAAACATACCCACACAAATGTTTAAATTAATTAATGCTACTGTATTTTCATGTATTTTAATTATTGAAACTAACTAGTAGCTGCTGCATTTTCCACACTTGGCTTACACTCAGGTCAATCTATTTTCCTGGTTTCTCAGATAAAAATTAGGTACCTCAGCTTATATTCGGGTTGGCTTATACTCGAGTATATATGGTAGTGACAAAAAGGAGAAGAAGTGGTAAAAATTAATTTCCTCAACCAATTAGTGCTACAATAATCAGAAAGATTTTAAAAAATCACCCTTTCCCTGCCCTTCTGCAAAGGAGCAGGAAAAGTGTTTCATTTGCCCACGTGGCTTGTCAGCCACCTCACCCTTAAGTGTTTGATGAGGAAAATAAGATTTGGCCCCTCCACCTTCCAAAAGCAACCTGAAAATGAACAAGCCCAAGCCATAAGGGGCGGTCTAGACACACTCAGATTTGAGCTCTTAGCCACCACTACTTCACCTAGAAGAGTTAAGACTTTTTTATTACACTTTATAATTTCAGGTCCACACTTCAACCATATAGGAAAAATAAGTCAAGTGTCCCAGAGCTGGAATTAGCTGTACCCTAAATACATTGGGCCAGAACTATTCCACAGCAAAGTAAGATAACATCCAACACAGACATGTTTTCTCTAGCTTTACTATGACATCATACCTGTAACTATTTTTTGCCCCTATGCCAGGGGTCCCACTGAGGCTTGATAGCATGATGGAAGAGTTCTGTGTTATTGGAGGAATCGCCATGCTAGTATTCTTTATATAATTCAGGCTGCTACTTGAATCTTTCAGAGTTGCCGGAGGAATTGCTTTGACTTGTCCTGTTCCATTGTCATACAGGAAACTTGTATTTGAAGGTCTGCCTGATTTCTCTAAATCCACCTTGGACAGTTTTGTTCTGAGCAGCTTGGAATCTCTGACCTTTGAATCCATGCCAAGCTCCGGTTTCAAACCGCAAGCATTACAGTGCTAATCATGAAAAATATAAGTGAAAAATATTTTAGTTATTAAATGAAGGAGATAGAAGGCAAATATTTTAATTTTTTAAAATCCTTTTATATATTTTATTTAAACAAAGAAAATAACATATATATTAAATATTAAAACATCTAACTAACTAACAAAAAAGAAGCACAAAGTTTATCAACAAGTGCATACCATTTCTGGGACCTCTTGGGAATAACAACCTTTACCTTTTACCTTTAGGTAAAGGTCGCCCTTCCTTGAAAGTCAGTCAGATCCGACTCTAGGGTTCGGTGCTCATTTTTGTTTCATAGCCAAAGAGCCAATGCTGTCTGCTTCTGCAGACGTTTCCATGGTCATGTGGTAGGCATGACTAGACACCAGCATGCATGGAACGCTGTTCACCTTCCCACCGAAGTGGTCCCTATTTATCTACTTGCAATTTCTTGCTTTCGAACTTCTAGGTTGGCAGGAGCTGGGACACAGATGGGAGCTCAGTCCATCATGTAATACTCAGATCTTGAACTGCTGACCAGCCAACCTTCTAGTCATCAAGTTCAGTGTCTTAGCCACTAAGCCACTGCAGTCCCTACCTTTCACTTTTGTAGAGTCCCAAAGGTTAGTGGCTCAAGTGGCTACAACGCTGGCTGGGAGGTGGAAGGTCAGCAGTT
This sequence comes from Bradypodion pumilum, assembly GCA_035047305.1. NCBI lineage: Eukaryota > Metazoa > Chordata > Lepidosauria > Squamata > Chamaeleonidae > Bradypodion > Bradypodion pumilum. The sequence goes on along the minus strand of JAWDJD010000008.1, from coordinate 1,665,217 downwards.
CGATTCCCGAGTACAGCAGGACGGAATGAGATCCCATCTTTGTCCCAGCTCCTGCCAACCTAGCAGTTTGAAAGGAAGAAATTGCAAGTAGATAAAGAGGGACCACTTTGGTGGGACGGTAACAGTGTTCTGTGCGCTCTGGTGTCTAGTCATGCCTGCCACATGACCACGGAAACATCTGCAGAAGCAGACAACGCTGGCTCTTTGGCTTTAAAACAGAGATGAGTACTGCACCCTAGAGTCAGATACGACTGGCTTTCGAGCAAAGGAAACCTTTACCTTTACTTAAAGGTTAGAAAACACTGGTCTAGATTGAAGGCATCGCTTAAAAGGCTAATGGAATTCTTATTTAAATTCCAACAGAGCTATCCCTCTTCATATTCAACATCATCCATTACATGAATGTTCTAGATCAGTGTTTCACAACCTTTGGTTTTTGGACTTCAATTCACAGAAGCCTAAGTCAGTTCCCCAAAGCACTGATCAGCCAATGCACTGACTTAGGCTTCTGAGAATTGAGATGCTGCTGTGGGGCATGGGCCCCACATTGGGAAGCACTGTTCTAGATGGTTATTCCCTTTTGCAATGATGGCCTACATAATTTCCGACAAATTTATGTATTTGAGATTAAGCAATTAACATTGTTTCCAAGGATGTGCAAAATAAAAGAAGTTTCTTGATTCCTTGGTAGGTAAATAAGGACCACAGTCAATACTTTTTACATGTTGTAGTTACCACGAAAATATGACTTTATTTTTTTAAGCACCAGGGAAGCAAATTCTGAAGACAAACCTTCTATTTATAACCTCTAAAATCAATTACATTCTAAACACGCCAGTATTAAAATAAGGCACAATTACTCCATGTCAGATATAGGCTTCTTGAATGTTTTTTAAAAAATATTAAAATCTGTAACAAACTGAAGAACATATCCTACAAAAATGATCGTGTGGTTGTTTCTGATGCAAGTAAGTGTGGCAGAAAACTACTGATGAGCTTCTCAGGGTGATTCACTCAAAACCTCTGCACAAAATACTGAGAAATCTAGAGTTTAAGCAGTTTTAATGGAGATTCAGCCTACCTGCCATGCAAAATTATCATTTAATTCATTAAAAAGCACTTACAGTCTTGGAAAATCCTGTGATTTCCCCCCTATGTTTCTTTCTTTTTAGCTGACAGGCTAAATCACACATATATTTCTCTCCTAATAGCCTTATTCATATACAGTAGCAGTAGCTCCTGGGAACACAGAAAGAGCCTCCTTGAAGATTGTGGTATTTTTGAACATACCTGTCAAGTATCCCGGATTGGCTGGGAAATCCTGTATTTTGGCGCGCGTTCCTCCCCTTTCCCGGCGCCGTCCCTATTTAGAACGGTGGGGGAAGGGGTTACTGCGCATGCGCACAAAACCCATCTGCGCATGCGCAAATGTGATCTGCGCATGTGCAAAGGGGATCTGCGCATGCGCAAATGAGGTTTTGCTGTGCATGCTCACACGGGCCAGAGCAGTTCCCGTATTTTCTGGAGTGGCGCTTGACGGGTATGTTCTTGAACCACAATTGGGCATACCCTGGACAACATTCATACTAGGTCAGGCGAAAGGAACTACAGAATGAATTTACCAAAAGGTGGCTTCATTTTGGTAGTTTCGTATCTGGCCTAGACACAGATGTAGCAGCGGCAACAGCTCCTACACATATGTGTTGTGGTGGAGTTGGATGCAACAGCAACAAAGAGAGAAACATATTAGCCAGTAGACATAATATCAAATGGAGATTATAAGGGTTCCAATCCAATTAATTTCCAAATTGTTTATTTTTCCAGTTAAAGAGTAGAATACATGCATCAACATGTGAATAATGCAGTTAATATGATGGGTTTGTTATTTGCCAAGTATAGATGCTGCAGAAGGAAGAACTTCAGATACACAACAAGTAGAACAAGACCAAACAATGTAACTCCGTGATAATGTCTTAAATGTAAATTCAATCTTTAATATAGTCATCTGAAAAATTCTGACTAAAAAAACTTCATCTGTAATCTTGGAAAACTACCGGCAGCAAAGTTTGGAACAGTTAATTTTTGGGGCTACATTTCCCCAAATCCTCCAATCACCAAAGCCAACAGCAATGCTGGCTAGGACATTTTGGGAGCTGTAGTCTAGGTACATGCTATGATAATAGAGTAGACCATATTGCCAGCGACTCAACGCCGAGTGTCAGGCGGCAGTTAACTAGCCTGACAACCCTGAGGACTAACGGCCTTGGGTGGCAAAATCCACAGGGAAAGGTGATGGTCCCCATGTGGATGAAATCCCACTTGTATCCATCTTGATGGAGGGCAACAGCTTCATCAATACTGGCCTGGGCCTGATGAAGACTTTGTGTGCCAAAAGGGTTCAGGGACCAGAAAGTGACTCACAGAACTGGATCAGTGGTATGGGTGTCATGTTGCGATGCAGAAGACAGATGAAAGGCTACTGCATTATAGTTTCAGGACAGTCTTCATAGCTGATCACCATGGGGATTGTCAACATCCAGTTCGGATATGGCAAAATAATAATAAGTCTACGGAAGTAACCTCTCCAAGCTTCAGTCACTGTAGGCAAGACTGGGCTAGAGTGGGTAGATACTCTGACATGAACTAAGGCATTTTAATATGCTCATGGGTGAACATAAAGCAAACGAACAATTACACAAGAGTTCCACAAACCTGGATTACAAGCATTTTTCTTTCTTCACCAGAATCATCTTTATCTTTTTTGCTTATTTTTGATGTCTTGGGCAAAGGATGGTCTTTCTCTTTCTGAATCTTTGCTTTAAGTTCCTGAGCAAATCTTATTTTTCATTTTTAAAAGACAAAGAACATGTGAACAAAATGAAACTTTTATTAATTGCTCAACAGACAAAAACACATATCAAATTGAGAGCACATTAAACACCTGATTCCCTTCTTTCTTGCGAGGGTTTTGGGGGTGAGGGACAGCTGGCATTATCTAATGTTAATCATCCAAAATATGTTGTATTTCATCTGATCTTGAAGGTAACACAGCATTCAAGGCTGACATTTAAACACTATAATAAATTCCAAATTTAGTGTACACTTTTGAAAGGGAAACTGGGTGATGTGGAAGGATCTGCAGGACAGAAGCAGTGGCATCACCATCATCAGCAACACTTAACCTTTCCTCTGCACACTAACCTAAGGAAAGATTCAGGTCCTCTGAAGCCAGGTCACAGATGGAAACACTTTAGGTGTCTCCCTTCCTACCCACTCCTTTTATTCTGTCTGTAACTCCCTCTTCCTCAGAAGGCACAGTTTCAGAACCCATACATTAATCAATATACAATTTCATGTAAAAATTAGGTTTATGATACAGTATATGCATTTGTATAAGGAGAGTAGAAAAATCTGCATATTTCTTCTCAAAGTACAGCTGAACTGAACAAGAAAAATCAACCCACCTTTCAGCAAAACAATCTTTGTTAAACAGGCCACTTTGCAGGAGCTCAGAACAAGATGACCTTTTATCTGGATTAGTTTGCAGACATTGCTGTAATATAAAAAAAATATTCCCCCTTGTTATATGCAGTAGAATTAAAAGTAGGTCTCTGGAATTGTATACTGATATTGGTTGAGATCAAAATAACATAAGCACCATTTCTGTATATACTCAAAGGCACACTTGTGTTTTACAAAGAGTAACACATAAAAACCAAAATGTTAAAAAGATGATTTTCAGAAACATCTTGTGGTATGATACAGTACTGGAGCTGGGGAGGGACAAACTCTATGAGAACAATATACACTGTATATATATAATTTCATTTTTTTTCCTTCTTCATTTTATTAAAACAGGAATACAATGAATCTAAAAAAGAAGATTCAAAGAACTATTAGGATTTTTTGGATATGCAACCCACCCTATCCACCCACCCCCCAAAAAGTAGCATTGCCTACTTTGGTGGCTTGTGTGGTTCAATAAGGCTACAGACTGTGCCATATAAAGTCACCCAAGGCAGACAGACCGTAGTGGAGAACTCAGACTAAAAGAAACACAAGCTGGGTTCTGAAGAGTCAGGGGAACTAGAGACCAAATTACCAGCATTAGCTGGATTATGGAGAAAGCAAGGGAGCACCAGAAAAATGTCTGCTTTGCTTCATTGACTACGCCTTTGATTGTGTGGAACACAACAAACTGTAGCAAATCCTTAAAGAAACAGAAGTATCAGACCTTCTGAAAAACCTGTATGTGGGTCAAAAAGTTAGAGTTAGAACCAGACATGGAAGAACTGATTGGTTTAGAACAGGAAAAGAAGTATGACAAGGCTGTGTATTGTCACCATGCTTATCTTTACCTATAAATAGGGATGTTAACCGTTGGAATCCGGCATACACGCCCGCACTCGTCCATACTATCCCGTACCAAGCCGCCCGCACTTGCCTTTACCCCGACCAACCATCGCCGCAAGGGTCCGGCAGTCACCAGTGGGGCAACCGCCCCACGAATGCAAACAAAACAAACCAACTACAAGCCCCAGCGTCCTCTATGCCACGCCACCCCTCAGCCAATCAGGTTGACAGGCAAAAGCATGGAGAACGTTGGGAAAAATGAGCTGCAGAAAAAAGGTTGCCGCACGAACGTGAACAAAAGAAACAAAACTTCAAATTCCAGCATCCTCCATGCCATGACCACTTCAGCCAATCAGGCTGAAGGGCGCGACTGCGTAAACGTTGAAAAAGCTGGTGCATGAAAAATAAAATAAAATAACGCCTCATGCAATGGGAGCGCAAGGCCGCCACAGGCGGATGTAGCGCCTCAGGTAACGGGAGTGCAAGGCCACCGCAGGCGGACGCAGCGCCTCACGGCCTCACTAACCCAAACATGCAAAAACCATGGCGAGACAACTGCTGGCCTTCTTTCCCAGAGCAACAGGGAGAAGAGGGACTCCCTCTCCTCCCCGCTACCCTGCCGAAGACACGGCGAGACCGCCGCCGCCCTCAAGGTGAGTTGAGGCGGGGGAAAAACCAGCAGCAGGCAGTACTTCATCAGGGGAAGCACACTGGTTGCTGCATTTGTACTACCCACATCACTCTTTCAAAAACTAGCATGAAACAGTGGTGGAGGTAATAGAAAAGCAACAGCCAGCAATCCGCAAGGAAGAGCACCACCCCTTACGGATAGTTGCTTGCTGATCTCCCCTAAGGTAAGCCAGGGGAAAAGGAGGCCAAGAAGAGAGAACCATTGTAAAGCAGATAGCTCTTCTCTGCCTCCTTCTCCCCCGACTGACCTAACGAACCTTACCAGATGAAGAGTGAGCTGACTGCCGGCTCTTCCTTTTCCCCATCGGTGCATTGAAACCTAATTTCGAAACAGCAATGGGGAAAAGAGGAAAACACAGACAGGTCATTCTTCACTCCGCAAAACACAACCACAACAAAACAAAAACAGTTTAACATAAGGCCAACCATAAAAAAACACAAATAAATAAACAAATAATTCAAATAAACCCAGTAAACAACAAAACAATAAACAACAAACTCAACAAAAAAACCACCTGAAATACCAAAGGCTAACGAAAAACCATGAAAACTCACTAAAAACACCTATCTACAACAAAAAAATACCTACCATGTTTCCCCGAATATAAGACACTGTCTTGTATTTTTTTAAATTCCAAAATTAGCACAAGGTCTTATTTTCGGGGGATGTCTTATTTTTCCCAGCTGGGGGTGTGGTGTCCGGGTCTGGGCCGGAGGCCACGCAGCCGCGGAGGTAGCTGGCCTTCCTTCCCACCGTGGCCCAGCTCCTCCTCACCCTCGGCTGGGGGTGTGGTCTCCGGGTCTGGGCGGCCCCCGCCCGGCTCTGGACTGCGGCCGCGGCGGTAGCTGGCCTTCCTTCCCGCCACGGCCCAGCTCTTCCTCACCTCCGACTGGGGGTGTGGTCTCCAGGTCCAGCCGGGGGTGAGGAGGAGCTGGGCCGCGGCGGGAAGGAAGGCCAGCTACCGCCGTGGTTGCGTAGCCTCTGTCTGGAGCCAGGCGTGGGCCGCCTTGACCCAGAGACCACACACCCAGCCGGGGGTGAGGAGCTGGGCCGTGGCGGGAAGGAAGGCCAGCTACCTCCGCGGCCGCGTGGCCTCCGTCCGGAGCCGGGCGTGGGCCAGCCGGACCCGGAGACCACACCCCCAGCCAGGGGTGAGGAGCTGGGCCGCGGCGGGAAGGAAGGCCAGCTACCGCCATGGCTGCGTGGCCTCCGTCCGGAGCCAGGCATGGGCCGCCCGGACCCAGAGACCACACCTCCAGCCGGGGGCGAGGAGCTGGGCCGCGGTGGGAAGGAAGGCCAGCTACCTCCGCAGCCGCGTGGGCTCCGTCCGGAGCCGGGCAGGAGGTCTTATTTTTGGATGGGGCCTTATATTTCAAAGGCAGGGGAAAAAAGGGGGGTGTCCTATTATGGGAGGAGGTCCTATATTCAGGGAAACACGGTAACTCAACAAACAATAATATCACAAATTTTAAAAAAAATAACAACCAGAAATATCCAAAACAATAAAACACATCTAAAATCCAGAATAAATACAAAAGAACAAGCAAAAACAAAGAACAAGCAAAAACACTTTAGGGGGTTTAAGTAGAAACTCTCTACTTAAACCCCCCAGCCCAGCACCCCAAAATCAAAACAAAATAATAAATCAAGAGCACTTACGAAAGACGTCCTCCCTCCATGCCTCCGCAACAGAACTGAAGAAAGAAAGACAATCGCAGTACTCTTAATCACAGCCCCACCTAGAGGCCAGAAGAGTATAAAACAGTCAAAAAATATTTTAAAAATCCAGTAAAAAATCAATTAAAAAAAAATCAAAAACCACAAATTCAAATCACCACCACCCAAACCACCCCTAACCAGATTTCTCCCCACCGCTGCCAAAGCACTTCGGACTTTCTCCCACAGGGACGAGGGGAGCCCTGCAAGAATAGCTGAAGCAGAAACTGCTGAGGTGGTGTGGCCCTTTAAGTTGTGGGTTCTCAGTAGAGGCACACGGCCACCCGTCCTGGTAATTTGGCACCCCAGCAAGGGCCTGCTCTGGACTGCAAGGAGATCAAATCAGTCAATCCTAAAGGAAATCAACCCTAACTGTTCCTTGGAAGGACAAATAGTAAAGCTGAAGCTCAAATACTCAGACCATCAAATGAGAAGAGAGGACTCACTGGGGAAGAGCATGATGCTAGGAAAGATTGAAGACAAAAGGAGAAGTTGCGGCAGAGGATGAGATGGCTAGGCAATATTGTTGTCACAGGGGACGTGGATTGGGGCAGACTCCGGAGGATGGCAGATGTCATGGGGTCACAAAGGGTCAGACACAACTGAATACCACCACCACCACATCACAGCACATATGATACTCTCTGAATGCCTATCACTATATAAATCAGGAAATGGAGAGATGCAGACAGAGAAATATGAAGCGTAAACCTAAAGCTGTCTTCTAAATTAGTTTCAATAGGTAATCTTGGGCTGGTCATATCCATTCAGCCACATCGACTTCACAAATCTGCAATGAGGATAAAAGCGGGGAGGGAAAGATCCTCATACGCCACCTTGAGCTCACTAAAGGAAAGGCAAAACACAAATGGATCAGAATGAATGATTCTGCATTTCAAGCTCTAGTTACCCAGATACATCTCTCAGTTCATTGCCAAAGATCCCTGGAAATAAAGAAATGGCTCTGCAAATAGGAACAAAATGGAGAAAACGTGACACTTGCAAAGTATTTACCGTAGCAAAGTCTATGACTGTAACAGAGAGCTTTGAATATCGTTTTCCAAGAGGTTCAAGCTCCTTGACTTCAGGTAGCCTCACTCCAGCGAAGAGAGGATTTTTATAGAACAACTCTTGGTGCCTCGGAATTAAATTTCCTGGAATCCACAAGAAGTCACGTTAGTCTGCTCCATGGGGGGAAAAGTTTGTAACTACCAATTTGTTCTAGTATGAGAAGGAGATTGTAATTTATTTATTTATTTTTCACGCCCACTCAGGTACAACCCAACTCAGGGCGGTTTACAGGGCGGTCAGACAGATACAGTATACATCTAAAATTTATGACCATGTAAAAGGTTCATTTTCAAAAAGCAAAAAAACAGCAAAAATTTGAATAATCGAAAACTGTCTACTTTGTATTAAAATTTAAATACTCCTGTATATTAGGCCAAATAAGCAGGTGGCATAATTTGCCTGGATTGTAACCTATCCATTTATAGGTTCTGTTCTGCATGTTGCTGCTATTGTCATGAACCATCTTACAGTGACTCTAACAGGATTTTCAAGTGAGATATTTAAGAAGCAGTGTTACCAGTTTCACTCCCCCAGTGATTTTTCACAGCTGAGCAGGAATTCAAATGCAGGTCTCCTGAATCCTACTCTATTACTCTATCCACCAAACCAGTGGTTCCAAATGTGGGGCCCAGCCTCCACAGGGGGACTTCAACTCCCCGAAGCCTAAGTCAGTACATTGGCTGATTAGTATTTTGAGGAATTGACTGAGGCTTCTGGAAACTGAAGTCCAAAAACCAAAGGTTGGGAAACACTGAAAATCCTTTCAGGGTTTTCTAGGTACAAAGTACTCACAAGTGGCAGTGTAACCATTTGTTAATATCTCACTTACTTTGAAAGTCTTAATAGGATTGCAGTGGGTCAGTTCTGACTTGACAGCATGTAACACACTTAACATTTATATCTTGCCTCCCTATGACAAAAATAAACGACAAGGTAGCTGAAAAATAAATGCACATTAAATGTGCAACCCTGAATAGGATAATCAAACTCATGACCTGCCCAAAGCATTTCACTTCCCTTCCACTGCGTGCTATGTTAGGCAAAACTGCTAATTTCCCCTTAGTTGTGGAAAATGAAAACATGGAGAAACTTTTCCACATTATGAAATGTGGTTGTACTTAAAGAAGCATCCATTGCAGAAAACCATCACCACCATAAAGGACAGTGGTCTCAAGAGAAATATCTACTCCCCTCATTAGCAGCAGCTTGTCCTGGAAGAGCATTTTGACAGGGTATAAAACACCATTAAGAAAATGAAAATAGCCTGATTATTACTTGAAACTCACACAACACAGAATATTACTTCTACAGAAGATAGAATTATATCTTCTATCATTTCTATTGATTGTTTATTTAGTTTGAGTTTGAGTTTAAAGTACTGAATTTTGTTCCAAAGCCATAGCTGGAATGAGCCTAGTTTACCTCAGGAAATCTTTGTTCACCACTTAGGATCACCATGTGGAGTTCTCTTAAAGACCTGCTGCTAGGTAAGAGCAGACAGGACTGCACCTTTGGCAGGTTGATTTCAGTAGCGCAGGCACTTCTCTTTTAATGTGTGGACACTTTTATATACCTGTTGCCTTCAGTGTGCCTCTGCTTTTTGAGTTTACTACTAGTATGCAGTATTGTATTTGATTTTCAATCTGGTGTTTCAGATTCAATTCTATTTAACTGCCACTTGCTTTACTGTATGCAAGGGATTCTCAACCTGCAGCCCGTGGCACCATTTCATGTGCCCCCCACCACCACCACCACCACCTCCACCACACAAGGAAGTGCCATGTGGTGGAGGAAGGGCAAAATAGCCATCTGGCCCCCGAAGCTGTCTGAGGGAGCATGATCCAGCCCCATGGCTTAAAAAGGTTGAGAACCCCTGCTGTATGCTATTGTTTTATTCTTTTTATTTTATATGTCAACTCTGAATGTATTTTATACAGAAAAGGACAAGAAAAACAATACATCTAGACTGCAGTACCATACACACTTACTTAGAAGTTGCACTGAATCCAATCAAGATTATTTCAGGCACAACTTGTGGATTGAACAGATTGTGGACCATTTGGGGTATGGACTCCCCAAGATACCACTAATTACTTCTGAGGGGACATGTATAGGAGACACTGTTATTCTCATTATGATCTACAAATCAGTTCTGCACATTTCTGCCGAAGATAGTCATCCAAGACGTTTTGTCCAAGACAACCAGGTGGCCATCTCAGTTCATTGCATTGTATGACTTCTGGATTGTATCCTGGTCCAAGAAGGTAGGAGTAGCAATGATGTTCAGTCAATCAATCAATCAATCAATCTCTATACTGCCCATCTGGGTGTTATCCCATTCTGGGCAATGAACAAACAGAAAACCAATAACAACAATACCCACAACAAATCAAAACCCACCACTGACAAATATATCACAAACTAAAATAAAATAAAATAATTGGCATCTGAGGGCATCAGGACTGAACCTACCTGGCTAATTTATTGGTAAGGGAACAACGCCCTGAAAAGCCTCCTTGAAGAAGAGTGTTTTTAAAACATTGACTGTGATGGGGCCTGGCGCAGCTCCAACGGTAGTATATTCCACAGTGTTGGTGCCGCCACCGAGAAGGCTCTATTTGTGGTTAAATACTTTCGAGCCATCCTCGGTGTTGGCACCTGGAGCTGCGCCGACTGTGATGACCGGGTGATGCGGGGAGTTACTCTGCGGGAGAGACACTCTGACAGATAGCAAGGTCCCAAACCGTATATGGCCTTGTATGATAACATTAACACTTTGAATCTGACACGGCAGGCAACAGGTAACCAGTGCAGGCCTGCCAAGGCTGGGGAAATATGATCGAATTTCTTGAGGCCTGCCACCAGCCTGGCTCCTGTTCAACATCTCATCCAATATTGCTATCCCTTCCTGCAGCCTTATCATTGACTTGAATATGCAAAAGCTGTACTTGCTACATAGCAGAAAACAAGGATTATTTTCTTACCCAGACTTTTCATAATATGGTACAACTGGTCAATATCAGAGTCTCCAGGGAAAAGGGGCTCTCCTGTAAGCATTTCTGTTACCAGGCACCCAATGGCCCACACATCAACAGCTCTGGGAATTAAACAGAACAGCTTCATTGAGAGACTGCTCTGGCAAAATGTACCTTCGAGAAATACAGTACAGTATATCTATCATCTCAACATGATAGCTGGAGGAGGATTCTGGGACCATTTTTCTTCACCTTTTGCCCCAAATATATCTTCTATGCAGGACAGCAAGGCATGCAGCACACAGGAGCCTCAGAATTTGGAAGGACTCACTGAATATCATCATGTCTTCCCATCCTACTCACTGCTCTCCTAAGCACAGTTGTCACAAAGATTGTCATTTATAAGTAAATGTTATCAGCTTTGGAGAGTCTGTCCCCAGGACAAGACAGTATTTACAGAATTAAAATTGATTGAATGGAAAGAGCTAAGTGGGTGCTACAGGGTAGCCATATAGGAGCTGGATGGGAAAAAACAGACAGGCAACCCATGAGACATGGCATGAACTAACATAGATGAGGGAACCATGCCACTGTGTGCTTTGTGATATAAATAATAACTGCATGCCATCAAGTCTATTCTGATATTCTGACGTATGGCAACCCTTCCCAGGGTTCTCTAGATGGAAAATACAAAGAAGTGGTTTACCATTCCCTTCTTTTGGGACTGTACAGCTTGCCGATGACAACACAAGCTGGCACTTCTCTCAGGAAGCATAGTAGGGAGCCATATTCCCAACCTCTGGCTCGGCAGCCAGATACCTAAACCACTGACCTATCTATCCAGATCATGCCTAGTGATGCCTGCACATAAAAAGCAAAAAATAATTCTGATTTTGGCAACAGCACTGAGAAGAGAGAGGGCAGTTTAGAAGCGCCTTTCTCGTGACAATAGCTATAACTTTTTCTAAAGTTCTCAGGCTTTTGTTTCAATGCAAATCATTACTGAGTTTTTAATTATTGTATGTCATATTTGGATTAGGCTTGAGTTCTCAGGTTAGTTACAAAATTCAGTCTTGAAATTTGTATGAACTGTAAAATAGACACACCAAAACCAATGACTTCTTGAAATTAATTGAGCAATCAAACTTGAAGACTTTCCCCCCTTAAACCCTACAGGTGCAGTTAAATAATAGAAACATAGATGATAGTACTAAAAAAAACTAATCTCAGTTTTTATGTTGTGTTAACTCCTTGCTACACTTTCCATTGTTTACTTTGACAATTACAGGACTACAGTAAAACCCTGACTTACATATGCCTCGAGTTACATAAAATTCGACTTACATAATGATTTTGTGATAAAACCATGTCTTGATTTACACGATTTCCTATGGGTTTGCTTCAAGTTACATAAAGATTCTTTTCCCTATGGGTTTTCTTCAAGTTACATAAAAATTCATTTCCCTATAAGTTTGTTTCGATATACATAAAAATTTCATTTTTTCTATGGGTTTGCTTTGAGTTATGTAAAAAATAATTTTCCCTATAGGTTTGCTTCGAGTTACATAAAAAATCGATTTAAGCCTACGGAACTGACTTTTTTTCGTAAGTAGGGGTTTTACTGTATATGAATTTAAATTTATATTGGTTCCCAGATTGCTCTACTCTGGTTCTTCTATTTTCATTAAATAAAGTTTTAATTCTCTCTTTCATTGCTTGCTCCTTTCTCAATGGCTAGTCATTGATAGACTGCATATGAATATAGAGGTTTCATTTAGCTGCAGCAGCCAAAAATTCTCTTCTTGTTAATCTAATTCCTTCTTAATGCAATCTGAATACTGTTACTGCATAGTTAATTAATTATGCAATGTGTGAAGAGATATTTTCAGGCTGTGGGGATGGCTTTATATTTTACTGCTTCTACAGAAGAACTATCCCTGTTTCTAGAAAGCTAATGTGATGGGCAAAAGAGTACTTTAAGACATGTGAAATATCCTTTCCATGTGCACAAATATTTTCAGATTGGAAAGCATTTCATTACTGGAATACAGGAAAACTCTTACCACATAACCTTGTAGGATTAAATAACTTTGTGTATTCAAACTAAACAGAAAGAAAGAAGTATATTTTACACAAAGGACCATAGCAACTATGGTTGCCAGTACAGTAGACTCTCGCATAACGACGTTACTTGGTTCCCCAAGTAGCGGTGCTAAGCGATTTTTGTTGTTATGTGGGTTTCTATGGAGTTTCCTGCGTAACAACGTTTTTGTCCGGATAATGATGGTTATTTTAGCGTTGTTGTCCAGACAACGACACTAAAACGTTGTTATGCGGGGAACATGTGGTACATAACGATGCATTGTTAAGCGAAAATGATGCTATCCAAACACGTTGTTATGTGAGGGTTGGCTGTACATCTGTAACAAAAACAACACAAGCTGATTGTGTTTAAACACCCCAAAAATGGGAGCACAAGTTACAGTCAACAGAAGGTAGATGCAAGAACAGCCGCCTACAATGACAAATCCCAAATTAAGGCATAATCTATTACTTCTAATGCTTAGGTCATCAATATTGCTTCTGCTGTTTAAAAGGAGCCTAGTCAGGAAAAGGACCAGGTTCATGTCAAGTCCCGTAGTTCCTTACTTGCCATATTTGGTATCTCCAACCAACAGCTCAGGCGCTCGATACCACCGTGTTGCCACATAATCTGTGTAAACTTCACCAGGAGCAGCCAGTGTCCGAGCAAACCCAAAGTCACAGAGTTTGATGATCCCTGAACAGGACACCAATATATTCTCTGGTTTAATATCTCTGTGTATAATCTAAAATAGAAATGTGTGTTCAGATTAGAGTTGCCATACATACCGGAAACCCGGGAACATCACGGTTTGAAACTGCCCCGCCCGGCCGCATTAAAAACATTGATATGTCCCGTTTTTGAAACCAATCTTGGTTTCAAAAGAAAGAATTTTATTTAACCTTAGAGCGGCAATTCTATTGAATTGCCAGCAGGTGGCATCTTGCGTCTGTGAGCAGCAGATCATGCAGAAAGAGCTCCGGTCATCTTCCCAAGCTCCTGCCAATCTAATCTTCCCAAGCTCCTGCCAATCTAGCAGTTCGAAAGCAAGAAACTGCAAGTAGATAAATAGGGACTGATTGGGGGTGGTGGAGGTAAACAGTGTTCTGTGCGCTCTGGTGTCTAGTAATGCCTGACGCATGAACACAGCAAGGTAGGTGCCAACTCTAGGCGTTCGGGAGGATTTTTTCCTCCCCCCCCCCTCGTGTCAATTCTTTCTTTCTCTCCTGCCTCTCTTCCAGAGTTCAGGGGTGGAGGAGCCTCTTTCCCCAGCCAGCAGGCTTTCTTTTCCCCCTTTCCCCAGAGTAAAGCTGGGGGAAAGTGCCTTCCAGCAACATGAGCATGGCGAGGCAAAGAGTTTACACGAGCGCTGGCTCTTTGGCTTTGAAATAGGGATGAGCACTGAAACCTAGAGTCAGATACGACTGGCTTTTGAGCAAGGGCCACTCCTGTCCCATTTTTGTGAGAGGGAAATATGGCATCCCTAGTTCAGATGAGCAAAGGCTCTATAACGCCATCTGTATATTCTGAACAGTGAACTGTAAAGTAGGCTTACGTTCTTAAAACAGAAGACACAAAGACAGTATGCTTGTCATTTGAAGACCTACATGTGTCAAAGAACCCTGAGATTTTTTTAAAAAAATATGCAGCACTATACAATCTTTCACACAGAGCCTTTAAGGCAGGGGTGCCCAAATTATGGCCCACAGGCCGGATCTGGCCCCGATGCTAATTCATCTAGCCCACACTGCCTTTGTCGCTCCCGGAAGCGGAAGTATGGGGCATTTTAGTTCCGCTTCCAGGAGCTACAAAGGCAGTGTGGGCCGGATTGGCATTGGGGCCAGATCCGGCCCACAGGCTGTAGTTTGGGTACCCCTGATTTAAGCAGAAAAATTAGCCTCAAATCTATCTCATCATACATATCTGTTTGAAAACAGATTGCAAGCCACGTTTACTTCTGCTGGGAGGAACCATGTGACCGGCCCACTGAACCATGTGACTGGCCCACAGCCCAAAAAGTTTGGGCACCCCTGCTTTAAGATATCATTATGGCATTCGACTAATGCAGTAATAAAATGATAATATGGCCAGGAGCAAGACCGAAATGTTATAGTAAATCCGCACAATAGCAGCAGAAGCATTCAGATCTTTACTGAACTTGCATAGAAATGAGGGGAGCTACATCTACTATATCTTCTCCACCATTTGCATGCATAGCTACATATGTAGACAACCCTTCTATATACCACTGACAACTGTTGAAATGTTCTAGATTATATAAAGCAAGGTTTATTATAAAACCTATATCCTGTTCTTAGGTTTGAACCCAGTTTCAAATGTCCTCACACATCAAATGGAAAACATGTAAATACAACTATCTTATTTAAAAAATAGAAACTAAAGAAAAAATACTCATACATGCATGATCTGTGTCTCTTTTTGAAAGTAGTCAAGACTAGAGTAGCTTAAACTATGACGGAAATCATTCTTTGGGACAAAAGATGATTATAAACACAATATTAACATTGTTTGTTATATACAGGCATCATTAGCCTCTGTTCTTAGCTATTCCTCATTGTACTAAAAATCTTTATTTAAAAATAATAATATTGTCTGTTATATATCATCAGTCTTTGCTCTTAGCTATCCTTATTGTACTTAAAATATTGTGTTCTAAATCTGCAGAAATGTAAAAACAAATATATTTACAGTACTGTACATGGTACTTGGCACATTCCCTCAAGAATTCTACAAAGTAAAAAAAAGCTTTCATACAAGAATAATTTCAGCTACTGGCTTGTTCATGTATCTTATGAGAGATGGATCAATTCACCCCAAATTTTTTTGATGGTGGACTCCCAACCCCACTGCAGTCACAAGCCACCCTCATCTCTCACTATTTCTGCTAAGTGGTTGAAACTAAAAGGTCAACTGGTAGTGCCAGAAAATACAATACTGTATATACTCAAGTATAAGCCAGGTGTTTTTAGCCTCAAAAATGAGCCCCAAAAATGGGGCTCGGTTTATACTCGGGTCAATGACCACGAGGGTCCCAGAACTGTGCCAGATTGAGATATGCCAACAATTTTATTTATGTATTTTGATTATAGAAACTCACTAGCAGCTGTTGCATTTCCAACCCTCAGTTTATACTCAGGTCAATCTATTTTCCTGGGTTTTCAGGTCAAAATTAGGTACCTCGCCTTATATGTGGGTCTGCTTAAATTCGAGTATATATGGTATGTTAATTCAGTGTCAAGAACATACAACATGCTTGATGCAAGTAACTGGACCGAAAAAGCAGGGTACTTACATTATGACTATGACAAAAACCTATCCCTTTTACAATCTGATACAAGTATTTTCGAACTCTGTTATAATCCAGGCCATTTGGAAACATCACAAGATCATCGAGGACTGTGTGATCCACAAATTCAAACACCAGATACCAGCGTTTTTTCTTTTTACAAACTTCTAGAAGGTTCACCAGGTTTTCATGCCTTAATTGCTAACAGGAGGTAAAAAATGCATTGTAAAACTAGATCAACAAATATAACAGTAATAAGATAACTTCTCTTTTGGTGGCATGTAGTTCAGTTCACTGTGGCACAGATAACACAGTCTGTAACTTAAAAGTTACGTGGCTCAGCAAAACAGCAGTCCTTGGCTGAGCAATTGGTTCTGCTTACAATGCAAGTTATAAAGTCCTTTGGTATGGAGACAAAGCAATGAGTCAGCATACTCAAGCAGAAACAGTTCCAAAGACTTTCAGCAAATAAAGCAGTTAGTCTTACTCTTTCCTTTGGTGAGTCTGCAGTTTCTTCTTCCAGAGTGCCCAAACTATGGCCCGGGGGCCGAATTCAGGCCCCAATGCCGATTCATTCGGCCCACGAAGCCCTCATTGCTCCCGGGAGTGTTTCACTTACATTTCCGGCAGCGATGAGGGCTTCGTGGGACAGATGAATTGGGGTCAGGGCCAGTTCCGGCCCCCAGGCCATAGTGTCCAGTCCCCTGAACCACGTGACCGGCCCACGGCCCAAAACGTTTGAGCACCCCTGCTGTACACCTTCAGTTCAAATCATATTTGAAGAAAGTGACAATAACAAAAAGTTTCCCACTTTTTACTCAATGCAGGAAGACAAAAGAGATTAAAATCGAAAGTACTGTACTTCTATAAACATGATTTCCTATAACATGTATGACCTCACCGTTGTACCCTCTGTAACTGCATGACTGACACAGCTGTAAAAATTATGTTTCTACAATTAGATAATACAGTAATTAAAGGGGGAAATCCAGAAATACACAAACCTAAAATGACCAGCTGTAGACTCACCTTGAGAAGTTTGATTTCTCTCATGGCAATTTTTTTCACCATCTTATCATCCTCACTTTCCAAAAATTTCTTGATGGCAACCACCCGACCATTCTCCTTATTCCTGCACTTCATCACCATTCCATAGCTTCCTTCTCCCACAAGCCCAAGGATCTCATACTTCTCCATTTGGATTCAAACAGATAGGTTCCCGGCTGTAAGGCACAAATCAAAAAGTACAATGAAACTGTTTGCACAGAGAAGCCATTTGTTTCTCTGTAAGTAACGTATTCTCCTTGTCTTAACTCTTTTTAATTTGGTTATTTCAGGTTTTTTTACTGAGAGTAAAGACAGATGTGGAAGGGACTGCAGTGGTTAAGACACTGAACTTGATGACTGAAAGTTCAGCAGGTCAGCAGTTTGAGACCTGAGTGGTGAACGACGGAGTGAGCGCCCGTCTCTGTCCCAGCTCCTGCCAACCTAGCAGTTTGGAAACAAGAAATTGCAAGTGGATAAACAGGTAACACTTTGGTGGGAAGGTAAACAGCGTTCCATGCACTCTGGGGTCTAGTCATGCCTGCCACATATCCACAGAAATATCTGCAGACGCAGATAGTGCTGGCTCTTTGGCTATAAGCAGAGATGAGCATTGAACCCTAGAGACAGATATGACTGGCTGTTGAGCAAGGGTGACATTTACCTTTACTAAAGACAGATGCAGTGTTTCAAACAACAGACACAGTCAGTTTTCTATCTCATCTTACTATGCGCATTATGCATCTATCCATATTGTTCAGAGTGACCAAAAATACGATTATTCTGGTGCTCAATATAAAAGACTCCATATATTCCTCCGCAGAAAAAACACATATTTAAAATAATAAAGAGGCACTGGCCTAACCATGGCATGAAACTGGGCTGAAGGAGAAGCTGTTCAACTTTCCTTGCTTCCTGATTTTAAATATAAAAAAAATATCATGCAGCAGGTACCAAAGGCATAGTTTACTTTGCCTCTGTGGATCACAAGTCAGAAAACCAAGTGCTGCTGGCTCCTAGAAACAACATTTGGTTAGGTAAAGGTTTCCCTTGCTTGAAAGCCAGTCGTATCTGACTCTAGGGTTCAGTGCTCACCTCTGTTTCAAAGCTGAAGAGCCAGTGTTGTCTACTTCTGCAGACATTTCCGTGGTCATGTGTGTTATGTATGTTAACTGTGTTTTCTAACAGGAGCGGAATGTATCTTTTCTCATGTAACAATTCTTATGCAAATAAGTGGATCAAAAATGTGCACAATCTGTTAGCCAATGGGCTTGTTGTATTATTGTTACTCTTTATAGTGTATATAAATCATACCTGTCAACCTTCCCGGACTGGCCGGGATTTCCCGATTTTCTGCGCCGATTTGCGCCATTTCCCGCCCCGCGCTGCCAAAACCCTGGAATTTGGCAGCGGGGGCGAGGAGGTACTGCGCAGCCCTTCTGCGCAGGTCATGTTCTACGCATGCGTAGAAGGGTTTTACACTTGCATAGAACCCTTTTACGCATACGTAGAACGTGACCTGCGCAGAACCGATATGCACAAGTCCCGGATTCGGTGGAGCCGCGGTTGACAGGTATGATATAAGTCCGAGTTTTGCCCCATCCAAAGTATGTTCAAACCCCAGTAATAGCTGAATTTCACTACTTCACTCGTCTGCTTCTTCATTTCCTAAACACGACAATGTGGCAGGCATGACTAGACACCGGAGCGCACGGAACGCTGTTACCTTCTCACCGGAGTGGTCCCTATTTATCTACTTGCAATTTCTTGCTTTCGAACTGCTAGGTTGGCAGGAGCTTGGACAAAGACGGGAGCTCATTCCGTCCTGCAGTACTTGGGAATCGAACTGCTGACCTTCCGCCTCCCAGTCAGCATCTTAGCCACTGCAGTCCCAGTGGTAACATTTGGTTACCAAGACAAAATTAACACTGCAAACCATTTTGCAAAACAAATTGTAGAGAAGGCAAGCTGACTGCCTGTTTTTAAACAAGGCATATATCCAAGTGACACACACAAGAGTTTATCCTTCTCCATCTTGTGAGGGAAAAAAAGACCATTAAAATGCTGAAAGTATTATGAGTACAGAAAAGTATACTCCTGATATCACAGGTGTTTATCAACCAGTGCTCATCATAGCAGGCTTTTGCATAAAGATTGTAAATGTGTACAAATAAGTTTGGAATAACACCCTCCTGGACAGACTCATATACATGTCTAAAGACAATGTAAATGTAGGAGTCTGACAGATGTTTTTCTAGAATTCTGTTTCCTTTTGCAGAAGAATTCAGTGAAAACAGATTCACTCCAAGAAGATCAGACCAGAACATGGGGTTGTCCACTGAATTTCATGTTATTTTTGACCCACAAAAATGACTGGTGTTCAAATAATTGCACGGACATTTCACCATCCTAAATATTTAAGTTAATTCCTACCTGCTATCACTCTCCAAAGATTCAGTGATTATGGTATAGTACTTTATCTGATTACCAAAATATGATTTGGGAAACAGCGGATGGGAAGTAAGTTTATTTAGTTCACCAAGGTCGAGCCTGAAACCCTTTCAGTTGCTAAGAATACAGAATAACAAACATATACCCAAAGCTCAAAATCATGTCAGCTTTTTCAGCAACTGACTGCTTCTATTTTAATCATTAAAAATTCACAACAGACATGTCCTATCAACATAATAGATATTAAATCCATACCTGTCAACCTTCCTGGATTGGCCGGGATTTCCCAATTTTCGGCGCCGATTTGTGCCATTTCCCGCCCGCAGCTGCCAAAACCCCGGAATTGGCAGCGGGGAAAAAGAGGTACTGTGCATCCCTTCTGTGCAGATCGCCTTCTACGCATGCGTAGAAGGCGATCTGCGCAGAACTGTTCTGAGCAGGTTGCCTAGGTGACCTGCGCAGAACCGTTTGCGCAGGTCCCGTATTTTCCGGAGCCGCGGCTGACAGGTATGATTAAATCCCATTATTTACATTATGTCTACTGAACTGCAACTTCTTTCTTTACATTAGAACTAGACAAGAAATACATTTTAACTGTCCTCAGACAGTGTTTCCTATTTTTTCCTCATGATTCAGTCATGTTCAGACCAGATGCAATGGAAATAACACTAATTAGATATACAGTTTCAGTGTGTATACTCTTAAAACATTTCTGACTGTAGATCTAATTCCACATCTTTCACATTAAGGAATTATGGGTTTATTGATAAACTTGTAACATATTACTACTCCAGTTCCAGTTTAAGTGGGCAATTTATTTCTGTGTATGTATTTGTTTTACATTTTCATCCTCTTAAGTCATACTCAAAGCATTATTAAAAATAAACATACACCACAATGAATTGAAATCCATAAACAACAAAATAAACAAACATCACCAAAATGGTATTAGCAAACAGCAAATTAGAAATGTGTGCTTTATACTTACTAGGAAAACAGCCAAGCAGCAAGCAAATGTGGGGGAAACGGTAACTAAGCAGGAACATGGGTACATCTCAGATCTCTTTTGCCACTGTCAATATTCTGTGAGACAACACAACTTTTCCCCCCTCAGGAGCTATGCTAGAAATCCTGAATTTAAAATAATAATAATTAAAATTATGTTTGCAATTATTATTTAAAATGTACAGGTCTCCTTCTGACCAAAAAGCACCCTTAAAGTAGCTTAAAACAAAGTAAATATATAAAACAAGAAGAGAAAAACTATAATTGCATACAATGGCCAAAATCCTATTGCTTAGGGTGTAATAAATTGTGGTAGAGTAGACCCATTAATCGATGGGGATTTAGGGAATCAATTCTACTAAATGCAACACAGTTTAGTATAGTAACTTGAATTTAGAGCAGGTCTATTTGAACCAATAATAATTTCATGTTAGAAATTATTGTGGGATGAAAGGATTTTTACTGAAGAAACTCCACTCAGGGGACGCTCGAATGAGGTTCCTTTCATGTCCCCAAGATCTTTTCCCACTGAAGTGGTCCCTATTTATCTACTTACAATGTCTTGCTTTTGAACTGCTAGTTTGGCAGGAGCTGGGACAGAGATGGGCACCCATTCCGTCATTCAGTACCCGGGTCTCGAACTACTGAGTTACTGGCCTTCCAGCTAACAAGGTGAGCTTCTTAACCACTGAGCCACTCAGTCCCATTTGAACCAATGGAACTTATGGATAAGTTGACTCACCAAG
Organism: Bradypodion pumilum; assembly: GCA_035047305.1. Classification (NCBI taxonomy): domain Eukaryota; kingdom Metazoa; phylum Chordata; class Lepidosauria; order Squamata; family Chamaeleonidae; genus Bradypodion; species Bradypodion pumilum. The sequence continues at coordinate 1,643,775 of JAWDJD010000008.1, read as the reverse complement.
CCCCAATGATTCAATGGTTCTACTCTAGGGCAATAACCTATACTAAGCACTAAGCAACAAAAGTTTAGCTAATACATTTCCTGTTGTGGTTATTCAGAGGTGTGTGTGTGTGTGTGTGTGTGTGTGTTACACACACATGCATACACACACACACCAACCTCAAAAGCAAACAAAAACAACCATATAATCCTTACACAATACAAATGCAGATGCAAGACGATATCTTCATAGGGAAAGACAGTTTCCCTAAAGAACCTCTGCTTCAAGCCATCTAGAGATCTTAGATAAAATTGTGCACTTCAAATTTATCACAGAAGAACTGATAACCAATAAAATTATTTTAAAATGAGCATCCTTTAAGCCAGGTTCCAATTAAAAGCAGTGTTGCCATACCTGTATTCTGGGGAAAAACTGAGAAATCTGAACTGTTTCAGGCCAAACGTAGATTTAAAGACAGCCTTTCATTAGAGCTACTAGTACATTTAATGTTACAGAAAGGTGACTTAGGCAATCATTACGTGGCTAAGACACTGACTGGAAGGCAGGAGGTCAGCAGTTCGATTCCTGAGTACTGCAGGACAGAATGAGCTCCCGTCTTTGTCCCAGCTCCTGCCAACCTAGCAGTTCAAAAGGAAGAAATTGCAAGTAGATAAATAGGGACCACTTTGGTGGGAAGGCAAACAGCGTTCCGTGCGTTCTGGCGTCTAGCCATACCTGCCACATGACCATGGAAACGTCTGCAGAAGTGGACAGCGCTGGCTCTTCGGCTTTGAAACAGAGATGAGCACTGAACCCTAGAGTCAGATACGACTGGCTTTCAAGCAAGGGAGACCTTTACCTTTACCTTAAGTATTTGTGAAATCAGACTTCAAAGGAATCCTGTTTAACGGACTTCAAAGGACTGCTGCACCAAGTACTGAAGATCAATCATCAAACAAAGAAAACGAATCTATATAATCCATGAATTGAGAGAAGCTCCTGCTCTAACAGTCTGCTCTATGTGTGCAACTCCCTTTTGATTGATGCCAATCCCAATTGGGTTTGCTGAGTGTGGTTTTAAATTAAGTTAAATCTTAATCTAACACTATACCCACTCCATTGCCTTCCATGACACTCTAGATGTGGCTAGACAGTGAGGTTATCTCATACTTGACTGTGCTAAACATGGGTGCTTGAAAATGTGGTTTGAGATGTCAATGGGTCATTACATCCCCATGAAAGGATTGTGTGGTTTCGGTATAAGAAACAACATATCACCTCAAAGCACTTTTATTAGACTGTTCCTCCCTCAGAGCCGCTATGCCTTCCCTTCCTCTCCTATCTCCCCCTCCAAGGGAGTGGGTCAATTCTGGTTGTTGACCCCCCCCCTCCATGTACTACATTGCTAAATGACATAGCAATAGAAATTACACTTATCGTCGTCGGCTGCAACTTCGTATCCGAGAATGCATTTTTCCCTGAAGCAGGAAAAATCCCATTGGCATGAATTTGTTCGAGGTGGATCCCAGCTTGCCATGAAGTGACCCACACACTATGATCACGGAACAATCTCCTGGGGCACACATGAAATGAGACATGCAGGATTTAACACCGGGACTGTAATGGACTGCCACAGCCTTGAGGATATTATCAAGGTGCGCCTTCACAGCCAGTCCATCTGGCATGGCCTCTTCTGCCTCCATAACTGCTGGGAATCAGAATAGTGAAGAGGTTCCTCCTCTACTCATTTTGCCATTGGGCCCAATATTATGGTTTCCAGTGGCATTTTCTCCACTGAGGGAGACCATCTCCCCACCTAAAGGGGCTCATCCACCCGTAGCCACTGGCCCCTTTAGAGAGTCAGGTTATTTACCAACACTCGGTGTTAAGTTGCTGGCTCTATGGTTAACTCTATTACCATAGCAGGACGTCCAGCCAACCACTTATATACCGCCCCATAGTGCACTCTCTGGGTGGTTCACAAAGTAATTAGCATTTTTGGCCCCAACATGATGGGTATTCATTTTACCAACCTTGGAAGGATGAAAGGCTGAGTCAACTTTGAGCCCTGTCAGGATTGAACATACGTTTTGGCTGCAGTACATCGGTTTAACTACTGCACCACCAGGGCTCATATCATTGCATTGGCCTGCCACTAAAGTAAAATAGCACTGGATTATAAAAAGGAAGAAAATGCCCTCTGCATGTTCTCCTGTCATGTATTGGTATATATCACTTCATTGGCTCACCACCCAAATGATGTAGTGCAGAATTATTGGAGAAAGCCCCTACCAATACTACTTTGGTTCAATATCATTGATCACACATGCCAAAAAGAAATACCAAAATGGAACAAAGCTACTCACACTATAAAGGGAGGCCCCAATGGAGATCTCAGAAAGTGTGGCCAGGCAAAGATGAGGGTCACACAGCTTCATGATTGCTTGTACCTCATGCAGTCGGGGGTGGGTGGGGGAGAGAGAACCAACCCATCCCTAAACTGGACCAAACCACAAGTAAAATTCCCATCTGATCTCACCCTCAATGAAGAATCTCTCTCTTCCAGCCATAGACTATTTTTTAAAATATGCTTCTGTGCTTGGAAGGTAGCCATGTATATAGCAGTTAAGAAGTGCTTAGAGCATAAAGTCAAGCTGCAGATGGCCCCCGCAGCTTGAAAAACACCGCTGCCTGAGGCTTCGTTCTCCTTCCCCCCAGCCCGGTTTGTCGGCGGGGAAGTGGGAGCACCTGCAGATGGCCCCCGCGGCTTGAAAAGGACCCCTGCTGCTTCTCCCCGCTGCCCATTCCATCAGCGCAGGGGTGAGAAAGCGAACGTAGCTGAGGAAGCCGTCGCCTCCCTCCTGGCTACGTCCGGCCGTAGGGTAGATAAAGATGTTCGGGCTATAGTGGTGTTTACGCTTTGTATTTGGGGGCTGGGGAAGGGACAGAGAGCTGTCCCATTGTATTGTATTGTTCTCTTTACTCTTATACTTGTACAGTAATACCTCATACAAAGTCTGCTTCATACAACATCAAATTCATACAACATCGCCTAATTCCTTGGAAAAAGTTGCCTCATACAAAGTCGCTGCGACTTTGTATGAGACATTGGGGTTTTCCCCAGGTTGCATTGTGCCTGGGCAGTATAAAAGGCAGGACACATGCGTGCATTGCTCTTGTGGGTTTTGCATGAGGTGAAGAGAGTCTAGGAGTGGTTTTGAGTGCATTTTTGGATTTTTTTCGTCAGAATTTTTAGAAGCATTCCTGGGATTTTTGCAGCATTCTTCAGGTTCTTGGACAATCAGGGTTGTTTGACATGTTTTTGTAATGTATTTAGCCTTCAGACAATGATTTCTTAAAGTTCTGTCAGTTTCCTGTTTGTTTCCTTGACTTTGCCCTGAAGTCTGTGCTGTTACAGTACAATGTGTCTCTATGGAAATGACGTTGTACGAGGCATCGTGGTAAGGATTTGGACATTGTATGAGGTATCGCGGCTAGGATTTTGCATGCCTCATACAAAGTCCAATTCCGTATAAAGTCCAAACTTGTGGAACCAAGTTTGGACGTTTTATGAGGTATCACTGTACTGTATATGGGCTTTGACTGTGGAAATTGACTTGTCACTAATATGTAACTTTGTAACCTGTATTTGTAATTTGTATTCCTATTGTATATATATTCTCCATTGTAAGCCGCCTTGAGTCACATTTTTGTTGAGTAGGGTGGGATATAAATCTAATAAATGAAATGAATGAATGAAATTAACCACCATTAGCAAGAAAAACACATTCCCAGTTAAGTCACAACCCTGGGATAAAACCATGTTCCTTCAAAGCTGCACTCCTACACCTTAAACCAAAGTTATGTCGCAGTACAATCATACTCTCCATCGTCACATCAGCAGCAGGGTTGAGCTGCCTTCCAAAACAGCATCAGACAGACGTTCACAGAGGAACATGCCACACTTTCCACTAAGGGAAAGAAAAACTGGAAGTTAACCTCACAGTGATTACAGTGTGCTCCAGACCCTCAAAGACATTCATTCAGGTAGACTACAGAATAACCATTTCAACATCTCAGACGCCGGATGGAACTCTGGTAACATCTATCCCCGATTCCCCACCACCACATAGTCAAGAACCCCTGCAAGTGGCCAGCCAGACTTTCCCTTCCCAGACACAGCAGTGGAGGATGCTGAACAGAGTGAGGACTGGCTGTGGTAGATGCGAAGCCACTCTGTTCACATGGGGATGGGAGTCCTCTGCCCAGTGTGACTATGAAGAAGACCTAACCATGAGCCACATTATATTTAAGTGTCCCTTATGCGCTTTTAGAGGTACATTGGAGGATTTGCATAGTACCACAGATGAAACCCTTCAATGGCTTTCAAACCTAAATGTGGAACTCTAGTTAGGAACTTGACTTGGTCAATTTGTGCTCACTGTATATATCAGCATTAATGTAGACAACTGAAGTTCCTCATATGATAAATAAATAAATCCAGGTAGAAACTTAATGATAGGAATCTGCAGAACCAGGATTTGCATAGTACCACAGATGAAGCCCTTCAATGGTTTTCAAACCTAGATATGGAACTCTAGTTAGAAACTTGAGATAGTCAATTTGTGCTCACTGTATATATCAGCATTAATGTAAACAACTGAAGTTCCTCATACAATAAATAAATAAATTTAGGTAGAAACTTAATGTCAAGAATCTGCAGAACCATCTCGGGATCGCTCCTCCAAAGGGACCTCATGCAACGTTTTCTGGGACTGAAAAGCTTGAGCCAAACAAAACTAGGGGACGGTCGTAGACTAACTAAATGAGAATATCCAAGAGTAAACAAAACAAAAAAGAGACAACAAATGTTGTGGCACCTTAAAGACTAACTCCATACACAATGATTAGCTAGCATAACAGATAACTATTTACAACTAATAATAACAGAAGATCAGTGTGTGGCTATTTACAACTAGAATAACAGAAGATCCCTGATTGGAGTTAGATTTACTACTGTGAACTTGGTAGCTGTCTGTTATGCTGGCCAGTCACTGTGTATCTCTGTACCTGATGTGTATAAAATAATGCCATGAAGTCTCACTCTTCTGTCTGATGAAGTGGACTTGATCCACGAAAGCTCACCTTAAAATACAGGAGTTAGTCTTTTTGTGCTACAACATTTTTTTGTCTTTTTTGTTTTGTTTACTCTCTGATAGGCTTGCACAGGCTACCACTTCAAACATTTCTACTATAACATAATGAAGGAGGTGAAGGGAGCCCTGAGCCACTGACTTGCTCCCATCCTGGACTAAGGTCTCTTCTGTGCCCCTGCTTCTTCTCTCTCACACACACTCTTTACATAGGATCAGATCCTCCGTGCTCCAAATAATCGAAACTGTAGGGGGTGGGGGTAGAAGTACTTCACAGCTACCACCACTACAGAGAAAGCTCCTCACAAGGTAAAGGTCACCCTTGCTGGAAAGCCAGTCATATTCGACTCTAGGGTTCAGTGCTCATCTCTGTTTACAGCGAAAGAGCTAACGCTGTCTGCGTCTGCAGACGTTTCCATGGACATGTGGCAGGCATGCCTCAACATCGGAGTGTACGGATCACTGTTTATCTTCCCACCGAAGTGGTCCCTATTTATCTGCTTGCAATTTCTAGCTTTCGAATTGCTAGGTTAGCAGGAGCTGGGACTAGAGACGGGCGCTCACTCCATTGTGCAGTACCTGGGTCTTGAACTGTTGACCTGCCAACCTTCCAGTCGTTAAGTTCAGTGTCTTAATTTATTTATGTATTTTATTTTTTAAACTTATATCCTGCCCCTCTAGAAAAAAATCTTTCCTACTCTGAGTGGCTAACAGTATAAAATTCAACAACACAGACAGACACAAATGTTAAAATTATCATATAAATACATCAAAACCTAAGAAACCCTAAAGCAGTGATGGCCAACCTTGGCACTCCAGGTGTTCTTAGGGTTGTAGCCAGGGTGGGCATTGCCCATCCTGGGTTAGCAGTTTGCCGACCCTCAAACTCCTGGCTGCTTATATATATATATATATGACATATACATGACATTACTGCCCACCCTGAAAAAATATTTGCCTGCCCACATCTAGAATCCTGGCTACAGCCCTGGGTGTTCTGGAACTTCAACTCCCAGAAGCCCTGATCAGCAGGTGTGTTGACTTGGGCTTTCGGGAACTCACGTCCAAGAGCACCTGTGCCAAGGTTGGCCATCACTGCCCTGAAAGCAGAGGTGCCCAAACTTTTCAGGCTGCAGGCAGGTGACGTGGTTCAGGGGGCCGGTCACTACGGCCCACGGGCCGTATCCAGCCCCCGATGCCAATTCATCCAGCCCAGAAGCGGAAGTAAAACGCGCCCATACGCAAGCACGTTTTACTTCCGCTTTCGGGAGCAACGAGGGCTTCGTGGGCCGGATGAATTGGTGTTAGGGGCCGGATCCGGCCCCCAGGGCGTAGTGTGTGCACCCCTGCCCTGAAGAAACCCCATTTCACCACTAAGCCACGGCTGTCCCCACAAGGGAACAGTGCAAAGGCGGCCGTCGGGAGAGCAGCCATTTCCTTCCTTGCCGTTGTGCCCTTTTCTCCGGGTGGCGAGGAGTGGGCAGCAGGCAGGAGCCACCCCGGGGAGGAAAAAAGGCCATGACCGGACGGGGCTTGCAGTCCAGAGGCCCTTGGCAGCCTTAACTACAGCTTTCCCAATGATACGGTCAATGCAGTTCCCGCCCCACCCCGTCCCCTCCTGCCTATCCTTTGCAGCAAAAAGGCACCAGAACCCAATATTATCCCCCCACCCCTCCCACCTTTCCTGGACGCGCCACTCACCAGGTCCTGTATAGACAGACGGCGCAACAGTGCGCACGCGCAGTCCTTGTCCCGCCTCCCCTCCACCTCGCTTGCAATTGGAATGGAACGCCGCGGCCCGGGCGGTAACCAGGGGCAACGGCCGGCACGCGGACGGGCAAAAACACCCGCGCGCGCCATCGAGGGAGGAGCCCGACCTGCGCGTGGGGGGAGCTCAGGTGAGGTAGGGAGGGGATGATGCACCCCTTTGCCTTTCCCAGGTGGGGCCAAAGGACTTTATTTCGGAGGATGGCGAGGGTCATTCTCTTGCTTAGTTCTCTCGGCATCCGCTGCTGCTGCTGCCGTATCCGATTCCGAATATTGGCGATCAGCCATGAAACCTGTGCTGGGAACAACATAACGCGGAGATATTCTGTTGGCAGGGCTCTTTGCGGTGGCTCAGTGGTTAAGAAGCTCGCCTTGCTAGCTGGGAGGCTGGCAAAGCCAGCAGTTCGAGACCCGGGTACTAACGGGATTGGTTGAGCGCCCGTCTCTGTCCCAGCTCTTGGAGACATGAAAGGAGCCCTGAGCGGAATTTCTTCCGCAAAAATCCTTTCAACCCAGAATGATTTCTGACACGGAATTATTAATCGGTGTAGGTATCAGGACCTGATGGGACAAAGGCAGGGATTTAAAAAAAGCATAGCAAGCGGAAGGAAATGCTGCCAGTTCCTTGTGATGGTGAATACACACCATCAGGGCAGGGGGCCATCAGAGGACTACAACTACAAGGGAGAGGAAGCACGTAGTAGACCCTTGTTGAATATGGGGTTTGAAGTACTTCAGGATTAGGGCTACACAACAACCCTGGAGTGAACTTTAGCAGAGCTACAATCCGGCAAAGAATGATCAGGATCACAAATCATCACAATTTTTCATCTCTGCATATGAATTCTATGTGTGGGGTGTGTGTGTGCATAAAGGTAAAGGTTTCCGTTGCTCGAAAGCCAGTCGTATCCGACTCTAGGGTTCAGTACTCAATGCTTTTAGTGTATGAGAGTCAAGACACAGGAAACAGCCAAGGGCTGGGTTAACTCAGGTTTATTGCATGGTGGACAGAGGGAACATGAGGTAATGGCGGACGAACAGCTCTATATATATGGTAGTAACGTATTTGAATGTGGCTCCACGATAGCCCATTGGCTACTGCCCGCGTGACGTCATGGCGGGTCACGCCCTTCTTGTCCAGGTGTAGGTAGCGGCGGGAAACTTCCCGCGCTGTGGCCTTTGATGGGTTTGAACCAAGAGAGCTTGGACGCTCGCTGCTGCCAGCTGGTGGTCATTGGCTCGCGTCCTATTACAGGGTTTATAGTGATACAGCTGAAGGTTACATTGTTACTCGTAGGCAAGGTTACATTGGTTCAGATACATTGTTATCACATGTAGAAGGTTACACTGTTAGAACACAACAATGCTCATCTTTGTTTCAAAGCTGAAGAGCGTTTCCGTGGTCATGTGATGAGCATGACTAGACACCGGAGCGCACGGAATGCTGTTTATCTTCCCACTGAAGGGGTCCCTATTTATCTACTTGCAAGCCTTTTAAAATGTAGTAAAGCAGTTTAACCACTGCACCACCAGGACTCATATCTGCACTTGGGGACATGAAAGGAACATTTGGGTGTCACCTGAGCGGAGTTTCGCCAGCAAAAAATCCTTTCAACCCAGAATAATTTCTGACATGAAATTATTATTATTATTCTATTTGCCTTCTGCATCACAATGTGACACCGGTACCACTGATCCATTTCCTCGAGTCACTTTCGGGTCCTGAGCCCTTTTGGCACACAAAGTCCTCATCAGCCCCAGACCAGTATTGATGAAGCTGCTGCCCTCCATCAAGATGGATTCAAGTGGAATTTAATCACCCTCCGTTCTCATGGTGGTCTGGTCAGGTTAGTTAACCCATGCCTGAGGATAACTCGCTGGCAGTACAGTCTTCTTTCTATTACTGGCCAGACTGCACCTTTTCTCACTATCTTAGGTGGAGCGATACCAACAAGAGGATATATTTTCTCAACTGGTGAGGTTTGAGTCAAATTGTCATCCTCGGTCATTAAGATTCTGTCAATGAAAAAGGGAGGTTTCACCAGAGCTGCTGCAGAAGTTACATTCTGAGAGTATTTAGTTGCAGGTGCTTCACATCTGAGGCTTTTACTCTAGACTTACCTGAGGTCCGGGCTTATATATGGAGACCTCCCATATTTCCCCCTCATGTCCTTTTTCTTCTTTTTGTCTTCTTTACCAGAGAAACACAAGAAATAAAACAAAAGTGAAAACAAAACAAAAGACAAAGAAAGTTGTGGTACCTTAAAGACTGTTATGCTTTAAAGTTAAAGAATGCACACCCATGCCAAACATTTTAGAGCAGGGGTTCCCCAACCTAAAGCCTGTGGGCCAGATCTGGCTCATGGTGCCATTTCATGTGGCCCACCAAGGGCATTTGAGAAACAAAATGGCCACCCCTCTGAAGCTGTTGGGACAAAATGGCCACCCCCATCGTGCAGGCAGGGCATTTGAGAAACAAAATGGCCACCACTTTGAAGATGTTGGGACAAATGGCCACCCCATATTGCAGGCAGGGCATAATGGCCATCCAGCCGTTGAAGCTGACTGAGAGAGCGTGACCCGCCTAAGGTTGCCATATGTCCCAGAAAACTGGGATTGTCCCGTATTCAAGGTCAGAAAAACTCCCAGCCAGTTCAATAAAAATCATGCTAAAGTCCGGGATTTTTAAAACTTATTGTTTGTGTATTATAAAACACCATTAAAATAAATTCAAACGCTTGCCATCAAACAAGCAATTTCCTGCCACATTGGAGTTGGAGTATACCTGGAGATAAATCTTAACGTCCTCACCTCAGACCACTGCCTGATAAGTGTGACCAGCGTGTTTCCTGGAACTGAGGACGTTAAGAGTTGATTGCAACGCAACTTCTCAGAAGTACAACATATCATCTTACAGAAAGAATTAACTATCTATACCTATAAAATGGTGCGTTAACCGTTGGAATGTGACAAAGGATGTTGCACCAGTCCCCACTAGCCCTGTCCGAGCCTCCGTTCACTCGCCCGAACGGGGTTCGCAGGTAACTGTCGGGTTGAAATTTTCGACCCGGGGGCAGGAGCCCCGCAGTCGCAAACAAAAAAAGGGAAGAGCAGGTTGCTTACCTGTAATTGTTGTTCTTCGAGTGGTCACCTGTGAAGCCACACAAATGGGTTTTACCCGCGCATGCGCAATAGCATCGGAATCTTCCAGAGCTCTTTCAGAGTCAAAGACTCCACCTCCGCGCCTCCCCACCAGCGGTCCCGACCCCAACCTTCCCCAGTTCCAAGGTGCCGCCGCAGTAGGAATGATAAAATTGCGACAGTGACACCAGAGGGGAGGATGGGTGGGAAAGGTGTGGCTTCACAGGTGACCACTCGAAGAACAACAATTACAGGTAAGCAACCTGCTCTTCTTCTTCGTGGTCCCCTGTGAAGCCACACAAATGGGTGATTGAAAAGCTGACTTACTCGGCTGGAGGGGTGTCACTGGAGAACTGCTGAGAGAATACGTCTCCCAAACTGTGCCTCCTGCTTTTGACGGACATCAATCCGGTAGTGTCTGATGAAGGTTGTGGGCTGCTTCCAAGTTGCAGCTTGACAAATCAATGGTAAAGATACTCCACCTGCAAAGGCAGTGGAGGTCGAAGAAGCCCTGGTGGAGTGTGCCCGCAGGTGTTCTGGAACAGGCTTCCGTGCAAGCCGATACGCTAGGGCAATTGTCTCCACTATCCAGTGAGAGAGACGTTGGGAGGATAACGCCTTGCCCTTCCTAGGGCCTGCGTGGGCAACAAAAAGTCTCTGAGTAAGTCTGAACTCCCTAGTCCTGTCAATGTAGAAAGCTAGGGTCCTACGCACATCCAGGGTGTGCATCGTTCTTTCAACAGCCGTGGAAGGGTTAGGGAAAAAGGTGGGAAGGATAATAGGTTGATTCATGTGGAAAGGAGAGACAACCTTAGGAAGGAAAGAGACATCAGTATGTAGAGTTACCTTTTCAGGGTAGAATAGGGTATAAGGTGGGTCAGAACGGAGGGCCGCCAACTCACCTACCCTGCGAGCAGATGTAATAGCAAGAAGAAATGCTGTCTTATAAGAGAGAAGGTGCAGGGGCGCTGAAGCGAGTGGCTCAAACGGCCCTTCTGTCAGTTTTTGTAGTACCAGGGGGAGTGACCACTGAGATACTGGGGTGACTCTGTCTGGGTACAGATTTGAGAGGCCTTTCAGAAAAGATTTTAAGGTGTCATTCCGAAAAATGTGTCTAGCTTCAGAGTCAATGGGCTGATGAGCCACAATTGCAGCCAAATAGACTTTAAGGGAGGAGATTGAAAGGCCAGATTGCTTTAAGTGCAACAAAAACTTCAACACAGTGGGTAAGGTTGTTGGTGTGGATGGGAGTTTTGCATCAGCAGCGAAGGAGATGAATTTTCTCCACTTGTTGTTATAGCTAGCAATAGTCGAAGGTTTCCTTGACGCCAGCAGCACTCTCCTTAGTGTGGGAGAATCAACCACGCAGTCAGTTTGAGAGTGCGGACCTCCGGATGGAGAACCTGAGCGTGGTTCCTCGAGATGATGTCTGGTTGCAGAGGAAGAAGGCGATACTGAGCGGAAATGTTCATTAGGGACGTGAGCCAGGCTTGTCTCGGCCACCATGGAGTTATTAGAATGGCATGTGTGTGGCGATGTTGCAGGAGAGACACAACATGATACAGAAGTGGAAATGGAGGGAACATGTAGAGAAACTCCCGAGTCCAGTCCATCATGAAGGTATCTCCGAGTGACCCTGGCCCGATTCCGGTCCTGGAGCAATAACGGGCGCATTTCTTGTTGAGATGCGTTGCAAAGAGGTCCAGTGATGGTTGGCCCCAGCACTGTGTCAGAGAAAGATAGACGGTGGGGTTGAGTTCCCATTCGTGTAGCTGGCTCGATGACCTGCTCAGGTGATCTGCTTCCGCATTGTTGACCCCAGCCAGATGTACCGCTTTGGGGAGTACATTGCGTTGAACACACCAATCCCAGAATGCTATGGTCATGTGGAGGAGAGGTATTGAGTGAGTTCCTCCCTGTTTGTTTATGTAAAACATTGCAGTTGTGTTGTCTGTGAGAATTTGGACAATTTGGTTGGTTATGACTGGTTCGAATGCTTTCAATGCTTTCCAAATTGCAAGGAGCTCTAGATTGTTGATGTGCAGTCGACGCTCCTGAATTCACCAGTGGCCATTGATTTGAAGTCCCTGGCAGTGTGCACCCCATCCCGAGGTGCTGGCATCTGTGGTTACTTGGATGGTCGGAGTCAGTGGCACAAAGTATCTGCCTGTGGTCAGGTTCTGTGGGTGGGTCCACCATCTCAGTTGTAAACGCAACTGTTTTGGAATGTATAAGGGCATTGACATGGAGTCTGTTTGGTGGTTGAAGCTGTGAAGAAACCAGATTTGTAGGGGTCTCATGCGTAGACGTGAGAGTTGGATGATTGCGGTCGTGGAGGCCATGTGGCCGAGCAGCTGGAACACTGCTCTCGCTGAGACCTGTCTGGCAGCGATGATGGATCTGGTTGTGTGTATAATAGTCTGAATTCTTCTCTGTGGAAGAAAGGCTGCGCCTGCGATGGAGTTCAAGCATGAACCGATGAACTCGATGTCTTGAGTGGGGCTGAGATGTGATTTTTTTATGTTGACGCGTAGACCGAGACCCTTTAAAATGGAAAGAACGAAGGTGATATCCAGTGAAGCCTGATGTTGTGATCTGGAGACCAGGAGCCAATCGTCTAGGTACGGGAAAATGGTGACACCCTTTGTTCTGAGGAATGCGGCTACTGGGGCCATGCATTTTGTGAATACTCGAGGTGCAGCGCATAGGCCGAATGGTAGGAGGTTGTACTCGAAGAGGTATGGGCCCAGAGAAAAGCGAAGGTATTTCCGATAATCCTCCCGGATTGCAATGTGAAAGTAGGCATCGGTGAGATCTACGGACGTGAACCAACAACCTTTGTAAAGTAAATGTAGAATATTTTGAAGGGTGACCATTTTGAACTTTCTGACTTGTATGTACTGATTGAGGTCTCGGAGATCTAAAATCGGGCGAAGATCTCCATCCTTCTTGGGAACTGCAAAATACTTTGAATAAAACCCTGTGTGGATTGTGGATGGAGAGACCAAGCGAATGGCTCCCTTTTTGTAGAGGGTCAGAATTTCTTCTGCCAGAACAGGAGAGGGTAGGGTGAATCTTGGTCTCCCAAAGGGAGGTTGTGTGGTGAATTCGAGTGCGTAACCAATTTGGATGATGGATAAGACCCACCGGTCTGTGGTGATGCTTTGCCAATTTTTGAAGAAGGGGGAGAGAGGCGTGATTGAGGTTGAAGTGATGGATCCTGAAGGATGGAAGTCAAAACCGCTGTTTGGGTTTTGGGGGGTTATATTTGAAGGATGTCCTGGGTCTGGATCTCTGGTTCTGTTGAGAGAAGAGAGGTGGAGGAGGAAGACGAGTTGCACCATGATAGGTGTTTTGCTGAGGTCTATAATAACGCTGTGGAGGGTAAAAACGAGGCCTCCAGTTTGGGCGGAATGTGCGTTGGCGTTGATTGGATAACTTCATCCGTGTGGCAGAAGATTTTTTCTTCTGGTACTCATCCAGAATATCATCAGTCTTTTGGTGAAAAAGCCCTTCACCATCAAAGTCCATATCTTCGATTTTGACCTTTGCCTCATCTGGAAAGTCGGTGGACTTTAGCCATGCATAACGTCGTAGGGATATTGCGGTAGTAAGCGCACGTGCAAAACAATCAGAAACGTGGCGTGATGACATAGATTGTTGGGCGGCCAACCTAAGGGCCTCCTCTTGAACCAATGCCAAGGCCTCCCTTCGTTCCTCAGGAAGGACGTTTACAATGGGAGTAATCTTTTTCCATAGAATTCGTTGATATGCCCCCATAACAGCCTGGTAATTAGCAACCCGGATTCCCAAGGTTGATGTTGAGTAGACCCGTCTGGCTGCTGTATCCATCTTCCTCCCATCCCTATCAGTAGGAGTGGAGGAGGGTCGTCGCCTGAAGCCAGGTTGAGCGGTTTCCACCATCACAGAGTTAGGCTGAGGGTGTTTAGAAAGAAATTTAGCCTCATCATCTAGCACCTTATACATGTTGTCAATGCGTTTGGAAATGGGAAATGTGGAGGAAGGTTTAACCCAATTCTCCTTTACCCGTTCCAGTATAGAAGGCACCATGGCAAGCTGGATTGGGTGTGGTTTATTCTTGGATATAGGGTCAAATACCGTATCCACTTGTTTGGGATCCTTCCTCTTTGCCTCCAGATCGAGAGACTTTGCCATTTTGGCTACCAGTTCTGTATAGGCCCTGAAATCATCTGGGGGTGATGAGGGATATGATTCCATGACCCCAGATGCAGGGGAAGAAGGGGCTGGTGAGGCCGGTTGAGACCGTGTGGGAGTTGAGGGTTCTGACATTGAGGTGGAAGATGATGTCGACCTATGCCTCCTTTTCCTCTTTTTAGATTGACGTGGTGGTGTGGAAACAGTTTGAGGTAAGCCAAAATCAAGGTTCTCCTGGTGTGGAGAAGCTGGGCCATTGGACTGAGAATGGGGTTGGTGTTGCGTCTGGTGAGAGCCAGAGGCAGATGTCAGTGCCTGAGGCTTAGATGCCATAATGCTCTTAGATGTTGAGGCATGTGGGCTCTTAGACGTGGAGACTGAAGCGGAATTGGGCCTCACAGTACATGCTTGTGAGGCTTGAAGCTGGTGTTGCTTTTTAGCCTTTCCATGCCTGCCTCTCTTATGACGTCGAGATTGACGACAGTCATCATTGGAGGAGGAGGAGGATGAATCCTCAGACGTCGACGACACTGGAGGCTGCTCCCAATAGGGGAGACCACTCCTGTGCTTATTCTTCCCATGACGTCGAGAGACACAGAAGGAGGGCAAAGGCTCCATTCCATAGGTGTCATATGGCTGAAAACAAAGGCCTCTCTGCCAGTCCTGGTCATCATAGTACTCGGGTGCATAGGCTAGACGTGGAGAGTAGTAAAAATCCTGGGGATAATACACTTCTCCCTTGTGGGACTTCTTTTTCTTCTTCCTTTTTGGGCATGGTGAAGGAGAGGATGAAGAAGAGGATGAAGAAGAATCAGAAGAGGTATCTGCGTTTTGTCTGTGCCTTTGAGGCTTCCTGGTCCTTCCCCTCTCAGCCTCTGAAGGCATGGGGGTGGGAGGGGGTGAGGCCAATTTTACTGATAAGGAAGGAGAAGCAGGCGCTTCGACATCGAAGTCTGCTGCTGAAGGAGTGAATGGAGAAAGCTGAGGAATGTTAATCTCCCTCCTCCCCCCTCCTTCTGCCCAGGAGGAGGAGGGGAGGGTCTGCTGGGCTCTGAGGCGGCCGCAGTAGCCCTAGGAGAGAGAGCAGGGGCCCTCTGAGGGGGGCTGGTGGTAGGTTTCACTGGCTTGGATTTCGACTTGTCCTTCTTTTTGGAAGTGGAAGCCTCTGCCGAGGAAGAATGTTTGGACTTAGAAGCCGGGCCATGCTTCGCTCTCTTTTGGGAAGCTACAGCAGCCCTTTGAGTATCAGCGGACTTAGAAGGTAGAGGCTCCATTGAGTCTGAAGCTGGAACGGCCAGGGGAAGGAGGGGGGCCGGGGGCAGGGGGGCCGGCGGGCGGAGAGAAGTCTCCAGCAAATGCAGCCGAAGGCGAGACTCCCTATTTCTCCGAGAAACCCTGGTGAATTTAGCACAGGCTGGGCACGATTGAGGTTGGTGTTTCTCTCCTAAGCAAAACAAACACTCCTCATGGCCGTCTGTAAGGGGGATTTTGTTATTACAAGACCTGCACCGTTTAAACAAAGCGGGTGCTGCCATAAACTAAAAAAGACACAAGGAAAACATAAGACCAAGCTAATTAAGGCGAGACAAACTATTCTCCCAAACAAGCAAGGGGGGGAGGGGGGACACAGTAAATACTATACGGAGCAATAAAGAACTGTAATAATAAACTATTTCAACTCTAATCACAACAAGCGAGGGGGGGACACAGAAAAACTATCTATAAGAGTAGAAGTAAGAGAAAAAGAGATAGAAGTAAGAGAAAGGGGGAAAACTTTCAAATGCAGTAACCGTTAAAAAGGCGCGAAGGGAGCTCTGAAAAAGACAACCGATCTCTGCGGTGGTAAAAAGAGAACTGGGGAAGGTTGGGGGCGGGACCGCTGGTGGGGAGGCGCGGAGGTGGAGTCTTTGACTCTGAAAGAGCTCTGGAAGATTCCGATGCTATTGCGCATGCGCGGGTAAAACCCATTTGTGTGGCTTCACAGGGGACCACGAAGAAGAACTTCAATTCCCAAAGTTCCTTTCACCGCGCCGCGCCGGAGCCAATCAGGCTGAGCGGCGTGGCAAAAGGAACGTTCGAAAACGCGCCGCAGCCAAAAAAAAAAGCCGCAAAAGAAAAACCGCCGCAGAAACCAAACACGCGCAGCCAAAACTACAAGCCCCAGCGTCCTACGCGCCATTAGCGCACAGAACGCTGAGGTGGCCGGCGCGCGAAAAATAAAGCTAAAAAAAAGCCGCCGCCGCTGCCATTCATCCACACGGGCGAGCCAGCATTGCCCGTGGGGGGAAAAAATAACCCTCCCTCCGCCGCTGCCCTTCTGTTCGAAGGGCCAGCGGCACGCAAAAAACAAGTACAAACAAAAAAAACCCGCCGCCGCTGCCCTTCCGTTCAAAGGGCCAGTCGGCGTGCCAAAAATAAAAGCAACCCACACCCCCCCACCGCAACTGCCCTTCTTCCCAACAGGCCACCCAGCATGGCCCATGGGAAGAAAAGGCACCCCCGCCGCAAGTGCCCTTCCTACCCACAGGCCACCCAGCATGGCCCATGGGAAGAAAAGGCACCCCCCCGCAAGTGCCCTTCCTACCCACGGGCCACCCAGCATGGCCCATGGGAAGAAAAGGCACCCCCCCCGCAAGTGCCCTTCCTACCCACGGGCCACCCAGCATGGCCCATGGGAAGAAAAGGCACCCCCGCCGCAAGTGCCCTTCCTACCCACGGGCCACCCAGCATGGCCCGTGAGAACAAAAGGCACCCCCCCCCCAAAAAAAGGACGCACCAAAAAACAAACCAAAAACAATCAAAAACAAAAATCTAACCTTTAAAAAAAATAAACACAAACACATACACAAAAAACACACAACAAAAAACAACAGCCCCCCCCGAACAAAAACTCAACCCCCCAATAAATAAATAAATAAATCAGAGAGCTTACCATGAAGACGTCTTCACTTCATGGCGACAGGAACTCGAATGACCAAAAAAAAGGAAGTAACACTTACCGGAAGCGACACCCAGAGGACAGAAGAGGAGAATGGTAGAGAGGAAGCAAAGCTCACCACCCCCACCCAGAGGCCAAAAGAAAAAAGACATCCAAAAACATTGCCACTGCAAAGATAAATTCAAAAATGCAAAAAATAAGTTAGCACAACATTCAAAAATATACACACTACTCTCAAAAAATACAAAAAACCCCCATAAATCACTTTTCACTCAAAAAAACCAAAACACCAAACCAAAAAATGAAACACCAAATTAAATTTACAATTAAAAATATTTAAATTAAATAAATCAAAATAAAATTTGCATGAACAAAAATAAAATCAAAATAAAAAACAAACAAACACTGGGAGCGCAAGTCCGCCACAGGCGGACGCAGCGTCACTAAGCCACAAAATCAAAAAACCTTTAAAAACCATTAAAAACAGCCCAGCACAATTTGTTCAAGAACACAAATGAAACCCTTCACTCTCCAAAACCAAATTTAAAGAGCCCGGCACTGAGGAAGCCGGCGCACAAAAAAATAAAAAATAAACACACACTGAGAGCACAAGTCCGCCACAGGCGGACGCAGCGCCTCAAAGTCACAAAATCACAAAACCTTTAAAAAACATTGAACACAGCCCAGCACCATTTGTTCAGGAAAACAAAAAAAAAACCCTTAACTGCCCAACAAATTTTTAAAATGCCCGGCATCGCCGGGCAAAATCTGCTAGTTGTAAATAAATTTATTTATGTATTGATATACAGTATTTAATTTGAAAGTGTTTTATAGCTGTCACTATATTATGTTTGTTTTTTAAAGGGCTATTTTGTAGATAACATGCCCATCTACATCAAATACATATGTATCAAATACAGTGATACCTCATACAACATCCAAACTTAGTTCCACAAGTTTGGACTTTATACGGATTTGGACTTTGTATGAGGCATGCAAAATCCTAGCCGCAATGCCTCATACAACGTCCAAATCCTTGCCGTGATGTACAACATCGTTTCCATAGAGATACATTGTACTGTAACAGCACAGACTTCAAGGCAAAGTCAAGGAAACAGACAGGAAACTGACAGAACTTTAAGAGATCATTGTCTAAAGGCTAAAAACATTACAAAAACATGTCAAACAACCCTGATTGTCCAAGAACCAGAAGAATGCTGCAAAAATCCCAGGAATGCTTCTAAAATTCTGATGAAAAAATTCAAAAAAAATCCAAAACCGTCCTCAAAACCACTCCTAAACACTCTTTGCCTCATGCAAAACCCACAAGAGCAATGCACGCATGTGTCCTGCCTTTTATACTGCCCAGGCACAATGCAACCTGGGAAAAACCCAATGCCTCATACAAAGTTGCATGACTTTGTATGAGGCAACTTTTTCCAAGGAATTAGGCGATGTATTAATCCGATGTTGTATGAAGCGGACTTTGTATGAGGTATTACTGTACACTTTTGTCCCGGTTTTGTGGGAGAGAATTATGTACTGTACTTTTGTTTCATTCGCAAACTTTAATAACTTGCAGATTTGATGTGATACCTCTTTTTTCAATGAAATCGATCTGAGTTGGGTGGATAGAATTTGGAGCAATACAACTTAGTTTCTTAACCTGTTTACTGGTAAAGCATCTTCTGCTCTTGGAAGCAGAATTAAAACACACCCACACATATGTGCAAAACACTGCCGTAAAGAACCCACGGCTGTTGTAAACGCGTTTACGACAGCTGCGGTTGCATTTATGGCAGTGTTTTGCACATGCACGGGCACATTTTACTTCTGCTTCCAGTGGGAGGAAACATGTGACCATCCCGCTCAACCATGTGACGGGCCTGCGGCCCAAAAAGTTTGGGCACCCCTGCTGAAAGGCATCACAATTAATGGCAAGCAGTGCAATACTAATCTACTTGTTGATGATATAACAGTAGTCTCATCTAAGGCAATTTGAAATTTTCTAGCAATGCTGAGCTCATTTGAAGCTGTTTTAGGGGTTCAGAATACAAAATCCTGGGTGGGACAAAATATTAGTAGATCAAAATACTTTACATCAGGGGATGGCTAGGAGGCAGGAGGTCAGCATTTCTGGGAATACATCTCCCAGGGTTTTGGTTCAATTCAGAATCCCCTTTGAAGAGGCAGACTGCCACCCTACCACTCACCCACCTCCTCATCCCTCTTACGAGGTGGTGGGCGAGGATACACTGGGCACAAGAAAGTAACACTTAAGAACCTGACCACCCAGCAGAGATGCTGGCAGAGGTAGTGGCAAATGGCAAGGTTGTCACTATCGAGCGAGGGCCAACCAGTTAAGGAAAAGGCATGCAGCCTTCAGTCCAGTTATCCTCATTGTGGGCATACCATCCATTTCATTGAATAACTTGGTTCCAACATGTGCCACATAACACACGGAGAATGTTAAGACTAAAGTTCTGAGAACTGGTTCTTCTCTCATCACTTGTATGCACCTGTTTCCCATACCAATGACTTGTCTTTTGCCTTACCAAAATTGTTTCCTTTGGATACATACGTTTGTCTGGAGCCTCTAGTATAGGGGTTCCCAACCTAAGGCCCGTGGGCCGGATCTGGTCCGCAGTGCCATTTCATGTGCCTCCACCCCTCCAAGGGCATTCAAGAAACAAAATGGCCACCCCTTTGAAGCTATTGGGACAAAATGGCCACCCCCATCGTGCAGGCAGGGCAAAATGGTTGTCTGGCCCTCAAAACTGACAGGGTGACTTGCCCGGCCCCCACCTTGAAAAGGTTGGGAATCCCTGATCTAGTAGTTTCATTTCTTTTAGACTGCATTCATTTAACATGTTATTTGATACTATTCTGCAGACTTCAGCATGTGCTTGGAAAACAGGAAGCTCAAGAAAGCTGCTGACACGACTTGTGTCCTCTGTACTTTCAGTACATCCTGGATTAGTACGTGAGACCTGTCTAGATGAGTGTTCTTAGAAGTGTTGTCTTTCGTATTCCACCCAAACTCTAAAACCACTTCTCTGTACGAGAAGCTTCTTGATATTAATAAAACCTCTGGAGTGGGAGAGTTCATGTGTTGTCTGGCCAGCTTTGGATAGGCAGGAAAGCTGTGGGCAAATCTTGAGACAAGATCATCGGTAAGATTGTTCAAACCATGGTAATAAAATACATACAATTCATTGCTCTATATACCAAAAGTCAACAAGGCTTATACAGTATGTGTTATCTTACTGTCAAACATTTTATCATCTGATTCCAGTGTCGGTGACTGGTTGCCTATTCATCACCCAAGAAAACCAAGTGCAGCTGTAACTCAAATTACACACAACTCACCAAAACTATGGAAACACATTCTTCAAAAGGAGATGAAGATTGAGTTATGCTGCAGAGGAAAGATTAAACTCATTTACTGTACCTTAATACATGTTTTGTAAACTTTGTTCAGACTTGCATGAATTCTTCCATTCATCATGCTTAAGAAATTCCTGCATCCATCCATAACATCTACAGATTATTGTTCTGGCCAAAGATATATTTATCCCAGCTGGTGATTCAGCCATTTATAAGTCACTTTGAAATGAACTGAATCGGTAATCAATGAGCCATTCTAGCAATGAGGAACACTCATGCACACATCTCAGGATATTTGAGGGAAGATTTAAACACTCACTCTCATTCTGCTGGTAGCATGCATGACTTGTACTACTGTGTACTCTTCTTATACTAAACTTTCTGCTTGCTATTAGAGCTTTGTACAATAACTTTGACCTTTTGTTCTTCAGTAATTTTGCATTTGTCACAACTTTTATTTTCTCCTTTCTGTCCAGCTCTACTTTGTCTCTTGTTCTAGGACTTTTGTCCAAAGTAGCATTTACCTTTGTAGGTATAACAGATCTGAACCCAGCAAAACCTTTACTAATATTTTAAAAAATTCTCAAACTCCTATGTTCCAGCTTTTGTTATGTTCCCCTATCCTTCACATACAGCAGAGGCCTTCAAATAGCACAGGTTGGTCATTACTAGAATAAAGTAGGGATGATAAAATTGTGGATCTCCAGATAATACAATTCCTAGGTTTCTAATCAGCACAGCTATTAGTCAGGTGTTTTATGTGTTATTATAAAACATGTAAAAGACCAGAGGGTTCTCACTACTGTGGTAGTTATCAGAATTACACATAGAAACTGCAAGCTATGTGGGTCATACACTTTTTAATGAGAATGCATCATAAATGCCCTACTTGGGAAACATTAGAACTTTAAAAATTCTAAAGCTGAATTGAAGGGCAAAAGGTGCCTTGGCTGTTTTATAAATGGAAATAAACTTGCAAATTAATGATTTATTTTTTTTTTAAAAAAATCGTCAATGTGCATGTGAAACAGCCTTACAACTTTTCTATTATTGTCTACTCTGACAATCAAGTGCAGTATTTCATTAATTTCTGAAGCAGGAGTACTGTATAACAATTTTGTGCCATTTTAAACAGCATGTAAACCAAGCTTTAGAGCAGTGGTTCCTAATCTAATTTTTTGGCTGTGCCCAACCTAAGCAGCTCTAAAATCCTGAGCCCACCCCAGATGTATAATTCGTATTTGTTGCAATGGTTCCCAGGTTTTGGAGTGGCTGGCCGCAAGGAAGACACGCGAGACAATCGTGCGGTGAAGTCCAGTCCCAATCTGGTTTGGGTGGCACGTATTTATTACCCTGCCTTGGGGTGATGCGCGTGACCCCCTAACACAGAAGGCTTGCATATGTGGCGTCTTCCGGTGGTGCAGCTACAATGCCAGCGCTTGGAAGTTACCCTGGTATTAATGGACAACTCGCACCTGATTACCTTGGGCTGGCAAAACCCATTGTTCCTGCCCTAATCTCGCAGTCTATGTGTACTGACTCCGGGTACCTAATTGTTCTGCTGTCTGGCGCGGCTTGTTTGCCTAACTTAATCTGTAGCCAGAAGCGCAGGATTGTGTATTTCCTTTAGTCATCATCTTTGGTGTTTGCCCTGTTTCTATTGTAGCCACCAGCCAAGGCTTTATGATTTGCCCCCCAAACTAACTAGCTAACCCGTACCCCAATTGCCTTTCCTGCAAAGTCCGGGTGGTCCCCGGATCTATTGAAGGCCAGGTGAACCCCTTGGGAAAGGTTTGGCCAATTATTCATGTGGGCAACCCACAATATTATTCAACAAGTGAACTCCTATTCACATGGAGGAAGCCTAAAAGGCCATTCTTGAATTGCCTTTAAAAATCAAATTGCCCCCCCCACCCCCCAATGGGGTGTGTGTCCCATGTTGGGAACCACAGCTTTAGTTATCCAAATGTGCACTGCAGCTCCATTAAAATCACTATCCTAAGTGAAAAACAAAAGTTTTACAATCTCATCCATTGCCGGTGTGAACCTGATCAGATGGGCGATACCTACAGGGTGGCCCGTAAGTCCCTACCCATCCATATGTATTATATATATATATTCTTTTCAGAGAAATATGGCTGATTTAACCCATTTACACTTGAAGAGCATATTTTGACAAGTACATGAATACTGGTGACACCCTGGAAACAATAAGTGGCAATTTTAGAAAAAGATTCAATAGGGACTTACAGGTCACCCTGTACAAACCTATACTAATACAACTGATGCTACCTGCGCAGGGAATTCTTATGAGCCAGTTCACTAATGAATGGCTGGGAAGTTGGCATTGATAAGCAAAGATAGAAATAGCCCATGAGTTCTGCAGCAAAAGTAGTGGATGATAAAATAGACACAGTGGTGCAGGTGATTTAATAGCTCTGCTTTACTTCTATAATGAGATTCTACTCATCTACTGGCTGAAAGTCTAGTGAGTGTTAAAACATAAATTCAGTATTTTTGAAAAATAAACTAGTAAAGCATTTATAAGGTGCATTAAATAGCATCCATAGCAACATGTGGATTAACAACATATAATGCAGCTGTTGCAGTGAAGAGAATCCAGGTCACTAAAACTTATTGCTAGTGAAATAATTAAGGGAAGAGCAATGTTGGAACCAGTCCTTAGCAGCAGGATTGCCTTTCATTGTAGAAAACTCTGGAATACGAATCCCACTGAGAGAGAATTCATGACCATTGATGAGTGCTGCAGACATCAGTAGTTTATTGGTATGTTTAGTCAAAACACATTCAAAAATGGAAACTTAAAAGTAAATACTTTCCACCTGCAACAATTAAACTAGATTCTACTAGCGTATAATGCTTAACACATTTGAGCAATAAGGATGGTAGTCCACTGTCTTGCATACTTACTAAAGCGAAAAGATGGTTAAAGCAAGTTTTGTTGAAATAGGACTGTGATGGTAGCAAACTGCCCATATCAACAAATCAGCAGTTTAACAGGTCAAAGATATGTCACGTTTCCTCCTAGAGGTACATTTATTGAAAAGGAGGGACAAGTACACTATGAGTCCACAGTACTGTAGGGTGAACAATCACCATGTAAACTTCTCTGTATGCTTCCAAGAGTGTTATTATATGGCATTTAAAGAAGCAAGCCGGAAAGCTGAATGGCTCAGCAGCTCTTCTAATTATCAGGTATGTAATTTTCTGATTATTCTTCCAGTGCCATTTGCCTTAAGCAGTTTTTACAGAAGTTGATAGGGCAATACCATAGGACTAGAAAAAAAAAGTCAAGGAACAAAATACTGGTCAGGAAACTGCTTGCTGACAATAGCAGCTAAATCAAAGGTTTCTAACTTAAGACAAGTCTGTGGTTTATGGCGAGGCATTCAAGTACAGTACTACATTTCCAAGTATCATCTGAAAATGAAACAGGTCAACATAATATACACCCCAAAAACAAACATGGAAAAAGAGAAATGTGTCCCAGAAAGCGTATGAAAATAGTGCAAAACTTACCATCAAACATGGAAGACCTCAATTTTTTGGGGGTAGAGACAAGAAAGATACAAACTCAAACCCCCACCCACCCCAACGCAGGCAAGTTTTTCGTCTTAAGAGACGGCAAATGGTTACATTTTCTAACCAAGTGCCCTTTGCATCAGGCATTTTTTACACTGCAATGTAGGAAGTCTTCCATGCTTAGAGCAGCTGAGTTGTAACATGCGTTTGCCTCTCCATATCCTCAAGAATTAGCCTGAGGTTTACTGAGCTGTCCAGTGTGAAGCCGGGGAGTATTGTATGCTACACCGGCCATTTTCTGGAATGTGCTATCTATGCAAACAGAAACATGGAGACGGTGATCCTCTCGCCAAAACGCAAGAAGTTCTACAAAGTCCAAACACCCAAGGGGAGGTTTTCCCCTCCGTGTATAAAATCTGAGCCACGTAGGCAAACGTGTTTCAAGGTTTGTGCAAAATAGGTAAAGTTCAAAAACTGGAAATGGCGAATATTTGAGCTATTATCCTGCCCTGTGAAAATTGCAGTATCCTTCAACGGAAGATGTTTTTTGCTCAATTATGTTGTCTGGAGTATTCTTTAAAATGAAGGTACACACTTGATTAACTTTGGACTCGTCTATGCAACAATGCGAACTCACTTCCATAATCTCCACTTGTTAAAAAGTTGCAGCTCCTACTTCGCACCGCCCTTTCCTCAAAGGTTTTCAGAAGCTTCTTAGCTGTAGAGCTAGGCAAATAATATTCCAGTACCCTTTACTGATTTCCAAGATACTGCAATTTTTATACAATGATTTTATAAACATTTTTTTACAGCTGTTGTTTTGCAGCACAACCATTCATACACTGTACTGTACAAAATCACCAGCAAGACTGGAATGATGTATTTAATAGAAGGCACCATCATGCTTATTACATTACCAGAGACCTCAATACAGTAAAGACAATTTTTTTCACTGTACACTGCTTACAGAAAGGGGGGAAAGGGAGAAGGAGTGTGTTGAGCAGTCAGCCATCCCTGTTTTTTGGAGAAAGGCAGGGAGCCCGTTAGATTCTTTTTTCTCTCTTTAAAAAACTTGTTTTGTTTTCAGAACTATGTTTTTTTTTTGAAGTTTTACATTTGTGTTTATAGCTAAATGGTTTTCTTTCTGGAACATACTTGTAGTCTTGTTAAGGTCTATGTGTGTATGTATATTAGTCACAGCAAGCAGAGCAGATGCCCGCATCGTTTCACAAGCTATTTTTTTTTCTTGCTGCTTTCAGCATATGTCAACGTAAAACGAGTCAAGTACCCATTAGCACGTTTCAGTTCATAAAAACACGCGTTGTTGGGAGCCAAGTGTTCTAAAAAGGAAAAAAAATGGCAAGCTTCTCCAATTGCAAAGATCGGACTATTTGCATTTCCAACAGCAATAGGCATAAACAGTAACACCTACACAAAGTGTGCAGCAAAGGATGATTATTATTATTTTACATTGGAAGGACCTTTATTCAATTAGGCACACCCTTTGTCCTTTGTTGTTGTTGTTGCTGCAGAATGTTTAAACGGTCATTTCTCAGTCCTTAATCTCCAAGTCTAATTTATAAGTTAACAGTGGGACTTCTTTGTGAAACCGGGGAAAGAACGTCCACCTCAATTTTAACTGGTAACCAAAAGATGTTTTTCACATCAAAGAAATGATCAAAAAGGCTGTGTTACATTCCAAAGCCAGAAAATTAACAAGAATGCAAACACGACGAATAATGTTATCACTGCCAAGACTGCCTGCCAACACTGGTGTCTTCAGCGACGTTGACCTGTGAACCGGCCCTCCATCTGCCCGGTTCCTCTTCCAGAGCCAAGTTTCTGAGCCATGCCACCTCTTAGAGGCGGCCCTCTTCCATCACGATCTCGCATCATTCCACCACCCACTATGCCACGTGGGCCCCCAGGACCACCTCTGTCGTTCCGCCGAATATCCCTGCGGTCATCGCCACCACCTCGAGTCTCCCGTTCACGTGCAGCTCGGGTCTTCTTCTCTTCCACATTCAAGCGCACCTCACCACGGAACATAATAGGCTGGGGGAGTGAGGAAAAAGTATTAGTATTATCAAGAGCTTAGTGAGTTCATGGACCTCGAGAAAGGGCACTCATTAAAAGCACAAGATAAGCTGAATGGAGTAGTGTATACCAGGGGTTCCCAACCTTTTCAAGCTGGGGGCCCGGTCATGTTCTCTCAGTCAGCTTCGAGGGCCGGACAGCCATTTTGCTCTGCCTGCATGATGAGGGTGGCCATTTTGTCACAACAGTTTCAAAGGGGTGGCCTTTTTGTTTCTCAAATACCCTTGGGAGGAGGGGGCGCATGAAATGGCGCTGTTGCCAGATCAGGCCCATAAGCCTTAAGTTGGGAACCCCTGTTTGAATGGGCCTCTTTATCTCTATATGTATGTTGCTGAAAAACTGTTTTTCTTTTGCCTTTTACTTTTCACCTCTTTGCAATTATAACTTTCCTGTTGTCAATAGATGTTTTTGTTGCTGGCAGTTTTTAATGCAGGGTATTATTTTTGTTCTTGCTGATATTTCTCGAATGCCCTTGGAGGGGTGGGGGGGCCACATGAAATGGCGCCGCGGGCCTTAAGTTAGGGAACCCCTGGTGTATATATTCAAGGCTCCAACATTCAGAGTTTCTGAAACAGATGCTGTTATTTTCAGCTCTAGGAACTGGTTTGTGCAAACTAATGCACTTCTTCCTTAAACTGTCAGTTTCTCTTCTGTACTTCTGTTACTAGAAATAACAGTATACCATACTGTACTTTTATATGTGCTATGCACAGAAACTTAATTAGCACATTATTTGAATATGTCATTTCTTGAGAGACTGTCTCAAAATGCAAGCTGACACTCCCCACTCAGGGGTACACAGAACCTCCTCAAAGATTGTGGTTTTTTTGGCCCTGGTAACGGCAACCTTGTGTTGCCAAGCTAATCTTTCTCACACTAGGTTAGGCAAAAGGAACTGCAGAATGAACTCACCAAAAGGTGCCTTCATTTTGGCAGTTTCACATCTGGTCTAGACACAGAAGAAGTTGGCATTGTGAAGCCATATTTGTAATTATTTTAGTACTGCAACTTCATGAGTACCAGTAGATGTTTTGATTTTATGGGACATAACTGACACAACTTTACAAGCCAGGGATCTGCACAAAACCTGGCTTGTCATGGACACACTCTATGGCTGTGGACTCTGCCTGAATGAGCTGCAAGTGTGAGAAAGCAAACCAGAGAGTTTTGCTTGGTGGTTGGCTCATTTGGCAGCAGACAGCCTACATCTCTGATGTGTTTCTTCTCAACAAGCCAGACAAAGTAGCCACGCAGTTGGGACATCACCCATAAGAATAGCCTTGCTGGAACAGGCCGCAGCCCAACCAGTCCAGCATTCTGTCTCACACAGTGGCTCACCATTTGCTTCAGGGTATTCCCAAGCAGATGCCTTCACCTGCTTAGGATTCCCTGGAAATGGCATTGAGAGATATCCTGCCTATCTCTCCAACCTGGAGGTTGTCCTTAGCTATCCATAATTATAGCCATTGATACCCTTGTCCTCCATGAACTTGTTTAATCCTTTCTTAAAGCTGTCAAGACTGACAGCTGTCACCACTTCTTCTGGCAGGGAGTTCCATAGACCAGTGATCCTCTGGGTGAAAAAAGTACTTTCTCTTATTTGTTTGACAACTAGCACCCAAACGTTTCATGGAGTGCCCCCTAGTTCTAGTGTTGTGTGATAGGGAAAACAGTTTTTGGGTGAGGAAGAAAAAGGGCAAAACTTGTCTTGGGACTTCTCATGCACTACAGATACATCAAAGTTTGATGAATGTTGTCTCAAAGTGCCTTCACTCAGAGATTATATTTCCTCCACAACAAGGATGGTGCAAATAAGAAAAATTAGGAGGCCAGTTCAATTAGGCCTACACACATAGCAGAATGAGACAGTACACTCTAGTATACCTACTCGAGGATGCACACAAGCAATATTGGTTTTGAATATTTTCTCCATAATACATGATCTCCAAAAACACCTTACAACCCTATCCAACCCTATCCTCTCAAGGGAAATGGTTTTAAGCATTGCTGACTTAGAGGAATTTGCTGAGCTTTAATTCTGAAAAGGGTGTATCAAAGGCTCAGAAAGCAACATTCAGAAACTTTATAAGCGGAAATGCAAGTAACAAGCAAACAAAAAATCCCACCCTTCTTTTTGGTACAGAATGACTTAGATTACTTACTTTTGCCAATAAAATTTTCTGAACTGGCTCAGAATCATCAAACACTACAAACCCAAAGTTTGGGAGTTTTCCACCAACACCTTTAGTATTGATGCGAAGTTCCATAACATTTCCAAAGCCTGTGAAAACACAGTGCAAATACAGAAGGCAAAATTTTACCATGTTTTGAGGGAAATAGCATTTAAGAATCTAGGCTTCTTTTCCCATTCCCAAAGTTTTACTTACTCATGAAGAATTCTTTCAGTTCATTCTCATCAATGTCATGTGGTAAATTCCCAACAAACAACTGGTGACTATCTGGATAACGAATCATACGACGATTATCTGATTCATTCTGATCCACATCCCCTCGGCCTGCAGTTGTTCAGAGCAGTAAGTTGACAGTATACATTTTATTTAATATGCAAAAAAATGGCAGACTTCGACGGATATCTACATTACACAATATTGTTTTCAAACTTAAAAGATATACATTAATTTTCTGATATTATTCAAGATTTATTTTCAAATTCATTTATCATGTGGTTGTGACACACTTTAAGATATTGCACAAAAAATCAGATGTATAAGTATGTTCTACCTGTGAACTAAATTTATATATTCCAATTAAACTACCAAATAGATACGTAGTCATATGTAAATAAAACCCAACCCCACTGAAATCAATGCCCAAAATCTTCGTTCTTAGTATGGTAAATGACACGAAGTGAGTCAACTGCTGGGTAAGTTCCATTGATTCAAATGGGCATACTCTTTAACTTACTATCTAAAGCAGGAGTGCCCAAACTATGTCCCGTGGACAAGATATGGCCCCCAATACAAATTTACCTAGCCCACGCCACTCCCAGAAGCAGAAGTAAAATGCGCCCGCGCACATGCAGAACACTGCCATAGGCAGGAGGAACCACGTGACCAGCCAGCGGCCAAAAATGTTTGGGCACCCTG
The DNA here is from genome assembly GCA_035047305.1 of Bradypodion pumilum. Classification (NCBI taxonomy): domain Eukaryota; kingdom Metazoa; phylum Chordata; class Lepidosauria; order Squamata; family Chamaeleonidae; genus Bradypodion; species Bradypodion pumilum. Next base: position 1,614,487 of record JAWDJD010000008.1, on the reverse strand, counting down.
GTCTAAATAATAGGATGATTTGAATCAATAGAACATATGAAGTGACTCACTATCTCCCTATTGAATTAATGGGCTTACTCGAGTGCGATTTACTGTGCTAAACAACAGGATTATTACCATTAAGACTTAAATTACTCAGGACAACTTAATTTTATTTTTTTAATAAAGGTAAAGGTTTCCCTTGCTCGAAAGCCAGTCGTATCCGACTCTAGGGTTTAGTGCTCATCTCTGTTTCAAAGCCGGAGAGCCAGCGTTGTCTGCTTCTGCAGACGTTTCCGTGGTCATGTGGCAGGCATGACTAGACACCGGAGTGCACAAAACGCTGTTTACCTTCCCACCGAAGTGGTCCCTATTTATCTACTTGCAATTTCTTGCTTTCGAACTGCTAGGCTGGCAGGAGCTGGGGACAAAGCCCATTCCGTCCTGCAGTACTTGGGAATCGAACTGCTGACCTTCTGCCTCCCAGTCAGCATCTTAGCCACTTGAGCCACTGCAGTCCACAGTGGTTTTTAATAGGTATATGTGGTTTTTAATAAGTATATGTAATCTAGATCCAAGCATATAAAGAAATATATACAATGAATAATTAATTACCACAAGATGTGATTGCCACTAACTAGAAAACTATGGTTATCTAAATATTGATCCACTACACCTAGCCAGCATGGCTGCAGGACAGTAGCAATCTAACAACATCTGGAAGGCCACAAGTGGCTCAGCACTGAATCAAATGCAGCTGTTGATAATTTATGGGGGGATGACGCCAAACTCAAAATAAATAAAGCTTTTGATTATATGCTGGGAAGAAAAATCAAGAGGTGGCAGTGTCTTTCATCAGCTCTAACACTGAGCCATGTTGTCTGCTCTATATCCAGGAGATCCTAGCTTTATATCCTTGGCATTTTCATGTAAGGCTATTAAAAGAAAAAAATAACCTTTAGAAAGCTACTGCCATTTGATTATCACAATACTATAATAGATGGACTAAGAGCCAGATACAGTACGAGGATTTTCTTACATTTCTATGATTTAGGAAGATAATTCTCTTATATCCTTGTAGAAAAGCCCCATAACAGCACTTACATTGATTTCCCCCCTTATTAACAATGCAATATGATACATTCAGAAACAAATGAAAAATACTTTTGCCATTGAAAATGAGTCACTGCAAGAGAATATGATTCCCACCCGATTTATTAAAGCAGGCTACAGAAAGATGTTTGCATGAAAGGCAATAAATGAAACCAGAGAAGGACTATGAAACAAGATGCTAATATTATATCATACTTGCTTGCCAAATGTTACATTGAAAAAAACCTTCAAAAGCAAAATCAATTCTTTGACCAAAAGTTAGGCAGAAAAACTGTACACAGCATAAGGCAGGTGAACATCAACACAGGAGGCAAGTTCTAGTATATCATTTCATATGGAGAACATTTGCATGTGTTCAAGGAAAAAACTTGGCGCATGCAAAGCCCCACTGAAAAAACGAATGCCTTTGATGGCAGTATATGATGACTTCGAAGATCCAAGATTTTTTTTCACTGTGGCAGACTTTTCATCAATGCAGACCACAATTATTCTACTTTACCATTTTGTTCATGGTTGTTGTAGTCAAGGGATGCCCAACCTTTTCAGGCTACATGCCATTCACATGGTTGAGCGTGCCGTGCCGTTCACGGGGTTCCCCCACCCACCCAAAGCAAAGTAAAACGTGCATGTGCATGCACGTTAACGCAAATGTGCACACGCGTTACGCAAATGTACATGCGTGTTTTACTTCTGCTCTCAGCAGTGAGGGTGCCATGGGCCAGATCCGTCCCATGGACCATAGTTTGGGCACCCCTGCTGTAGCCAATTCCTTTCATGTTGATTGGCCCAATGGTGGGCTTTTTCATAACTGTTTGGCCAGGTTATCCTGCTATGATAATAAAGTAGATCAGGGCGTGGCAACATACAGCTCATGGGCCGAATCCAGTCCACATTGCCAAAGCATCAGGCCCCCGCCCTCACTCCAACCGCCACTACCAGAAGCAGCTGAATTTATGGCGGCTGTGGACGTGTTTACTACTGCCGCGGATGCATTTATGGCAGTGTTTATGGCAGGGGACCACAGTCCAGCCTCCTCAACTGTCTGAGAGAGCATGACCTGGCCCCTGACTTTAAAAAGTTGCTGACCCCTGGAGGCCATACTGCCAGCGACTCAATGCTGAGTGTCAAGCGGCAGTTAACTAATCTGACAACCATGAGGACTAACAGCCTTGGATGCCAAAGTCCACAGTGAAGGGTGATGGTCTCCAAGTGGATTAAATCCCATTTGAATCCATCTTGATGAAGGGCAGCAGCTTCATCAATACTGGCCTGGGACTGATGAGGACTTTGCGTGCCAAAAGGGCTCAGGATCAGAAAGTGACTTGTGGAACTGGATCAGTGGTACAGGCATCGTGCTGCAACACGGAAGGCAGATGAAGGGCCACTGCATTATATTCTCAAGACAATCTTCATGGTACAGGTACACAGAAAGAGCCTCCTCAAAGATTGTGTTATTTCTGAACCACAATTGAGCGTACCCTGGTAATGGTAACCTTGTGTTGCCGGCTAATATTTTTCACACTAGGTCAGGCCAAAGGAACTGCAGAATGGACTCACCAAAAAGTGGCTTCGTTTTGGCAGTTTCACATCTGGCCTAGACACGGAAAAAGAAGAATAACACTACAGTATGTTTTTCCATACAGACTTGCTAGCCTGCTAGAGCATGTTCTCTGATGACATAGCCTTTGAGAGCTTATAGCTTCACAAGGTCAGTCTAAGATGAATAGCCCAGTCTTTTTTTAAAAAGCACTCAGAAATTCACTGCAAACCAAAGTAGCAGCACTAATGCTTGGAAAAAGTTTACCTGGTCTTGGTCCTCTTGATGGAAAGCCTGGCCGCTCCCTTGGACGCTGTTCACGGACACGAGGAGGCTGGGACTGGGTTTCAGGTTTTGTTTCTACTCTTTGCTGGAACAACAGAGTAGAATGTTAACCAAAGTCCAGCAGAAAGTTTAAAACCCAAAGTAACACAATTCACAAAGCAAAAAAGGCATTTTTTAATCCTCTGTACCAATCCAAGACTGTAGGCCTTGCTATTGAACTAACAAACAAGAGAGAAAGCATTCATTTCTAAACTGCATCATGCTTTTATTGGCTGGTATGAAAATAATTTCATATGATGATTTTTCAGCTGCCTGTTTTACGGTCAGTCTCATGGAAAAGCCTTCCAAGGTGAGGGCATTCTTCAACAATAAGCCATGAGGATTGATATCAGAGGGTTATCTTTCACACACAAACATACACATGTGCATGCTGTCTGCTCACTCACAGTTGGAGATAGTTGGAGATAGTGGTGAAAATACAGGTATTATTATTTTTAAATTATTAATATAGTCAAAGGGCTTTTTATCTAAAATGGGTAAAAGCTCATCTTTTATAAGTGATGCTATTTAAAAAAAAGAAAACAGAAAAGCAGAACTTGCTAAAACAAAAAAGCTTAATTTTAAAAGAAACATATGCAGGGAAGCAAATCAATTGTTTTATAAATCCACAGTGATCCAAACATATAGGATAGTGGGCTTAGTTTCACAGAATAGGGACACGGGCATCCCCCCTTTGAAGGAATAAATTAGATAAAAACTTCCTTTCTCTTTTCTTCCCTCTTGAATTTGCCCAATGTAGCACTGCTATTTTTTAACCTCTTGGTACACATTCCACCATATTCTAATCTTTATATCCTTTTCAGGACACTTATTTTAAGCTGTTAAGGACCTGAGCAAACCAAATTTCCATTCTTTCTTCCACCTCTCATTTTATTTCTTTGTCAGCTCCATAACTAATTACTAACATTCAGCATTGCATTAACTATTTTAACTTAACTATTTCAGTCTTTAGCTGACAACATGCACATTTCACCCAACTTCTTGTTACTAGTCAATCTCTACCCTCAGAGCACAAAACCTCTCAGACGATCTGTCACAATGGAAATGCGCAGCAGGATGGAAATCAATGATCAGATTTGACCATCCAGTACTTTGGTATCCTTAAACAGAAACCCAACGTCTATTACAAAATCTGTTAGTTCATGTCAACTTGGATAAACTGGCATTTAATAGCACAATAACAGGATTTATGCAGAACCTGGAGTTCTATTAGTAGCCAGACCAGACTTACTTTCCAGTTTTCTAACATGCAAATAATTTGTTCTTTTTCCCCTTTCTCTCACAACTTAAAAATGGCTTCAAGCTTTGTATGCAGAAACAGTTCAGGCTAAATCTTGTCCCCACATACTTGGTAACATACAACTACATTAAGTAGAATTTGCTTTCCCAAGTACACAGCATTCTACTAGAAATATCTCACTGATTCAGATATCTGCTTGAAAAGATATTTTTTTTTAAAATCACACACTCTCTCTTCCTCCACTCTCTCTCACTCTCTCTCACATGCACACACAGTGTAAAAAGAACCAAAATTTAAAAGAACTACTGATTCTGAGATGCCATGCTTGAACTTTGGAATGAAGCAAAATATTAACAATGGGTTTACATGGGTTCATTGAGCAGAGTATCTAACATTGCATTAAGGCTGACAAATTTAATTTAATTTAATTCTTCAATTTTTATGCCGCCCACTCGGGCGAACCTGACTCAGGGCGGCATACAAAGATGTAATTGAAAGCTGAGGTTTATTCAACATCTAAATTATTTAAATTAGGGATGACAAACATGTGGCCCTTCAGATGTTAAAACTGGAATTGCTATAATCTCTTAACATTGAATATGTTGGCAAGGGTTGACTGAGACTGCAATCCTGTAATGTCTAGAAAGCCTCTGTGTCCCCCCACTACTGGTTGAAATACTTATTCAGCTTTTATTCCTCATCAATCTCAAACAAGCACATCAAAGTTTTTAAAAGGACTATCCATATAGTATTTATGGACAGAGCAATAGAGAATACGTGCTTGAGACTAAGGTCCTGTTCAATTAAATTGCTCATGCAAAGGCACACTACATGAGCTGCTTGAGTGAAGTAGCATCCAGGACTTCCTTATTACAAGATCAGAAGTCCTGGTACTGTAGTTGGAATGGCCAATTTTTTAACTTGCAAAGTCAGACTATGTAGTGGAACAGGATTGGAGGAATATTATATCCTACCCATACTCAACATAATTCCAGCCCTCAATTTTATTCCAATCTCGCAAACATTAACTTGATTCCTTGTTCAATGAGGGCATAAACTGTTTTGTAGCTCATACCTGGTCTCCAGCATTAGTTTTAGAGTCACTAAGAAGAAAATGGTGAAGAATAATGAGGAATTGAGCTTTGATCTGTGAAGCTCCTGCTTCAAATCTCACCTCATATGATGGTTTTGGACTACCTGAAATCCCCTATTCTGCTATAAGGATAATACATTACAGAGCTCTCAAATGGATTACAAGAAACAGCACTTTATAAAAGCTAGGCAATTATAATTTGGACTAAAGGTAAAAGTCACCCTTGCTCGAAAGCCAGTCATATCCAACTCTAGGGTTCAGTGCTCATCTGTTTCATAGCCAAAGAGCCAGCGCTGTCTGCATCTGCAGACGTTTCTGTGGACATGTGGCAGGCATGCCTAGAAACCGGAGTGCACGGAATGCTATTTACCTTCCTACCGAGGTGGTCCCTATTTATCTACTTGCAATTTCTTGCTTTCGAACTGCTTGGTTGGTAGGAGCTGGGACAAAGACGGGAGCTCATTCCATCGTGCAATACTTGGGTATCGAACTGCTGTCCTGACGCCTTCCAGTCAGACACTTAACCACTTGAGTGGTTAACTACATCAAATCTACCTGTAGTTTCAAGGAGGCGGATCAAGACATGATATTCATTTGTCTATAGCTGCCTGCCTATTCTAAATGGTGTGGCTTGCTCCCATCTCTTCTTACCTGAAGCAACAAGCATCTGAAAATCAGAGGTTGATGAACTAAAGTGATCATTTTTTCTAAAGAAAGATATGAAAGAGCATCTCCATTATGGGTATTTCCGCACAATACTGTTATAGTCTTAGAAATATTTGAGATTATGAATGCTGAAATAATGGAGCTGAACACCAAAAACACCTTATCTGGCTACTGCAATAGGAAGCACAACCTCAAATGATATTCAAGATTTAAAGGCCAGCAAATATCTCTTTCCTGACACAAACACATACAAGAAATGAAGAATGTTGTCAAAGTGAGATAGACCGGGGGCGGGGAATCTTTCAAATGGAGTTCCCAACTGAAAAATCATATTACAGTAATACCTCATATAAAGTCCGCTTCATACATCATCAGATTCATACAACATCGCCTAATTCCTTGGAAAAAGTTGCCTCATACAAATTCGCAGCAACTTTGTATGAGGCATTGGGGTTTTCCCCAGGTTGCATTGTGCCTGGGCAGTATAAAAGGCAGGACACATGCGTGCATTGCTCTTGTGGGTTTTGCACAAGGCAAAGAGTGTTTAGGAGTGGTTTTGAGCGCGATTTTGGATTTTTTTGAATTTTTTGGTCAGAATTTTTAGAAGCATTCCTGGGATTTTTGCAGCATTCTTCAGGTTCTTGGACAATCAGAGTTGTTTGACAAGTTTTTGTAATGTATTTAGCCTTTAGACAATGATTTCTTAAAGTTCTGTCAGTTTCCTGTCTGTTTCCTTGACTTTGCCCTGAAGTCTGTGCTGTTACAGTACAATGTATCTCTATGGAAATTACGTTGTATGAGGCATCGTGGCAAGGATTTGGATGTTGTATGAGGCATCGCAGTTAGGATTTTGCATGGCTCATACAAAGTCCAAATCCGTATAAACTCCAAACTTGTGGAACCAAGTTTGGGCGTTGTATGAGGTATCACTGTATCTAGAGATCATCAGAAGCTGCAGACCACAATTACCGTAGTACAAGTCTACAGGTATTCTTTCTGTTAAAGAACCACACACCCACTATTTTCCTTTCCTCTTTAGATAGAGGAAACATTAATTTAAAAAGCAAATAATATCCATTAAAAAAATTGTCCTCGTAGAGTGTAGGAAAAGTACTATAACCCCATTACATTTTGCTAATGGAACTGGAAGTGCATAGCAACTGTGGCATAATCTAGCACAATTATTTTTTTCCTCTATAGGCAGACCGCCCTTCAAATTTTGAAAATGAACTGCTGCAAAGTCACATTTAGGCAAACATGTGAGTATGTTTGGGTTTGTTTTTTTAAAAAAAAGATTTGACAAACTACCTGATGGGAACTATGTGTGCTGCACTCTTAACATATTGGGGATTCATACAAATATAAAGAAAGGAGAAGTTCTCATTAATCAAATGGCTCCTAGAATACCATAACTAGATGACTTCTACTTATCTCAAATCTTCAGGCATCTTATATCACTCTACCACAATCATTCTTTTAAAAAGGGGTTACTGCTGTACTGGAAAGATATAAATCACCAACAAACATTGATAACCTGGTACAGGGTACTGGGTGACACATCAAATTGATACAGATTCATTACATGTTTTGTTAAAGGAAATCAGTTTGCAGTTGTAAATGAGGAGACAATCTAAGGTGTTCACAGACTGGTTACCTGTGAGACTGGTGCTTTAACGTGGGCTGGGATTCCAGAGGAAGAAACAGTACCACTAGGAGGCAGGTTTTTACTGGTCACTGAAGCCCAGGAGAAAGCCTGCAGGAAATGCAACAAACCTGGTCTACTGATCATGACAACCACTGCTGACATTACTAGAGGGAGTACTGCACACCATTTAAAAAACATTCTTGTTTTACTCCAAAACAGTGTCAAGATTAATATGATCATAATGCAGTACTGGCATTGTGAATGTTTTAGTTCAAGCAGTCTACTTATTTCAGAGGCTCAGAACAAAGCATGCGTTCACCAGCATAACCTCAAAGTAGTTTATTCTCTGAACAACACAGAAGCTGTACTCTTCAGAAGAGATGGCCATTAGACAAGTTAACTCTCTTTGGAAGAGCTACTACAGATAGTTCGGTGTTTAAAGAAGTGGGAAGAGGCCACAGAATAGGACACTTGCCCAAACATTACCCTTTGGGGATTCGATCCCACTCACACCTTCCAGCCTCAACCATGGCAACATTTGGTAGGTAAGGTTTCCCTTGCTCGAAAGCCAGTCGTATCTGACTCTAGGGTTCAGTGCTCATCTCTGTTTCTAAGCCGAAGAGCCAGCGCTGTCTGCTTCTGCAGATGTTTCCGTGGTCATGTGGCAGGCATGACTAGACACCGGAGCGCACAGAACGCTGTTACCTTCCCATCGAAGTGGTCCCTATTTATCTACTTGCAATTTCTTGCTTTCAAACTGCTAGGTTGGCAGGAGCTGGGACAAAGACGGGAGCTCATTCCGTCCTGCAGGACTCGGGAATCGAACTGCTGACCTTCCGCCTCCCAGTCAGTGTCTTAGCCAAGTATGCCTAACTAATCAACCTAACCAGAATCATTCCCCAAAAGGTCCAGTCCACACTTCATAATTACAATTAACTGTCTTTCAATACCAAAGTGGTATCTGTGACATTTTCCAGCTGAGGCTGGTGAACCACGTGTGATTCCAACCCTAACCACCACCAGGGCAGGGACCACCTGAGAGTCTAGATATGCTACTGAAATGTGTTGAATGCGGGACTGCGTTTAAAGACTACCCAAGAACTTTTGTTGACTGAAAATGCAATATTTGCAATACCAACTGGGATCAGTTACACTGAATGTCTTGCCACTCTTGAAACAGCTATGCTGATTCTTTGTATGTTTCCAAGCACAACTCAAACTGCTAGTTTTAAGTTTTAATACTGCATGGAACTAAAATATCTAAATAACCACAGTTTTCATTTGAGACTCATCAATTATCATCATCATATGAACCAGGGATTCCCAACCTAATGCCAGTGGGCCAGATCTGACCATGGCACCAATTCATGTGGTCCCCCACCCCTCCAAGAGCATTCGAGAAACAAAATGATTGCCCCTTTGAAGCTGTTGAGACAAAATGGACACCGGCCCTCAAAACTGACTGAGAGTGTGACCCAGCCCCTAACTTGAAAAGGTTGGGAACCCCTGATCTGAACCATTCTCTAAGAATAGGACTTCAATTGTTATCTTTGTTTGTAACATTATCTCACCAAGGAAGCTTGTTTGGAAACTCTAAATGTGGTAAAGTATACACTAGGCAAAGACCTCTAGAAAGAGCATTTAAAAGTTTTTTAAAGTGCAAAACTATACTGCATTCAGGCACTGTTGCTTGTTTTTGTTCTCCCCTTACAGGGATAATACAATATGATTATTCCTTATTGTTCTATAGTTTAGATTATTATTATTTTTACTTCTCTTCTAATCAGTGGCTAAATATTGTCACTTTGTGGTGTAAATTACATTAAATAGGTCAATTGAACCAGTAGGATTTGGTGCATCAACTTATCCTCAAGTTCTACTGATTGAATTAACTGAATTTAGGGAAGAGATGATGCACCAAATCCCCACCAAGTCAACAGGCCTACTCTAGTGTAACTTACTACACTAAGCAACAGGATTTTATCCAATACACTATAAGTTACTTTTATTTTTTTAATGCAAAGTGAAATTGTTTTCTTAAAATAAATCAAATAAAAAACTAGAGCTATTAACTAACTTCAAACTCTGATTTAGAATTTAATTTAGGAGAGAAGATGGGTTTACAGGATTGGGTTTTAACATTAGCTGCAGTTTATATCAATGCCAGTAAAAAGTCTCAACTGAAGTTGTCCAGCAAGAGAAAAGCATATATGATCACACAGTCCAGTCTGATATCTTAATCCTGTTTGAGAAGTCAATATTACATCTGCTCCTGTCCCTGGATAAGGAGTAGGAAAGATAAAAAGCATAATAGCTAAAGAGGAAAAAAGAAGATTCTAGTATTATGTATCTCAAAGCTGTAAGAATTTTTTTTCTTTTCCCCAATGTCCCCAAATGTCCTAATGAGCCTGGTTTTTTTTAAATGCATAAAGCTAGTGACACTGCTTCTCACAAGCCAGGAACTAAGGGCTGGATATATTTCATGATCATGGTATCTCCCTTGCCAGGTAAGTAGATTCATAGAAATGAATTGTTGTAACTAAAAATATTCTGCAATACGTTGGAGATATAAGCAGGATGCTGGTACCTATTTTCATTTATGGTGGAAACGTGAGGTGTTTGGAAATTGATCTTTAATTAAATGAATGAATCTTCTCTATAAAACCAAATGTGAATCCACAAATAGCACTGTTTCCCAGATTTGGAGATGTTCAATTGAAATGACAAAAAATATATATATTATAATCTTGGTAACTGCAGCAAGATTAACTGTATCAAAATTTGGAAAGTAAGATACAAGTTTCCACTTATTGAATGGTATAAAGGATTCTGGAATATAGCTATAAATGACAAATTAACATGAGATTAAAGTTTTATAAATTGTCACAAGTGAAGGAAACATGGGGAGATTTTATAGAATGTATCCTATCGAAAGAGAAAGGTCAGAGGCCAGCACATGAAACAATATATTTTGGAAGACAACTGGAGTTCAGTAACAAAACAAACAAAAAAATGAAGAAAGGATTATATATTCTAACACAGTGGTGGCCAAACTACTGTCCGCAGCACCAAACCATCTGGCCCACGCAGCCCTTGCTGCTACCAGAAGCAAAACATGTCCACACATGTGCATAACGTGCCCATGCATAACACTGCTGTAAATGCACCCGCAGCTGTCGTAAACGCGTTTACAACAGCTGCGGGCACATTTTATGGCAGAAGGGATCAAGTGACCAGCCGGCGGTGCAAAATGTTTGGCCATCCCTGTTCTAAAGGGTCCCAAAGGTGGTAAAGAACACTGTATTATTTTATATGAGTTGTTATTATTTTTGTGTATATGGATTTGTTTTTATTAATAATACTGTAATTTTAAGACTGCATATATATGGAAAACTGAATTGTGAATAGTGTATAAATCAGTTATGTTAAAGATTACCTTTCCACAACATTAGCAATTTAGTTAAATGCTATTCCATGTATTTATTAGCCTTAATATCACTTAAGAATATTTATCATTAATCTCTTGTTTAGAAATATTTATATCTTGAATATCCACTTGCACATGTAGGATAATATGACCAAAGACCATGGATGCAGAATTGTTTTAATTTGCTGACAAATAACTTCCACCTTGGTGACCTGAATAGAATTGCTGATGGATGTGAGATCTCCAAAAATGCAGATTACCACTGGATCTCACCACTGAACATTTCATGGACAAGCAGGGATTTGAACCCAGGTCTCCTGGGTTTTAATACAACACTCCATCTACAACACCAGACTGGCTCTGGACACTGAACATTCAGTGAAAAGTATATTCCTAACAGTTCTATTTGAAATTGTGGCTAGTTACAAGTCTTCATTTAATCGCATAAAGCATTTTAACCACACCAACCTTTGGTGGTTCTTGTGGTAGAGAAACTGTTTCTGTAGGTGGTGGAGAGGGAGACTTTTCTTCTAGCTCTTCAATATTTTTTTCCTCCACTTCAGGCTTCATTTCTTCAGTTTTTGATTCAGATTCCAACTCTGCTTCAGGTTCATGAGATGATTCTTCCAAGGTTTCTTCTATTCCATTGCTAGAAACATATGTACTTATATAAATGGCAATTCTATATTTATTACTGTCTAGTTCTCTCTTCTATTTTACAAACCAAGTCTATTGATTTCCTTCAGTTGCTTCCTTGGCTCCCAGGGAATGGACAAATAAATCCATTACTCTTATCCTGCTATAAAACTTAATTGCACAGTTCATACGCAGTTAAGTGTATTCACCAATATACACATCGAAAGAGACTAATTTCCTCCTAGACTAGATGCCTAAGGATTGGAACTATCTGTAAGCTTCCCTTCTCAATGACCTCATCAACTTATTTTATAATAAGTCAGTAATAATACCTAGTTACCTAGAAATAATAATTTTGTGTCAGAAATTATTCTGGGGTGAAAGGATTTTTGCTGGAGAAACTCTGCTCAGAGGACGCCTGAATGGGGCTCCTTTCATGTCCCCAAGAGCTGGGACAGAGACTGGCACTCAATCCGTCATGCAGTACCCAGGTCTCAAACTGCCGTCTTGCCAGCCTTCCAGCTAACAAAGCGAGCTTCTTAACAACTGAGCCACCACAGCCCCCTATCTAGAAATGAACAAAAAAAATAGTTTTTGTTCATTCTTTTACCTAGAAATGAACAAAAACAATAAGATATACAATGTCTCATCGATTCTACTCAGATTTGCCCAAGATACTATAAATATCACTGAAATAATGCAATTAAGCCTCACAAAACTTTTCCAGTGAAAAGTTCATTGTTCAATTACACAGCTAACCAAATATAATTCCAAACAAGAACCTGAACAAACTTTCAAACTCTTTTGATTAGAAGTTAGCCATATCTGTATCAACTGTAAACTGTGCAACTGTGTTATCATAATAAATTCCTATATTTTTAAAATTTTACGTAATGCATGCTGAGTAAAGTGTAAGCACATGAACTTGTCTTACGTTACAGCGTGATTCTCATAGTAAGTACTGCTTGTGTTCTCTTGAGTAGGCTCAGGAGATGGCTGTCTTTCTTCATGCTCTTCTTCTACTTCATCTTCTGACTCTAACACATTGAAGGAAAAAGCACTTTTAAATGTTACTTGATAAGTATTAGAAAAGGAAAACTGTAGATACCTAAAACACTGTTGACTAAACTACAGACTGAAGAAAAGGCAAAATATTATCTTTGCAGGCACACTTTACCTCACACACCTTAGGAGCTTCCCAAGTCAACATAACATGGATGATCCTATCTTACCTCCTAGTGTGGAAACAAATTATTCATAACTTTGGGCACTGTGTAGAATACTTCTGAAACTCAAATGCCAGAAACAAGGCCTCACCTGACCTCAGAGCTGTGACCACAGTCTCTGGCTGCAGTCTGTAAATGTACATGAATCATGGCATATGGGTTTATGACATCACAATTACCTAGGGCACTAGTAAACATCAGGTTTGATCATTTCTTTCAAATAAGGAAAAACAGTATCAGTTGTGATAGGCAGAGAACAGAAGGAAGGTATACGGTTTAGACAGAAATTGTTCATTTTATTTCTGTGAGAGTGTGGAACTATAGTAAAATTAAAGCCCTTTCCTGGCCATGTTAAGGTCATATGCAATGTACTATGGATGCATTCATGTGCTGTTTTAATTAATAAGCTTAATAAATGAGATGTGTGCTGGTGTTTCCAGGTCATGAATTTCTGCAAAACTGCCTTCAACTGTGTCGAATTCTCACCTTCATCTAGTTCAGCTTCAGAGTCACCAAATACTTCATCTTCGTAACGAAATATGTCATTGTGGACATAGAACTTATTTGGAACAGAACCCTGTAAACACAAACACACTGTAGCTAGAAGAAAGCTCAGCAACCTAACTTGCTCCCTAGTAATGCTTTCCACTATCCCTGAATTAGGCAATTCCTTCCCTGCTACAATAACTACACAAAATTGCAAGTTGGCATGTAAAAGTCAAAAGGAAGCATGTACTATATCAGTGATGGCGAACCTTTTAGAGACCAAGTGCCCAAGGAGGAGGAGGCGGTGGCGAGTGAGCAGGCACTGTGCATGCCCACACCCATGTGATGTCACCAGCCTGCCTCTGGCGAAATCATGTGGGTGTACCCCCCAGTGCTCCCGACCCCCCCACAGGTGTGCCCGCCTCATAGGAAGGGTGGGTGGGTGGTGTCTAGTCGACTCACCTCAACCTCCTGGGTGGGATTTCAGCCTCCCCTCTCACCTCCCCATTGACGGAGAGGGGTGGTGGGGAAGCGGCACCAGCAGAGCTGGGCTGGGCTTCCCCTCAACAGCATGCGTGCCAACAGAGAGGCCTCTGTGTGCCACCACTGTACTATATTCACTATATAAAATAAGCAGGATAATATGGCATCTGAACTTCTATAGAGAAAAACAGCAACTCCTGGAGATATTACAAAGAAGACCTGTGGTTAACAGTCTGGCAGAACTAACGCTGAAAGAAATCCAGGAATGAACACTTCCAACTATGGGCAGTCAAAAATGTTTACTCTAAGAAAATTACCAAAGCAAGGACAATAATCTTTGGTCAATTTAAGGGCCCATGTAATTCTGCTACTTGAACAAAGCTATGAAAGGTGATTGCTTACTTCTGGAGCCAGCACAAAGGTCTGCATAAATTTCCTCATTGGCTGTCCATTGTTTGTCAATTCCCCCATGACTTGCACAACCACTCCATCATTCAGGGTTGCATGGGCATCCACATGGCGAATCTTGGTACGGCATTCACTGAATTGCAGGGACATTACCTTCTTGTGTATGTCCTAAACACAAAAATGTTGAAGAAACACAAATCTTATGGAGATTTGATTTTATATACACATTTAAGTAGAAAAATCAGCCCTGGAGCTGCCGTGCCACCGCTTTTTCCAATACCTTCCCCAAAAAGGGAAGGTTAGAAACAGGTCTGAAGTTGGCCAATACTGCTTTAATTTGAGAGAAACACATACATTACCTAGCTTGAGAGATCAGCTTTAAGCCTTCTGTTGTTAATCCTAAACTAAATGTGGGAGCACAGAAATCTTCTACTCTTCTCCCATCTATACAAGCTAGTTGATCCATTTCTGTTACGGTGATTAGCTTATAGCTCTTGAGAACATACCAACCACTGACATATGATGGTCAAAACATTTTACAAAAGTTTGCTAGTCTTTCTACACCTTAATTATATATCCCTTGATGTTTGGGGCTCATCCAGCCTTTCGGCTACAGTACTTGTGCTTAACTAGAAACACAATATCCAGACTTTTATTAATCCAGACAAATAGCCATTACTCAAAATCATGGAATGTTTTAAAAAGTGACTGATTTCAGGGGAAAAATACATTTGATCTTTGGTACCTACAGCTTGGCCATACACTGCTTCTTGAGGTTTGCCACTAGCATCCAGCCCACCGTGGACATAAGAAGAATTTCTGCCATAGAACCTGAAAGACATTGAAGTATGGGGTTTAGGAGAGAAAAATAAGAGCATATTTTAAAGCATCTTCCTTTCCAAAAATGCTTTCTAATATCTGTCAAGCTTTTTAAAACAATTAGTTCAAGACATTTCAGTCACCTGTTAGATATTTTCAAGAGTTTAAACGTCCAATAACATTCTCAAAGCAGAGGATTTCAAATACATTTTAATACAGCAAAAGGGCAATACCCCCCAAAAAAATTATTGATTTGAAGAACTGGTAAATTTATGCAAAACCAAGACCATTTTTCAACACTTGTAAGAAAACATGCTCGCACAATACAATGTATTAAGAGTCTGTGCAGGCAAATCTCCAAGGGAACATCTTCTCTTCAATAGTATAGCTATGTTTGCATGGCATCCATAAGAGCTAGAATTCTGGAAAATCATAACTTAATGTTCTCAATGTGCCAACCAATTTTTCTCATTTGTTCTTCTATCTAGCATAAAAACTTTTTTTAAAAAAACGGAGTTAAGCAGGAGGCAAAATCTTGGTATTAATCCAAGCTGGGCTATCCAAAATAAGTTAGATATCAGAAACTATCTGCAAACCTTGGTTGTTGTCTACTGGAGAGAATGATGAACCAGAAGTCCCAGTTTAGACATGACACTAAGATTTTGTTCCTCTTTCACTTCTGGTTTCCTGAGTACCATAGATAATCAGATGTTTCTCAACTAACAGCAATCATACAATGCATAGTGGCATTGCTTGTTAACAATAGGCCAAGATTCTCTAAAATTGTAATGTATCTTTATATGTTAACACAACCTATATCAGGGTAATTGAATGAATAGACATAACCAATGTAACATGTGTATTTAGGCCAGGGGTTCCTAACCTAAGGTCCATGGGCACATCCGGCCTGTTGCACCATTTCATGTGGCCCCTACCCCTCCAAGGGCATTCAAGAAACAGAATGGCCACTCCTTTGAAGCTGTTGGGACAAAATGGCTGCCCCCAACGTGCAGGCAGAGCAAAATGGCGGTCCAGCCCTTGAAGCTGACTGAGAGGGCATGACCTGGCCCCTGGCTTGAAAAGGTTGGGAACCTCTGATTTAAACAAATGACAATTCTCTATGAGCACTAGGATTGTGAGTACCTTACAATTTCTGTTCACTTAGAGTCTTAGATGAAGGAAGATCATGGCTTGTGAAGTAAGTACTGTACTATCTTGTTCAGTTACATTCATCAAAACAATTTGCTACAAGTGTTTCCGTTAATGTTAGCCCCTCACTGCTTCTGACTTTTTGCTTTATTATATAAATGTTATGTTTTGACAGTATATTTTCTATTATATTTACTTGCTTAACTACTGGTCACCAATCTCAATAAAGAGATTGACTGACTGACCATAAAAACTTCAAACATTTATTAAAAAGAATCCATAGTTGTGGATTTATAGACCTGTGCTGCTCCTTCTGGGGTTAGTCTCAGACATCAAATGTTGTGATTTGTCAGCATCTTATTAAACTGCTTTACTCTTGAAAAGGGAAATTGGGGAACCAGAGGAAAAATTAAGGAATTACTTATCATGTGGAGAAAGCAGACTATTCGTATAATTTGAAAAGTCGTTATCATCTAATGAAATTAACAGATGACTCAAACCAGAAAAAAGCAAAAGAAGCTACCATATATACTCGAGTATAAATCGATCATAATATGTCGAGGTACCTATTTTGGGTCTCTAAAACTAGGAAAATAGATTGACCCGAGTATAAGTCGGGGGTGGAAAATGCAGCAGCTGCTAGTGAGTTTCAATAATAATAAAAAAACATGAAAACACTGCAAAGTTAATTAATTTAAACATAAACTGTATTTGCACCACCAACCAGTGGTGGCGCTGCAGAGAAAATGGGCGGGCAGGCCAATTGCACTGAGACAGGAAGCGATGCTCTAGCCTAACCTCTTGCTCTCACTGCAAGCAGGCTTTCCCCCTCCATTTTGACCACATGGAACAGGGACAAAGACACAAGGTAAGTGAAACCCTGTCTTTTTATGTACAGGTTTAGTTTCCCACTGAAATGCATTGGAAACAAACAAACAAACAGAAAAGCTTCAGAATACAAGAAATTGATTTCCAATGCATTTAAATGGGAAATTTCAGTTTGCGCCCTCTTGTAGCCACCTATGGTAATGGCCCGCTGATCATATGTTTTTCTCCCTCCCCCTCTCCTGAAGCCGAAAGCCCCTTTTAAGGTCCTGAACTGCACTGAATCCAGCACGGTTTTCGGACCCTCATGGTTGACCAGTGTATAAGTTGAGTCATCTTTTTGGACCTCATTTTGGGGGCTAAAAAACTTGACTTATACTCGAGTATATACGGTACTTTGCATGCAGTTATTAGACAGTATCTGATCAAGTACTGATACTGCTGACTGGCAGTTCCTTGAGACACCCTGGTGATCTATCATTGATGTACTAATTTATCCTGCTTAGTCTCCCAAATTAGACAAAATTGAATAAGATCAGAGTGGTGCATATGAGAGAGAGTAAAAACATATGCTGCGGAGACATCATCACATGCCTGTTTCTGACTCATCTGGACCATTCAAACGCAGCTTCTACCCAAAATTTTAATTTATTTCAGTATTCAAGATTTAAGAGAAAAAGGAAAACTATTTGGAAGACTGGAATAAAGAGGGATAAAAATTTAATCAACATATTATGACACTTCAACAGAAATTCATTTGTAAATAACCTGCAACTTATATCCCCCAAACAAAATAGGCAAACATTAACACATTAACACACCAACTCTATACCCTGTGTCTACCCTTAGAAACTACTTTTTAACCAATAGCAATATTTGGAATTCAGCCATGACTGAAGTAACAACACTGGCTCTACCACCAACTCCTTTCTGTGTGAAATAAAACATAGGCAAGATTTCTTAAATCAAAACGTCTCTATCAAAACCCTCTCCTTATACATTTACTTCCTTTGCCTGTCATTTTTGGATGACAGCCTCCATCAGAACTGTGTCTACAATTCTGTCAGAAGCACTGGAGCTTTCTTACAACAGGCGAAAATGATTAAATTGATCTCTCTTTGTGTATTTAGGTTGGGAGAGAATAAGTAGCACTTTATTAACAACTGAATAAAATAATTAAGGTGCCTCATAAAGCAAAAATGCTTCTGATCAAAAATATGTTAGAAGGACAGATGAATTGGCTCAGGCTCCAGGATGCTACCTGCCCAGTTAGAACATAAACATCCTCAAACTTTAGAGGAAACCCTTTCCATTCTTTCAACTTACCAATTTTGCTCACTTAATATTGCAGGCTACTCACCCATTGTCATTTTCTTCCTCTTTTTAAAGGAAAGCCATAATTCTCAACCTGTGGGTCGTGGGCCAGATGCGGGTCATATGCGGCCTGTGGCACCATTTCATGTGGCCTCCCCACCGCCTCCACCACACCAGGAAGTGCCATGCGATGGAAGAAGGGCAAAATGGCCATCCGGCCCCCAAAACTGTTTGAGGGAGTGTGACCTGGCCCCCGGCTTCAAAAGGTTGAGAACGCCTGGCCTAAGCACTAATATTTCAGTCTGGCCAGGTTATCCTGCTATGGTAATAGTGTAGACCATACTGCCAGCGACTCAATGCCAATCATCAGGTGGCGGTTAACTAACCAGACAATCCTGAGGACTACCGGCCTTGGATGCCGAAGTCCACAGGGAAGGGTGATGGTCCTCAAGTGGATTAAATCCCGCTTGAATCCATCCTGATTGAGGGCAGCAGCTTGATCAATACTGGTCTGGGGCTGAGGAGGACTTTGCGTGCCAAAAGGGCTCAGGACCAGAAAGTGACTTGTGGAACCGGATCAGTAGTATGGGTGACACACTGAAATGCAGAAGGCAAATGGTAGGCCGCTGCATTATATTGTCCCTAGGACAATCTTCATGGCTGATCACCATAATGATTGCCAATATTCGGGATCGGATACGGCACTTGAAGAAAAAGAAGCACAAATAACACATTTCACTCTTACCCACAACAGTGCTGACCAACTGCTGCCCATTTCCAATGCTTTCTCTTGAATTTTTACCCTCCTCCTATCAAGACACAGGTCTATTATAAATCTTAACCATCAGTATGTCTTTTTCAAAAAGGCACACAATCTTTGCAGTCAAGAAGACAAAAACAAGGTAAAATAGTATTTTGCAATCTACTCTCATTTTATTCTTGCAACGCTTAGAAAGCATTTAGTTAAAAGCAGAATTCAGTGTGTTCTTAATGGTTTCTAAGTCAACAGTTATGGGGGGGGAATATTACAGTTTTATTACAGTTTTTATTACAACATGCTTTAAAGTTAGCTGAAAACCAGTCCTAGAGAAACACAACAGATACCTCCCATTGGCTGACATGATTATAACATCATTTTAGCATTATCCACTGCTGATCAATCTGTAGACACTTGTTGGGTTCTCACTCTCCTACTGACCTTTCTGATAGCATTGCTGACTTCTCTCCGCTGAGCAAGGTAGAAGTCTAAACCAGAGTTCTTTTCCTCTTATCACTGTTACTGAATTGGAAGCATAATCTATTGTATTTTATGCTATTGTGCTTTGTTATGTAGTAATGATGGATGTATTGTGATTTTTGTTAGCCGCCCTGAGTTGTTTGGTCGAGTGGGCGGCATACAAGTCCAATAAATGAAATGAAATTATCTACCCTAGTCCATTCCAATCAACCCATGTTCTTTGTAGCCCACAGAAAATTGGCTTGACATAGCCTTGATGCTGGGAAAGGTGGAGGGCAAAAGAAGAAGGGGGTGGCCAGAGATGAGATGGCTAGATGGCATTGTAGACACAATGGGCACAGAGCTGGGTGGGCTGAGGAGGATGGTGGAGGACAGGGGTGCCTGGAGGGCAATGGTCCATAGGGTCGTAAAGGGTCGGAATCGACTGTGCGACTGAACAACAACAAAGTATGTTTTTAAGCAAGCAAATATTGATCTGCATATTTCAGTGAGAGGTTTGTGAATCAATTTGTGTTCTTTCCCTCACTTCTATTTCTACAAATTTTAGAAAGGATAGAGTGAGTGGCAAAAGGCAAGGAAGAACGCAAAGAATAGGAAAAGGAAAAGGAAAGGATAATAAAAACTATGGAGTGTCATGGTTGGAATGTTGGACTGGGGATGTGGGAGAACCAGGTACTAATGTCTGTTGTGCCATGAAATTTACCAGGTGATCTGAACCAGGTACTCTTACCTCACAAGGTTGTGGTGGGGGAGGGCAACATGAATGCTGTTCTGTGCTCACTGGATAAAAGGGAGGTATGAATGTAAGCAAATCAATATGGAAAACAATTCAAGAAAGCTCTAGAAAGAGACGGGCAAATACTGGTTCTTCCAGTGCTGTTGGACTCTTCTTGCAAGCGCAGACAGCAACGAAGTTTGATCAGAGCTGTAGACCGGTCTGAAGGCAAACAGTCTGCCTTTCTCTACAGCAGAAAAGGACTTTTGGCATTCTAGTCGTTGTTAGTAACAAGATGTGCTAATAATGTTTGAGAGATTTTTAAACCTTAACGTTGTTTCTGTCTCTTCTGCGGATTGGTCCAGAGGGCAGACCCTTATTGCTGATACTATTCTGTTAGTTGCACAACAACAAAAATCCATGCGGTCCTTCCATGAACGTATAGGGGACAGCAATCTGCCATGCTTATATCAACAGGCTGAACTATGAACGTGCAAATATAATACTGTACTGTGGTACCCCACAGTTCAATTGTTAGGAGTAATGGACAATCAAGCAGCATGACTGACTCTTGAACAGATACTGTTAGAGTAAAATCATCATAAAATAATGCCACCAACTTACATAGTGAATATAAAACGACACTGTAATTGAAGTTAGCAAACATTATTCAGAGATTAGAAGCAACAGGGACTTTACTATATAAATAACATACATATTTAAAAGACGCTGATGTCATATTGCAGTAAACCACCAGAGAAACACACACACAAAATGTGTGTCTATTACAATCACAAATTCAGCATTAATCTACAGAATCAGATTCAACCGATTATAAAGAAAATGAAAGATAAATTACATGGGAGTATAAAGCCAAACTATTAAGAGTGCAGAAGAGTGCAGAAGGTATGAATACTTTTAGAAATTACCTGTGTAAGAAATCTGGTGCTTTATTTAGCAGGGTATAATACTGCCTCACGAACTCCCGCCCTACAAGTAGCGGACTTGGCTTCTCCATCACCATTTCTTTGGTACACAAAGTCAAGGCTATAATGTAAGAAAATAAATACACCATAAGAAAACTTCAGAATAGCCAGTTTTAAGTGGAACAGAAAAAGGGTTAGCTCCTGTTTAGCTAACAGCATACTTTTAAAAAATGGACAGATATTTGGACCTTATTTAGTGTCGGGCTCTTAATCATAATTTTTCTGCAGGCAGGAGGGTTAGTCACTTAAAACAAGAAGTGAATTCACAGCTACTTGCAGTAAGTTTCATCAAGTTCCATGAAATTTACTCCAAAATAAGTGAACATTGGTTTATGAAGAACTGTTTGGGAATCCTATCAAATTCGTGCAAGTCCCTTTAAAGTGAGCATACGCAGTTTTGGATTGTTAATTTATATTGTATATAAAATTGTATATAAAGAGTTAAGATCTCTTCAGCAAAAATTCAAAGATATATGGCTTATAATAATCATAAATTTTAGAAAATACACTAAGCCTTACAAAAAAAATATAGACACTAAAAGAAGTATTAAGTTTTATTAGTTCACTTCATGATCATGGTTGTGATTATTTTCAAATACAAAATGGACACACACATTGCTGTTCTGCAATGCAAAGAAAATCTCAACTCCTTGATAACTCTTCCAGGAAATATTTGATAGGGTTCATTGGGGAAAGAAGCAAAAATATAACAGTCAATATCATAAAACCTTCGTATATGTAAAGTGTATGGTAATTGAGTATGGAATAACATGTACAGTTCTTTACAACCGTACTATAGGGCTAAAAAGAAACTAAATGGCGAAAACCAGAAGTATTGTGGGATTGAAGTACCCTACTAAGTGTATTAAAGCATCAGGAATTTCTTAAATTTGGAAAAGTAATAATAAGCTCAGCAATACATGAATTAAACTTAGTACTATCAGAAGAGAACCAAAACTTCGGAAGTATAACCGTGTGGACTAGAGGATATACAAGTTTAACATGGTATTAAATGAAATGGTGAGTTACAAACCATGACCACTCCATGCCTCCACTGATTAAACTTGATGCCACAGCAGAAGACTCCAACTAACCAAGCAGCCAATCCTAGAACCATCAGAGGAGTGTAACACGCAAAAGAGGGAGAGAGAAGAAGACA
Source organism: Bradypodion pumilum (assembly GCA_035047305.1). NCBI lineage: Eukaryota > Metazoa > Chordata > Lepidosauria > Squamata > Chamaeleonidae > Bradypodion > Bradypodion pumilum. The sequence continues at coordinate 1,591,999 of JAWDJD010000008.1, read as the reverse complement.
GTGTAGGCATCTGTTGTTGTACACCAGGGCTGCCCACACTACAGCTCCGGGGCCGGATCTGCCCCCCGACACCAATTCATCCAGCCAACAAAGCCCTTGTCGCTCCTGGAAGTGGAAGTAAAATGCATTTACTTCCACTTCTGGGAGCGACGAGGCTTCGTGGGCCAGATGAAATGTCGTCATCTGGATCTAGCCCCCGGGCCATAGTGATGAGCCCCCTGAACCACGTGACCAGCCCACGGCCCAAAAAGTTTGGGCACTTCTGTTGTACACCAATCAGATGACCTAGTAAATAGGAACCACATCGGTGGGAAGGTAACAGCGTTCCGTGCGCTCCGGTGTCTAGTCATGCCTGCCACATGACCACGGAAACGTCTGCAGAAGCAGACAGCGCTGGCTCTTCGGCTTAAAAACAGAGATGAACACTGCACCCTAGAGTTACACCAGCATTACTTTTTAATTGAATTTCAAGTACATTACTGTATGTGAGTTTTAGGAAACACTTTCTAGCCTTTAAAAATTGTTTCACAAAATAAATAACATTAATATACAATGTGCATTAAACTGAATTACAGAATGATACAATGCTAGTCAGAATTAAAATCAAAGCTGTAACTGATTTAGTTCATGGAAAGCACATATACATGCAATTCTTCAGCCAGATGAACATTAATATCCTAGCAGTGTTCAGTACCTTCGTTCTCTCCTGTCGTGAATATAAGGAAGATATACGGAGTTATCCTATCATGACTTGATACCCTAAGTTTAAAGTATTTCAATTAAAAATAAATTCTATTTTTAAGCATAACATTCAAACCACACTAACAATACAATCCTGTATATGTCTATACAAAGAAGAAATTTCTACTAATTGAAAACAACTTATTGCCACATAAGTGAAATAGTACTTCAGCCTCAGTTTATTTGAGATAGGATAATCAATATTTATATCCCTGTGTGGGACTGCAGTGGCTCAAGTGGCTAAAACACTGACTGGGAGGAGAAAGGTCAGCAGTTCGATTCCCGAGTGCTGCAGGACGGAATGAGCTCCCGTCTTTGTCCCAGCTCCTGCCAACCTAGCAGTGCGAAAGCAAGAAATTGCAAGTAGATAAATAGGGACCACTTCGGTGGGAAGTCAACAGCGTTCCGTGCGCTCCGGTGTCTAGTCATGCCTGCCACATGACCACGGAAACGTCTGCAGAAGCAGACAGCGCTGGCTCTTCGGCTTAGAAACAGAGATGAGCACTGCACCCTACAGTCGGATACAACTGGCTTTCGAGCAAGGGAAACCTTTACCTTTACTATATCCCTGTACTTACTATCGAAAAACATGTCCCCATATGAAGTTAGACCAGTTTTTAAAATTATTTATAAAGAAAGAATGGTAAAAATTTGACTGATTAAGGACAATGAAAATTTCCCAACAAAATGATTTCTGGAAAACCATATGATTAGGTCTCGTGCAATGATCATAATGAGGATTGTTGTGGGAACCATAATTGAGACACTTTATCTTTATGATCTTACTTGACTGAATTCTAGGCTCAGAACCATGAAAAGAGCACCTTAATACTATTTGCCTACCTATTATACTTACCATCTGAAATTCCAACCAAAATTTCTAAAAGGAATGGTTACATTATTATCTAAACAGAGATGCAAAGAGTAAGAACCTGATATTGTTAACAGAGAACCAGGAAGGAAGAAATCATGCATTTAAATCAGAGGTTCGCAACATGACCCCCAAGGCCGGACCCGAACCCTGACGCTGTTCCTTACGGCCCACGGCAACGACCCCAGAAGCGGCAGCGCAAACGCACCTGCCAAGGTTTACGGCAGCGTTTGCAGCAGGGGGAAACCATGTGCCCAGCCCTCTCAGCTATCTGAGGGGAAGTTGTCCGGACCGTGGCACAAAAACCTTCCAAAACCCTGATTTAAATGATTGGTGGTGTGCTAGATATCCTTCCTTTGGGGCAGAAAAGTTTCTTGGCAAAGCCCAAATGGCCCACTTCTCTGAATAACTATTATCAATGTCTCTTACGTTGCAAGTAAGCTCTCTGTTAGTAAATCTTAGATTTTCTTTTGTTGTTACCATTGTCACAGTTGTTCACAAACTGTGTTCTGTTTTGCCTTGCAAGAAAGAGATAACACACAGGCTTCCAGTGCAACTCTCCACAGAAGAGAGCCAATATTATTTTTGTGATTATGCCTACCAAAAGAGAAGATTGAGCACCATAGCACTAGAGTTGCACCCAACATGATCGCTCTTGCTTAAAACCACATAATGATTAGGTGCATCCAGACCATGTTTATTGCAGCTCCTAACCAACACTCATTACTATTCCTGGGTTTTGTATTCTTCATTGGCAGCATCCCAAGAGATGCAGGTTCAAGGTGTTCCCTATCTCTAGAAAAGAGGTGGCTCAGTGGTTAAGAAGCTCACCTTGTTAGCTGGAAGGCTGGCAAGTCAGCAGTTCGAAATCTGGGTACTGCATGACGAAATGAGCACCCTTCTCGGTTCCAGCCCTTGGGGACATGAAAGGAGCCTCTTTTGGGCATTCCCTGAACAAAGTTTCTCCTGTAATCCTTTCAATCCAAAAAAAATTCTGACACAAAATTATTATACTTACACAGTCAACTAGTAGCCATATTTGAAAAATGGTCTGTTAAGACTGTTGGGAACATGATTGCACAAGTATAGTAAATCAGCATGAGAAAGTCCTACGCTATAGTATATGGCACTTGGTCAGGAATGTGAATGGCAACCTGTAGCATGTGAGAGCCATGCAACTGGCCAATATGTAATGTTTCTTTCGGAGCATTTTGTGTAGACTTCATACAGCTTTTTCTAGTGGAAGATGACAACTAGAGTTCAAACCTGTATTGTCATACAGGGACAAGTATCCTCAAGTAACTGTCTTGTTTCTGGAATGTTTGGGTGTATCTGTGAGGTAGTACCTGGAGGATGACAAATACTCCTTCTCCTAGTAAAGGTTTCCCTTGCTCGAAAGCCAGTTGTATCCGACTCTAGGGTTCAGTGCTCATCTCTGTTTCAAAGCCGAAGAGCCAGCGTTGTCTGCTTCTGCAGATATTTCCATGGTCATGTGGCAGACATGACTAGACACTGGGGCGCACGGAATACTGTATTGTTAAATGGCTACAGCTCCTCTGCAAAGACTCTAGTCCTGCCTGCTTCTTCTAACCTTAAGAAATGACCGTTAGCTCTCAGGCATGCAAAAGCTAACGTTGGCCCTTATTCTACCACTCCTTAGGTAAGGTTTTCACTTCCTGCACTTGTTTTCCATCTCAGTGGTCTACTTCTAGAGCCAACAAGTGGTTTACTGAATGTACAGTTCTGCGGGTATGTTTGCAACTTGTCGTTATTAAAGGGCCTGCAGTCCAGCCTGAAGGCCTTGAACCTCTATACCCGAATAAATGTTCACAGCCAGCAAACTGGACTCTGACTCTGGGATTTCAGAATAATTTGGCTGCCCACTATGGTGCACAACATAATGAAAGGCAGGACTTTACTCTGGTGACGGAGGCTTCTTTGCATCTGTGACACTGAAATTGTTGCCACACAAATATTATGGAGAAGTGCATACATCGCCTTGCAAAGGTAGTGTGCACTCACATGAACACACCTGGATGAACAAAGGAAGTGTGCCATTTAAAACTCTTCTAATGTAGAATGGAGAATAAATAATTTTTTTCCATTATGCTATCAACCAGATCTGCATATTTTCTTAAAAACCAGTTGCTCATTATTGCATACAGTAGTCAGATTATGAAATAATAATTTTAAACACTAAATACTTATTCAAAAGCAGGAGGTGGGGGTGGGTTTCACTAGCAGCAACCTTGGACAGAAATAAATAACTGCTGTTTTCATCTCTGTAAAATGAAAGTTAGCATAGAACAAAGGCTATCAAACAGGAAAAGGGTACTTTAAACCTCAACCTCTGAATGCATATCAGAGAGTAAACAAAACAATGACGATTTTCTTTACTCTCTGATATGCCTTCACAGACTAACACGACTACCACTTTAAAAGCCTCTGCAAGCTACACTTTCACCGCCCCATGCAATTCTGGTCTCCCTCACAAGGTAGTTTTAAGGATTAAGTAAAGGTAAAGGTTTCCCTTGCTCGAAAGCCAGTCGTATCTGACTCTAGGGTGCAGTGCTCATCTGTTTCAAAGCCGAAGAGCCAGCGCTGTCTGCTTCTGCAGACGTTTCCGTGGTCATGTGGCAAGCATGACTAGACACCAGAGTGCGTGGAACACTGTTTCCTTCCCACCAAAGTGGTCCCTATTTATCTACTTGCAATTTCTGGCTTTCAAACTGCTAGGTTGGCAGGAGCTGGGACGAAGACGGGAGCTCATTTCCATCTTGCAGTACTCTGGAATCGAACTGCTGACCTTCTGCTTCCCAGTCAGCATCTTAGCCACTTGAGCCACTGCAGTCCTGTTTTAAGGATTAGGTAAACATAAAGTTTGCCCTTGCTCAAAAGCCAGTAGTATCCGACTCTAGGGTTCGGTGCTTATCTGTTTATAGCTAATGAGCCAGCGCTGTCTGCTGTTTGCAGACGTTTCCGTTGTCATATAGGAGGCATGACTAGACGCAGGAGTGCACGGAACGCAGTTACCTTCCCACCGATGTACCACCTCTTTATCTACTTGCAATTTCTGGCTTTCAAACTGCTAGGTTGGCAGGAGCTGGGACGAAGACGGGAGCTCATTTCCGTCTTGCAGTACTCTGGAATCGAACTGCTGACCTTCTGCTTCCCAGTCTGCGTCTTAGCCTCTTGAGCCACTGCAGTCCCACACAGTGGTTTTGAACAAGTATATGTGGTTTTTAATAGGTATATGTAATATGGGAAGGAAAGCGGTATAGAAATCTAAGCAATAAATAAATAAATAAGTAAGTAAATAAATAAAAATCTAGATCCAAGCACATAAAGAAATCTATATAGGCAGGAGCTGGGACAGAGGACGGGAGCTCACTCCGTCATGCAACGCTCGATCAGGGTTACAACGCGGGCAAGGGCCGGGAGGCAAATACTGTACCCCATTGCTCACACCCTCAGGTGAACTCCAGGGTGGGCTGCAACCTACAAGGGGCTGCTTGTTAGCAATTCTAGCCATCACACTTCTATACCGCCCCGAACCTCATTTTACCAACCTCGGGAGGAAGGAAGGCTGAGTCAACCTTGAGTCCCGTCAGGATCGAACTCACAACGTTCTGGCTGCTGTACAACCTTTACAGACCATTAAGTCGGCCTACGGGGTTGCTGATAGCAGAGCCACCCCTGGCAGCCCTTTCTCTTGAGGAAAAGAGCCTCGGTGGAGAACCTTACGCAGAGCTCGCAGGAGGGCCCCCTCCCTCCCCCCCCCGTAGGAAGGAATGAGGAGCAGCCGCGGGTGGGGTGGGAGGGTAAGAGGCCCTCTCCGTCCTCCACCCGTCCCGTTACCCACCTCAGACGCTCTCCTCGTTCCCAGGATCCGGTAGGCTCGCTCCCGGCCAAAGGCGCGGGGAGGAGCGACTGGTGCTGCTGCTGCTCCGCGTCCCTCCCTCGCTCAGACTGCTTTGGGGCGGAACCGGAAGTCGTCTCCGCCGCGCGCGCGCGCGCTCCCCCGTGTGTCTGGAGCAGGCGCGCAGGCGCACAAGCTAACTGGAAGCCCACGGTGGGCAGCGCCAGGGTCACCGCCTTGGCCAATGGACTAGAAGGACACTTTTTTTTTAATGTTGGCGGGCCAATAGGCAGCTTTCATTTCGAGCCGGACGTTCTGGTTGGTCACCGCTCTCTTTCCTCCTCCTCCCCCCCTCTTCTACCTTTGTGGTTTGGCCCCGCCCCTTGTGGTCCAGCCAGATCTCTGGGACAAACAGCCGCAGGCAATCAAGAGCGGCTTCGAACTGGTGACGTTTCGTTTCGAACGTCGCCTTTGATCGTCTTCCCGCGAGACGCGTTTTTCTACAGCAGCAGCAGCAGTTCGAGCCCAGCCTCCTCCTGAGGTTCCTTTCCCACTTCCTCCAGTTACATTCTCCACCTTTCCCAGCACCAAGGCTTTCTCAAGTGAGTCCTCCCTTCTCGTTTGATGTCCAAAGTACTTTGAAAGGTGGAGGGCAAGAGAAGAAGGGGGCGTCCAAAGATGAGATGGATAGATGGCATTGTGGACGCAATGGGCACAGAGCTGGGCGGGCTGAGGAGGAGGATGGAGGACAGAGGCGCCTGGAGGAAAATGGTCCATGGGGTCGCAAAGGGTCGGGAATCGACTGTGCGACTGAACAACAACAACAACCAGTTACATTACAAGCCAAATGTCCCATGGAGGACATGGAGTTTTGGAAGCATTGCAGACACTGTGCCTTTAAAGGTCTAAATAGAAATAAAATAAAGTAATTAACTTTATTTTTAACGATACCACCCTAATGGCAGAAAGTGAAGAAGACCTAAAGAACCTCTTGATTGGATTGAAGGAGGAAAGTGCAAAAGCTGGCTTGAGACTCAATATCAAGAAAACCAAGATAATGGCAACAGGTCCGATCAGTCCCTGGGGAAGAAGTAGAAAGGTAAAGGTAAAGGTTTCCCATGCTCGAAAGCCAGCCGTATCTAACTCTAGGGTGCAGTGTTCATCTCTGTTTCAAAGCCGGAGAGCCAGCGTTGTCTGCTTCTGCAGACGTTTCCGTGGTCATGTGGCAGGCATGACTAGACACCGGAGCGCACGGAGCGCTGTTTACCTTCCCACCGAAGTGGTCCCCATTTATCTACTTGCAATTTCTTGCTTTCGAACTGCTAGGTTGGCAGGAGCTGGGACAAAGACGGGAGCTCATTCCGTCCTGCAGTACTCGGGAATCGAACTGCTGACCTTTCTCCTCCCAGTCAGTGTTTTAGCCACTTCAGCCACTGCAGTCCCTAAGAAGTAGAAGCAGTGACAGATTTTACTTTCCTACGATCTAAGATCACTGCAGATGGCGAATGTAGCCATGAAATAAAAAGATGACTGATTCTGGGGAGACAAGCTATGAGAAACCTGGGGAATATAGTGAAAAGCAGAGACATCACCTTGAAAACAAAAATTCTCATAGTCAAAGCAATGGTATTCCCAGTGGCAATGTATGGGTGTGAAAGCTGGACCATTAGGAAGGCTGAGTGCAGAAGAATAGATGCCTTTGAGATGTGGTGTTGGAGGAGAGTCCTGAGAGTCGCGTGGACAGCAAAAAGAACAAATGGGTCAATACTGGAAGAAATCAACCCTGACTGTTCATTGGAGGGGCAAATAGTGAAGATGAAGTACTTTGGATGTCAAATGAGAAGGGAGGATTCACTTGAGAAGGCCTTGATGCTGGGAAAGGTGGAGGGCAAGAGAAGAAGGGGGGCGTCCAAAGATGAGATGGATAGATGGTATTGTGGACACAATGGGCACAGAGCTTGGCGGGCTGAGGAGGAGGATGGAGGACAGAGATGCCTGGAGGAAAATGGTCCATGGGGTCGCAAAGGGTCGGAATCGACTGTGCGACTGAACAACAACTAATTTTAGTAAATAAAGACAGCAGAAATAAGATATATACATATACTGGGCACCGATCTCAAAGGTTTGCATATTAATCAAGGTTTTCTGGGACATTATCAAATTTTCTACATCACAACTAACAGGTTGTTATATGCTGCAATTTCCCACTCTACTCTTACAGAAACAAACCGGAGAAGGATGGTCAGTGACTCTCATCCATAACCTCAGGCCACCTCACAGAACAAAGGAAGGACTTGGTTGCGCTCTGCCTGGGTCACTCGCACCATGGTCAACTTTCACACAGCATGGTCAATAGGTGCTAGCTGTGTCTGAAGGGTGAACTCATTATCAAATGTGTAATGCATCCATCTATTTGCAAACCAACAGCAAATATGAATACCAATCACGGATCATCTGTTATGCTAGCCAACCGTTGTGTGCAATATATGCCTGATGTGTATAAACTGATGCCATGAAGTCTCACTCACGTCTGACTGAAGTGGGCTTTATCCCCGAAAGCTAACATTAAAATACAGCAGTTAGTCTTTAAGGTGCCAGAAACTTTTTGTCATTTTGTTTTGTTTACTCTCTTATATTCCATAGGTTCCCACAAATTCCACAGGAGAGACGAGGCACTTAATCCTTACATTTAATTACACTATTATAAGTAATAATAATTGCTAATTAAATGATTGTATCACAACATCTCTTTCTCATGCCCTCTGTTTCTTTCAATGGTAAAATCTTGCCACATACAACTGTGAGAGGCAATGAACAAAATTAGCATCTTTGATTGATGAACTGAATACAAAGGGCTGGAAAGATTCCCTTTATATTTATCTTCCTCCCCCCTTGCAAAAAAAGTTATTCTAACTATGTATATTTCATTTTACAAATGAAATCCATGTGTTAGTATTTAATAAACCATTTAAAAATAAAGCAAGTTTTAGCAAAGAATAATTAGCTGAAAATGAACAGAGCAAACGTAATAATCTTCACATACAATAAGAGAAGTAAATGAACCAATGGCCCCCCAAAATTTCAATTAATCCACATTCCAGCACTTGTTATAGCTGATAAATGGTATTTTGGAAAACCTAATTCACTAAACCAGCTAGATCCAAAAGTTTCAGACTACAATATAAAGAATCAGCAAACCATAAATGTGCCATAGAAACCAGGTTTTACTCTGTTTTAAGGGCAGAGAGATCCAGATAAATCCCTTGTTAACAAATTTGCTCTTAAGCATGACTAAATAAAGGTCTAACTGAGCAAATGATATCACTGGGGAAAAAGTTAGAATATCAACTCCCAAAGCTACCCAAATGATCCAAATTCACAAGGGACAAGTTTGGAATTATATTCTATTACCTATTCAGGGCAACAAATCTAATTACAGAAAATGTTTATTGCCTGACATGAATATAGATTCTGTGTACATTTTGTAATTTACTGGCTACTTCATTTCTGTGCAGCCCAAAGTAATTTATGAACTTGATTGATTTGGATGACTTGCAATTTGGCATTTCAAAATTACTGAATGTTTACTGAAATATTATGTTTTGTTCCACACATGTTGTGACAATATGTGATTATTTAACCTGGTCATCTGTGGCAAATGAAGTGATTAAGCCTAACACTTTAAAATGGGTCTGGAAAAATTGGAATCTGATCTCAGACATATAAATGTAAATTTATGAGACTGCAACTATGTAGCATAGACAGTAGTGTGAAAAGATGGGAACTGTAGTCCATAACATTAGAGAGGGACGTTCTGGCTTCAGATATAAATAAGTTAAGTTATTTACATTAGTTAATGAGATTTATGCTGTAAGACTATATGAGATAACATTAATCATATTAATATTAAACACCCCAGGTCTAAGATACATTCATAAACTGTCTCTTTTGCACTATGTTCTGTGCCCCACAACATTCATAGGATAATGGAGTTCATTGTAGGGCAGTCAACAGTCTCCAGTCTCTCTCTTACACACACAGACACATACACACACTTTCATCAGCAATACAGGGAAAATAACAACAGAGCATTACTTGGATTTTGGCTGACAACTTTATAAACTGAAAGCAAAACTGAAATCATCCAACACGAAATAAAATTCCATTCAGGCAAAAATCCTGGATCTTTCTATTTTTCCCCATAGGGTTTCCCTTGCTCGAAAGCCAGTCGTATCCGACTCTAGGGTGCAGTGCTCATCTCTGTTTCAAAGCCGAAGAGCCAATGTTGTCTGCTTCTGCAGACGTTTCCGTGGTCATGTGGCAGGCATGACTAGACACCGGAGTGCACGGAACACTGTTACCTTCCCACCAAAGTGGTCCCTATTTATCTACTTGCAATGTCTTGCTTTCGAACTGCTGGGCTGGCAGGAGCTGGGACAAAGACGGGAGCTCATTCCGTCCTGCAGTACTCGGGAATCGAACTGCTCACCTTCCGCTTCCCGGTCAGCGTCTTATGCAACTGTTATGTCCCTCTCAGCAGAAAAAAAAAGGATCCAATAAGTCTTGTCTTAAACAACAGAACTGTTGATCTTAAGATCTACATCTAGAGTTATTCCGCTTTCTTCCTTTCACGTGATGGACACGTAGTGCCATGCAGGGTTCTTACAGTCAAAACCAGAGGTGTTTTTTTTTAATAATAAAAACATCAAACTACCCCATCTCGAATCTGGAAAAACTAACTGATCTCGAATCTGGAGAAAGTACTTCCTGGTATTAAAAAAAAATCACATATTCCCCAGGTGAGCCTGGAAGAGCTGTCCCCAGATCTGAATGCAAAAAATCCTGTCTTAGCTGACATACAGTTATTTTGCTGTGCTATGCTTGGTCTTAGTAAAGGTTTCCCTTGCTCGAAAGCCAGCCGTATCCGACTCTAGGGCCCAGTGCTCTTCTCTGTTCCAAAGCCGAAGAGCCAGCGCTGTCTGCTTCTGCAGACGTTTCCGTGGTCCTGTGGCAGGCATGACTAGACACCGGAGCGCGCACGGAACGCTGTTACCTGCCCACCGAAGTGTTCCCTGTTTATCTACTTGCAATTTTGCCCCTCACCTTAAACCAAAAGGAGACCCAAACCAGAGTTCCTACTAAACTGAAGCAACGTCTTGTTTCCGATGAATATAGTATTCACCAGAGACGTTTAAAAACACACACACTTTCCAACGAAAACACAGACTATTATTCCCACCTTGTTGCTTGGAAGAAGAGGGTAGAGCAGCTGGACCTTAGGATTCCGCTACTCAACAGTGCAAAAGGGAGAGGTCGGTTTGGGTTTCTGGCTGCGGATCCTTCATTCAAAACTCCCCTTTAGGGGTGGTGCATCAAGGTGCGGTTTACTCCACACTTGCCCCCCTCAGGTCCCCTCCTCTAGCGCCCAAGGCACTGGACTGTCCGACCCTCAGGCCGTCGTAAGCAGGGCAAGAAGCGCTAGGATCCTCCCGGGCTCCGCTCCGCCGGACGGCCTCTCGCTGTCTTCCAACAAGCACCGGAGGAGGGAGGAGGAGGAGGAAGAGGAGGGAGGAGGCGGCGACTGGAACCGGAAGTGTAGGGGCAGCGCGGATTGGGATGGGAGTGTCACTTGACTGACTCTCTCTCTCTCTCTCTCGGGCCTTGGGAGTAGCTGAGGACCATCTTGGTGTGCCACGTCTTGGCGCAGGCGCAGTGGGGGACGCTGCTGACGGCGCTCGGCCGGGTCGAGGGCAACCGCGGCGCGGCCTGAGGAACGAAGAGAGAGCTCCTCTGAGGGCCGGGGCCGGCGGCGGCGGCGGGGGAAGATGAACTTCTTGCGGGGCGTCATGGGGGCCCAGAGCACCGGGCCGCAGCCCTCCGGAGCCGAGACGGTGAGGGGAAACGTGGGGGTGGGGGGAAAGAGAGGAGTCCGTTGGGAGGGCTCAGCAGCAGAGCCACCCCATTGCTTTCTTCGGCACCCCGCTTTCTTGGCCGCCCTTCTTTTCCCTCCGCCTGTAGCCCCCACCCACAGAGAGCCTGTTGCCCCAAAACACACACACACACACATACACACACACACATACACACACACACACACACACACACACACACACACACACACACACACACACACACACACACACACAGTGTTGCCCCACCACACACAACAAACACACAATCTGTTGCCCCAACACATACAATGCACACACACAGTCTCTTGCCCCCCACACACACACAACAATATGTTGCCCCAACACACACACAGCCTGTTGCCCCAAACCACACACTTTCCTCGCCTGTTGCTCCGACACACACACACACACACACACACACACACACACACACACACTCTGTTGCCCCACCACACACAACAAACACACAATCTGTTGCCCCAACACATACAATGCACACACACAGTCTCTTGCCCCAACACACACAATGCACACACACAGCCTCTTGCCCCCCCCCACACACACAGCCTCTTGCCCCAACGCACGTACACTTTCCTCGCCTGTTGCTCCACCACACGCGTGCGCAGCGCGCGCACACACACACAGTCTATTGCCTCCCACACACAGGCAGAGCCTGTTCTCTCTCTCTCTCTCTCTCTCTCTCTCTCTCACACACACACACACACACACACACACACACACACACACAGAGCGCCTGTTGCCCAACACATGCGCACTTTCCCTGCCTGTAGCCCCAACACACACACACACACACACACACGTGCACTTATGCACCCATCCTGACTCTCCCAAGTGTGCCGGTGTGGGATCTGTGTCACCCTTCCAGACGTACACGTAAGAGAGTCTTGGTCTCTGGTGCATTCAGGAATGCATGGAGCAAGCTTGTGTTTGTTGGGGGCACCTGTGTGGCACTCAAGTCTTCTGTTGTCCAAAATGCAGTCAAAGTGAGACATGGAGGATCCGGTTTCATCCTCTTCCTGCTCTTCCTTCTTCACAGTTTATCTTAACTTCACACCATTTGGTCAGCCAGACTTTGGTTGGAGGGTTGAAGTTAAGGGCCATTTGCTTGTTGTTGTTAATGTGGTGGCAAGTAGAAACCTATAGCTTCCCTAATGGGACTTTCAAGGTAAGGAGTGGTTTTACCAGTTCCACACCCCCAGTGAGTGTTTCCATGCCTGAATGGAGATTCAAACCAAGGCCTCCTGAGTCCTAGTCAATCACCCAATCTACTGCAGCACCCTGGGTATCTATTAACTACCCTTTGGCAAAAATAAAATATCCATTATAGCCGCTACTGTTCTGTCAGTGCACTGCTTTTTGCTGCTTCTTTTGTGACTAGGTCGACTTTAAAGGATTAAGCTTATGTATCTGAAGACTTCTAAAATGTTGCACCTTGTTGCATAGCAATTGGGCTATATCTGAAGCCTTTTGCAAGAAGTCTTTGTAAAATTGGCCAAGAGTACATTAACTTTGCCAATCTTAACTATTGTGCGCATCTACATTCAGGGTATTTCCCACACAGGAGCCATGAGACATTGATCTCGCTGGCTAATCAGGCATGTTTGTTTAATTTTTACTTTGGTCCAACTCTGCTCATACCTGTCAACCTTCCCGGATTGGCCGGGATTTCCCGTTTTTCGGCGCCGATTTGCGCCATTTCCTGCCCGCAGCTGCCAAACCCCTGGAATTGGCAGCGGGGGGGGGGGGAGAGGTACTGCACATCCCTTCTGCGCAGATCGCCTTCTACGCATGCGTAGAACCCTTCTACGCTTGTGTAGAACCCTTCTACGCATGCGTAGAAGGCGATCTGCGCAGAAGGGGATCGTAGAAGCCTTCTACGCATGTGTAGAAGGGTTCCACGCAAGCGTAGAAGGGTTCTATGCAAGTGTAGAAGGGTTCTATGCAAGCGTAAAAGCCTTCTACGCATGCGTAGAAGGCGATCTGCGCAGAACCGTTCTGCGCAGGTCCCATATTTTCCGGAGCCGCGGTTGACTGGTATGACTGCTCCATGCAGATGAGGAAACCAGGAGATTGTTGATTTTGCTGAATTTATCTCTCTGGTCTAACCCTGTTTCATGCAGGAAAAAACAGACTGTTGCCTAGTTTGGGTAACGTACAAATAGGGGGCATTGTTTGAACTCTGCTCCTCTGCTTCCCTTTAGAGATGCAGTAACCATTGATTTGGGATTTCTTAGCCATTCTAGAAAAAGGAGGTGTGTAAAGTAGCTATGAGGGAGATTACAGCCTGCTGGCTTTGTTCTGGCACATGGTAGCAAGCAGACTTGCTGAATTGGCACTGGGAATTTAAATTTTGCCCTGGGTTTGCTGAGTCACAGAACATGTGGTCTGAGGCATTTCCCACACAAAACAATTCAAATAAAAAAGATGGTCTCCTGTTAACAGGTGACTGAGGGACTGCAGTGGCTCAAGTGGCTGGGATGCTGAACTTGAGGACTGGAAGGCCAGGGTTCGATACCTGTGTACTGCATGACGGTTTGAGCGCCCGTCTCTGTCCCAGCTCATGCCAACCTAGCACTCTGAGAGCAAGGAATTGCAAGGAGATAAATAGGGGACCACTTAGGTGGAAAGATAAACAGCGTTCCGTGCACTCCAATGTCGAGGCATGCCTGCCACATGTTCATGGAGACATCTGCAGACGCAGACAGCAGAGATGAGCACTTTTTAGGGGTGGGTTCTTAACTCTGTTTTTATCCATGATTGTGAACCGCCCTGAGTCGGCTTTGGTTGAGTGGGCAGTATAGAAATGTAATAATTATAATAATTATAATAATTATAATTATAAGTATAATAATAAAAACCTAGAGTCGGATACGACTGGCTTTCGAGCAAGGGCGACCTTTACCTTTACAGACTTTAAACTGCCAAAATGAAGCTACCTTTTGGTTAACCCATTCCATAGTTCTTTTTCTCCTGACCTAGTGTGAAAAGTATTAGCCAGCACAACAAGGTTGCTATTGTCCAGGATACACCTGATTGTGTGTCAAAGATACCACAATCTTCGGGAAGGCTCTTTCTGTGTACCCCTGCCTTTTGCTGTACATCTGTTGCCTCTTTTTCTAAACTTGCCTTGCTCTCTGATATATGGACACACGAGTCATTCATCTCTTCACAATTTGGATAAGACGCTGACCTGGAGACTGGAAGGTCGGGTTTTGATACCTGAGGGATGCACTTGGGGACATGAAAGGAGCCTCATTCGGGCGTCCCCTGAATGGAGTTTCTCCAGCAAAAATCCTTTCAACTCAATCTCTGACACAAAATTGTTGTTGCTGCTGCTGTTGTTGTTATACAGTTTCCTTTCACGGCTTGTGCTTATTGCTACCATTGTCAAATGTGTTCTCATCTTTTTTCCCCCCACCCTTTTGTACAATCTTTTGTCACATTGACATAGTAAAATATGTTTCACCAGCATAACCACAACTGGGCAGAGCCTGTAACTTTTATACAAGGGAATTTTGATTGGCCCTTCTCAACAACATAATCATTGAATCATTGAGTTGGAAGGGTCCTTTTATGCCATTGAATCCAAACACGTGCTCAATGCAGGAATCCGAATCAATGACCTGCTAAAATGCTCCCTGTTTTGGATGAGCGTCACATCATCCAAACTGTTTTCTTTCTGAATACAAAGAATTGTGAGTCCTGCATAATTTGTAGACGCTATGGCAAATTGTAATATAAATTTCTGCGCTTGAATTCTATGATCACTGCTGATAATTTCTTTAGAAGGAATTTATGCAATACTTTTTCTGTTACTGTCATTAGCAGTATCTGCTCATATTACTCTGTAGACAGCTGGTCTCATATCAGCAACTGGCGTCCTCCCTGTTCCCTAAGAAACCTGAAATTTTCAAGGCTTAGCTGAGTTGGCTTGATTTCTGCAAGAAGTTGTTACTGACTGTACAATAGAATATATTAGTCATGTTTTAAATAAGGTAATCTGTAGATGTTGTGAATGAATATCAGAAGACTGTAGAGAATGAATATCAGAAGACTGTAGATAGGATTAAATGGTAGAACAAGAATTTTTGATTCCTAGATCTAACTACAAAAATATTCTTTCTTTATATAAAAATTAGTCTATATATGCTCAGATTTGTAGTAATTTAGATGCAGGTAAAATTATGTTGCATATTTATTCTTGCATAAAGGGAAACAGTGCACAACAGGAGCAAAACCAGCACTCATTAATGAGTTGCAATTTGCCACAACTTCACGATACACTTTCCCTTTTGCAAGCATAAATTGGCAATAAGATTCCTGCCATAAATTTGTACTTAGGTATGCAGATGTTTCGGTTTATGGTCCATGGGGTACAGTTTAGAGCTGGCTCTTTCCTGTGCTGCTAGTCCAGTTGGACATTGATTATAGCTAAAACAACAACAAAGTAGATCCTTTGTTTAAAATAATCTCCCAAACCATATGTGTGTGTAGATAGTGTCTTCCTTGCTAGGCATAATAAAGCACGCTCTGCAAGTGTAAAGGTGTTCAGAGAATATGCTTTCTTATGTAACTGTGGCCCTTTCTTCCATCTCCTTATCCCTCTCTTTAGCTCTCTTTCACTTTAGTATTGACAACCAGTTTGATTTTTAAAAAATATGATGTTATAGCATAACAGCAAAAATAAAATAAAATAAAGCACCTTATCTCCCTGATGCAGAAAGTGTACTTTTTTATTTTAAAAAATGATACTAGGATTTTTATTCTTTGTGGGAAATATGTAAATACTTTCTGATTTGGAAACGAAGTAGAAAGACTACAAAATAATGTCTCATGGTACCAGAATATGATATTAGTCTCACTTTCTCTACTGCAAAGGAAGAACATAGTCATTAAAAAGCAACAGGTTTTTGTTGCTGAAATTGGCAAAGAACTGAAAAATCAAAGGTGATTCTTGTTCCCTTATGGGGCTAAATATAAGTTATTTCAGTCTAGAGATTGCAGGTCAAGAAAACATTTTGTGACCTTTGGTCATAAATGAGTCAGGAGAAACAGTGACCCTCTTTTAGTTTTATATTCTGTTCAATCATAGGAAGTATATTTGGTTGCTTAGAAAAGCAGCTTCTATGTGCTAAAGACTTATGCTGTGTTAAAGAGATTATACGTAACAGGCTGGCATAAAAGGGAGAACAAGCTTCCTCGCCTCAGTCTGAATGGCATCTGTGACACCACACTGAGGATTAGAAAATGTTCACTTTTATCATGAGAGTTGTATATAGGCAGCTATTGGAAGTGTGTGTGTGTGTGTGTGTGTGTGTGTGTGTGTGTGTGTGTGTGAGAGAGAGAGAGAGAGAGAGAGAGAGAGTCTGTCATTAATTCTTCATTTCAAGAGGGCATTTTTCCATCTTGTTTGAAGGAGACAATTGTGTGGCCCATTTGGAAGAAACTGAATCCGCACAGACAATCAATCTGATTAAGCACCTATTGCCAATGTTCCATTTATGGGCAAGTTGATCTTGAGGATTGTAGTAGACCAGCTGCAAGCATTCCTGAAAGAAAGCAATAGCCTTGAACTATTCCAGTTGGGGATCAGGCTGCAAATGGGGCAGAGACTGTACTGGCCACAGTACAAGATAACGTTTTCAGGGAAGCCGACCAGAAGGTTAAATTCTCAGTGGCCTTTGGTACTGTTGACCATAATACCCCTCTGGTCTGGCTCTGGTAGTTGGGGATCAGAGTCTAGCTTTGTGCTGGTTCCAGTCCTTCCTGGATGGTCAGGTTCAATTCGGGGAGGCATTTTTATCCCCTTAGACTAGTTTACAATGTGGGGTTCCTTTGAAAGAGGTCATCCAGAGATTTTGAATGCATTGTTGTCATTATGCAGATGGACTATCTCCATCTTCAGTGGATGCAATCAAGAAACTGGAGCACTATCTCCTGTCGATAATGGTATCAGGGTCAAAGGGGGGGAAAAATGCCTCACAAAGGCTACGTTGGGCACCCAGAATTTTTCTTTTTGGGAACACCCGGCAGGGCGGACCTTCGACCCAGCATCCTGCTATGCCTTAATGAGCACTCCTCACCCTAGCCTGGTTCACTGGGGTACAGGGACAGAGTAGCCTTCTGCATATGGCAGGTAATATTGATCACTTGGCAGAAGCTAGGCTTCTTAGTGCTGAGTCCTATGACACACAGCTTATAACTAGCTACTCCTCCTCCCCTTAACAGACAGAGCAATCCCTCTCACCGACTTCTGGAAGGCTTCCGGTGTTGAAGTGATGAGGACAATTGGAGCCACTTCTCCTCTGCTGAGTTTCCTTCTCCTTCTTTACAAAGGCAGGCAAAACATGACTGGCTTTTGAAGATTTATTGAAGGAAACACAATCTTAAATTAATCTACACTACATAAAACACAAGCTAATAAAACAAATAAATGAAATAAAATCTTGCTAGCTCCCTAGCAGGCTCAAGCTTGCTGGTTTGGGGCAGTTCTGCCCCTCATGGCTGAGTGTTAGCCCTGAAGAGTCATGTTGAGGAGCTGTCGGACAAAAGTTCCCGCTGAAATCTAGTTCATGGTGTTCAGAGACAAGGGTTTCACCCTTGCTCCAGAAATGCTTTCTGAGTGCTCAGAGTGGGCTTCTTTTATTGAGAAAATGTGCTTTGGAATGTGGTGATCTAATGGGAAATCACCTGTGTTCCCATGAGAATGGGATGTGCTGTCCGTGGACAGTTTGCAGGTGCAAGTGCCATCTGTTTGGCATGTGGCCCCCACCTTTGCATTCCCTGGGAAAGTTCCGTTCTGCAGGTGTCCTGGCAATTATAATTTGATTGACATGAGTGGAGACATTATCTCCCTCGTGGTGTGGTCAGCTGGTCTAGCTGTCAATCAATTCCCTCGAGGGGTCTGCAGGTGTTTCTTGGAATGTGTCCAGTCCTGGACACTCACTTTTCCCTCCTCCCTTTGGGGAGGCAACTAGTCTAACTATGCATCACTGTCATGTCAGACTAACAACCTGGCATTCCAATGTGCTTTAAAATGAGAGCTGGCTTTCTAAGCCTAAGAAAACTACAATATGTTTCTTAACACTACATGGATCAAATGTCACCTTAAAATCAAGACAAGGTCACATGTGGAAACCATGACAAATGGAATGGATGAGGGACAGTAGGTTGAAGCTAAAGCTCAACAAGATGGTGATCATGTTGTTGAGGGAGGGGGCTCCTGCCTGCTTGAGTGTGTTGGCCTCTAGTTTGTATAGCCGCCTTTAGGCATAGGTTTGTAGCTTATGCATTGTTTTAGACCGGGACCTGTCTGTGAAACATCAAGTGACTACTGTGGTTAGAACTGCCTTTTGCTAACTTATGGGTTGCCCAGTTATGTCCCTTTCCAGACTTGGGGAGGCGGGGGGCTAATGGCATTGTTCCACACACTGGTGATCTCAAGGATTGACTTCTGTGAAGCTCTCTATACGGGACTTCCCCTGAGGCTGATTGATATAAAAGCTTCAACGTGTCCAAAACGCAGCAGCCAGGTTGGTCAGTAGGGATAATAAATTCAATCATATTTCTCGGATCCTGGCTTGCTTTGTTCTGATTACCTGTGATATTCTATAAGAAACTAGCATTTTTTGTCCAGCCTTGCCGGGCAGGTGTATTTTGTGTTGGTGGTTGGGGTGGTTTTTTTTTGGGGGGGTCGCACGTGAACGCACACACACAGAGGGAGAGAGCGGGGTGGTGGAGCTGTGTATTCAGCCTGCTACCCCGCCGATGCCATGCGGGAAGAGGAGGGGCGCCACCTCCTCCCCCCCCAAAGCAACGGCGTGGCCGGCGCCGGCCTTTGGGGCCACGGGAAGAGGATGGGCTCTCCCCGCTACCTCACCGAAGCCGTGCGGGGAGAGAAGGGGCACCACCCTGAAGTGGCAGCAAGGCCGGCGCTGGCCTTCAGGGTCACGGGAAAATGATGGGCTCTCCCTGCTACCCCGCCGAAGCCGCATAGGGAGAGGAGGGGCACCCCCTCCTCCCCCGAAGCTGCAGCGAGACCGGTGCTGGCCTTCAGGGCTGCAGGGAGATGATGGGCTCTCCCCACTACCCCACTGAAGCTGCGCTTTCGGCCCCCGTCACCCGTGGAAGGCTACAGCTTTCCTCTGTGAGGCGGAAGGCAGAACGGAGCACAGTTCTGCCTTCGCCTCCTGGAGAAAAGGATCGTGCGTCAGCCGTTTTGTTTTTGTAATGCGTGTGCAGGCTGTCCTGCCTCCTCCACGCTCACGTCCTTCAGCCTGATTGGCTGAGGGGTGGCGTGGTGTGGCGTGGAGGATGCTGGGAAGCATAGGGGTTTTTTGTTCGTGTTAGTGGGGCATTTGCCCCACTCTCGGCTTTCGGACCTTTGCGGTGATGCTGGCTCAGTACAGGATGGTTGGGCCGGGTGTGGCCACGCATGCCGGACACGCACGGCCCAACCCTCTTTTTATAGGTAAAGATTCAAGATTTAGGACTTCTCTGGCTGTCAGAGTACATTTCCTGAAGAGTAGCTACCCATTTGACCCAAACCTCCCAGGCCTGGTGATTACTTACATCTGCTTACACTGAGATAGGTCAGAAAGATAGTGAATGGAAGCTGAGCCTTTCAATGTGGAAATCCTTACCACAAGCGATATGCCAGGCCTTCTCCCTCCCAGTTTTTAAAAGGCTGTTGAAGATAGCATTGTTTGGGGAGGCATTTGGAAATATCTTTCCCGTCAGGGAATAATCTATACCTCTCATATCAGTTTTAGTGAATGTTGGTAGTATTAGGTTTTAGCATTTAACTTACCTGATCTCTATCTTTTCTGACAAGACCCCTCACTGATAAAGTGAAAGATAGGGAGAAACTCTCTTGAGACTTGTCCTTCTGAGATGTCCAGAGTGCCTTGAAGCAACATTTCCTAATAGAACTCATGTTGTCTCCTCGCCTGTTTCTCAGTAAACTGAACTGTGAATATATAGGGACATTCAGATCATCAGGAATAAAATTTTAAACCACAATAGAGGGTAAAATGGGGGAATTCTTCCAAAATCTTGTTGAGGGAACTTGTGATTCCCAGTTTGACCTACAGGTATGCTTCATTTCTGTGGAGCTTTGTTCTGGTTGATCATAAATAAATGTATCATGACTGGTATACTATATGGTGTGAATAGGTAGACTTTCTGTAGGAGTCTTATTCACCAGTAGAACACAACCCATGGAAGTGTTAGCAAGATAGCCCTTGGATGGCATAATATCCCCCGTATCCTGGTCTATAGGGCTGCAGTTTAAGCATGACGTTCTTTTAGTCCTATTCTCAAGAAACAAAACTGCATACTGTTTCGGTGAAACACTAGAGGTTTTGGTGTGATTAAAAATAACAGCAAAATCTGATTGTTCGTTGTGATTGCTGACATCTTACTGCTTAATTTTTCATTGAAGCTGCTGGCTCAGCTTCAGTTTCAACTCTGGTTATGTTTCTGTAAAGCTGAAGGACAGGGAAACAAAATATATTTGTTTGCAAATAACCTGACATTTTTGAAATAATTGTTAATTTTTTATTCTTTTGTTATTATAGATTCAGAAATTATGTGACAGAGTAGCATCATCGACTTTACTTGATGATCGCAGAGATGCTGTACGTGCACTTAAATCTCTTTCAAAGGTACGTAGGCTTTATTTCTTATGCATGTTGTTAAATATACAGGTGAAACTCGGAAAATTAGAATATTTTGCAAATGTTCATTTATTTCACTTAAAAGGTGAAACAAATATATGAGATAGACTCACTACATGCAAAGCGAGAGACGTCATGCCTTAATTCGTTATAATTGTGATGATAGTGTACATGAGATTATGTGATGATTATGGGGTACATGAGATTGGGGGGTGGGGTTTTTCATAAGCTGTTAAGCCATAAGCACCAATATTATAACAAAGTAAGGCTTGAACTATCTCACTTTGCATGTAATGAGTCTATGTCATATATTTGTTTCACCTTTTAATTTGAATTACTAGACTGAATGAACATTTGCACGATATTCTAATTTTCCGAGTTTCACCTGTATATGATAACTGCTGACATTTCAATTTTAGTTGGAATTCTTTAACTAGTACTTTTCTCCTTTTGAATTCAACAGAAATACCGCCTAGAAGTAGGGATTCAAGCTATGCCTCATCTCATCCATGTACTACAAACAGATCGGTAAGCTTCATAAGAAGGAAGTTTAAAATTATGCTATGAGTTGTTTTTCGTTTACTCATTTTGCCTGCTATGTAATACAATTGGCTATTGAAAGTTGGTCTCAGATATGATTTACAAGA
Source organism: Bradypodion pumilum (assembly GCA_035047305.1). NCBI lineage: Eukaryota > Metazoa > Chordata > Lepidosauria > Squamata > Chamaeleonidae > Bradypodion > Bradypodion pumilum. The sequence goes on along the minus strand of JAWDJD010000008.1, from coordinate 1,570,271 downwards.
AGATGGTCACAAGCTATAAACATATCTCATACCTATTTTCTAAATGTTTACATTAAAAGCCTTTCGTGGATACCAAAGTATAGTTGCTACTAAGGCAAACATGAATGTGCTACTGCAAAAAATAATTTCAATTTTTTTAATGTTGTACTTATTTCACAGTTCAGACTCTGAAATAATTGGATATGCTTTGGATACCCTCTACAATATCATGTCTAATGATTTAGAAGAGGAAGAACAAGGTATGAAGTTGTTTTTTAAAAATATGATTACCTTAACTAGATTTACTTAATTTGTTTCCATTATCTGGAATTTTAAAAACGATAGTGAACCAATTCAGATTTAATGATAGAGGTGTGTATATTGGTGCTTTTGCCATTTTACCCTGCACAGTTTGCACAGCATGACTATTTTCTGTGCTGCCTGGGGAGTTCTGGGAGTTGTAGTTCATGCCTCTCATATCAGTTTTATGAGAGGAGTACCATATTTGAAGTGGCCAAGAAGTTGGTAGTCTGATTCTATTTGATTGTAGAAGCAATGTATATATTCAGCAGGAATTGCCTTATCTGAAGAATATAGATTTAGCTACTCTAATAAAAGATTATATTGTAAAGTCTGATTAAAAGTTCACAGTATATTATAAATAGGTAAGAAAAGGAGTATGAAACTGAAGCACCTTGAGTGATTTCCCTCCCTCTTAGGAATGTCAGTAACATACTGTATCTAACAGATATTATGTGAGACTATTTTTGAATCTGAAGTGGTGAATCTCAGTGGGATTCAAGTTGACTAATATATTTTTAATAATTCACACAATGATGAGTTGGCTCTTAGAAATGTGTGCCTTCAAGGCAAGCAGGATTCTGTGAAGTACAGACTAAGGAAGGAATGTAGAGGATATTAGTCTTGTTGAGTATGAATTACTTACCTTGTAAATACTTAAAATTGAATTAAGCATTGGAAATAAAAACTCAAAACAGATACATCCCTGTCAAAATATCTTATATGTTAGCCGGGAGGGGGAGAAGAAAGGTATATAGGAAAATGAAAAATTGGATAAAGTTACATAATAGCTAGATGAAAGTGATAACTAATAGTGACAAATATAATGTCTGAAGACCTATGATGTGATTGATTCCCAGCCAGGCCATTGTTAAAGAGGATTATATTGACTCCACTTTCTTTTTGATGCTGACTATTTTGAAATTTCCATGTTAACTATGGCTTCTCATAGGTCACACACACACACCCAACATATCAAGGACTGAGCTTGGTTTCTACCATTGTCTTTTACTTTAAAGTGAATTGTACTTTGTTGCTTCCAGCAACATGGCAGTCAATTTCAGTTTGAAATCTTAGGTAAAACTAAAGTTAAAGGTGGCCCTTGCTCAAAAGCGAGGTGTATCTGACTCTAGGGTTCAGTTCTCATCTTTGCTTATAGTCAAAGAATCAGCGCTGCCTGTGTCTGCAGCCGTTTCCGTGGACATGTGGCAGGCATGACTTAACACTGGAGTTCACGGAATGCTGTTTACCTTCCCACCAAAGTGGTCTCTATTTACCTACTTGCAATTTCTTGCTTTCAAACTGCTAGGTTGGCAGGAGCTGGGACAGAGACGGGAGCTCATTCCATTGTGCAGCACTCGGGTCTTGAACTGCTGACCAGCCCACCTTCCAGGTGTCAAGTTCAGCGTCTTAACTACTAAGCCATTGCAATCCCCTTTTGGAAGCTTAGGATCTACCAAAAAAAGAAGTGGGTAGGTCTCATGTGACCCACTTGTATTCTTGTATGGCCACATAAAATAGATGGAATACCATTTGATACCAGTAGACATACTGTGGAATTTTTGATACGTTTTGAGTCTCCATGGCTTAGGTAGCAAACGACCGTTGAGATTGCCTGAGTTAAACTAATAAAGTAACCACTGTAGTTTGGCTCTGTAAGTTTGTCTTGAAGTTGAACGTATAGAATTAATTTATCTTCTATGCTGTACTAAATAAGAAATTGCTTCATTTTTGAACTTTTCTCTTTTCTTGTCTGCCTTTACAGATGATTCTGAAGGTAAAAGAGACTGCATTTAAATTAGCATGGTTCGTCTTAGTCATTGCTTGAATCTTTAACAGACATACTAACAATGGGTTAATAGGCATTTTAATCAGTTTTAAAACGGATACTGTGAAGATACGTCCATGTGTGTTTTAGAATTTTCATCTTATCTCTCATCTCCAAAATTAAAATTGATTTGGCCCTCTTATATCAAAGGAATCTGTGTAGTCATTTGAAACGATAATATTGTTGGAGAGGAATGAGAGGCTTGGAGTGTTAGATATTGAACTAAGATACATAAAGTACTTTTTAATTTATTTCTAAAAGTGCTCTTCGGTATGAAGAGGTCATTGCAAACATCGCATTTGGAAATAATTGCTGGAGGCATTAATTTATAAAGAAGCAAAGGAAACAAAATGGTTTTACTGGCAGTGTCCCTTTTTAAACAGTGCTATATACATAAGCTTGCTGCACTTAATGTACTTTCATAGAATGCGTTTTCTATTTAACCACACTTAGAATGACAGGATTCATTTAGAATAATGTAGCAAACAATCAGCTCATCTAGTTGCGGTATTTTTAACATCATTCCACTAATGACTTTAGGAACATTATAACCTAGTTAACATCAGGTTCTCTTATTTTCACTTTTTTTCCTCCTTATGTGTCAATTTGGTTTTTTGGGGGGTACACCTAGATTTTACTTTTATTAGCCTGTTTTAATGTTTTAGAAGGAAAAATAGTATAATCGGCTGCATATTGATAAGGGAATGTGGATAGCGGATTCTTTGATGGCAACTTTTATTTTCCATTTCTTCAGAATTGCAAAAATGTGATGGTACCTAAGAATTTTAAATTCTTTTCAGCCAGTTCAGGGAGCAGAATTGTGAAAATGCTTCTGTCTATTGCTGTTCCTTTTCTTTCAGGGAATGCATATCTCTGTCCTACCTTTTCTTAGTCAGACTTTTCTGACTCAGTTGACTCTCCTGGCATGATTCTGAGCAGCCACTGTCTTTGGTTGGCGGGATGGTTTTTGTAACCAAAAGTTTAATTTCCGCTTTTATTTTTCAGTTTGTCAGAAAGTGCATTACTAAATTGACATTGACATACTTTCAAGAAAAAAAAATAGAAACATGTTCTGGTGCTGTGATAATATTTCGAACCAAAGAAGTCGTCACCTAATTAGCATTATTTCCAGTATTCATGGGGTGCTTAAATTGTTAGAATCTGCTTTCTTAGTATTGGTAATTGTGATTCTGGGTGCTACAAATGCTGATAATTAGGGGGGAAATGTAGAAGGTCTGGTAAATGGCCTAAATGGGCCATCTAAGCTAAGGTTAGATGAGGCACATGGAATTCATAATTCCCATCAGATTCAACAGTTTGATCACTTTGAGACACTGGAACAGTAGTTGTTGCTCTTTACATATCTGTGAGCATTCCTTCGACTTTATTCTAAATTTTTGCACTGGCCGTTGAACTATTGTATGTTTTATTTTATCTGTCTGAAAAACTATTCCTGCTTCATTTAGTTCTTTCACTGGTGAGAACTGTCCAGAAGCAAATGTTCCAAGAACATCTTGAACCCCTACCCCCCAAGTTATGCCCTAGTTCAGTGTAGGTGAACCTATGGCATGCATGCCTGAGGTGGCATACAGAGCCCTTTCTGTTAGCACATGTGCCATTATGGGTAAGCTCTGTCCTGCACCGTCGGCACCAATGGCAGCGCTGCTTCTTCACCCATCCCTCTCCCTCTGCCAAGGGGGAGGTGAGAGGGGAGGCTTAAATCCCCATCGGGAGGTGGCAGCGGCAGGTATGAGATGCAGCAACCAGACACCCCCTCCCCCTTCTAGGATGCAGTGGCAGCGACAGTGCACCCGTGGGAGAGGGCATGTGCACCCATGGGGGAGGCAAGCACGTGTGCTGCTCAAAGTACACTGGCAATATCATATGGTTGACTGGGCACGTGTGGTACCTGCTCACACGCCTCCTCCTTGGGTTCTAAAGATTTCGCCATCACTGCCCTAGTTCATTGTGACAAACTGTAAATGTGGTCACATTAACCAATTTGCATTTTGAGAGTGGATTTTCTTACTTGATTAGTTTTGTAAACTTCTGCAGCAACATTTTTACTTTTACATGCATTCTCAGGTTGTGATTTGTAATGGTTTGCTTGACAATTCCTTTTCCCATCTAAAAACATTCAGCAGATACTCTTGGCCTGTGAAAATCGTGAAGAAACCATTCCATATTGTTGTATTTGTCATACACTGTAGCTTTATTTCATGTGATCTGGTGCACATTAGATACATTAATCTAAAGCAGGGGAGCCAAAACTTTTCAGGCTGTGGGCTGGTCACGTGGTTCCTCCCACTGGAAGCAGAAGTAAAATGTGCGTTGCAATCTGTTTTGCAACAGGATGAGATAGATTTTAAGCTGCCATTTTCTCTTCTTAAACCAGGGTTGCCCAAACTATGGCCCATGGGCCAGATCAGGCCCCCAATGCCAATTCATCTGGCCTGGCCTTGTTGCTCCCGGAAACGGAAGTAAAACATGCCCATACGGCACATTTTACTTCCGCTTCTCAGAGCGATGAGGGCAGTGCAAGGCGAATGAAGTGGCGTCAGGGGCCGATCCGGCCTGCGGTCCATAGTTTGGGCACCCCTGATCTAAAGAGTAAAAGGTTTTTTGAAGAAAAAATTTACCCACTCACTTGTGCGACTCAAGGCGGCTAACAAAAGCAACAGAGCATTACATTACAATAGAGCATTACATTACAATAGAGAAAAAGAAAAGCATTCATTAAAAAATTTAAAGATCCAAACAACAATAAAAGTAATAAAAAAAAGTCCAAACAGTTCAGCATGAACCACACCATGGCACTACCCAATGTTGATAGGGCCCGGTAGCTGGCAGCGGCTCCCTGTCCTCCCTGGCCATGGGAGGGGCCCAGGATCAGATGTGGCGGTGAGTCCAGCTGCCCGCAACGCTCCAGCGGTCTTTTCTCTCCCCGGCCATGGGAGGGGCCCAGAGTCATCTGTGGCGACAAGTCTAGCCACTCGCAATGCTCTGGTGGTCTTTTCTCTCCCTGGCCATGGTGATCATGTTGGTGATTTATCTGTATACAAGTTCCATTGGGTAAATCAACATGGCAGATTGCTGCCAACTATAGAGATGCTGGTTGCATTACAGGACACACACACATCTGAGCTACTGGTGCACATCTGGTAAAGTGACTGGCACCTTGTTGGGTGGCAAAAAAAGCATTTTTCTTTCCTCCTTTAGTTTTCTTTAATTGAATATGGATTCATTTTTCTTCCATGCCATCACTGGAGGATGGGTTATAATTATATGTGTTGATGTGTTATTTTAATGTTGTAAACTATGGAGAGTGGGAAAACCACCCAGATGGGAAAGTAAGCGACCAAACCTGTACAAACAGACAGCAGCAGATCACTGCATCAGATCATTTCTTTTAACATACTCAAAGAGAAATCAACAGGATTCTAGCCCCTAACGTTTAGGAAAGGAATGTAAAATGAGTATGTTGAGCAATCATTAAGGATTTAGCTGAGTGATGAAAGCATTTTGATCTGGGGGGGAGCAGTGTCGACTAAATCAAGCACCAGTATATCCTGCAGAGTTGTTGAAGTTAAGGCCCTTTTATATTAAATAGGCATTTGCTATGTCAGTACTTTACTGTTTAGAACTTGTGCACACACACACAAAACCTACTGAGAATAATTTGATATTGTAAAAAAGGTGCAATAGAATTAAGTGTAATTATTAACCAAGACATTGGATATTTGTCGTTTTCTCTTTATTGACCTCTTTGATTTTTGCTCCAGTATTTATCCACAAGTCTGTCAGCTTTCATGACTATGAAATCTCTGTACACTTTACATGAAATTTATCTTACACAATTGGTAGTGTGGTAGATGGCAACTAGTGGTTATATTTAGATTTGGCTGTCACGTAGCTTTAACATGTTTACTGCAAATTGTCTTTGCTGGAATCTCTTGAAGTGTTTGACACTGTTCTGTAATTGAATTTTCAATGTTACAGAAGAAAATTCTCAGAAGCAAGTTGAAGACCTTGGCAGCCAATTTACCGAAATTTTCATTAAACAGCATGACAATATCACTCTTTTACTGACCTATTTGGAGGTAAGAATTGGTTTTCATCAACTATAGTATAAATATTAATACCGTGAAGTTTTCATGAATGAAGCTGTACTCATTTCAAAATTGCATCAAAACTGATTTAAACCATAATAAATCATAACACTTACAAGCAATTAAACATATTATAGAATTTAAAAATTATTTAAAGTTAAAATCCCCTTTAAAAATCTTGATAACACCCTTAAAGTAATAATAGTAGTCAGCAAATGAGATTAAAATTTTGCCCAAATAGTTGTTAAAAGTCTGTATTAACAAGATTGTTTTCATGAAAATGGAATTCCAAAGCACATGTTGGGGATGAGACCTTTTGTAAGGTAAAGGTAAAGGTCACCCTTGCTCGAAAAGCCAGTCGTATCCGACTCTAGGGTTCAGTGCTCATCTCTGTTTATAGCCAAAGAGCTAGTGCTGTCTGCATCTGCAGACGTTTTTATGGACATCTGGCAGGCATGACTAGACACCAGAGTGCACGGAACACTGTTTACCTTCCCACCGAAGTGGTATCTATTTATCTACTTGCAATTTCTTGCTTTTGAACTGCTAGGTTGGCAGGAGCTGGGACAGAGATGGGAGCTCACTCTGTTGTGCAGTACTCAGGTCTCTTACTCCAACCTTCCAGTCTTCAAGTTCAGCATCTTAATCACTAAGCCACTTTATGTAGGGTGATAGAAAAGGCAGGTGGATCTTTAAGAGGGTGTAATAACTCTTTTTTCCTCTTTATTGCTTTCCCCAGCAAATCCTCCCTTGTATATAGAATTACAGAGAGAGAAAGAGAGTATTTTCTGTACCTTCACTTTTAAAGCAAGCTGCTGTATAGAAGACAGTTCTAGTGAATAACCTCTGCATACAGTTGACTTAATTCATAGATCCATGGAGAAGTTTTCTATGCTAGGTGGAATCTTAATATTCCCTGCCATCCAGTTCCCACATTTCTGCAGCTGTGTGCAGATTTTTCCTCCTGCATGATCATTAAAATTCTTGGAAAGGGTTTTTTCCTCTCTTATCTAGAAGAGGGATTGACAAAGCTTCAGCTTGTAGGATCCATTTTAAAAAGGCAAACTAGAACCCAGGATCCAAGTGCAAAACAGTGCTGCAGATAGACATTTCCTAAATATTGATAAACATGATGTCTTAGCAAAAAATCGGAGTTTTTGATTTAGTTTTTGTCCTGCATAAAATGAAAATGTTGTTACAAATGGGGAAAAGTACACATATCAGAAGAAGGGTCAGATAAGCACACTCATATGAAATGAATAGTCAAAATCTCGTTGTTTAGCATAGTAGATTGCTCTGGAGTAGAATCAGTGGGGATTTGATGTGTCAGGTCCTCTGTAAGTTCCATTGATTCAAATGGGCCTACTCTTAAATGCAGCTTACTTTATCCCGTTAGTGTAGGCCCTTTTGAATCAATTAAATTTATGGAGGAATTTATTTACCTAATCTCCATTGATTCAGTGGGCCTACTGTAGTGTGATTTACTATCCTAAGCCTCAGGATTTTGATCAGTATTTCAGAAAACATGAGGCAAATTGTATATACTTGATATGTACACTCAAACTTTTGCAGGACCTCTATGCAGATATCTTCAACATCAGAATTATAAACTGAAATACAAATGAGGAGAACAGACTGAGGTCTGCAAATATGACAAGTAAAGAGAAACAAAATTAACACATTTGTCCATCCCTGTTCTCGGCACATGTTCAGCCAGGAATTTGTGATTGTAACCAGAACCATGCTTGCATACAAAACCCTTTCTTTTTTGCCAGTTGCTAACTTGCTTTGGAGAAAATGTTTATCATGTACTGCATGGCAGCTATCTACTGATAGATCTTAATTTCTTTTTCACTTACTCTTGGGTTAGAACAAATATAAATAAATATTGACCTGTCTAGAATAATGTTAGCAGTGAAATACTTTGAGTTTTAATGCACAACTTAATTAATTGCAGGAATTTGACTTCCATGTGCGATGGCCTGGAGTGAAACTTCTTACAGCGTTGTTAAAACAGCAGGGACCTCAACTGCAGCAAATAATTCTTGTCAGTCCTATGGGTATGTAGTTATTGTCTTATTTTACTTTAAACATTGTATACTGTTTTTCATTAATTATCTTCCAAAGCAAACGCAAAAAATAAATAAATAGAAAAATGTCCAAGAGAACAAGAGCAATAGAAGAAAGCAACTTAAAAAATTAAAATCTAGACTGAATTTGAGCAAATGATGGTTCCAAAGAAATAAGAGTAGTTGCCAGGTAAGCCTTCATGTTGAGCAAATTTCAAATGTGGAGATCATCTTCAGAGAAACTTTCTTCTAGAATCCTCAATCATTTGAAGGCAGAAACTAACTGGAAGCTAGCATATCTGTTTGAAGGCTGATGAGATCTCTTCCAGGTTATTGTTACATCATCTCTGATCTGTGGTGACTGTGAAAGAGAGCTCCAAAATGCCCTGCCTAATCTCTCTGGTTTTAGAACAAACTGATTGTAACTTCTAGATCAGCCAAAGAAATTGTTGTCTGTTGATGGCAAGAAATCTCCATAGTATATCTAGTAGTACAGTATAGTGTAACAGCCTGGAATATCTACTGTTTTCTTCAGCTTTTTTAAACATCAGTAGTCTTAATGGATTCCAGAAATCTTAATAGATTGCCAAGATAAGATAGGGGTCATAATTCAAATCTCCTGCTAAAATATCTTGAATAGGAAGGAATTCATGTTCATTTCCAGGTGAAATACCTTGTTTGAGAGCTGAGGAAAGCCTCTGGTTGATAGCTTGGAAATCTATTGCTTTTTAGGAAAGCTGTATTGTAATTGATACCCACCATCCTGACTAGTTATAATACAGCATACTGTGTTATATTTAGTCATAGCAAATCTCCCGTTGTTGTTTTCTGATCCAGGTGTTTCAAGGCTGATGGATCTACTGGCAGATTCAAGAGAAGTGATACGGAATGATGTAAGTGGAAATAATAAATGTTTATAATATGTGATTATCTGCCTAAAACTTAATAGAAATTGCTCTATAAATCATCATCTTAGAACTACAGAGCTGGAAGGGTCCCTAGGGATCATTGTGTCCAGGCTCTTTCAAGGAGGCACAGTGGGAAATCACACTCCCAACCTGTGGTTTTGCAGCCAGATACCTAAATTACTGATTAAGCAAAAAATAAGCTGTGTGACCATGCATAAAATCAAACAATTGCAGGGAAAAGGTGATATCTTTTATAGGTCACTTTTAAAAATTCAAAATTTTGCAAGCTTTTATAACTCAAGGTTACTTCATTAGGCACACTCATGGCATGGTATCCAAGCCAGGCTCCATTCTTAGATGTTTCATGGGAAGATAAGCAGCAAATTGTATCTTTTTACAGTCCTAAAAACAGGAAGCTAGGGATCTACAATTCTGCATATTACCCTCCCCATATGGCCCTGAGGCATCCATTCTTGTGCATCTGGATTTTAAAGGAAACTTCTATTTGAATATTTTACACTGCTTTTTGTAATAAAAAACCACCCTCAAATAAGCTTCTAATAAAATAGATAGTTCCTAAAGCAATTGTAGTAAAGAATGCTTATGGTTTGGCATTGTGTGTCAGCCAATTTTTTTCAAAGACCAATCTCTCTGCATTCCTGAATTAAAGGTTGTCATTGTTGTTTCCATTTTTGCCCACAGGGTGTCTTGTTACTTCAGCAATTAACAAGAAGCAATGCAGCCATCCAGAAAATAGTTGCTTTTGAAAATGCCTTTGAGAGACTGCTGGATATCATAACAGAGGAAGGAAACAGTGACGGAGGTACACACTGGAGAACCTCTTCCCAAAACTTACGAAACACAAGATAAAAAAGAGGAGCCTTAAAGTTTTAGTTTTGGGCACAGTAGAAATATTGATTAGCACAAACAGTTTGAATATCAGCAGCTTAAGCATTGAAAGAACCTCTAGTCTGAGCTGCTTTTGCCTTCCGGTTAAATACTATATGCAGGGCCTGTATCTTATCAGCTTTTATCCTCTGCATGAGCAAGTCACTTTCTATAGAAGGGTTTGGACAAAGGTTTTATTGAATAGGTCACCGTATAGCCAGAGGAGGCAAGGATTCCCCTACATCTAACTGAGGAGATGTGGAACCATGTATCTCCCTTTTTAAATCTAGTTGGTTTCCATGGTGGGTGGAAAAGAAGGAGAATTTGTTCCTTCTCTACAGCTACTGTGGCAGTGCAAATTACTAGCTCCTTAATAGGCTTGTAAAAATGGCTATGTTTTGTGCAATTTGTTCCTATACAAATGTATACCCCGTGAACATTTTCTGCTCTTCATACAGCAAAAGATATTGGCATGGCTTTAAGAAACTCACAGTGTTAAATAGAGTATCCAAGATAAACAAGAATGAGAGTTCAAGCTCTTTTCTTTTGTAGGGGATGGATTCTGCTTGTCAAGGTTTCATAGTAAAGTGAAGCGGCTGGGGTGTTGCAGTAGCGATAAAGGAGGAAAACACCCCCAAAGCAAAAGTCAATGACGGCGTGTAAGAGTTTTAATGCAGTTGTATTGTATTCTACGTGTAGTAGGTCACTATGCTGCATACAAAAGCAGTGCAATCACTCGGTTCCAGTAGCACTTATTCAATGCATAAGTAGATAGAAAACTAGAAAGGCTGTATAAAAAGTCTCATCTTAAACTGTGTAGCCCGGTGAGAGTGACTGCGCTTAAATGAGAATGTAGACTTCTAGGCGATGTCCTTCCGGTATTCGGACATTTCGAAGACTTTCTCAAGCGTCTACAATATAAAATACAATGCAAAATATAGCTCTTGGTCTCTGTACATGTACATGTTCATTACATAAGAATAATAATAATTCAATGCAGTTCGCAACATAGAACTGAAATGTAATATGGTATACAGTATCTAACATAGATTATAAGTAAATCATGAGTAAATCAAGACTGGATCGAGCATTTTGTGCCTGAAAGGGCAAATATATGTTCAACATGAATCTAAGGCAATAAGTCATAAAGTGCTCATATCGATCCATAATTACATATAGGTCCGCGACAGAGCGAGGTGAACATATAGATAAATAGTGAAAGAGATACATACCTAAATGTATATGTGTATATATTTCGCGCGTTTCGCACCTCTTAAAGTCTTATGTCGTGTGCTCGCGTTATGTGTGTAAGAAATTATTTTCTTTATATAATTTAATTTCCACTCACTCATGTGTGGTGAATTAATGCTGTAGTCAGGCAAATCTCTATAGGCCTGTGTGGAAAATTGCTATACAAGGTGGTAAGTAGCTGTTCTGCAAGGAGAACCACTGCCCTTAAGGGGGCCTGTGACTGGAACATGGTGGCAATAGTATATACAACCAGATAGAATTTATAGAAAAGATGAAAGTTCCCAATCTGTATTTAAACCATGTGGTGTTAAGGTATTAAACCGGTGAATATAGAAGGCTTCTCTTTGTAGCAGGACCTTTTCAATATTCTTGATGTGATATTTGTTTGGAACGATAGTTTCCAGCACAATGATTTTGAGGTCCCCTAGTTTATGCTGTTTGTTCAAAAAATGGTTGACAAGAGGTGCTGTGATATTCCGGTTCCTAATCCGCGAAAGATGTTCGCCCAAGCGTATTTTAAGAGGGCGACTCGATTGTCCCACATAGCCCAGTTGACATGGACAGATTATCATATTACTCAAAAACTTAGGTAGTGATCCAAACATCGTCATAAAAGCTGCAGATAAAGGAGGTGGCATTGTGCTCCTGGATAAAGAAGATTACCTGAAGGCAGCATGGTCTCAACTTTCAAATACAGAATGTTATCGTAAGTTAGACCAGAACCCCACCGCTCATATTACGAACATTCTCACGACCATTTTGCAGGAAGGTTTGGCAAAAGATTATATTTCTGACAGTACATTTCGTTTTTTACTTAACAAATTTCCAAGAGTGCCCATGTTCTATTTATTGCCAAAAGTCCATAAAATCCGGACCACTGACAGTGTAATTCCATGCAGACCAATTATTTCAGCGAACGAATCCCTATTAGAGCCAGTAGCAACTTACATCGACTATCATATACAGAAGTTTGCTACCAATTCTGCATCTTATGTAAAAGACTCTACTCACTTTATTCAAATGTTGGAAAACGTCCAGGTGCCGTCTGAGGCAGTACTCCTTACCATGGATATCACCTCTCTGTATACCAATATCCCGTTAGGAGAAGCTCGCACTCTTATTGCCCATGTATTAGAAACTCGCTCCATCAATCAGCCACCTGCACATTTTTTATTGGATCTCATAGACACATGCTTTGAGCACAATTTTTTTAGGTTTGATAACTCTTTTTTTCTTCAAACACAAGGAGTCTCCATGGGCTCAAATTTTGCACCATCAGTAGCCAACATTTTTATGTGTAGCTTTGACAATACCTTTATCTTAGACCCACGGACTAATCCTTTTTTCACCAACATTATTTGCTATAAAAGATACATTGATGATCTATTTTTCATTTTTAAAGACTACACCCTCATAGACAACTTTTGTACTTGGATGAATAGTCTTCACAACCAACTTAAATTCACATACACGATGGACCGCACATCTTTAGCCTTCTTGGACCTCACAGTGTATATTGAAAACAATCGGATACAGACCAAATTGTATCATAAGTCAACAGACCGTTTCGCCTACTTACAATACAGATCATACCATCCACATCATTTAAAAACCAATATACCGTATAGTCTACTCCTCAGAGCCAAAAGGAACTCCTCGAAGGATTTTGATTATAGAGTTGCAGCTAAAGATATTTCGACCACTCTTGCCAGGAGAGGATATCCAGAACAAATAATTGCAAATGCACGGACTAAAGCTGACTCACGCACTAGGAATTCCCTGTTTAAAAGACACACGGATCAAACGAAACCATACCAAAGATTGTTTTGGTCTTTAGACTACACCCCATTGGCTAACCAAATTAAACGTATCATTAACAAGCACTGGCATATATTGGACACGATACCGGGGTGCCAGCAAAAACCACTGATAGGATTCAGGAAAACTCAGTCACTTTCCAACCTCCTTTCTCGAGCAGACATCTCTTCCCCGCACAACAGACGATCCACTCCCTTCACAGGACACCATCGCTGCGGACATTGTAAATACTGCGCTCACATGATATGTGCTAAAACAATTAAAATACCATCAAGTGATTATACCTTAGAACTATCCTCCTTCTCCAATTGCAATTCGAAAGACACTGTATATATGATAATCTGTCCATGTCAACTGGGCTATGTGGGACAATCGAGTCGCCCTCTTAAAATACGCTTGGGCGAACATCTTTCGCGGATTTGGAACCGGAATATCACAGGACCTCTTGTCAACCATTTTTTGAACAAACAGCATAAACTAGGGGACCTCAAAATCATCGTGCTGGAAACTATCGTTCCAAACAAATATCACATCAAGAATATTGAAAAGGTCCTGCTACAAAGAGAAGCCTTCTATATTCACCGGTTTAATACCTTAACACCACATGGTTTAAATACAGATTGGGAACTTTCATCTTTTCTATAAATTCTATCTGGTTGTATATACTATTGCCACCATGTTCCAGTCACAGGCCCCCTTAAGGGCAGTGGTTCTCCTTGCAGAACAGCTACTTACCACCTTGTATAGCAATTTTCCACACAGGCCTATAGAGATTTGCCTGACTACAGCATTAATTCACCACACATGAGTGAGTGGAAATTAAATTATATAAAGAAAATAATTTCTTACACACATAACGCGAGCACACGACATAAGACTTTAAGAGGTGCGAAACGCACGAAATATATACACATATACATTTAGGTATGTATCTCTTTCACTATTTATCTATATGTTCACCTCGCTCTGTCGCGGACCTATATGTAATTATGGATCGATATGAGCACTTTATGACTTATTGCCTTAGATTCATGTTGAACATATATTTGCCCTTTCAGGCACAAAATGCTCGATCCAGTCTTGATTTACTCATGATTTACTTATAATCTATGTTAGATACTGTATACCATATTACATTTCAGTTCTATGTTGCGAACTGCATTGAATTATTATTATTCTTATGTAATGAACATGTACATGTACAGAGACCAAGAGCTATATTTTGCATTGTATTTTATATTGTAGACGCTTGAGAAAGTCTTCGAAATGTCCGAATACCGGAAGGACATCGCCTAGAAGTCTACATTCTCATTTAAGCGCAGTCACTCTCACCGGGCTACACAGTTTAACATGAGACTTTTTATACAGCCTTTCTAGTTTTCTATCTACTTATGCATTGAATAAGTGCTACTGGAACCGAGTGATTGCACTGCTTTTGTATGCAGCATAGTGACCTACTACACGTAGAATACAATACAACTGCATTAAAACTCTTACACGCCGTCATTGACTTTTGCTTTGGGAGTGTTTTCCTCCTTTGTCAAGGTTTCATAGCCAGGGAAGAGCAAATTTTAATTTTGTATTCTGTTTAAAGTTTAGATGCTGATGATTTTAGTCTGTTTTTATTCTGTTAAAAATGCTTTAACGGTATTTAGCCAGAAAGGGTCCATTTTGGAAGGCTATAGTACGCAGAATCAAACTTCTGCCCAATTAAAAGCAATAGGTCGCTCTGACCTTAGTTCACAGACAGCGAAGCTGGGAAGGTGTCCGTTCTCAGACCAATTACCTGGGAGCAGACCGATTCTCAGACTAACCACCTGTTGGTAGACGTGCAACTCACGTCTTTCAGATGGGAACACTGATTAGATGTCCTGTCCCACAGTAGACTTCGAAAAGCAGGTGTCTGTCAGTCAGAACACCCTCGCATGCTTTCCCACCCGAACTCTATAAAAAGTGTGGCAGTCAAGTCATGTTATGAGAGGGCTAGGACAGTTATCTCAGACCATCTAGAGATGCTGATTTTCGTCTTCCAGAATGAATCCGACCCATGAATCAAATGGGCGGCTCAAAATCCACACTTCTTTTAGATAAGTATTTCTTTCTGAAACTCTGTCTTACTTTCTTAGAAACATGTATTTTTCATAGTGTAGTTTAGAGAGGATTTTTATATTGGAATATTCTATATTTTGTTCCAATAAACTTTTGAAAGGATTTCTTTCGTCAAGAGCGGTTATTCTGCCTCCTTCAAGCCAGGAAGGAGGAGAAGGGGAATTTTTCAGATAAGGCCTTGTTATTTTACAACACGGAATTCGAATTCGGCTAGTGCAGCTGGGCAGCTAGAGAAGGGAGAAGATTCGGGGAGTCTCGCTTCCCAGGATAGTGCTCGCCTCCCCCTCACCTAGCTGAAACATTGAAGGCCAAATTCCCATAACAGAACTGTGATAAGGGGTATAAGATCTAATGGAAGAAGCCACTACCAGTCCCAGCCTGCTTTGCAGAGTTTTTCAATCTGTGACACTTTTTAAGGCACCGCCATTACCCATTAGATCCTCAGCTTCTTCGCTGGTTTTCCCAAGTTGGGTTAACTGCGCCAAAGCACCATTTTCCCAACTGCTTTACTTTCTCTCTCTGAGTTGGCATACCATTCCGTTAGCCCGGGAACGAGGTGACCAGACCCAGCCGATCAGGGGAGCAGGTGGAGTGGCGCTCGCAGCGAGGCCTGGTCTCGGAGTGGCGGAGTTGGGACAAGGCGAGACTAGGTCAGCGTGAAGCGACACTGCTCTTAGATGTTTCTATGTCATATCAAACATTTTTCCTCTGTGGAGATTGTCTTCTAACCCATCTTTTTTTAAAAAGTCATTTTTTTGTCATTGGGAAATTCTGTTCCTGTGGAATATTTTGTACATTTTAAATATCAAAACAAATGTTCATCCACCATTCTTCCTTTGCAGGTATAGTTGTAGAAGATTGCCTTCTCTTACTACAAAATCTGTTGAAGAATAACAATTCAAATCAGAATTTCTTTAAGGAAGGTTCGTATATTCAGCGTATGAAACCATGGTTTGAGGTCGGCGATGACAGTGATGGCTGGTCAGCACAGAAAGTAACCAATCTACATTTGATGCTTCAGGTAAGTGCTTTTCAGTGTAAAATAAAGTGAGAGTGATGTCATAAAGTCAAGACGAAGTGTTCACTATAATTGTAGTGTGTACCTTGAATTTGGTTTAGTTCTGCTTTATGAAAAAAAGGTAAAAAGAAAGTTTCCATTATTTTCAGTGCGTGCATATGTGATGCATTTCTTTTCTTTCCAGCTGGTCCGAGTGCTTGTGTCCCCCACAAATCCCCTTGGTGCTACCAGCAGTTGCCAGAAAGCCATGTTCCAGTGTGGGTTGCTTCAGCAGCTTTGTATAATCCTGATGGCAACTGGAATTCCAGCTGATATTCTTACTGAGGTAATTTTTTGAAATAGTAGCCGTGTTTGCCTGTGTTTCAAGCATATTGGAGAGTAAACAAAAGAAAAAGAACAAAAATTACTGAGGTGTCTGACTTGGCAGATGAACATGTGAGGTGGTGTTACTGAACTTTTTGAACTTTATGGCCAATCATGCAATTGTAGCTACCCTGAATATTTCACATATGCAAGCCATCAAGTGATTCACTGGTCTGCAGCATTTTTACCCATTATTGTCATTGGATAAACAGCTACTTGATGAGTGCTAGAGAAGTTGCTCATCTTTGGAGCAGTGTTTTTCTTGCTCTTCTCTGTGTACAATTTGGCAAAGAAATTTAAAAATCATATTGCTCTTGGCCAGTGATGGCTAACCTTGGCACTCCAGGTATACTTGGACTTCAATTCCCAGAAGACCAAGCACCCTGTGAATCCACACGAATGGGTTTACTGCAATTCATCTGGCCCGCGCTGCCCTCGTCGCTCCCGGAAGTGGAAGTAAAACGCGCCCATTACTTGGGACTGTGGTGACTTACTGGTTAAGATTCTGAACTTAATACCTGGAAGGTTGGCATGTTAGCAGTTCGAGACCTGAGTGCTGTGTGATGGAGTCATCTCCCGTCCCTGTCCCAGCTCCTGCCAACATAGCAGTTCGAAAGCAAGAAATTGCAAGTGGATAAATAGGTAACACTTTGATGGGAAGGTAAAGCATTCTGTGTCTAGTTGTGCGTCCCGGGCCCCGCCCTCCCCCTCGCCAGGACTTAAGAGGCGAGGGGGCCTGCCGGGCGAACATCGCCGCCGCGCTCAGCCCCGGTGGGGGCGAAGAGGCTCGCCGGCCCCGCCACCGGCCGGCGTCCCGGGCCCCGCCCTCCCCCTCGCCAGGACTTAAGAGGCGAGGGGGCCTGCCGGGCGAACATCGCCGCCGCGCTCAGCCCCGGTGGGGGCGAAGAGGCTCGCTGGCCACGCCACCGGCTGGCGTCCCGGGCCCCACCCTCCCCTTTATAACGCCCCTTTATAAGACTCTGAAAGCAGGGGGGGTTTTGTGGGTGGGTTTGGTAGAATTGTTTTATTGTGTTATTTTTCTTTACTTGAAACATTGTATTAATATTGCATTTTGTATCTTGTATGTAAACCCCTTGTGTTGCCCTGGGGTCATTTATATGTTGTTAGCCGCCCTGAGTCGGCCATGTGTTGAGTAGGGCGGGATATAAATTGAATAATAAATAAATAAATAAATGTCACATGACTATGGAAATTATTTATTTATTATATTTATATCCTGCTTTCCTTGACCCAATGGGCAACCCAAGGCGGCAATTGCAACATAGAAGCATAGAAAATACAGTGTATCAAAATACAATACAATAAATATAATAAAGAAAACAGTTACTCGATCACAGTACAAGAATACAAAATATATCATACAAAGTTACATGATAACAAATAAATCCATGGAGTCAGAGCCCAAGGCTCAACGACCTTAACAAAGCTTAACTAAACCCAGGCACAGCTCCTTCACAAGGTCCAACATCCACGAATGGAGCCCGGCTCAACATTCTAGGAACAAGGCGTCAAGATAGATTGTGTAACCTAATTGTTTGAACCTATTTTGGGAGAAGAACTGTGGAAAAGCATTTATACTTTCTACAGACGCAGACAGCACTGGCTCTTTGGTTTTAAAAGGAGATGAGCCCTGAACCCCAGAGTTGGATATGACTGGCTTTCGAGCAAGGGCGAGTTTTACCTATTGCTAACTTTGTTTTCTTCATTGAAGCAAGGGGCTTAAGAGTTTGCTTTAGCATCTGTGGTTATTTTTCAGACCATTAACACCGTGTCAGAGGTCATTCGCGGATGTCAGATAAACCAAGATTACTTTGCTTCAGTAAATGCGCCTTCAAATCCACCAAGGTAGGGTAAGGAAAAATCTTGATGCCATTTATTGTAAACATAAAGATGTGGTATAGCCAGGTATACCCAAATGGAATGGACAGGTTATTGACCAGAAATTGATTGAGTAACTGTAAGAAATAATAATTACAGTAGACCCTTGCATAACGATGTTACTTGGTTCCCCAAGTAGCGTCGTTATGCAGAAAACGTTATTCAAATAACGACAAAAATGTTATTCAAATAACGACGGTAAAAACATTGTTATTCGAATAATGACATTGTTATTCGAACAACGACGGTAAAAAAAGTTATTCGAATAACGACGTTTTTGTCGTTATTCGAATGATCACGTGGGGTGCATCAGTAGCATCGTTAATGGAAAACGACACTATTCGAACGCATCGTTAGACGGGGGTTCACTGTATTAATATCTGCCTGAGGTCTGTGTGACTTCATACCAAGGCATACCACTAGTCCAAATGTAACCTGCTCCATGAATTTTCTACAAGCTAGTTGAGAATTGTAAATTATTTGTTCTCTGGCCTAAGGTGGATTGCACCTGTGATAATACTAATTTCTTTTCCAACAGAAGTATGTAGGCTTAAAGATAAGCCCCTGATCTGCTCACTTTATTGAATCATAACAATCCTCCAGGGCTTCTGAGAGAAGGTTTTTTTAGTTCTGCTCTCAGTACTGTAGCTTTTTAACTGGTTGATTATGGCATTGAATCTAGAACTGCTGTGTGCCAGAAGTATGTTCCACCTCTGAGCTATGGCTCCTCCCTCTGTGTTAGTCCAGATAGTTTTATATTGCCAGCAGATGTATGGCATTGAGTAACTCACTCTCACCTAGAGTGACCCAACTCTGTGTTTGTGTGCTTATAATAGGCATTACAATTATAAAACTCCCTCGACACCTGATGTGGTAAACGAGGAAGCAAAGAAGAATTATAAAATAATTTGTATAGTGAAAATGCTCTATATGAGAACAGACTAATGTTGAATTTGATGTTGAATTCCAATTTTGGGGTGATGAGGTGTGAACTATTTAGGAATGGCTTTTAATCAGATGTCTGAAGGAATATATAGATAGGGTCTAGGAGATTCCAGGCCCCCAGAAGGAGGTATATAACAACAATTTTTTTAAAAAAAACACCAATTTATTAGATTTATATTCTGCCTTTGTCCTTTCAAATGGGACTCAAGATGGATAACAATCAAATCAAACAAATACTGTTAAAGTTAAAACTAACTTTAAAACTCAAAGACCTGAGTTGGTAGCATTTTTCTGTGGCCTGTTTGCCCACTCTTCAAGCTTTGGTTCCTTAGGATCAAAGAGAAGTCGAACACAGCTTTTTCTGTAGTCTGAGTGTTTTATTTGCAGTGGGAAACTTAGAGCATTTCCCAGCAAACGGTGCTACACGCATACACCAGGCTTGGTGAACACGAGCCCTTTCCCAAGTGAAAAAAGAAAAGAAAGTTGAGAAACCAAAAAGCCATGTGGCATCATTTTTATAACATTCCAACATCCCCTCCTGTCAATCATAGTTGTTATCCAATCCTGGAATGGTCTGAGGCCTTTCTTGCCTTGCCGTCTCTGGGGTAGCTATAGGCCAGTTGTCTTACACCCTCTTTGCTCATTTCCCTGTCAAGGCCAACTCCCCATTCCCCTTGGAAACTGCTCCTGATAAACTAGCTGGGCCAAAGAGAATAACTCACTTCACCAGCCACCTGGGCGTCTACATGCAGTTTTATTCCTTTCTGCTTGCCAACGGGAGATGTCACTCACTCCTCATCTTACACTAACACTCTTAAGCATATCTGTCAAGTATCCCGGATTGGCCGGGATCTCCAGTATTTCTGTGCCGCTTCCTCCACTTTCCCACCGTCATCCCGTAATTTGACCGGCAGGGAAAGTAGTTACCTCACATGCGCAGAAGGGTTCTGCACAGGTCCCGTATTTTCCGGAGCCGCACTTGACGGGTATGCGCTTAAGCAACAACACAAAAGCATTAAAATTTAATGGGGGTGTCCAATACCCAGAGTAAATGTTCCTTTTGCTGTTACAGTACAACCCTGATTTACAGTAAAACCCTGACTTGCGTAAAATTCGACTTACATAATGATTTTGTGCTAAAATCATGTCCCAGTTTACGTAAGTGTCCCAGTTTACATAATGCAATTTCCTATGGGTTTTCTTTGAGTTACTTAAAAAAAATTATTTCCCTATGGGTCAAGTGGCTAAGATGCTGACTGGAAGGCAGAAGGTCAGCAGTTTGATTCCCGAGTACTGCAGAATGGAATGAGCTCCTGTCCCAGCTCCTGCCAACCTAGAAGTTTGAAAGCAAGAAATTGCAAGTAGATAAATAAGGATCACTTCGGTGGGAAGGTAACAGCATACAGTGGCACTCTGGTGTCTAGTCATGCCTACCACATGACCACGGAAATGTCTGCAGAAGCAGACAGAGCTGGCTCTTCGGATTTAGAGATGAGCACTGAATCCTAGAGTTGGATACGACTGGCTTTCAAGCAAGGGAAACCTTTACCTTGCTTCGATTTACGTAAAAAAATCATTTTTCCTATGAGCTTGCTTCGAGTTACTGTACATAAAAATTCATTTTTCCTATGGGTTTGCTTTGAGTTATTTAAAAACAATTTATGTAAAAGCCTATGGAATGGACTTTTTATGTAAGTCGGGGTTTTACTGTACCTACCTTAAATTCCAAAGATCTACCTGAATAAAAAAATTATTTGGGTACTGGCTGGGGGAAAAATAGAGAGGTATCCAGCCTAGCCATTTGGCAGAGAATTTTATGGGATTATTGTATTGTCTGTTCTTCAGGAATTAAAAAGAACCACATCCACTTTGTTGGCAACTAGCAAAATCTGAGTAATGCAATTGATTTCTTTTTCTCTGTATTGGGTAATGGTAGTTTAACGTTTCCATTTCCTTTTGAACGCACTTAACATTGCCCTTAATCCTGCAGTAGTTACATAGAAGAAACTGAAAATCATATGATTGGTTTACTTTGAACAATGAAGTATGAGGAGATAAACATTATGGACATTTTCCCCCAGTGGCTAAAATCCTGTTACTGTAACTTTTTGCCAAGCAATTATAATGATATTGTCAACCTATGGTGGTAATATAATTGAAAGTTTCCTATACCCCCTTTTCAGGTTCTGAGGCTCTCTAGGGCTCACTTTCACCCCAAGGAAGTTCTTGAAAACTCTAAGAAGGAGATAGCAATTAATAACCAAAAATAACCACTGGATTGCCACCAGCAATCCCATTTCCAGTAACAGCGATTTTTGACTAGGGTTAAATGTGTCCCCATTCAGTCATGAGGCTCCCAAAGGCTTCTTGAAGTCAAAAGGGAGCTGTAAAGTGTCTTGGAATATAAAGGGGACGACTGCATAAGATGCTTTCATTTTAAATGAAATATTGCTATCATGGGCTGTGATGGCATAAAATTACACCAACAGGATTTCAGTCACTGGGTGTCTTCTGGTTTTCTCATATATTTTTCCTTAGATAATTCACATTTCAGTTTTGGTAGCAATAACACAGGGATTCTCAACCTGCAGCCCGCAGCACCATTTCATGTGGCCCCCCACCGCCTCCACCACACCAGGAAGTGTTGTGGTGGAGGAAAGGCAAAATAGCCGCCTGGCCCCCGAAGCAATCTGAGGGAGCGTGACCCGGCCCCCTGCTTAAAATGGTTGAGAACTCCTGCATACCTATACCAATACGCTGATATGGAAAAGTAATGGATTGTTTTCTTTTAAATTTGACAGGCCTGCCATTGTGGTACTCTTGCTGTCAATGGTAAACGAAAGACAACCATTTGTGCTGCGTTGTGCTGTCCTTTACTGCTTCCAGTGTTTCTTATATAAGAACCAGAAGGGTCAAGCAGAAATTGTGTCAACACTTCTACCTTCAACCATTGATGGTATAGAATTTCAAAGAAAGAGCTCTTATCTGATGGGGGAACCCAAATACCTGTGGAGATCTCCGAAAAAATAAGCTAGGGCTTAAGAGCAGCCATAAATAGGGCAGTAGTAGACCTAAATATATGCTTGATACTGTACTTCTATAATAGTTTATGAGAGGAGGAGACTAAAAGAATGCAAAAAATGTATTATTCGAGAGTAAGGGGCATAGCCCAGTGGTGGCAAACCTATGACATGTGTGCCAGAGGTGGCACTCAGAGCCATCTCTGTGGGCACCCATGCAGTCACCCCAGCACAGAGTTCCCCCCACCCCTCTGTCCAGCAGCCCAAAGGGGAGCACTTCCTCCCTCCCCCCCCAGCACAGTGTTCACCCTGCACCTTTGCCCAGCAGCCCAGTGGGAGTGTTTCTTTCCTCCCCTGTTGCTTGTGTTGGCACTTTGTGATAAATAAGTGGGTTTTGGGTTGCAGTTTGGGCACTCGGTCTCTAAAAGGTTCGCCATCACTGGCATAGCCTGTCAACTTGCAGGGGATTTACAGTTAAGATAAAAAAGAGGAGATTTCTTTCTTTAACAGTTGCAATAACCAGCTCATTGGCACTACAGCATGTATAGAATTGTGCAGTGAGAATGTTGATGAATCGTTGCCTAGATATTGTAAAGCCCTCGTTATTCAGTGCAAGTTTGCTGCTGTTTGGGGTAGTGACAAACCTCATTTTAAGCAAAGAAATTAGACAGTTCTCTCTTGATTTATTGCCTGATGTTAAGTGCCCAATTCCCTCGAGTTATTAGATCTTGTAATCCCTATGAAATTAATTTAAGATTTGGAAAGTGGGGGGCATAATTTGGAAAGCATGAACAGTTCTGGTTGAGCAATAATAATATGTGACTGGGGCTTTTCATAAAGTTTGAGAATTAGTCCAGTCAGTCATCTTTGGGTTCATTCAGGTTTAATTAGGCATGCTTTCTTATGAATACTTTATTTTTCTGTGAACTTCATTCTGCAGAACAGAATAATTAGAACAGTTTACTGGTTGATTGTGATGGCATCAGAATACTAGGAGGAGTAGAGAGGGAGAACTTTGAGTTAACAGGTTAGAGTAGTACTGTTGGCCAGGGGAACTACAGGTATCTAGAGCAGTGTCCAAAGATGTCTGTATTCTCCATTTGTTATCTTTCAGAGATTAGGATATTCTTTTTTCTTTTCAGTCTTGGCACTCTCCCTTGAGTGCCCACAGAAATAGTAGCACTTCTGGATACATGCGTGGCAGATTTTGGAAGTGCTTTAAATGAATTCTCAGACATTTTACAAGATTGGTGTGGATTTGCCTGAATCACAAGTAATATTCTGAAATGTGTGTCTTTACAGCTACTGGAAACTCAGTCTCAGCCGGCCAGTTGCTATGTGGAGGCCTTTTTTCTACAGACTCTCTGTCAAACTGGTGCGCAGCTGTGGCATTAGCTCATGCATTGCAAGAAAACGCCAGTTTGAAGGAACAGCTGCTGAGAGTACAGCTTGCAACAAGTATCGGTAACCCTCCAGTGTCCTTACTTCAGCAGTGCACCAACATTTTATCTCAGGTACAGCATCAACATTTCTCCTTTCTTAAATAAATGGACCTATTTTTAAGCTAAGGAAACAGTAGCAACTTTCTGTCAAGAGATGCAGTCTTTGGCAGAAAGAAGGCTAGTTCCAGTCTTATATAATGTAGTGGAGATTTTTTTTTTAGTAGAACAGATAGTAGAGTTAGGATGTTAGCAGTACATTACTTTAGAGATGCAGTGTTGCTCATAATACATGATACCAGAGATCTGAAAGCATACATACTGAACAGAATGCTGGTCAGAGTATTTAAAATGTATTGTAGACCAATTAAAGCAGGAGTTTCCAACCTATGGCTCCTGGGCCGGCCCATGGCACCATTTCATGTGGCTCATGCCACCCCCACTACCACACCAGAAGCAGACGCATTTACGGCTGTCGTAAATGCACTTTTACACATTTGTTGCTGTCATAAACGCATTTACGACGGCTGTAAATGCACCAGCATCTGTAGTAAACGCGTTTATGACAGCCTCGGATGCATTTTATGGCAGCATTTATGCTAGGGGAAACCACGTGATTGGCCTGCTCAGCTTGCCGAGGGGCGTGGTCTAGCCCGCGACGTAAAAAAGTTGGGAACCCCTAAATTAAAGTGTACGTTCAACAGAACTAGTAGTAAAAATAGATGCAATGTCATGATTGGAATGAGCAAGAATATCAGTTTGCTTTCCTACAAACTGAGCAAGGATTAATAGCCACACTTCAAATGTAAGATGCCAAAAAGCTAATGGTAATAAAAATCCTGTATTAATGTGTCTCTCTTAGCAAGTCTGTTTTGCTAAGCAAATGGAAGCAAAACAGACTTGTCTGCTACTTTGTTTATTCTGCCTTTTACAAAAACGGACTATATCCTTTGGTGAATCTTCAAATTACCTTCTGGATTTTGGTAATTCTCAGAATGTAACATTTCAGGCATGCGTTTTAGTGTGATGAGCAAAATAAATCAAAATTGTGTATTTCCAAGGCTTATATGTTTCTCACATTTTATACATATGTTGGCTAAAATCCTGTTAGAATAACTAATCTCGCATTAGGCTGATAACCTCAGTAGTGGCAACTGTTTTTCATAAAATAAGTTTTCATGGCTTCTATTCCTAGGATCCTGTGTAATCCTTTTCATTGTCTGGAAGCCTGAGGGCTGCAGAATGAAAGGCTGCTGAAAATCACTGCTGGTGGTAAAGTCATTCTGCAGCTTCATGCCTTCTGGGTTATGAAAGAGATTACATGGGAACATTGGGAGCTTCAGGACCCAACTTGGAAATCAGTGAAAAAACACTACTGTTGATGACATCATCAGCCTTATACATGCAAGCTAAACTAAGATTTCTGCTGATATCATGATAGTATGGGTGTAGGTGTATATAATATGTGTGAGAGAGAAACATATGATAATCAGAATATAATCCTGCATTCTGCAGGACTATATGAACAAAGACTGCTAGCATGTTCCAGACTCTTGTTTCTTAGCATTTTCTTTTCTACCTGGTTGCTTGTTAGCAGTTTTTTGCTTGGGGAGCAGATGGCCAGATACAAAAACAGCACGGCCTCCAGAAACCAAAATGTACTTTCGACTTGTATTGAACTGGACTCTAGCCTGAACTATATGTTCCCTGTGTCTCTTTCCATCTCATGCAAAGGCATATGTTCTGAATGGCGATAATCCTCCATAAGAATAGCTGGTAGTTATTAGGTTTTTAATGTTAGAGTTCTATGGCAGGCTTTCTTAACATTTTTGGGTCGCGGGCCTGACCACACCTCCTGGGCAGTTAATCGGGCTGGTCACGTGGTTCCGCCCACCCTGAAGCGGAAATAAAACGTGTGTCATGCATGTGCAGAACGCATTTAGCGGCATTCTGCACATGCATGGCGGCAGTTTTTTCTGCTTCCAGGTTTGGCGAGGGCGTCATGGGCCTGATGAAATGGCTTTGGGGGCCGGGTTTGGCCCACGGGCTGTAGGTTGAGAATGCCTGTTATATGGCAATAGAAATTGCCTTCAATGTAAACATTCTGTAAACAGCTCACATCAATAAAAATGTTAAAACAAGTTCTTCATTTTGCTAGTATATAACATTCCCTTATCATTTTTAATGTATGATTCACAGGGTGATAAGATCGACAGACGGGTATGTATTAGTGCACCTGAAATATTCCTTCACAGTAGGGTGTTTCTGCTGTGTCTTAGCTTTGGTGTGTGTTTTTATGAAATAACTGCTTTGAAGTTACCTCCTACTTATGGCTCCCTGCCTGCTGCTTGGTTTTATTTCTAATAACCAGCTGTCTTGTTTCTTCTGGTGTTCATGGGAATGATGGTATGGAAAACTTGGTTGTTATGGGTGCTTTCTCTTTCAACTAGGAAGGACCTTGCGCAGCCACTGGGTACTGGGCGTTGCAGATGGGTTTTTCCTCTTCTCATGTGAATTGAAATCACATGATATTTAATAAGCATTTACAGTATTTAAACTTTTAACAAGCAGATAAGAAAGTGCAGGGGGAAATCAGTGGTATCTGTAGATTTTCCAAATAAATGATGGTGTGAAATCAAAACAGCAGTCATGATTTGAAAACCCTACCATTATTTTTAAGACACTTAAATATTTGTTGCCAGATTTATTAACAGGTAATTCAATATTTTTATATTGGTGGTGCAGGATGACATGTCTTGGATTTTAGGATTGAGCTAACTAATGCCTTGGTTTGTTAGAGGAGCAAAGCTTCTTCTTCCATGTCGAGGCCAGATGTGAAACTGCCAAAATGAAGACACCTTTTGATTAGTTCATTCTACAGTTCCTTCTGCCTGTTCTAGTGTGAGAAAGATTAGCCAGCAACACAAGGTTGCTGTTACCAGAATATTCACAATTGTGGCTCAAAAATACAGTACCACACTCTCCGAAGAGGCTCTTTCTGTGTACCCCAGGAATAAACCTAAGAAATCACTTACGATTAACCCAGGCTCTCCCTTTGGTGAATGCAATCTTCCACAAAAACATCTTGCTTGTCAGAACAAATGGTTAGCGGCCACTTCACAAGTGTCATAGCTGCTTTGGGGGGGGGGGGAATAAAGAGACCTTCCCATAGAAAGAAGCATCTCTGTTCTGTTGGTTTTTTAAAAAAGAAATGCGCTGGATTAGAATATAAAGTGGAACCTTGGTTAACATAATTAACGCGTTCTCCGGGATGTTTCTTACAGCAAAAATTACTTTAACCGAATTTCCCATAGGAATGCATTGAAAACCAATTAATCCATTCCAAAAAATAAATTGTAAACCGAGTCACTGTTTTCTATGGATTTCCTTTTGTTATGCGATTTTTATGTTAACCAAGCCATTTGTTAACAGAGGTTCCACTGTACTTAATCATCCAGAAACATTACGTATTTCTAGATCTTGTGAGATAATTCTTGAAAATATAATTAAAGAAAAACCTAAGAACACTAAAATTGTCTTTTTAAAAGTATGAGAAACGTTTACTGTTAAAATGTATTAACACACACACACACCAAAAAATGACCAGTCAGTTCCACAACCAAGGTAGTAACAAAAATTTCCATCTGTGTCCATCCCATTATAAAACAAAGACCCATTGACATTTTCAAATGTAGTAGATACATTTAAAATATAATTTTTTAAAAAACATTACTTTACTATTACTAAGGTTCATCTGGCTGAATAGCTCAGTGAGTTAGGTTTCTGGTTACTGTCCCAAAGCTATGCAGTTCACTGTGCATCCCAGAAAATCCAGCCTATATGGGCTAAGCCTAAGGAAAGCTGCACAGACCCAGAAGAAGTGAATAGGAAATAAATTCTGAATATTGTCTGCCTAGAAAACTGGGAAAAGAGATACCATACATCAGAATTGACTTATTTAATTCTAAAGTTCAAAGAAGAGTGTACCTATATGCTTGTTTGATTCCCCCTCCATTTGGCTAATTAGTGGACATTATCCTGGCTCAATATTCTACTCTTCTATTAGAATTAGAACTGGATAAAGAGTTGACTTCTAAGTGAAATGACAAAAGTAATATGGCATTTAAACTTATTTTTATTTTGTGTTAATAATGCTTTGTTTTTATACTGTAATCTTACTGTGTAATGATTTGATTATTTTAATGTTATATTATATAGTGTTTTTAATTGTATTTACTATGTTCTTTTAATTGACTGTGGCCTACCATAAGTCTTATGTTTGTCAAAGGTTGGCATATGTAATCAACAGTCATTCTGGGGTACTGAGGTACAGAAAAGCAATCTATAAATACTTTTTCAAAGTAATATATAAATTCAGTTTCCTGAAAGTGCAACGTAAAAATATTTGGTAGTGCTAAATGAATGAGGAAGGCTGTTAACCGGATTAACCAGGAACTACAACTGCAATATCTTGGAACAGATCCATACATCCAGCTCATTTTACTATTCAGGGATCACACCTCCTTTATGAAAAGCAGGAGGTATCTCTGGTGGCATAGTGATTAAATTTCTGTACTGCAGCCAAAATGTTGTACAGTTCGATTCTGATGGGGCTCAAGGTTGACTCAATCTTCCATCCAAGAGTGGAATATAGTAAAACTCTGTATAACGATTTTAATTCATTCCATGGTTCTGGTCACTATGCGATTTTGTCGTTGTACGATTTTTCCTATGAAAAAAATCATACAACGATTTTTCCTATAGAAAAAATCGTACAACAATATTTTTTTTTTTTGCTAAGCAGTTTTCCCCATTAAAATTGTTGTATGATTTTTTCCCATAGTCAAAATCATTATGCAGGGCACCACTTTCTTTAAAAACCTAATTATTATGCAATTTAGTTGCTATACAGGGTGTTTGTTATACGAGGTTCCACTGTACTTTGAAATGCAAGCCCTCCTCAATTGCTGTTTTCTTTTCTCTTAGTTGAATAAATAAAGCTTTAACAGAAGGGGAAAAAATTGTTTACTTACAAGGCTTATGTTCAAATAAAGTTATCAGGGATATGACAAAAATATAATAGAGCGATTGACTTCATCTTAGTTGCCAAACACAGGAAGAAAAAATCTCTCAAACAAATGATGGTTGCAAGAGGATACTGAGTTACTAACTTTCTGAGACTAATACATACCTGTCAACCTTCCCGGATTGGCAGCGGGGGGAAAGAGGTACTGCACAGCCCTTCTGCGCAAGTCACCTTCTACGCATGTGTAGAATGCGTAGAAGGACTACGCAACTGTAAAAGCCTTCTGCGCATGCGTAGAAGGTGACTTGCGCAGAACCGCTCTGCGCAGGTCCTGGATTGGCCAGAGCCGCGGTTGACAGGTATGGACTAATACATTTTGAGTGTGTAAAAGACTGAGATAGACTGAACCACTCAGATAGACTGACTGAACTACACACTATCCAATTCTGCACAAAGAGCTCAGCATGCATATAGATTGGAAAGCAGATACTTTTGAAGGGAAGAAACATCTGGCCTGCTGGTTGGCTATTCTGATACAGAAACAGTCGATGACCTTTTGTTAAATGCTGGCCCTTCTCATCTCCATCTCACTATACAAAACAAACACAAAGCATGATGAGATTGCTTGGTGTAAACTCAACATATAGTACTGCAAATAGGAGATTACAGCAGGAATAGATGAGTTAACAGCGGGAATAGATGAGCTCACAAATTTGGCTTCAGGGACCAGATTTGTGCCACTAACTGGATATAACACAGAGCCTAGAAATGGCCATTTGGCCCATTTACCAAAACAAAAATGCATGTTGTTTTTTTTTTTTTTGGTATTTTAAAATTATTTTTGGTTTGTTTATTTGGGGATTCTTACACTCACCATACCTGTCAACCGCGGCTCTGGAAAATACTGGACCTGCGCAAACGGTTCTGTGCAGGTCGCCTTCTACGCATGCATAGAACAGGGCTACGCAAGTGTAAAACCCTTCTACGCATGCGTAGAAGGCTACGCCGCTTGCGTAGAAGGCGACCTGTGCAGAAGGGCTGTGCAGCACCTCCTTTCCCCCGCTGCCAAATTCCAGGGTTTCGGCAGCGCGGGGCGAAAAATGGCGCAAATCGGCACCAAAAACCATGAAATCCCAGCCAATCTGGGAAGGTTGACAGGTATGACACCCACCCATGTTGCATTTGGAGGTCCCAAAGAGCAGAAATTGCTCACTTTATGTTAAAAAGACAATTTTAAGATTCCCCCCCCCCCAATGGAGCCTGCAAAAATGTTTTAGGGTATGCGATATGTAGCCTCTAGGTGACAATATACTTCTGAATTTGCAGCTTTCCTTTTTTCAAGGTAAAACGCTTATTGGGGTGGGATGAAAGAACAAGTTTTAAGAACTGAATTAAATTGTTTTGATAATTCATGGTCAATTTGCATATTGGCTGATGTTTTGAGAGTTTGCTGTACATGTTGCAAATGAAATGAATTTCTCAGGTTTTCCTTGCCCAAAGGTCAGACCTTTTCTTGGTGCATCATGGATTCTCAACCTGTGGCCCACAGGCCAGATGCGGCCCACAGCACCATTTCATGTGCCCCCCCCACACACACACACACACACACACTGCCTCCACCACACCCAGAAGTGCCATGTGGTGGAGGAAGGGCAAAATGGTTGTCTGGCCCCTAAAGCTGTCTGAGGGAATCTGCCCCTGAAACTGTCTGGCTTAAAAGGGTTGAGAACTCCTGATTTACATGATCAATTTGGACATGTCTAGTACTTCTTCCCTTTGTCTCTATGCTGTCAAAGTATTTCTTGCATATCAGAGAATAAACAAACAAAAACATTGTAGCACTTTAAAGACTAACTGCTGTTACAGTGGTACCTCTGTTTACGAACGCCTCGGTTAATGTAATTTTCAGTTTACGAGTGAAAATTCATTGAAAAGAATGGCTCTGTTTACCAATTTAATTGTGAAAAATTCGTAAA
Organism: Bradypodion pumilum; assembly: GCA_035047305.1. NCBI lineage: Eukaryota > Metazoa > Chordata > Lepidosauria > Squamata > Chamaeleonidae > Bradypodion > Bradypodion pumilum. The sequence goes on along the minus strand of JAWDJD010000008.1, from coordinate 1,539,326 downwards.
CCAAAACACAGTTTCCCATAGGAATGCATTAAAAACCAATAAATCCATTCCGGAGGTCAGAAAAACGGTTCTCAATGTATTCCGATGGGAAACCGTGTTTTGATTTACAAATTTTTCACAATACAAAATGTCCCGGAGAACGCATTCAATTTGTAAACCGAGGTACCACTGTGTTTAACATTAAAAAAAACAAGTTAGTCTTTAAAGTGCTACAACATTTTCGTTTTTCTTTGCTTTGTTTACTCTCTGATATGCTTGAAACACAGACTAACACGGCTACTATTCCAAAGTATTTCTTGCTTTTTTAAATCTTGTCAAGGTAAAATTAATAGCCATCAAACTTGCATGCACTGTTTCCCCCCCTCACTCTCTTCTTTTTCCTTTCTACACTTTTCTTCTCTCACTTAGATTCCCCTATCTTTTCCTTATTTAAGGTTTCCCTTGCTCGAAAGCCAGTTGAATCCGACTCTAAGGTGCAGTGCTCATCTCTGTTTCAAAGCCAAAGAGCCAGCGTTGTCTGCTTCTGCAGACGTTTCCGTGGTCATGTGGCAGGCATGACTAGACACCGGAGCACACGGAACGCTGTTACCTTCCCACCGAAGTGGTCCCTATTTATCTACTTGCAATTTCTTGCTTTCGAACTGCTAGGTTGGCAGGTTTCCTTATTTAGCTAGCTGTAATTAGCACTCCTTCTCCATTGAGCCGAATGACAGCCCAGGTGGTGGTAAATCTGAGTTTAAAACCAAGATAAGAAGCCCATTTCATGCTCAGATTTAAGTCAAACTATACCTCACATTCATTTCTCTTAGAGGAAGAAAGGAAAAGATGGAAAATAAAACAAAGGACAACTTCCAAATGAGGGCATAATTCTCCATTTTCTATTTTCCTCCTTAGCTCTTCTACCTTCTAACCCAAATTAGATGTCCTCTTCCATACATAATTAGTAGCCTCATTTGCTTAGTTTTGTCCTTTGTTTTTTTGAAAGACTACTAGGAGCAGAAAACTAAAGCAGAGAAAGAATAAGGATTTAATTGTTCCCTTCCTAGCAGTGATCCAAACAAATATTGCCCCCTCCATCGTAGTAATTCACATTTGAATAAAAGCATCCGTTGCTAGCAGGAGGAACGTATTTTTAAAAGTATTCACCATCCTGGGAATGGGGACAATTTTAATTGGGATTACAGTTGGTAAGGGAGAGTTTAAGTCTCCTATTTGCATGTCCTCTGTGGCCCCAAACTTAATATTGATTTTTGTAATAGCCCAAGTATGTTTGCTAACCACGCAGTCAAAGAAGAGTCTGGTTTGGCCCTCAGTAACCTTTCACACCCATTGCTCTGTAGTATTTGGAAGTCTCCTCTCTTCTTATTAATTATGTCCAGTTCCTCCTTTGCATCATTTTCTTTTCCAATGGACTGCCCTGTTCTGTGGTTTCTTAACATGCTGAGTGCCCACCCTTAAGATTTTTACTGTTTTGTGATGGTGTTCCTCTGCACACCTTTTTGTTAGGACTGCTGATAACTTTATTCTTGGACATGGTTTGTACTATTTTTGAAACATAAGCTGTGCCACTAACCACTCAACTTCATAAACCAAATCATAGAATGATAGACTAACTGAGTTGGAAGGGGCCGTTTAGGTCATCATGTCCAACCCCCTCTGCTCAATGCAGGAATCCGAACCAATGCTTCCGACGTTGGAGCACTCAACACCTCTCGAGGCACTTGGTTCCACTGTCGATTTGTTTATTTTGTTCACAAAATATTTTTTTTGAGATGTGAGAGATCCTTTTAAGCAGAAATTGTGTGAGGGGAAATAGAAGGCCTCCTTCAATATGATTAATATTTGTTCTTTGCTTTTTTTCCATAGGGAAGCAAAGTGCAGACAAGAGTTGGACTGTTAATGCTGCTTTGCACCTGGCTAAGCAACTGCCCCATCGCTGTCAGACACTTCCTTCACAGTTCAGACAATATTCCATTTGTATCCTTTTAAACTTTAAGAACTAAGACTTCAGGAAGTTAGGAACTGTTTTACAAGAGTAAAATGTATGCAGATAAACCAAAACTCCACATTTTACTTTGGTAATTTTTAGAGAGATAACTGGTTGATCGACGACAGCAAAAACACAATGACAAACGTATAATGATGTCTAAGACAAATGTTCTAATGCAGTGTTTCCTAACTTTTGGTTCTTGGACTTCAATTCCCAGAAGCCTAAGTCAGTTCATTGATTGATCAGTGCTTTTGGGAATTGAAGTCCAAGGTCCAAAGGTTGTGAAACCTGTTCTAATGGAATTCAATGGATGCATTCTATTTCCATTTGAGATGTCTGAGTAATTTGTGTCTCACATTGATCTATATTTGTTAAAAATGGTGCTAATCTTTTGTTTTGTTGGTTTTGTTGTTGCCTTGCAAAAGAAACATTACTGTCACAATATGGTGAGTGTCTTTATATTGAGACTAGGATATTTTGCCCGGCGCTGCCGGGCTTTCTAAAATTGTGTTGGATAGTAAAGGGTTTATTTTTTTTTTCTTGAACCAATGGTGCTGGGCTGTTCGAGGCGCTGCGTCCGCCTGAGGCGGACTTGCGCTCCCAGTGTGTGTTTTATTTTTATTTTTTGCGCGCCGGCTTCCTCAGTGCTGGGCTCATTAAATTGGTTTTGGAAGGTTTTTGTTTTATGTTTATGCAACTTTTATTTTAATTTAATTTATTTAATGTGAATTATTATTTTATAATTTAAAATTTAATTTTGGTTTTTTAAATCTTTATTTTTACGCCTTTTTTATTTTTTTGGTGTTTTGGAGTGAAAAGTGATTTCTGGTTTTTTTTGTATTTTTTGAGATTAGCGTGAATATTTTTGAATGTTTTGATAACTTATTTGATTAATTTGGGAATTAATCTTATTAGTTTCAATATTTTTGAATGTTTTTTCTCTTGTGGCCTCTGGGTGGGGGTGGTGAGCTTTTCTTCCTCTCTACAGTTTTTCTCTTCTGTCCTCTGGGTGTCGCTTCCGGTAAGTATTTTCTTTATTTTCTCAGTTGAGTTCCAGTCGTCATGGAGTGAAGACGTCTCCTGGTAAGCTCTCTGGGTTGTTTTTTTTTGGGGGGGGGGGTTGTGTTGAGTTTTTTGGGGGGTCTTTGTGATGTTTTTGTGGTTACTTTTTGGATGTTTTTGTGTTTCTTTTAGACTGTTTTTGAATGTTTTTGTGTGTCCTTTTTTTGGGGGGGTGTCTTTTTTTTCCCACGGGCCAGGCTCGATCCCTGGCCCGTGGAAAGTAAGGGCAGCAGCGGTGGGTTTTTTTATTTTATTTTATTTTTCGCGCATCGGCTGCCTCAGCATTCTGCGCGCTCATGGCACGCAGGATGCTGGGGCTTGTAGTTTTGCATGCGCGTGTTTGGTTACTGCAGCGTTTTTTTTCCTGCGGCTTTTTTTTTTTTTGATTGGCCGCGGCACGTTTCCGAACATTCCTTTTGCCACGCCGCTCAGCCTGATTGGCTCTGGTGCGGCGCGGCGGAAGGAACGTTGGGAATTGAAGTTCCCTTTTTTTTTTGCATCCGGGGGGCTCCTGCCCCCGGGCCGAAAATTTCAACCTGACAGTTACCTGCGAACCCCGTTCAGGCGAGTGCACGGAGGCTCGGACGGGGTTAGTGGGGCCTGGTGCAACATCCTTTGTCACATTCCAACGGTTAACGCACCATTTTATGGGTATAGATTTCCTGTAATAATTAAAATGTACAGAGATTTCTAATACATCCTAATTGGGTAGATGTAATATTACTTTTGGAAGACTTTGTGGATACAGGCCTTAATGCAGTAATAAACACATTAGATTCTACCTGTGTACACTAAACTTTGAGGATAAGACAGATGTTGCAATTTTATGTAATGTTTTAACAAAAGTTTTAGTTTATGACATTTTATCAGAATATGGTTATCATTCTAAGGGAGCTTCCTAAATTATTGAGCTGGTGTATAATTGTGTATTCTCCAAGCCAAAATTATATTTTCAAGCTTTAAAAAAAAAAACAAAAAACCTCTCTTGTGTACTTAAATTTCAGTATGCATAATTTTGCTAGCTGACCTTTTGAGAGATAAAAAATATTCTGTTTATTTATATTCATCTAAGCAGCTAATGAGACTGGAGTGGCTTGGTGGTTAAGACGCTGAACCTGATGGACTGGAAGGTCGGCAGGTCAGCATTTCAAGACATGAGTGCTGCACGACGGAGTGAGCACCTGTCATCTGTCCCAGCTCCGGCCAACCTAGCAGTTCAAAAGCAAGAAATTGCAAGCAGATAAATAGGTACCACTTTGCTAGGAAGGCAACAGCATCCTGTGTGCTCCAGTGTCTAGTCATGCCTGCCACATGATCATGGAAACATCTGTAGATGCAGATAGCACTGGCTCTTTGGCTATAAACGGACATGAGCACCAAACCCTAGAGTCAGATATGACTGGATTTTGAGCAAGGGCAACCTTTACCTTTACATAAGGAGCTAATAAATATCAGGATATATGATTGTGCGAGAATGAGATTTATTCTGATTGTGAAGTCTTCAAATATCCTTATCAAAAGTTTTAGCTAACAGGACAGATAGCAGAAAACCTCGGAGAAGAGGAGCAATTAGTCCAAGGCTTGTGTGCTCTGTTACTAGGGATCTCCATTTATTACAATGACAACTCGCTTGAGAATTATAAGAAGTGAGTATACCTGTTGAAGGAGCATGATTTGCTGCCATAAGGCCTCACAATTTTAAAGATTTAAGCCATCCTTACCTAATAGAAGTACAACTTTGTTCAATGGTATTTCAAACTGATTTTATCTCATCTAATATGCAAGATAAATCCTGTTCGGTAGTCTCTCCAGTGGAAAGGAAATGACATAACTCATAACAGCTAATTGCCACTAATTAATGAATGCCAACACACACACCAATTCTTCATTGTGTACTATTTAGGTAGCTTTGCGGGCAACTGAAAAACCCAATGGGTGCTTGTTAATTAGTAGCAATAGAAAGGAACAGGGTTTCAGCCAAAGACGAGAAAATAGATCAAATTTTTATTATGTGTAAGCCAGAAAAAACATCTAGTAGAAACTCAGTTATATTTTATTGTTCTGGTAGGGTTAAACATTTGAAGCAATAACTAACAACTGGTAAATTATTCTTTTGAACGATGGGCCATAGTTTTTCTCATACATTGAATGGCTCAAATTTACACTCAAGACTCAAATGAAAATTATCCAACAGCCTTTGTTTTAAAACGGCCATTTAGTCTTCTGATCTTTATGTATAAACTCCTGAACCATGCCATTGCTTTGATCATTATTTAACTTTTCTTGATTATTTAATCTTCAGTGCTCTGCTAAAATTGTTCTCAGTGCCAAATCTGAGGGCAACTTCTTTATAATTTATTGCTTTTTATTGCTCTTGCCTTTGATATAACTGACAATTTCCATAATTTTCTGTGGTTTTAAATAAAATGATGTCTCCCCCTTCACAGGGAGAAATTAAAGCAGCTGATAGAAAAGAGGATTGGCAAGGAAAACTTTATAGAGAAATTGGAGTTCATTAGCAAGCATGACTTCTATTCCCGAGCAGCACAGAAACCTCAGCCAAGCTTCTCTAGCCCGGACCATATGATGTTTGATCATGAATTTACTAAACTGGTAAAAGAGCTGGAGGGTGAGACACGTTATCACATTTCTGTTGAATTCTGTTTTGTGTTTTCATAACGCAGAGAACCTTGCATTCAGAATTGAAATTAAATTTAGCTGAATTGTGCCACCAGATCGTTTCTATTCAGAGGCTGCTGTGGCTTATTATGCCTGTAGTCTGTGATAAGACCAGTTCATGTACAGTAGTTGCTTAAAACTGAGGATTCATTTCCTACTGTGAAGTTAATCTCAGTAGACGTTGAAGGTTAAGAGTTGGGAAAAATCTTTGGTTTTTGGACTTCAATTCCTAGAAGCCTAAGTCAATTTCCCAAAGCACTGATCAGTACTGACTTAGGCTTCTGGGAATTGAAGCCCCCCCCCCCGGGGGGGGCATGGGTCCCATGTTGGGAACCCTGTTTCCCCAGGAAATATATACTGCTCCCTCCTTCATTAAGAATGAAACCTGTCATTTCTCTTTTACCAGGACATACCTTTAAGTTTTTAAAAGTGCTAAGTACCATATTGGCCAGTGTATAAGATGCACTTTCCCCCCTTAAAATACACCGGGAAAATGGAATGTGACTTATAAGCCGATGCGTCTTATACGTCAACAAATACAGTAATTGATTTGTTCCACTAAGGTAGGCAGTGCATCTACTGGAAAAGTGGGTATTACAGAATGTAAAAGTACTAGGCTATGTACTAAAGTTAAAAAATAGAAGCCTCGCATAAAGGTTTACCATGTGAATGTAAAGAAATAACAGTATGAACAGATGTGTCTTAAGGATGCACTTCAGTGCAGAAAGACTTTTTAATGCTGGATGGACAGGCATTCCATTGATAGTAAGTGATGCACACAGCAAAGAAAAAGTACAAAATTAGATCTTATGTGTATTTGAACAAAATGACCAATTATTTTACAGGTATTATAATAAAGGCAGTTTATAAATCCAGTGAAGAAGATAAAAAGGAAGAAGAAGTGAAGAAATCTTTGGAACAACATGACAACATAGTGACACACTATAAAAATGTCATTAGAGTACAGGTAAACCATGTAACTAATCATAAATAAAACATGTTTGCTCTAGCAAGCAAAGTATGTATTGGCAAGCAAAGTATGTACAGTACAGTGGAACCTCAGTTAACAAACAGCTCGGTTAGCATAAAAATCATATAACAAAAGGAAATCCATAGAAAATAGTGGCTCAATTTACAGAATTTTTTTCTGGAACAAATTAATTGGTTTTTAATGCATTCCTATAGGAAACCATGTTTTGATTAAAGTATTTTGGTTTTCAATGCATTCCTATAGGGAAATTGCAATTCAATGCATTCCTATGGGGAATTCAGTTAAAGTAATTTTCGCTGTAAGAAATGTCCCAGAAAACAATTAATTATGTTAACCAAGGTTCCACTGTATTTAAGGAGTCATACTTTAGGGACCAGAAGTATACAGTGTAATACAGTATTCAAGTGGGGCCTGTCACTTTTCTGAATTTAAAAAAAATCAGCTATAAGGAAGGACTAATTTGGTTGAAACAGTAGCACACTGAGATTTAACATTTTTATGGTTTTCCACTGAAAATCCACTACCCCCCGTCTGTTTGTTTTGAGATATGCCGGATTTTGCAAATTGCCTCTTTGGAGGCCATTTTTTCAGGGGAAAATTCAGATCAGGCTTACTCACTGATCTTTCTGTGTGTCTGTGTCTTAATCATGTCCTTAAATAGCTTTATTCAATGTACTTGTAGCTTGGTCATTAACTGGGTAGCCAAGAATATCATATTTTGGGTATGCCTTCAAACTTTCTGTCTGAAGACTTAACCTAGTTTTAGTAAACTTAAGAAAGCAGAAAGTATTTATAATTGGTTTTAATAATTGCATATTTATGGATAGTTTTAAATCTTCCTGAACAAGATGTTTTAAATAATATAAACACAGAAGTTGTAAACTATTGATGGAAAGGCAGATTAATGTATTTGGAGAATGAAGATCTGTGTTTATTTTGCTTCAGAATATTAGTTCCTTGGGTAACTGTCACAAACACAATTTTTGCCCAGCCAATGTAGTTATAGGCAAGTGAATTAGTGGGACTCAAGTCTTTCATCCAAGCAACAGGAGGACTGGAAAATTTTCTCTTAGCAATCCTGCTGACTAATTTATCACACATGCCTGCCACATGACCACGTCACATCTGTGTAGGTAATAAAGTTGTGTGTAAAGCAAGAGCAAAACCAGGATATAGTATGTTACATAAATATCATTTTATAGGTATTAGCAAAAATTTTGTTCTTTCCTCAAAATATCAAGCAACAGTCACACTCCACTGTTGATTTAATATTTATAGGCAAATATCTATAGTTGCTTAATTTCTGTTGTGCAGTATTCTAAGAAAAATAAATATGATAATAGAATGCATAATATATTCTGTATTAAAGAACTAATATAAGTAGATTCTTTTTCTGTTTTAAAGGATCAGGAGCTTGAAGAATTGAAGAAGCAGGTAGAAACTTTGAGAATTCAGAATCAACAGTTCCAGACAACAGTCACACAACAAATGTCACAGATTCAGCAACATAAGGACCAATACAATCTTCTTAAAGTACAGCTAGGTACTATTACTAATAATAATAATGTGATGAATAATCCTTGCTGCTTTGATACAAATCTGTAGACACCAAGAATTCAAATTTCTCTTTGGAGCAAATTGATATAAGCCCCCTCGAATCTTGTAAACGGTTATTAGCCACAGACAGATGACAGTGTTTATATACATACTTATTTATAGATCCTGGATTCACTCCAGGGACAATATAAAGAGAGGTGGTTGAATCCTGAAGTCATTAGTGATTTAGGCCAGTGTCCTTAATTGACCTATGCATGCAGGATCAAAGAATTGAAATAAGAAAAGGAGCCAAGTTGCATGGAAATGCAACAGTTGCCTGGCAGATATAAATAAATCTCTGGAATGTAGAAACTGAAACTGTAGAATTAGAAAAGTGTCAGTCTAAGATTGAGGAAGCCTGTTAAAAAATCAAGCAGGAACAAACTTTAGCCAGTAAGTGGTCAGGTACTGTTAAGATCAGTGGATAGGTTGAGTCATAGGAATGTGATTTAATTCCACTAGATTAGGTGCTACCCTTACCCAAATTCTATTAAGGCTGCAACTATACGGATAAGTAGTATGGGATTTGCTGTGGAAGCAAAATAGATGCATTTGGGGTTTTTTAAGCCTTGTGTCACATGATACAATGTCTGATCAGTCTGGTCTTTTTTGCTTCCAACTGTTACTGGTGACTTCTAATGTTTTCAAAATGGAGTGATTTAAATGATGTTTTTCCTTGTGTGAGCTGATGTTTCTTTCGCCAAAAGGACGGAGGTGGGGGCATTACTGTGGTTGATATTTTGGTGGTGTACTGAGCTGGGCATGATGTTTTAGACAGCAGGAATACCCACCCTGTAATCTTTCTTCCTAGTCACCTTGGCATTAACAAAAAAAATTGAACAATCTACTGAATTTAGTACTAAATCACCTTATCATTGCATTGATATATCAGTTTGGTGCTAAGTCGTCTCTGCAAGGACCAGAAAGAAAAGATAAAATCAATATGAAACACCGTAGAAACAATTCTGATGAGCTAGAGCACACTACTGTTCCTGTTGTACAGTGTGTGTTTAATATGAAGAACTTTGGCAAATTGTCCGTTTTCTGTAACTTTGCAACAGTCCACCGGGTCTACAAAGAACCATGAAAGGAGAGCCCTGGTTCAGGATTAGGTGGGATGAAAGGAAGCATGTTAGATTGCGGTGCCAGTGTGGATATTGACACAGAAACATTTTTGCAGTCAATCTGATCCAAATAGAAGCATAAAATAAACTGTGAATCAAGCCATAGCCAAATCAATTTGCTCCAATTCAGCTTGCCAGTGTAGTCGTAGCCCAAGACATTCTTCTCTGCATAGCACTATTGTTTAGTAATATTTCTGAGGACTGACAGATTGGAAATGACCTTCGAGTACAGATTAGTTTGTACAATTCTGTTCAGAACCCTACAAACAGAGATCATTTTCCAATTTAATTAACAGGAAAAGACAGTCAGCATCATAGTTCCCACAGTGATATGGCTCAGGTGAACGGTGTTCAGCCCGAAGAGATCAGCAAATTGCATGAGGAGATAGAAGAATGGAAGCACAAACTTGAACAATTACAGGAACAGCTGAGGGAAAAAGATTCTTTAATTGAAACCCTTGTAAGTAACAATGTCCAGAATTAATCAACTAACATCTAATCTGAAAATTTGAGTCCATTCTTTTCTAGTGTGGAGTGGTTTCAGGAAGTTGTTTCTTTTATTGCTTGTAAATCAGAAGGTAGTTTGTTAGGTTTCTTGTATCAGAAGAAGGGGTTCTGCAGTTGTCTACAGCTAAAACTGTTGATGATTTTATTGTTGTCGGCTCTAGTAAAGGTAAAGGTTTCCCTTGCTCGAAAGCCAGTTGTATCCGACTCTAGGGTTCAGTGCTCTCTGTTTCAAAGCCGAAGCGCCACACTGTCTGCTTCTGCAGACGTTTCCATGGTCATGTGGCAGGCATGACTAGACACCGGAGCACACGGAACGCTGTTACTTTATTATTATTATTATTATTATTATTATTATTATTATTATTATTATTATTATTATTATTATTATTATTATTATTATTATTATTATTATTATACTTCTATTTCTATACCGCTTTTCTTCCCCTAAGGGAACTCAAAGCGGATTACAAGATACGAAATATAATATACAGGATATGCATAGGTACAAAAAATAAGATACAAATTTACCCAATAATACAGTAACAACTCGAGCACAATTCAATAATACATTTCATATGTAAACAATTCAATAATACATCACAAAAAAACATTATTAATACCAAATAAATGAATGCGGACGACTTCCAAGCCTGCAGCCCAACTAGGGCGGAGGCACAGAAAGGGCTCAACAGCTGTGCCTCTCCTCCCTAGCCAATGAAGAAGGACGGGGGGTGGGGAGGAGGTGGCAAAGTCCTGGTGGCAAAGTCCCTAGCCAAACCGACCCAAAGGAGGTGAGCGTCCTAGATCCGTAGCGCTGGCGAGCAACTTCTTCATATAGGCACCGCACCGGCCACCTCAGCTGGAGCTAGTCTCGCCTCTCCACCCTCCCGCCAAACCAGCCCAAAGGAGGGGAGGGCGAGCGTCCTGAGTCCGTAACGCTGGCGAGCAAGTACCATCCCTTTCTTCCTGGGATGTATGAAAGAGTAGTGCTTATGCTAATGGGGTAGTATATAAATCAAATACAGTAACTAAATAAATAACCCTAAGGCTGCCCAACCACTTCCCACCAAAGTGGTCCCTATTAATCTACAGTGATACCTCATACAACGTCCAAACTTGGTTCCACAAGTTTGGACTTTATACGGATTTGGACTTTGTATGAGGCTTGCAAAATCCTAGCCGCAATGCCTCATACAACGTCCAAATCCTTGCCGCGATGCCTCATACAATGTCGTTTCCATAGAGTTACATTGTACTGTAACAGCACAGACTTCAGGGCAAAGTCAAGGAAACAGACAGGAAACTGACAGAAATTTAAGAAATCATTGTCTAAAGGCTAAATACATTACAAAAACATGTCAAACAACCCTGATTGTCCAAGAACCTGAAGAATGCTGCAAAAATCCCAGGAATGCTTCTAAAAATTCTGACGAAAAACTTCAAAAAAAAACCAAAGTCGCGCTCAAAACCACTCCTAAACACTCTTTGCCTTGTGCAAAACCCACAAGAGCAATGCACACGTGTGTCCTGACTTTTATACTGCCCAGGCACAATGCAACCTGGGAAAACCCCAATGTCTCATACAACATCGCACGACTTTGTATGAGGCAACTTTTTTCAAGGAATTAGGCAATGTTGTATGAATCCGATGTTGTATGAAACGGACTTTGTATGAGGTATTACTGTACTTGCAATGTCTTGCTTTTGAACTGCTAGGTTGGCAGGAGCTGGGACAAAGACGGGAGCTCATTCCGTCCTGCAGTACTTCGGATTCAAACTGCTGACTAGGCAGCGTCTTAGCCACTTGAGCCACTGCAGCATCCAAATACACATCTCTCGAAATTCCTTTTCACAGTTGATGGATGTGACAAACGGAAAATGTCATTGGCGTGTTTTTGTTTAAGGTGGAGCCCAGCTTTGCCATTAAGTGACCCACATACTGTGATCACAGAGACATCTCCTGCAGCATGTATGAAAGGAGACACACAGGGTTTGACACCGAGACTGCAATGTACTGCCTTGAGGATATTGACAAGATGCACCTTCACAGCCAGTCCATCTGACCTGGCCTCTTCCACCTCCATGACCATTGAGAATCAATAGTAAAGTGGTTCCTCCGCTCCTTTTGCCACTGGGCCCAATATAATGGTTTCCAGTGGCACTTCCTCCACTGAGGGGGGCCATCACCCCACCTAAAGGGGCTCATCCGCCCGTAGCTGTTAGCTCCTTTAAGGAGACAGGTTATTCACCACCACCCAACACTTGGCACTGAGCTGCTGGCCATATGGTCCTCCACCACTGTAGTGGGATTTCTAAAGAATAAATGTGTAGAGGGAGCCAGCAACATACATTGACCAGGATCAACATCAATAATTTTCAGACATTAAAGAATTCCCCCTTCCATTCCGTGGATCCTAAAAACTTCCCTCAAAACCTGGGGGGTGAGGAATAGAATATTTTTAATTACCTTGAAATATATATTGTACATAGCTAATGATATCATCACAGTTGCAACTCTGTAACTTGTGCAACAGGATTCTGGTCACTGTGAACATGGAGAAAGGGCAAGCAACCTACACTGCAGTTCCAATTTGAGTTTCCCCATTTTTCAGGAAAGGCATGAAGAGAATTTAGAATCACAATTTGGTCAACATGCTTACAGCCCTTCCGCATAACTGGGAGGTCTGATGGGAAGGAGGGATCCGCAGGCAAGAGTTTGGCTTGCAGCTTAGACATATTATGGTACATTTGTTTATAAAACACCTATTCAGGAGCATTTAGGGAGAGCTTGCATGGATTGAAACACCAGAAAGCAACTGAACTCAAAATTGTTTGGGAAGATGAAAATATATCAAACTTGTTACAGGTTGTTGTTTTTTTACATAGCTGCTTTTGTTCATAGTCTACCAGCATTTTCGAAAACCCTACATAGAAAATCTGAATGCTGTGCCTAGTAGATGTTGTGTGGGAATTTACATGTATATCATCAGTGGCTCAAGTCGCTAAGACGCTGACTGGGAAGTGGAAGGTCAGCAGTTCGATTCCCGAGTACTGCAGGACGGAAATGAGCTCCCGTCTTCATCCCAGCTCCTGCCAACCTAGCAGTTCGAAAGCAAGAAATTGCAAGTAGATAAATAGGGACCACTTCGGTGGGAAGGTAACAGCGTTCCGTGCGCTCCGGTGTCTAGTCATGCCTGCCACATGACCACGGAAATGTCTGCAGAAGCAGACAGCGCTGGCTCTTCGGCTTAGAAACAGAGATGAGCACTGCACCCTAGAGTCGGATACGACTGGCTTTCAAGCAAGGGAAACCTTTACCTTTACCTTTACATCATGGCTATAATCCTTTTGGTAACACACACCATAAATTGGAAATACAGTAAAACCCTGACTTACATATGCCTCAAGTTACATAAAATTCGACTTAAAAAATGATTTTTGCACTAAAACCATGTCCCGATTTACATAAATGTCCCGATTTACATAACATAGTTTCCTATGGGTTTGGTTCGAGTTACATTAAAAACTCATTTTTCCTATGGATTTGCTTCGAGTTACGTTAAAAAAATCATTTTTTTCCTATGGGTTTGCTTCAATTTACATAAATATAATTTTTCTATGGGTTTGCTTTGAGGTAAGTAAAAAACCATTTACACAAAAGCCTACTGAACAGACTTTTTACGTAAGTAGAGGTTTTACTGTAATGCAAGCGGTGGGCACCCGTAGTCTCTTTTGTGTTCTGTCACGCAACTGGTTGCTTGCCCACATTCATGACCAATTGTACAATGCAATAACTGTGCACAGTTGCCCTAATGAGCATGGCACTTAGCAGTAGGATTTTAGTTGATACATTTTTTAATTTCATGTTCATGGCCAGTACTGTATGACGATGGGCTTTACAGAACACTAACGCCTTACTGATCACTGTGAATGCTGCAGAATCTTGGGAGCTTCAAAGATGGCACAGAAAAACTTTCACAAAGATAATGGAATTCACAAGGGCTATAAACCTGCTGTTGGGGGATGGGGTATCCAGGTTTCTCAGGATGAAGTGTTTCGGGGGAAATGTTTATGCTTTTTTAAAGGGAGTCTTTTTGTTAATATCTCATTTACAGAAACATTCACCAGTATCAGAAGGAAGAACAGAACAGTCTTCACAGACCAATAAACCCAGTGGTCCTGCGAGTGATAATGAATTACATAAGGTAGGAAAATCCTGTTGCTTTTTAATATCTCCTGGCCTGTCTTTGTATCCTGGCTGCTCTGTAACCTGGTATGATAGGTTTCTTCAGTGCTCCTGGTTTACCATTGCAAGTATTCAGTAGCGCTTTTCAGTTTCTATCCCAGGAATGTTTGGAGCCATAGTAAAGGTGAAGGCTTCCTTTGCTTGAAAGCCAGTCATATCCGACTCTAGGGTACTCATCTCTGTTTCAAAGCCGAAGAGCCAGCGCTGCCTGCTTCTGCAGACGTTTCCATGGTCATGTGGTAGGCATGACTAGACACTGGAGCGCACGGAACGCTGTTACCTTCCCACCGAAGTGGTCCCTATTTATCTACTTGCAATGTCTTGCTTTCGAACTGCTAGGTTGGCAGGAGCTAGGACAAAGACAGGAGCTCATTCTGTCCTGCAGTACTCGGGAATCAAACTGCTGACCTTCCACCTCCCAGTCAGCGTCTTAGCCACTTGAGCTATTTTTCATTATGTCTTTGACACTAGCCTCATTCACCATTTAGCAAAAGGTCATGATTGTCCAACAGTCAAGTGTTCTCTATTTCCCACATTCTGGACCAGCTAAAGCAGGAGTTTTCAACCTTTTTAAGCCGGGGGCCAGGTCATACTCCCTCAGACATCTTCGGAGGCCGGACGGCCATTTTGCCCTTCCTCCACCACATGGCACCTCCTGGTGTGGTTGAGGCAGTGGGGGCGCCACATGAAATGGTGCTATGGGTCTCATCCGGCCCACAGGTTGACAATCCATGGGCTAAGTTTGCAGAGTCTTAAGAACACATTGCAGGAAGTTGGGCATGGTGTAACCATGGCATTGGTGACTTTGTGCATGCTTGATCTTTTCAGCTACCTTTGGCTAGACAACTTAGCTGTGCACCCAGATGCAGATCCAGACAATAGGAATATTCTCGACTGCAAAAGTGCAACTCTTCCAAAATCAGTGCTCCAGAGCAGATATCTCTCCTGAGTAGAGGTTTTGTCTAGATTAAACCTCAGTTAATTAGCCCTTATAATGCCTCTTACAGCTTTCTATGTTAAGGCATTGATAGCTTCCCTGGAATCTTAATAAAATTAAGCCCAGGCTCCGTCATAGATGTTTATTGTATTTGCTTCACACTGAAAGCTGTCCTGATTTCTGCTTGCACCAATAGGGCGGGGTATAAATATAATAAATAAATAAATAAAATTGAGAAATAAAACTGTGTGTTATCTTCATATAGCGTTCAAGATCCCTGCATAATCTCTCCCAGTGGCTCCATGCCATATTTATGTTTGCAAACAATACAGACAATTTGATAGAAGGATTTAATTTTTTTCCCTACAGGAATTTGAAGCCCTAAAGACACAAATCCAATCACAGTCTACAGACATTGTTAACCTACAGACTGAAAATCAAGAACTGCTTCAGAAACTGGTAATATTGTAAGCCTTTCACTATACCTTTGTGTCATTTCTTCATGATTTTTATGAACTATGAAAATAGCAATCACATCTCCTTCTGTTGTCGGGTATCTTACAAAAGTAGCCAGTTGCATGTAACAGTTGAATAGAGCTTGAAAAAGCCACTGTTTTCTTTCGTTTTGCTTTAAATTCTGTGATGCACTCTAAAAAAATTTTTACTACCACCTCTGTGGGTGGGGCCAAATCTGGCCATGTGAATTTGCGGCCGATCTAGTCATGCCTGCCACATGGCCATGAAAACATCTGCAAACACAGGCAGCACTGGCTCTTTGGCTGTAAATGGAGATGAGCACTGCGCCCTAGAGTCAGATACGAGTGGCTTTTGAGCAAGGGTAACCTTTACCTTTACTAATCACATGCAACTAAACAGCCAAATTTCACAGCAAATTTGAATACCAGTCAGGGATCTTCTGTTATTAGGTAAAGGTAAAGGTTGCCCTTGTTGAAAGCTAGTCATATCTAACTATGGTTCAGTGCTCATCTCTGTTTATAGCCAAAGAGCCAACGCTGTCTGCATTCGCAGATGTTTCCATGGACATGTGGCATGCATGACTAGACACCAGAGTGCACTGTTTACCTTCCTACTGCCTGGGAGTGGGTGGACGCAAGAGAGGGGAGGAGGATTCCCTCCTTTTTCTCCCTACACACACAGCCGGGGTTTCCCAAAATGACATTCACCCCCTCCTCCTCCTTCCAGTCAGTCGGTCGGGGGCTCACCTCTTCCTTCCAGCCAGGGAGCAAGGCCGGACAGTCCACCCGCTTCCCCTACTTCTCCATCGGCGAGGAGGCATGGCGCCAGCAGCTAGCCGGAGCCACCCAGGAGCGCGGGGCCGAGTGCCTGAGCCGAGGCCTGGCGCCCAGGTTGCCCCAGTAGCTGGGGCGAGTCGCAGTGACCCCTGGACCAGAGGTGGTGGGCAAGAGTGCGGTCGGCCAGGCGCCCCGGGCTGGGTGCGAGGAGGAGGAGAACTCGCGACGTCAGCATCCAGGCCAGCCACCTGGAGCCCGTCAGGGTGGCCTGTCCAGCAACTGCCATGCCCTCGGGCTGTCACGGCTGCCGTCTCTGTTTCCGTCTGTCGCTTTTTCGATGGCGGCGGCAGGGCGCAAGAGGAAGAGGTGGCGGTAGGAGCAGCTTCTCCTGAGGCAGCTCTTTCTGCAACTGAGCCTCGGAGGTGGACGTGGCCAGCCAAGTGGGCGTGGCCTGTGGAAATTTCCGCTACTGGTTCGCAAGAACCATTCAGAACCGGCCTCAGTGCAACACTGTTTAAATTACAGCTCAGATGACTCTCCCAACCAACATGGACATGTTGGTTTGGAGATTCTTGGATTTATATTACTGTACTGTATATGCTTGGTCATTGTGCTACGCTACTTATTTATTGTCCTTCATTTTCTGTTGTGATAGTTATATTTTGTTGTGTAAAATAACCACAGATCCACACAAAAATAGGTCCTGTCTGCTGTTAGTCTCATTCGGTGCTTTTTTATTTTCCAGAGTCTAACTCCAGCTCCTGTATCAGGAGACAACAGTACGATTATGGTAGCAAGGACAGCTGACTTGGAAAGCAGGCTTGCAACTCTCTTTCAAGAAACTCAAGAGTTAAAGGTTGTTCCCTAATCTTTAGCTTAAATGTTCAGTCATGTTTTGCGTTATTGGTAGTCTTATTCACCCTTGGTACCCAAGTTATAATGATTTTGAACTGTGATTCCCAACCTACGGCCTGTGGGCCAGACCCTAACCCGTGACACCATTCCATCCAGCCTGTCGTCACCTCACCTGGAAATGGAAGCGGTATAATTGGCGTAAAATGTGCCCGCACATGCATAAACATGCCCACGGCTGTTATAAACGCTTTTGCTTCTGGGGGTCATGGTCTGGCCCACTCAGCTAACCGGAGGCGTGGTCAGGCCCGCGGCATAAAAAGGTTGGCCACCCCTGATTTAGATTATATCAGTGTACTGTATTCTTATTTATTTTACAAAATGTTTTTGAACTTCCGCTTGTTTTGAAAAGGTTGTCATAAGCTCCTTATCAGTTAACATAGATGCTGGTTGACAGCTTGCTTCAAAATTGTTACTAGCATTTATTCTTGCAGTTCTTGACCAGATCATAACAATGTAAAATGTTTTTGATAGTTCAGTCATATGGGACTGTCCAGCAACACAATCCTTTGTGAGCGCAGAGAAGACCAGGCAACTAACTTCTTACCCAGATCAGTGTACTCCGGGCCCATCAAAATGTTATGTGAAAGATTTTATGTTAGTTGCCCCAGATGCCCTTGATGTTATCTGTTACTTAGTGAATATGGTCTGATATATTTATTAATTGCGCTCTGGGTCTTCTGATATGAACAGAGAAAGATAGAATCTAACAATCCCTTTAAAAAGGTAAAGGTCTCCCTTGCTCAAAAGCTAGTCGTATCCAACTCTAGGGTGTGGTGCTCATCTCCGTGAAGACATTTCCATGGTCATGTGGCAGGAGTGATTAGCCAAAGTGGTCCCTGTTTATCTACTTGCAATTTCATGCTTTCAAACTGCTAGGTTGGCAGAAGCTGGGATAGAGATGGGAGTTCACTCTGTCGTACAGCACTCGGGTCTCGAAATGCTGACCTGCCAACTTTCCAGTTGTAAAGTTCAGTGTCTTAACCACTAAACCGCCACAGTCAAGTATCCCTAAGACTGTTCAGGAAAGCTTATTTTTAAATTCTGTAGCCTTACATATTTGCATTTATGCAGGAGTTTCAATTGTAAATTATCTCGATAACCCATCAATTTTCACCCTAAAAATTGTATTACTGAGTTAAAATGTCTAACAGTCTATCATGTGCCATTGCTTGATGCATCAATTATGTGGCTTTCTCTCCCCCCCCCCCACTTGCAGAAAGAACTTGCTGCTCTCCATGAGGAAAAGACATCCCTGAAAAAGCAGCTGGACTCTTCCAATAGTACTGTGGCTATTTTACAAAATGAAAAAAGTAAATTGCACCAGGAAGTAGCAGAATCTAAAAAAGAACAAGATGATCTCCTGGTCCTGCTAGCTGACCAGGATCAGAAAATAATTGCATTAAAGAGTAAGCTCAAAGAACTTGGAGAACCGGTAAGACACACTTTCATTGGAAGCAGGTGTAAGGTTTAATTTAGCTCAAAGAATTATAACTGGCAACTGTTGTTGTTTGTGCTGCCAAGTTTCTTCAGGCTTGTGGTCCTGTTATTTTCTTTTATTTGGTCAGTCCACTCATAGCTTTCCAGAACTAGGTGATATTCCTACATAAGTTCTCACACAGGTTTCTTAATGGCTCTTATATTCGTCATAAACTATGTTTAAGGGGGCCATTCTCATGTTAGTGGTGTGTGCTGTAGTGTGATGCTTTCTCACACTGTCTAAGTTAAGTGAGGATCCACAGGCATTGTAAGATGAGATTAAATGCCGCTCTTATTATTAGGACTATTGTGTGAAAAACGAATATTTAATGTATAAGATTTAAAGCATTCATCCAGAGTTGCATATGTGTATAACTGTAGTTCTGATGAAGGAAGCATTATTTGTTAAAATACTGTATAGAGGCAGGAACCATCTTAAAAAAGGTATTTGCCTGTGTGGACGGATGGGGGAAAGAAGAAATGCCTCTTCTAAGAAAGTATCTGCCACCACAGGTTTGTAAGTACAGTAGAACCTCATACAACAATCGTTCCGTACAGCAACAAAATCGTATAACAATTAGTTTTTTGGGGCGGAAATGGTGTCCCACATAACAATTTTCCCTATGGAAAAATCATACAACAATTTTTCAATGGGGAAAACCACTTAGCGAAAAAAAATCATTTTACGATTTATCCCATAGGGAAAATCGCTATACGATGCATGCATCGTATAGCAATTGTTTCGTACAACAACGAGCCCTGTGGAACGGATTATATGAGGTACTACTGTGCAGTCCAACCTCGAGATATGAATTTAATCTGCTCCTTGAGGTTGTTCATATCTTTAAAAACTCGTACAGTGGAACCTCGGTTAACAAATGACTCAGAAAATAGAAAATAGTGGCTCGGTGTATGGATTTTTTTTGGGAACGGATTAATTGGTTTTCAATGCATTCTTATAGGAAACCGTGTTTTGGTTAAAATATTTTGGTTTTCAGTGCATTCCTATGGGAAATTGCATTCACTGCATTCCTATGGGAAATGCAGTTAAAGTAATTTTCACTGTAAGAAACGTCCGGAAGAACACATTAATTACGTAAACCGAGGTTCCACTGTATCTCGAAACACAATGAAAACATATTGAATTACCAGAAGTGACCACTAGAGGTCACTGTATACTTTTTAGTATCTTGAAAAATACCCCTCCCCCCAATTTCTTTTCATATCACGGGTTTTTCGTAAGTTGAGCCATTCATATGTTGAGGTTTGACTGTACTTTAAAAACAATGTTTAGTTGATTACTAATGGTAATAGCTATGAGACTCCTTATTGTTACAAAATGGAAAATATATTGTGAATTTGATTCAAATGTTTGTTTTCCAAGAATTAGGGAATATAGCAATAAATTATAGACTGGCATGTGAATTAAAGTTAAAGAAAGGACTAAGAAAAATGATTTTAAAAAGTTGGGGAGAGTTTATTGAATACTGTATGTTTTTAGTCAAATCAAAAGGACAAAGAATATGCAGCTTTTTGGAAATAGAGAGCAAACATAAAAAAGAATGTTATATTATGATAGTGTACTTATTAGTTATTGCAGTTGTTTATTTTATTTATTTTTCTTCTTAAGTTGCTTTATTATAATTGTTATTGTTAGTTTTATGATTAGTATGTTTGTTTGTTTGTTTGTTTGTTTGTTTGTTTGTTTGTTTGCATTTAGTATTTTTATTGTTTTAAAATTATTATTTTAAAAAACTTAAGTTTCGTTTTCAAGATCTGCTCCCCTATTAGTCAGCTTGGTAACTAAGTGATTAACTTTAACACACACACACCCTCTTTCTCTCATGAAGGTTGAAGATGAGGATGATACTGAGTCTGGT
Source organism: Bradypodion pumilum (assembly GCA_035047305.1). Lineage (NCBI taxonomy): Eukaryota > Metazoa > Chordata > Lepidosauria > Squamata > Chamaeleonidae > Bradypodion > Bradypodion pumilum. Next base: position 1,518,670 of record JAWDJD010000008.1, on the reverse strand, counting down.
GACCAGGGTGAAGAAGAAGAAGAAGAGGAAGAAGGGGGAGAAGCAGAAGAAGATTAATCATACTTCATTGTGTCAAAGGGGGAAATCTAATAAATGCATTGTGAGAGCAAATACGGATGGCCTTGTGATGCAAAGCACTACTTTAAGGAAACAGAAGGATTATAGAACTAGTCCTAAATTTGATCAAGAAATGCTTTGTAGCTAAAACAAAAATCTGCCACTTAAGTTTTAGATGCACGTCCAAAATGAATTGTTAATACATTTGAAACCGTTTTAGATGCTGTCAGAAATACAGAAAATAACAATGTGATGAACTAAGTGTGCTGCCACTTGCATATATGTTTGTCTTTACTCAACTTTCCTTTCGGATCTTTGATCTGATTAAATATGGTGTGAATACAGTTTAGCATCTGCTCAGTGAACTCATTGACTCCTGTAGCATGGAGAGAATGTGTGGACTCTTTTTTTATTAGCTTTTTAAAAAAAGATTAAAGTGGATTAGTTTAGTGGGTTGTCTAGCCTTTGGCTTTCTTCTTGGTGGATTTCAGATTGAGAGGAGCTATACAGCATTGAGTGCCTTGCACCTGAAAAGATTGCATTCCCAGAAGTTAAAGAGGAGCTAGACCTGTGTGAAGTAATTGTCATAAATAAAAGCAGAGCTTTGGGACCATATTAAATCATTTTTAGCAAAAATCCTGCACAACAAGTTTAAGATGCTACTGGATTATCACTTTTAAAATAGTGATAATTCAGATCACATGCTGATGGGTAATTTATTGACTTATCACCGATAGGCAAGACTATTAAAAAGGAATTAAACACAGTTGCTGCATCAATCTCTTTTGGTAATAATAGATACTCTATTTGATTTAGTTATGATTGCTTTTAATTATGTTTCTTGAGTGCTGCTTTGTTTAGAATGGTCTTGAATTTATTTTTTTAAAATACTGACTTGCTACAATACTATCACATATGGCATTTCCAACAGAAAAACTAGACAGTTTCTAAAGTTGTTTGCAGAATTTGGAGAATTTATGTTATGATTGACTCAGTTTGCAGAACAGTTAACAGTAAGTAGGGTTTGGGCTAGCACTATACAAAGATGTATTTAAGATGTTCTATTTTGTACTTACCAGTTTGTCAAGATGCAGGTAACATCATAAGCAGCTAAATAAATTGGAATGCTACCTCAAATTGTAATTGCTCTTTGGAAATACAGTACATGTATTCTATATGTGTTCTCTCCTTGCATTTATGTTTCACATGCAAGGAAAAAGAGGTTTAGCTGACCATGGCACAGAGCTCAGATATATGTTTTTCATTCTCTGAAAACCGATAGGCCATAATGCTCATTTGATTTGATTTATTGGATTTGTATGCCACCCGCTCGACCTTGTGACTCATTTGGTGGATTGGTGTTCAATAGCTCTAGCTCAAAGCCAGATGCTGTTATGGTACAGTATTCAGGAAATATGATTTAGATAAACTCACCAAGTACAGAAAGAAACACTGTAACCTTACACCTCCTAAACATGGAGAGCAAGCAGTTTGAAGGAGGGAGTCCATAGGAGCCTTCCACACGAGTTGGGCCCCCAAAGGATCAATAGGTCCCAATTCACATGGAAGAAGATCCATAAATAATGGATCTCTCCCTCTTGAGACGTGCTGTTTTGTGCATGTTGGATGTGAGTGGAGGGAATAGCTATGGAGCAGTGGAGCTAGATCAGTGGTTCCCAACCTTTTTTTTGGCCATGCCCCACCTAAGCATCGATCCCCCCCCTTCCCGGTGACATATAATTCTTATTATCCAAAAAGTAGTGAACTCCTGTTCACATGGAAGAAGTCCATTCATTGTTAATAACTCATTCTCTAATTGCCCCCCCCCTTAAAAATTAAATCCCCCCCCGTGTGGGGGGTGCCCCACATTGGGAACTACTGAGCTGGATAGATCATTCCTGCTACCAGTTGTGAGTTTACCAAACTATTAATACCTGAACGCGGCTATAGAGTTACCTTGTATCAGATCACATCATCATTTGTCCCATCCCAAGGATGAGCAGATTGCAGCATGTGTGCCCCCAACCTGTCCCACACCCAAAAGGTTCCACTGTAAAAACTGTTATTTCCCCCTTCACATGCCTCTAGGGCAGTGATGGGCAGTCTTGGCCCTCCAGCTGTTCTTGAACTTCAATTCCCAGAAGCCCAAGTCAACACACCAGCTGGTCAGGGTTTCTGGGAATTGAAGTTCAAGAACAGCTGGAGGGCCAAGACTGCCCATCACTGCTCTAGGGTATGGGTTCTCAATCTATGGCCTGTGGGCCGGATCTGGCTTGCAGCGCTAAATAATCCGGCCCCTGCCCTTGTTCCCACTGCCTCCAGAATTGGCCATGGACGCAGCTGCGAGGGGTCCCGCCTTCCCTCCCTGCTCCACCGGGAGGGATAAAGGGCCGGGGGCCGCTGGGGCCAGGCCGAAGACCGCCGCCCAGAGAGCGCCGCGCAGCTGCGAGGGGTCCCGCCTTCCCTCCCTGCTCCACCGGGAGGGATAAAGGGCCGGGGGCCGCCGGGGCCAGGCCGAAGACCGCCGCCCAGAGAGCGCCGCGCAGCTGCGAGGGGTCCCGCCTTCCCTCCCTGCTCCACCGGGAGGGATAAAGGGCCGGGGGCCCCTGGGGCCAGGCCGAAGACCGCCGCCCAGAGAGCGCCGCGCAGCTGCGAGGGGTCCCGCCTTCCCTCCCTGCTCCACCGGGAGGGATAAAGGGCCGGGGGCCGCCGGGGCCAGGCCGAAGACCGCCGCCCAGAGAGCGCCGCGCAGCTGCGAGGGGTCCCGCCTTCCCTCCCTGCTCCACCGGGAGGGATAAAGGGCCGGGGGCCGCTGGGGCCAGGCCGAAGACCGCCGCCCAGAGAGCGCCGCACAGCTGCGAGGGGTCCCGCCTTCCCTCCCTGCTCCACCGGGAGGGATAAAGGGCCGGGGGCCGCCGGGGCCAGGCTGAAGACCGCCGCCCAGAGCGCCGTGCAGCTGCGAGGGGTCCCGCCTTCCCTCCCTGCTCCACCGGGAGGGATAAAGGGCCGGGGACCGCTGGGGCCAGGCCGAAGACCGCCGCCCAGAGAGCGCCGCGCAGCTGTGAGGGGTCCCGCCTTCCCTCCCTGCTCCACCGGGAGGGATAAAGGGCCGGGGGCCGCTGGGGCCAGGCTGAAGACCGCCGCCCAGAGAGCGCCGCGCAGCTGCGAGGGGTCCCGCCTTCCCTCCCTGCTCCATCGGGAGGGATAAAGGGCCGGGGGCCGCCAGGGTCATTCAGTGGAACTGTTGAGCTGATGGCTCCATTGCCTGTGGAATTTTGCCCTTTGGAATTTTGGTATTTTTGATATTGTATGTTTTGATTATTGATTATATTGTTGCTATTGCTGTTATACTGTATCTTATGGATCTTGTATTTCTAATTTTGTTTGTTTTCTCTTGCTATAATTGAAGTGTATATTTTGCGGGTTGCGTTTTTGTAACTGTACCTTTGGAGATGGGTTACTGTATTATTATTGTGTTATTGTATTATTATTATGTATTTATTGTCCGCTATGTAAACCGCCCTGAGTCGGGTTGTACCTGAGTGGGCGGTATATAAGCGCGAAAATTAAATTAAATTTTTAAATTAAATTTACGGCAGCCATAAACGGTGGGGGACAACCAGTATGGTCCCCTCAACTGTTTGAGGGAGCATGACCCGACCCCTGACTTAAAAAGGTTGAGAACCCCTGCTCCAGTGGATTCAGTTGGCCATTTGGAAGCTAATTCTGTCTTTCCAGCATGTTTTAGATCCAAAAATAGCCAACCAGATCCTCCACACACACACTCCAAGAGTCTGCATTATCTAGTCAAATTCTGACTATAGCTACTGGCAAAAGCTCTCTGCCACTTCAAGGGAAAGTCTTTCCCAGTCCTTTTAATTTTTCTTGAAGTCTGTTTCCTAGAGGGGGCAACAGCTGGAACATAGAATGCCAGTTAGTCTTAGGTTAGATTATTTGTCTTTCTAGCCTAGTATTATGTACTCTTGACTGCAACAGCTCTCCAAGATCACAGGCAGACGCCTTAGCATTCAGAATCCTGAGATGCCTTTAATGACAGATGTCAAAGATCGAATGTCTCAGAAGCTCTGTGAACACTATATAGGATCTGCTACTCAGTTTCAATCTGTCTACAATTTGCACTACTTGGACTTGCTGCCAGAGCAAAGTGGTTCTCTGCCACTGAGCTGTTGCCCTTCTCAGTGGGCTCTGGGCATCTATGTCTGCTCAAGCCTCGGAACATCAGATTGTGTGTTGAAGATTCATGGGCAGAGACTTGCTTGGTCAATTCTTTAGCACAGAGTAGCTGCTGTAACGCATATTGTATAATTGGTTATGCAATAGCTTTTAATTTAACTCATGCTCACATACTTGAAGACTTTATGAAGTTTATTTTTTAAATCCATACTCAGTAACACTTATGCCAACACATAACTGCATCATCTGTAGTTTGTAAGTATGTGACAACCTGTTTCTTAAGGCCTTTGAGTGACTTGTACAAGGAAATAGCTCTTTTTAATATTTTGAGACTGCATAACCATGTACAGTAGTTTCTTTTCTAGAGAATTTTTGGCGAGCTGAACAGGACCAGTCAAGCACAACATCAGGGGCACTTTTTCTTGTTCTGCTATCAATGTTATCTATACCATCTTTTGCCAACAATGCCCATCTGCACTCTACGTAGGATAAACAACAAAAGAATTAACGGATGTAAATCAGACATCAGGAATGGCAATACCCGGAAGCCGTTCCAAATCATTTCAGTCTACCTGGACATGCTGAATGGGATTTGAAAGTTAGCATTTTGGGAAATTAAAATACAGGAGAAGGATCCAGAGATAAACACTGAGATAAAATATATACATATGCTGGATTTCCATCTCAATGTTTTAAATACTGTATTAGTCAATGAGTTTTGAGCCATTTCCAAATTTGAAATGCCACAATAATTATGATGATATCTGCTGAGGTTTTCAATAACCAAGATTCCTTCATACCCAACTTTAATGAACAATTCAGTTCAATTGAACAATTATTTAGTAAAGCAAAATCAATAGAGCATTGTAAGCTTAATGTGGTCCCATTGTCTTCATGATAATACTAGGTTTTGAGTAGAGTTAGTTTTTGCACTAACTCATGAATTATAATCATTTAGAGGCACCATCATAATGGGAGAAGACATACTAATAAAGTACATCAGAAAGGTTATAACATTGATAGTGGTTTAGCACTTATAGAGGAAATCCAGTAAAAAACAGTAATTTTATATCCTAAAAGAAACTCGTAGCCATAAAGAATTTGGGCATTCCTTGTTAAATGTTTTGTAGTGATAGAATTCCCAAAAACTATGAACACACACTTGGAACAGATGGTTTGTTTTCTGGCGAAAGCATAAACAGCATGACAGAATATTTTACTTTTTTCCACCTTTGCAGTAATCTGCTCCAAGATACTGTACTCCATTGGTGATGGTGCCATGTGTTTCATAATAATTATTACTTTGTTTTGTTCATTTTATATGCCACCTTCCTCCTAGGTCTCAGATCCCAGATGACAACTTGGGACTGTGGTCTATGACAATTGTGTTAACTCAATTATAAAACAAAACAAAAAACTACCCCCATAATTTGATTTAGGCTGAATAATATTGCAGAATATAATCAAAAGGAAATGTGGCACTGAAAGCAAATTTCTGTTTTGAATTCAACTGTCCCAATTAAGAGCAAGTCTGGAGCTACTATGACTGTAAACTTGTACCCCAAAGTACAGACTACAACCTTTGGAAATTTTAGGCATAAAGGGATAATCACATTTCTGATGGTTGAAGCCAATACAATTTTATTATGGTGAAAAATAAATGAAAAAGCAAACAAATGTGTCATTAACTGCATAACTTACACATGTTACAAAATGAGTCAGAATAAAAGGGATTATTGTTCACTTTCTCCATGCAGGCAAATAACTACAAATTGTTGCAGTTTCCCCTTAGGTATGTCTGTATTTTCAGTACAGATTTTTCAAGGCACAATTGTGTTAAGTCTGTTGCACCAAAAACATCAAGAAATCTCATGGCACCGTGAAGACTAGCTCTGGGCTGCTCTGAGTGGTGCATGCACCAGGAGGGTGGGTAATAAATAAATAATAAGACTTAAGAAGTTTTATTTGGCTAAGGAGCAGATTTGTCTGTTTTAACAATCAACTGTATACTTTATAGATAATTTTAGCTGCTTTTTAATATCATACCTCCACTGCTGCTGCCCTCTCTAATCTTTGCTACTGAACCCATTGAAACTGTGGACCACACTTCTCTATTATACAGGATTTAAACAAAGACTGCAATGAGTTAATCTATTTAACTCATGAGTTAATCTATTTATGAGTTACTCTATTTAGATGGAGATTGCAGCCATGAAATAAAAAGGCGACTGATTCTTGAGAGGCAAGCTATAAGAAACCTGGGGAACATAATCAAAAGTAGAGACATCACCTTGCAAACAAAAGTCTGCATAGTCAAAGCAATGGTATTTCCGGTAGTAATGTATGGGTGTGGGAGCTGGACCATAAAGAAAGCTGAGTGCAGAAGAATAGACTCCTTTGAAATGTGCTGGAGGAGAATTTTGAGAGTACCCTGAACAGCGAAGAGAACAAATAGGTCGATCTTAGAAGAAATCAACCCTGACTGCTCCTTGGAAGGTCAAATAGTGAAGATGAAGCTAAAGTACTTTGGTCATCAAATGAGAAGAAAGGATTCACTTGAGAAAGCCTTGATGTTGGGAAAGTTTGAGGGCAAAAGAAAAGGGACGGCAGAGAATGATATGGCTAGATGGTATTGTTGATGCAATGGGCACAGAGTTAGGCGGGTTGAGAAGAATGGTGGAGGATAGAGGTGCCTGGCGTGCAATTATCCATGGCTCAAACCCAACTATGCAACTGAACAAAATATATCTGTGTTTGAACATAGTCACTCATCAATGACCTTTAAATGACTGCAATCGACCACAATTAAGATCTTTATCTGTCACACTCAAAAGCTATCAGTCACCCTGAATTACTAGAGATTGCACAAGTACAGGAAATCTTGACCACATGTAGGAGAACAATCTTGGGATTTAATAATGGTACAACGTCAAGTTTCTTCTCAGGGTTGTTTGATGGTACAAGAAGAGGTGGCCTCTAGTAGAGACTCTCTTGTGATAATCACTGGATAGTCACATCCTGGGAGATGTAAACTGGATCCAATGTTCTTGGCATAAGTAATTGAGTGCCATCTCTGTCCCAGCTCTTGGGGACATGAAAAGAGCTTCATTTGGGCGTTCCCTGAGTTTCTTCCTCAAAAATCCTTTCAACCCAGAATAATTTCTGACACTAAATTATTATTACTGTGGTGCAGAAGACAAATGGAAGATCACTGAATTATATTGTTCCCAGGACAATCTTCATGGCTGATTGCCATGTTGATCGCCAATATTTGGAATCAGATACGGCACCCAAAGAAGGAGAAGTATAATAATATATGAGAACTAAGCTTCAGAAGCAAAGTGTCTGAAAGAGCTTCCCTGTGGGAAGAAACTGAGAAATTGGGGACCATGGGTTATGGACTTTTCTGGAAAATGCAGGCTGTTTTTTCAGTGCCTGGGAAAGGCTGGCTGGGAGAATAGGAGTGTCAGTCTATGTCATAGACAAAAATAGGAGTTGTGCCTGCAGTTTATCTTTTGAGTTAAATCTTCAAGGCTAAGACAGCTTGTTCCCTGATACTATACTAAACAGAGAATAACTCCAGTTGGGTGAGGAGAGGACAACAGAAAAATGCTCTTGTCAGTCAGCTTCCTGTGTCAGCTTCCTGTGGGTAGCTCAATTTGTCCATGACAACTACAGCACAACCCTGGTCTGCCTCTTTGATGATTGTAAAGGTAAAGGTTCCCCTTGCTCGCAAGCCAGTCGTATCCGACTCTAGGGTGCAGTGCTCATCTCTGTTTCAAAGCCGAAGAGCCAGCGCTGTCTGCTGCTGCAGACGTTTCCGTGGTCATGTGGGAGGCATGACTAAACACCAAAGCGCACGGAGCGCTGTTTCCTTCCCACTGAAGTGGTCCCTATTTATCTACTTGCAATGTCTTGCTTTCGAACTGCTAGGTTGGCAGGAGATGTTGGGATTATTTTTGAGGTTTCTAGCCTCCCATTCCGTTTGGCTGAGATTGTATGTTGGACCATGTGCCTGGCTAATGGTCTCTGCCCGGGCACGGTGGCAGAAGCATTCAATGTAAAAGTCCAATTCCTTGTTCCGACCCTCTGGAGGTGTCCATATTTGAATATTAGCCAAGGGTTTCTGAGACATTATCAAATTTGATACACAGATTGCTATATGCTGCTATATATTTTTGTTATATTATGCCATCTTGACAAGCTTTCCTGTAAAATTTTCTTTCACAACATAGGCCAGGAATGGTCACACACCCCCGCCCCCACCGCTGTAAATGCTCCTGTAAAACACATCCGCAGCTGTCTTAAATGTAGGCCTCTCCTCTCTCCTTCCCATTGGTGGAGGGAAAGGAGTGGGTGGGGAAGTGGCAGTGCCATTTTTGCCGGCAGCGCGGGGTAAAGCTTGCCCATGACGGCACATGTGCCTACAGAGAAGGTTCTGTGTGCCACCTCTGGCACCTGTACTATAGGCTTGCCTACACTGTTCTGGATCATACTTCTCATATATGACCCTTCTATTAAGCATATACATCTCCTACATGAGACCCTCCCATTATACTTGAACACTCTTGCGATTCTCTTTTGGGGGTGCACGCTGAAATAGGTCAAATTCTTTAATTTTGGGAAACTCTTCAAAGATGTTCATATCTATATTCCCTCATTGGGAGTATATCCAATGGAGGATTAATTGTTTAATAAAAACTTAAGTTTCTGTTTCAAGCTAGAGACCATTGGTGTTTGGGTGGTTTGGGCTGGGTTTTTACTGCATAAACATTTTAATTCAGGCCACACAGAAGAAAAACAGTATAACTGCCCGGGGCAGGGAACGAGTTCAAAATAGCCAAGAAGGGATACAAATTGCCATTAGGGAGAAATCCGGTGAATGCTCCACATCAGAGTCAGTTTAGACCAGGGGTACCCAGACTACGGCCTGGGCGCTGGATCTAGCCCCTGATGCCAATTCATCCGGCCCACAAAGCCCTCGTCACTCCTGGAAGTTGAAGTAAAACACTCCCGTACGGGTGCGTTTTATTTCTGCTTCCGGGAGCGATGAGGACTTTGTGGGATGGAAGAATTGGCATCAGGGGCCAGATCCGGCCCCTGGACCATAGTGACTGGCTCCCTGAACCATGTGAACAACCCAAGGCCCAAAAAGTTTGGGCACCCTTGGTTTAGACCTTCACGTACCTCATTCAAGCCACTCAGAAAAGACAGCTTATAAACATGAAGAATGTGGCCTGAGCTACAAGGGAACTTTAGGACTAGAGACATGAAAGTGATCACACAGGGAAGAAACCATATAATGTGATCAACGTGATAAGGCCTATTGGCACTCGCACAATCTTAGACAACATCAAGGAAATCATACAGCGGAAAGACCTTACAAATGCGAAGAATGTGGGAAGTGCTACAGGTATTCTATTTCCTTCATCTGCAGCCAGGGGTTAAAGGACACTGTGGGCACTGACACCAGAGGACCTCGCCACTACCTCCCCCCTGGCACCTACCACCGCCCAGGGGATGAAGAGCAGCTGTGGCCGCCGTCACTCTTCCAGGCCCCGCCTGTGGCGTGGCATGATCTGTGTGGAGACAGTTATTTTGTTGGCATGGACGTGAATTGAACGTATGGTCTTTTTAAATGAATGTTGTTGTTTTTTCCTTGCAATGTTTTTAATGAAGTTTTATAATGTTGTATTTATGACCTGTATGATTTTGTGGTGTTTACCTGTTCTGTGAGCCGCCCAGAGTCAAGCAATCGAGGGGGTGGCATATAAATGTGAATATACAATACAATGCAATACAGGTGAAACTTGGAAAATTAGAATATGGTGCAAATGTTCATTCAGTTCAGTAATGCAACTTAAAAGGTGAAACAAATATATGAGATAGACTCATTACATGCAAAGTGAGATAGTTCAAGCATACTTTGTTATAATATTGATACTTATGGCTTACAGTTTATGGAAACCCCAACCCCCCAATCTCATGTGTACCCCATAATCATCACATAATCTCATGTACGCTGTACGCCATGATCATCACAATTATAACGAAATAAGGCATGACATCTCTCGCTTTGCATGTAGTGAGTCTATCTCATATATTTGTTTCACCTTTTAAGTGAAATGAATGAACATTTGCACGATATTCTAATTTTCCGAGTTTCACTTGTACAATCTACCATAATATGCAGTCTACATACCTTTTGGCCTCATGGTGGCACTATTTCTTGTCCAGATGTATTTTGACCTGATAAAATGCCATACTTCCTCTCAGTCCTGCAATCGATATTCTTTTAAATTGCTCTGTGAAATGCTGTTATAGAAAGGTTGTGGACACGTAACAGTCTGACCCATGCAAGAGGAACAAAAGTTGCAAGGACATTTCTTTTGTTATGCTTCTTTACTACGTCATAAGAAAACAGCCTTTATGTCTCCTCATTCCTGGCTGAGGCTTAAACTCTTCTTTCCCGAAAATGTTGACGTTTCATTTGCGATATGCTCACAATTGTCACATCCAGGATAGTTTTTGCGGAGATGGCCTGCACACTAGCTGAAGAAGGTAGTGACTGCTCTTTTAGGTAAAGATAGGTCGTCCTTGCTCGAAAGCCAGTCGTATCCGACTTTAGGGTTCAGTGCTCATCTCAGTTTATAGCCAAAGAACCAGCGCTGACTGCATCTGCAGATGTTTCCGTGGACATGTGGCAGCCATGACTAGACACCGGAGTGCATGGAACACTGTTTACCTTCCCACCGAAGTGGTGTGAAGCAGAAGGAAAGCTCTAAAGGAGAAGTCTAATTCTAACAATTTTTTTCAAACAAATTTCACATCCTGTACTTCCAAAGGAGAAGAGAATTTAAAGTTGTGGGTTTTGCAAGATGTCCTCGACAGGAATTTTAATATGCCCCACTGTCATCAGTGGCAAAATGCAACCAACTGGAGCAGAATTTCTTCCCTGCGGGACAAGCCCTACACCAACAACCCAAAGATAAACCAGTCTTTTAAAAAAGAAAGAAATAGAAATATTGATGATACTAAAAGAAAATACAGTATGAAAATACAGCAAAAATATTTGTAAAAATTTGTAAAGGTTGCCCTTACTTGAAAGTCAGTCTTATCTGACGTTAGGATACAGTGTTCTGTTTGTAGCCAGCGTCTGCATACGTTTCTGTGGACATGTGGCAGACATGACTAGACACCAGACTGCACAAAACACTTTACCTTCCCACCAAAGCAGTACCTATTTATCTACTTTCAATTTCTTGCTTTCGAACTACTAGGTTGGCAGGAACTGGGGCAGAGACAGGAGCTCACTCCATCATGCAGCACCCGGGTCTTGAGCTGCTGACATACTAACCTTCCAGTCGTCAAGTTCAGCTTCTTAACCACTAAGCCACCGCAAGCCCTCTAGACCAGGGGTATCCAAACTACGGCCCAAGGGCTGAATTCAGCCCCCAACGCCAATTCATCTAGACCACACCACCCTCATTGCTCCCAGAAGATGAAGTAAAACCCGCATGGGTGCATTTTACTTCCGCTCCTGGGAACAACAAAGGTGGCGTAGGCTGGATGGATTGGTGTCAGGGAGGGGCTGAATCTGGCCCTTGGGCCATAGTTTGAGCACCCCTGGTCCATGTGACCAACCCACAGCCCAAAAGGTTTGGGCACCCCTGCTCTAGACTGCGGTGGCTTAGAGCAACTGCTCTTTTATACTTCATTAAAAAATGCAAACCGGCAGCTAAGGTCATCCCTTGGCAGGATGTTCAGTAAGAGAACAAAAACAAAAACAACACAAAAATATTGTTTAACTTCAACAACAAAAATCAAAACAGCAAGGTGCATAATCTGTTTACAGAAAAAGCCTTCTCACAGATGTGCAGTGTCTGAAAAATGGAGGAGCAAGTTCTCCCACATCTGAGTATGCTGGATTACAGACACATGCGCGCATGCGCGCATGCGCGCGCACACACACACACACACACAAAGCACTTGTTGACTGGAATTTAAGGCAGCTGAGTAAATATAAAGCAGAGAGGAAATGAAATGTTATCATGCACATGATTTACACTGTTTTTTTGTTTTTGAATGACAAGGATTGGTTGGTGTTTTGTTTTGTTTTTAAGGAATGAGACAAAAACAAGTTCATGGTACATTGCCAGTATCTGGAATATGCACTGATTCATCCTGCATACACTGCTGCTGTCACTGCTATCTGAATAAACAACAGCAACAATGTGTAGGAATTGGGGCCACTGGCGTGGCCTTAATGTCCCGGAGGAGACTGATCAAGTGACGACACGAGGCAAAAGGAGCGAGATCAGATCAGTACTTTATTGGAAAAAGGCAACATCATGTATAGGGAAGAAAGCGCAACGGTGGCAAAACTGTCATCGGACAGGAAAATTACCTCACCCACGTACCCGGGTTAATAGGGAACTTCTCAAAGGGAAGTTAATTAACTTGGACAAACACGGGGCGAGGGAGACCATTGTCCTGGGGATTAGGCAGGGGCAAACATGGCTTATTTGCGCCAGGGATTTTCCCCCGAGCCGGGAGATGAGTTATACACTTAATGTTTCACAGGAGTCAGCTATCTGCTTACTTGGCAGAGCCGTAGGTCAGGTCACGGTAATTGGGTGAATCAAACCCTATATTTTATTCACCCCCCTTAATTTGGCGGCCGCAGAACCCACGGGCTGGGAGCTTCTCTCACCGCGGTGGCCTCTGGCGGGCCGTTCCATGCCCCGCGGGGCATGGGGAATCCGCATCTCCCCTTTATTTTCTATTTAAGGACCTGACCGGCGACCTTGCGCAAGAGCGGCATCAGCTGTTGAGCGGGTATGACGTCACGGAATTTCTCTCTGGGGCGGCACTTGGAGATCAGCGAGGGAATGCACTGAGCAAAACAACAGAGCGTGATGCCTAGTATGGCTATCCCCACCACTACCTTAAGCACCGTTTGCAGCCACCCCCAGGGAATCCATGACCACATCCAATTCCACAGGGAACTCCACCAAGCTCCCCACGCGGAGCCTTCTGTAATGCCTGCAACTATGGTGTGGAGATCCGTGATCTGGCTTTGGATCTTACGGGAGTTATCAGTGAGATTGAAACAACACATTCCATGAAAAGATTCGCAACCCAGGTGGTGCAGCAAGAGGAGGTAGTCAATAGCCGCTCGATTGTCGAGAACGGCACGGCGAAGTTCTGCCTGCTCCTGATTGAGGAGCGCTATCGCTGTGGAGGTATGGTTAATGGCTTTAGCCAAGCCGCAAGCCAAGCGGCCAATCCTCCGTGCGTTGCCGACGGCCAAGCCTGGCACGCCGACTAGGCTGACTGCTAGTGATACATACTCAGCGGGACTCATTACCCTAAGGCTGCTGTCACAAGAGCTGTCTAACTGGGTTGTGCGTGTGTGCCGTATGAATGGGGAAACATCAACATTTGATACATTTGTGTCATTAGCACTTGGGGCAATCATGTCCTTAGTAGGAAGTAACAGTGTCAAACGACTGATACAACACATTGAGTCCGACAGATTCGCAGGAATATAGTTCCATGTGAACTGGTTGCAGGTGAAAAACCACCCTGAAGGTAGGGTGACATGAGAGTACAGCGAAATGATTGTCTCTGGTTTATTACAAGTCCAGTTGCCGCTGCCGGGGTTAATGCAGCGACGCCGAGTCTGACCGCCTGAGGTGCAGCCGGTCATTCGGGTACAAGCAGCGTCCGGGCTGATCGCCACTCGAGGGGTATGAAGAGTGGCTGCGTCAGCCGGCAAGGTTGATGCAAGTCGCAATCCCCCCCAGCGTGTGTATGCTGAGAAGGTGGTGGGAGTGTGTGGGCCAAAGAACGCCTTCAACAACCAGTCGCCATCCTTGGTGCGCGCGTCCAGAGTGTGGCACACGGGGATGAGACAGGTGCTGAGGATAGATGCAGAACCAACGTCCTGCTGTAAGCAAAAATCGGACTGGTTGACGAGACCCGCCAACCTTTCCCACAAGTTGTACTGCATTCGTGCGGAAAGATCTTCACCAGGCGGCAAGCCGTCGGCCTGGATTGGAGTAGCCTGAACGCCTCCCCCCAATAGCAGGGAAAGGGCCAGGATGAGGGTAATCGCCGCTGTGCTGGCATGAATCTGGGCAAAAACTGCAGCTGTGAGGTTCTCCGGTGTTGGCTCCTTCTCCTCGCGCTGAACGGCGTCCTGGGCGTCACAGCAAAGAGTCTTGACCATCCCCCAGGTGATCTTGGGCATCGGCGGCCGTTTCCTCCGGCGGATCTTCTCGGTCAGAGCGAGGTCCTTCATCTCCGGGATCGGACTCGGGCCGGCCTGGTTCCACGCCATGCGGTTCCAAGTGGGGCTTGACACACCGGGCTGGAATCCAGACGACACCTGTTGGAGACATAATTGCAGCATACCCTCTCCCCCAGGTTATGAGCGGCACCGGGCCCTTCCAGGATGGGTCCGGTGGCACCCGGTACCGGACCATAGGTCGCGGGAGAGCTTCCGAACGGCGGAAGTGCTTCTCCTGCAGCGTACAGTCCGAAAAAACATTGAGGTGATTGTATGTGAACAATACCTTATTCAGACAAAACTGTGCTTCTCCCTGTGATTTGGGTGATTTGGAGAGGGCTGGTGGCTCCCCCCTTTCTGTTTGTTTGTCAATATAGGACTTTAGCGTCCGATTGACCCGTTCTACAATCGCCTGCCCTTGCGGATTGTAGGGAATGCCAAATGTATGCTTGATGTCCCAGGTGGCCATGAAGGTGGCCAACTGCCTAGAGCAGTAGGACGGGGCGTTGTCCATTTTCACGTGCCGCGGCTTGCCCATTGCCGCAATAAGAACATAAGAACATAAGAACAGCCTTGCTGGAACAGGCCACAGCCCATCCAGTCCAGCATTCTGTCTCACACAGTGGCTCACCATTTCCTTCAGGGTATTCCCAAGGAGATGCCTTCACCTGCTTAGGATTCCCTGGAAATGGCATTGAGAGATATCCTGCCTATCTCTCCAACCCGGAGGTTGTCCTTAGGTAGCCATAATTATAGCCATTGATAGCCTTGTCCTCCATGAACTTGTCTAATCCTTTCTTAAAGCTGTCAAGACTGACAGCTGTCACCACTTCTTCTGGCAGGGAGTTCCATAGACCAGTAATCCTCTGGGTGAAAAAGTACTTTCTCTTATTTGTTTGAGAACTAGTACCCAAAAGTTTCATGGAGTGTCCCCTAGTTCTAGTGTTGTGCGATAGGGAAAACAGTTTTTCCTTATCCACTTTGTCCACACCGTGCATGATTTTATAAACTTCAATCAGGTCACCTCTTAGACGCCGTCGTTCAAGAGTGAAAAGGCCCAACCGTTGCAGCCTCAGATGGTAAGGAAGGTGTTCCAGTCCCCTAATCATTCTGGTTGCCCTCCTCTGCACTTTTTCCAGCTCCATAATATCCTTCTGGAGGTATGGCGACCAGAACTGTACACAGTATTCCAGATGGGGCCTCACCATAGATTTATAAAGAGGCAAAATGACACTCGCTGACTTATTTTCTATACCCTTCCTAATGATCCCTAACATTGAGTTTGCTTTTTTCACTGCTGAGGCACACTGGGTTGACACCTTCATTGAGCTGTCCACCAGGACACCAAGGTCCCTTTCCTGGTTTGTCGCAGAGAGTTCAGACCCCATCAGTTTATAAATGTAATTGGGGTTTTTTGCCCCAACATGCATCACTCTGCACTTACTGATGTTGAAGCTCATTTGCCACTGTTTTGCCCACTCCCCCAGTGTCAAGAGATCCCTCTGAGCTCTTCACAATCTCTCACAGTTTTCACTACCCTGTATAATTTAGTGTCGTCAGCAAATTTGGCTACCTTGCTTTTTACTCCTACCTCTAGATCATTTATGAAGAGGTTGAAAAGCAGGGGTCCCAGTACTGAACCTTGGGGGACCCCACTCTTTACTTCCCTCCACTTGGAGAAGTGTCCATTTAGTGCTACCCTCTGTTTCCTGTCCGTTAGCCAGTTGCTGATCCAGGACAAGACCTGTCCCTTTATTCCATGACTGGTAAGTTTATTCAAGAGCCTTTGGTGTGGGACCTTGTCAAAAGCCTTCTGAAAGTCCAGATAAACAATGTCAACTGGATCCCCCTTATCCACATGCTTGTTGACACTCTCAAAAAATTCCAACAGATTAGTGAGGCATGATTTGCCCTTGCAAAAGCCATGCTGGCTCTCCTTTAGCAGCGCCTTCTCTTCTATGTACCTATTAATTCTATCTTTTAGGATGGTTTCCATCACTTTACCTGGGACACATGTCAAACTGACAGGCCGGTAATTTCCTGGATCACCCCTGGATCCTTTTTTGAAAATTGGTGTTACATTCGCTACCTTCCAGTCATCAGGCACAAAGCCTGATTTGAGGGAAAGATTATATATTTTGGCTAGGATATCAGCAATTTCATCTTTAAGTTCCCTGAGAACTCGTGGATGGATGCCATCTGGTCCTGGGGATTTGTTAGTGTTTAGCTTAACAAGACATGCAAGGACCTCCTCCCTGGTTATTTCTATCTTGCTTAATTCTTCGGTTTCCCTCCCTACGAAGATAGGTTCTGTTTTGGGCATGTGGTCTCTATCTTCTTCAGTGAATACTGAAGCAAAGAATTCATTGAGTCTCTCTGCAATCTCTGTTTCCTCTTTAATAACCCCTTGCCTTCCATTGTCATCTAATGGTCCAATGGCCTTCCTAGTTGGGTTCTTACTTCTAATGTACTTAAAGAAGTCTTTGTTATTCCTCTGAGTATTTTTAGCTATACGCTCCTCAAAGTCTTGCTTTGCTTTCCTGATTGTTGCCTTGCATTTGTTCTGCCAGAATTTATGTTTCTGCCTGCTGTCCTCATTTGGACAAGCCTTCCATCTTCTAAATGAGCTTTTCTTGCTCTTGATCACTTCCCGAACAGCTCCTGTAAGCCACATTGGAGTCCTCTTGGACCTGGCAGTGCCCTTTTTCCTTTTGGGTATGCATTCCAATTGGGCCTCTGTTATTGTTTTTGGAGTGTTTGGACTCTCTCAATTTTCCCTTTCAGTTTCTTTTTTACTAGTTTCCTCATCTTTGGGAAATTTCCTTTTTGAAAATTTAAGGTCTCTGTGTTAGATTTTATCAGTGACTTGCGGTCTATGATCAAGTTAAACATAATTGAGTTGTGGTCACTGTTCCCTATTGGATCAGTCACATTAACATCTTGCACCAGATCCTGAGTATTACTCAGGATCAAGTCAAGGATTCTTGTACCTCTAGTTGGGTCTTCAACCATCTGTCCCAGGGAACAATCATTGAGCATATCTAGGAACTTTATCTCTTTATCATGTGCTGAACAACAGTTCACCCAGTCTATGTGAGGGTAATTGAAGTCCCCCATTATAACCAGGCTTCCCTTCCTGGATGCCTCCTTTACAACATTCTCCAACTGCCAGTCTCCCTCAAGAGTTTGGGTCGGAGGCCGATAGTATATGCCTACTTTTAGACCATCCTTGTGGCCTGGTACTCTTACCCACAGAGCTTCTAATGGTGACTCTAAATCACCTAGATATTCCAATTCATAAGATTTTATCACTTCTTTGACATACAAGGCTACACCACCTCCTGTTTGCCCCTTCCTATCCTTCCTGTACAGTTTGTAGCCTGGGATAACTGTATCCCATTGGTTATCATCCGTCCACCAGGTTTCAGTGATACCAATAATATCAATATTCTTATCTATTGCTAAGTATTCCAGCTCCCCTATTTTGTTCCGGAGGCTTCTGGCATTTGTATACAAGCATTTATATATGCATTTCTGACACAGTCTTTTGTGTCCAGTTGCATTGTTAGACTGCCTCTTGCATCCTTCTGCTAGAATGCTAGTGACTAGCTCCTTGCTCTGCTCAGTAATTTTTGCATCCTCCTCACTACTCAAGTACACACTTTCCCGAACTGGATGCTGCCCAGCTCCTGTCGGCTTTCCCCCAGTTATCAGTTTAAAAGCTGCTCTGCAGCCTTTTTGATGTTGAGTGCCAGCAATCTGGTCCCATCATGGTTTAAATGCAACCCATCCCTCCTGAACAGATTTGGCTTGTCCCAAAATGTTCTCCAGTTCCTGACAAATCTGAAGCCCTCCTCTCGACACCACCGCCTCATCCACGCATTGAGGCTTCTGAGCTCTGCCTGCCTGGTAGGTCCTGCGCGAGGGACAGGCAGCACTTCTGAAAATGCTACCTTGGAAGTCCGGGACTTCAATCTTCTTCCTAACAACCTAAATTTGGCTTCCAGGACAGACCGCTTGGCCTTCCCAACATCATTGGTACCAACGTGTACCATGACAACTGGCTCGTTCCCAGTTCTCTCTAACAATCTATCTAGATTTCTTGTGATGTCTGCAACTTTTGCACCTGGCAGGCAAGTCACCATACGGTTATCATGTGCATCACAATTCCATTTCTCTGTATTTCTAATTATTGAATCGCCTAGTACAAGGAGCCTCTCTCCTGCAATCTGTTCATCTACATGCACCTCATCAACCATATTAAGGGAGAGAACCTCAGTTTGTTCCTGATGTTCATCTTCCTGGATCTCATCAAGTGTGATGAAGGAGAGATCATCAGGTGGAACCAGCTGTTCCTCTGTGTGTTCCTCGTCAGGTGTGATAAGGGAAAGAGCCTCAAATTTATTCTGTAATTTCAGACTCTCAGAGTGATCCCCTACTCTTCTCCTCCTTTGAGTCACATTCCTCCAACCATCTCCCTCCTGAGTTAGTGAAGGGCCTTCTCCCTCAGAACTGTGCCCTGTCTCTTCTTTGTCCAGCATAGTCTGCTCCGCTCTGTCCAAGAACAGCTCAAGCTCCTTAATTTGTTGGTGGTTAGATATGCGGGCCTCTAGCTGCTGGACCTTCTCTTCTAGTAGTGCAACCAGCTTGCACTTGCTGCAAGTGTAGTTCTCCATGTGCTTTGGCAAGAACACAAACATGGCACAAGAATTGCAGGTAACTACAGCTGTTCCCTCAGAATCCATTTTAACAAGTGCAGTATTCTGGGCCTCAAAAATGTACACGTTTACTACCTTTCTACCTAGTAAGACTATATTCTTCTTATGTTGCTAGTTTGTAATCTCGCGCGCCGTTAGGCGCGCGGGCCTCTAAAGCAGCTCTACTCCAACTGCAAAACTTACCAGTGCTCACTTCCTTTGTTTGGCTCTCCTCAGCAGCAGCTCTGCTTAAGAGCACATGCAGAGTCAAAATGGCTGACTCTGAAAGAGCTCAGAGCTTTTAAAGGCTAGTGTGGCTCCG
Organism: Bradypodion pumilum; assembly: GCA_035047305.1. Taxonomy (NCBI): domain Eukaryota; kingdom Metazoa; phylum Chordata; class Lepidosauria; order Squamata; family Chamaeleonidae; genus Bradypodion; species Bradypodion pumilum. The sequence goes on along the minus strand of JAWDJD010000008.1, from coordinate 1,499,106 downwards.
CCCCTATGAGTCACAGTTCAGGGAAGGGCCTGGTGTGGCCCTGCCCCCCTGCTTCTGGAAGCTTCAAACTGCTTCCTCTGTTTGAACAGAGGTGGCTCTCAGCAGTTTCAATTATCAATTTAAATTAGTAGAGGCCTCTAAAGCAGCTCTACTCCAACTGCAAAACTTACCAGTGCTCACTTCCTTTGTTTGGCTCTCCTCAGCAGCAGCTCTGCTTAAGAGCACATGCAGAGTCAAAATGGCTGACTCTGAAAGAGCTCAGAGCTTTTAAAGGCTAGTGTGGCTCCGCCCCTATGAGTCACAGTTCAGGGAAGGGCCTGGTGTGGCCCTGCCCCCCTGCTTCTGGAAGCTTCAAACTGCTTCCTCTGTTTGAACAGAGGTGGCTCTCAGCAGTTTCAATTATCAATTTAAATTAGTAGAGGCCTCTAAAGCAGCTCTACTCCAACTGCAAAACTTACCAGTGCTCACTTCCTTTGTTTGGCTCTCCTCAGCAGCAGCTCTGCTTAAGAGCACATGCAGAGTCAAAATGGCTGACTCTGAAAGAGCTCAGAGCTTTTAAAGGCTAGTGTGGCTCCACCCCTATGAGTCACAGTTCAGGGAAGGGCCTGGTGTGGCCCTGCCCCCCTGCTTCTGGAAGCTTCAAACTGCTTCCTCTGTTTGAACAGAGGTGGCTCTCAGCAGTTTCAATTATCAATTTAAATTAGTAGAGGCCTCTAAAGCAGCTCTACTCCAACTGCAAAACTTACCAGTGCTCACTTCCTTTGTTTGGCTCTTCTCAGCAGCAGCTCTGCTTAAGAGCACATGCAGAGTCAAAATGGCTGACTCTGAAAGAGCTCAGAGCTTTTAAAGGCTAGTGTGGCTCCGCCCCTATGAGTCACAGTTCAGGGAAGGGCCTGGTGTGGCCCTGCCCCCCTGCTTCTGGAAGCTTCAAACTGCTTCCTCTGTTTGAACAGAGGTGGCTCTCAGCAGTTTCAATTATCAATTTAAATTAGTAGAGGCCTCTAAAGCAGCTCTACTCCAACTGCAAAACTTACCAGTGCTCACTTCCTTTGTTTGGCTCTCCTCAGCAGCAGCTCTGCTTAAGAGCACATGCAGAGTCAAAATGGCTGACTCTGAAAGAGCTCAGAGCTTTTAAAGGCTAGTGTGGCTCCGCCCCTATGAGTCACAGTTCAGGGAAGGGCCTGGTGTGGCCCTGCCCCCCTGCTTCTGGAAGCTTCAAACTGCTTCCTCTGTTTGAACAGAGGTGGCTCTCAGCAGTTTCAATTATCAATTTAAATTAGTAGAGGCCTCTAAAGCAGCTCTACTCCAACTGCAAAACTTACCAGTGCTCACTTCCTTTGTTTGGCTCTCCTCAGCAGCAGCTCTGCTTAAGAGCACATGCAGAGTCAAAATGGCTGACTCTGAAAGAGCTCAGAGCTTTTAAAGGCTAGTGTGGCTCCGCCCCTATGAGTCACAGTTCAGGGAAGGGCCTGGTGTGGCCCTGCCCCCCTGCTTCTGGAAGCTTCAAACTGCTTCCTCTGTTTGAACAGAGGTGGCTCTCAGCAGTTTCAATTATCAATTTAAATTAGTAGAGGCCTCTAAAGCAGCTCTACTCCAACTGCAAAACTTACCAGTGCTCACTTCCTTTGTTTGGCTCTCCTCAGCAGCAGCTCTGCTTAAGAGCACATGCAGAGTCAAAATGGCTGACTCTGAAAGAGCTCAGAGCTTTTAAAGGCTAGTGTGGCTCCACCCCTATGAGTCACAGTTCAGGGAAGGGCCTGGTGTGGCCCTGCCCCCCTGCTTCTGGAAGCTTCAAACTGCTTCCTCTGTTTGAACAGAGGTGGCTCTCAGCAGTTTCAATTATCAATTTAAATTAGTAGAGGCCTCTAAAGCAGCTCTACTCCAACTGCAAAACTTACCAGTGCTCACTTCCTTTGTTTGGCTCTTCTCAGCAGCAGCTCTGCTTAAGAGCACATGCAGAGTCAAAATGGCTGACTCTGAAAGAGCTCAGAGCTTTTAAAGGCTAGTGTGGCTCCGCCCCTATGAGTCACAGTTCAGGGAAGGGCCTGGTGTGGCCCTGCCCCCCTGCTTCTGGAAGCTTCAAACTGCTTCCTCTGTTTGAACAGAGGTGGCTCTCAGCAGTTTCAATTATCAATTTAAATTAGTAGAGGCCTCTAAAGCAGCTCTACTCCAACTGCAAAACTTACCAGTGCTCACTTCCTTTGTTTGGCTCTCCTCAGCAGCAGCTCTGCTTAAGAGCACATGCAGAGTCAAAATGGCTGACTCTGAAAGAGCTCAGAGCTTTTAAAGGCTAGTGTGGCTCCGCCCCTATGAGTCACAGTTCAGGGAAGGGCCTGGTGTGGCCCTGCCCCCCTGCTTCTGGAAGCTTCAAACTGCTTCCTCTGTTTGAACAGAGGTGGCTCTCAGCAGTTTCAATTATCAATTTAAATTAGTAGAGGCCTCTAAAGCAGCTCTACTCCAACTGCAAAACTTACCAGTGCTCACTTCCTTTGTTTGGCTCTCCTCAGCAGCAGCTCTGCTTAAGAGCACATGCAGAGTCAAAATGGCTGACTCTGAAAGAGCTCAGAGCTTTTAAAGGCTAGTGTGGCTCCACCCCTATGAGTCACAGTTCAGGGAAGGGCCTGGTGTGGCCCTGCCCCCCTGCTTCTGGAAGCTTCAAACTGCTTCCTCTGTTTGAACAGAGGTGGCTCTCAGCAGTTTCAATTATCAATTTAAATTAGTAGAGGCCTCTAAAGCAGCTCTACTCCAACTGCAAAACTTACCAGTGCTCACTTCCTTTGTTTGGCTCTTCTCAGCAGCAGCTCTGCTTAAGAGCACATGCAGAGTCAAAATGGCTGACTCTGAAAGAGCTCAGAGCTTTTAAAGGCTAGTGTGGCTCCGCCCCTATGAGTCACAGTTCAGGGAAGGGCCTGGTGTGGCCCTGCCCCCCTGCTTCTGGAAGCTTCAAACTGCTTCCTCTGTTTGAACAGAGGTGGCTCTCAGCAGTTTCAATTATCAATTTAAATTAGTAGAGGCCTCTAAAGCAGCTCTACTCCAACTGCAAAACTTACCAGTGCTCACTTCCTTTGTTTGGCTCTCCTCAGCAGCAGCTCTGCTTAAGAGCACATGCAGAGTCAAAATGGCTGACTCTGAAAGAGCTCAGAGCTTTTAAAGGCTAGTGTGGCTCCGCCCCTATGAGTCACAGTTCAGGGAAGGGCCTGGTGTGGCCCTGCCCCCCTGCTTCTGGAAGCTTCAAACTGCTTCCTCTGTTTGAACAGAGGTGGCTCTCAGCAGTTTCAATTATCAATTTAAATTAGTAGAGGCCTCTAAAGCAGCTCTACTCCAACTGCAAAACTTACCAGTGCTCACTTCCTTTGTTTGGCTCTCCTCAGCAGCAGCTCTGCTTAAGAGCACATGCAGAGTCAAAATGGCTGACTCTGAAAGAGCTCAGAGCTTTTAAAGGCTAGTGTGGCTCCGCCCCTATGAGTCACAGTTCAGGGAAGGGCCTGGTGTGGCCCTGCCCCCCTGCTTCTGGAAGCTTCAAACTGCTTCCTCTGTTTGAACAGAGGTGGCTCTCAGCAGTTTCAATTATCAATTTAAATTAGTAGAGGCCTCTAAAGCAGCTCTACTCCAACTGCAAAACTTACCAGTGCTCACTTCCTTTGTTTGGCTCTCCTCAGCAGCAGCTCTGCTTAAGAGCACATGCAGAGTCAAAATGGCTGACTCTGAAAGAGCTCAGAGCTTTTAAAGGCTAGTGTGGCTCCGCCCCTATGAGTCACAGTTCAGGGAAGGGCCTGGTGTGGCCCTGCCCCCCTGCTTCTGGAAGCTTCAAACTGCTTCCTCTGTTTGAACAGAGGTGGCTCTCAGCAGTTTCAATTATCAATTTAAATTAGTAGAGGCCTCTAAAGCAGCTCTACTCCAACTGCAAAACTTACCAGTGCTCACTTCCTTTGTTTGGCTCTCCTCAGCAGCAGCTCTGCTTAAGAGCACATGCAGAGTCAAAATGGCTGACTCTGAAAGAGCTCAGAGCTTTTAAAGGCTAGTGTGGCTCCGCCCCTATGAGTCACAGTTCAGGGAAGGGCCTGGTGTGGCCCTGCCCCCCTGCTTCTGGAAGCTTCAAACTGCTTCCTCTGTTTGAACAGAGGTGGCTCTCAGCAGTTTCAATTATCAATTTAAATTAGTAGAGGCCTCTAAAGCAGCTCTACTCCAACTGCAAAACTTACCAGTGCTCACTTCCTTTGTTTGGCTCTCCTCAGCAGCAGCTCTGCTTAAGAGCACATGCAGAGTCAAAATGGCTGACTCTGAAAGAGCTCAGAGCTTTTAAAGGCTAGTGTGGCTCCGCCCCTATGAGTCACAGTTCAGGGAAGGGCCTGGTGTGGCCCTGCCCCCCTGCTTCTGGAAGCTTCAAACTGCTTCCTCTGTTTGAACAGAGGTGGCTCTCAGCAGTTTCAATTATCAATTTAAATTAGTAGAGGCCTCTAAAGCAGCTCTACTCCAACTGCAAAACTTACCAGTGCTCACTTCCTTTGTTTGGCTCTCCTCAGCAGCAGCTCTGCTTAAGAGCACATGCAGAGTCAAAATGGCTGACTCTGAAAGAGCTCAGAGCTTTTAAAGGCTAGTGTGGCTCCGCCCCTATGAGTCACAGTTCAGGGAAGGGCCTGGTGTGGCCCTGCCCCCCTGCTTCTGGAAGCTTCAAACTGCTTCCTCTGTTTGAACAGAGGTGGCTCTCAGCAGTTTCAATTATCAATTTAAATTAGTAGAGGCCTCTAAAGCAGCTCTACTCCAACTGCAAAACTTACCAGTGCTCACTTCCTTTGTTTGGCTCTCCTCAGCAGCAGCTCTGCTTAAGAGCACATGCAGAGTCAAAATGGCTGACTCTGAAAGAGCTCAGAGCTTTTAAAGGCTAGTGTGGCTCCGCCCCTATGAGTCACAGTTCAGGGAAGGGCCTGGTGTGGCCCTGCCCCCCTGCTTCTGGAAGCTTCAAACTGCTTCCTCTGTTTGAACAGAGGTGGCTCTCAGCAGTTTCAATTATCAATTTAAATTAGTAGAGGCCTCTAAAGCAGCTCTACTCCAACTGCAAAACTTACCAGTGCTCACTTCCTTTGTTTGGCTCTCCTCAGCAGCAGCTCTGCTTAAGAGCACATGCAGAGTCAAAATGGCTGACTCTGAAAGAGCTCAGAGCTTTTAAAGGCTAGTGTGGCTCCGCCCCTATGAGTCACAGTTCAGGGAAGGGCCTGGTGTGGCCCTGCCCCCTGCTTCTGGAAGCTTCAAACTGCTTCCTCTGTTTGAACAGAGGTGGCTCTCAGCAGTTTCAATTATCAATTTAAATTAGTAGAGGCCTCTAAAGCAGCTCTACTCCAACTGCAAAACTTACCAGTGCTCACTTCCTTTGTTTGGCTCTCCTCAGCAGCAGCTCTGCTTAAGAGCACATGCAGAGTCAAAATGGCTGACTCTGAAAGAGCTCAGAGCTTTTAAAGGCTAGTGTGGCTCCGCCCCTATGAGTCACAGTTCAGGGAAGGGCCTGGTGTGGCCCTGCCCCCTTGCTTCTGGAAGCTTCAAACTGCTTCCTCTGTTTGAACAGAGGTGGCTCTCAGCAGTTTCAATTATCAATTTAAATTAGTAGAGGCCTCTAAAGCAGCTCTACTCCAACTGCAAAACTTACCAGTGCTCACTTCCTTTGTTTGGCTCTCCTCAGCAGCAGCTCTGCTTAAGAGCACATGCAGAGTCAAAATGGCTGACTCTGAAAGAGCTCAGAGCTTTTAAAGGCTAGTGTGGCTCCGCCCCTATGAGTCACAGTTCAGGGAAGGGCCTGGTGTGGCCCTGCCCCCCTGCTTCTGGAAGCTTCAAACTGCTTCCTCTGTTTGAACAGAGGTGGCTCTCAGCAGTTTCAATTATCAATTTAAATTAGTAGAGGCCTCCTTTTGACTCTGCATGTGCTCTTAAGCAGAGCTACTGCTGAGGAGAGCCAAACAAAGGAAGTGAGCACTGGTAAGTTTTGCAGTTGGAGTAGAGCTGCTTTAGAGGCCTCCACTAATTTAAATTGATAATTTAAACTGCTGAGAGCCACCTCTGTTCAAACAGAGGAAGCAGTTTGAAGCTTCCAGAAGCAGGGGGGCAGAGCCACACCAGGCCCTTCCCTGAACGGTGACTCATAGGGGCAGAGCCACACTAGCCTTTAAAAGCTCTGAGCTCTTTCAGGGTCAGCCCTTTTGACTCTGCATGTGTTCTTAAGCAGAGCTACTGCTGAGGAGAGCCAAACAAAGGAAGTGAGCACTGGTAAGTTTTGCAGTTGGAGTAGAGCTGCTTTAGAGGCCCGCGCGCCTAGCGGCGTGCGAGATTGAAAACTAGTAACAAAAGAAGAATATAATCTTACTAGGTAGAAAGGTAGTAAACGTGTACATTTTTGAGGCCCAGAATACTGCACTTGTTAAAATGGATTCTGAGGGAACCGTTGTAGTTACCTGCAATACTTGTGCCATGTTTGTGTTCTTGCCAAAGCTTATGGAGAACTACACTTGCAGCAAGTGCAAGCTGGTTGCACTACTAGAAGAGAAGGTCCAGCAGCTAGAGGCCCGCATATCTAACCATCAACAAATTAAAGAGCTTGAGCTGTTCTTGGACAGAGCGGAGCAGACTATGCTGGACAAAGAAGAGACAGGGCACAGTTCTGAGGGAGAAGGCCCTTCACTAACTCAGGAGGGAGATGGTTGGAGGAATGTGACTCAAAGGAGGAGAAGAGTAGGGGATCACTCTGAGAGTCTGAAATTACAGAATAAATTTGAGGCTCTTTCCCTCATCACAACTGATGAGGAACACACAGAGGAACAACTGGTTCCACCTGATGATCTCTCCTTCATCACACTTGATGAGATCCAGGAAGATGAACAACAGGAACAAACTGAGGTTCTCTCCCTTAATATGGTTGATGAGGTGCATGTAGATGAACAGATTGCAGGAGAAAGGCTCCTTGTACTAGGTGATTCAATAATTAGAAATACAGAGAAATGGATTTGTGATGCACATGATAACCGAATGGTGACTTGCCTGCCAGGTGCAAAAGTTGCAGACATCACAAGAAATCTAGATAGATTGTTAGAGAGAACTGGGAACGAGCCAGTTGTCATGGTACACGTTGGTACCAATGATGTTGGGAAGGCCAAGCGGTCTGTCCTGGAAGCCAAATTCAGGTTGTTAGGAAGAAGATTGAAGTCCCGGACTTCCAAGGTAGCATTTTCAGAAGTGCTGCCTGTCCCTCGCGCAGGACCTACCAGGCAGGCAGAGCTCAGAAGCCTCAATGCGTGGATGAGGCGGTGGTGTCGAGAGGAGGGTTTCAGATTTGTCAGGAACTGGAGAACATTTTGGGACAAGCCAAATCTGTTCAGGAGGGATGGGTTGCATTTGAACCATGATGGGACCAGATTGCTGGCACTCAACATCAAAAAGGCTGCAGAGCAGCTTTTAAACTGATAACTGGGGGAAAGCCGACAGGAGCTGGGCAGCATCCGGTTCGGGAAAGTGTGTATTTGGGTAGTGAGGAGGATGCAAAAATTACTGAGCAGAGCGAGGAGCTAGTCACTAGCATTCTAGCAGAAGGATGCAAGAGGCAGTCTAACAATGCAACTGGACACAAAAGACTGTGTCAGAGAAGCATATATAAATGCTTGTATACAAATGCCAGAAGCCTCCGGAACAAAATAGGGGAGCTGGAATACTTAGCAATAGATAAGAATATTGATATTATTGGTATCACTGAAACCTGGTGGACGGATGATAACCAATGGGATACAGTTATCCCAGGCTACAAACTGTACAGGAAGGATAGGAAGGGGCAAATGGGAGGTGGTGTAGCCTTGTATGTCAAAGAAGTGATAAAATCGTATGAATTGGAATATCTAGGTGATTTGGAGTCACCATTAGAAGCTCTGTGGGTAAGAGTACCAGGCCACAAGGATGGTCTAACAGTAGGCATATACTATCGGCCTCCGACCCAAGCTCTTGAGGGAGACAGGCAGTTGGAGAATGTTGTAAAGGAGGCATCCAAGAAGGGAAGCCTGGTTATAATGGGGGACTTCAATTACCCTCACATAGACTGGGTGAACTGTTGTTCAGCACATGATAAAGAGATAAAGTTCCTAGATATGCTAAATGATTGTTCCCTGGGACAGATGGTTGAAGACCCAACTAGAGGTACAAGAATCCTTGACTTGATCCTGAGTAATACTCAGGATCTGGTGCAAGATGTTAATGTGACTGATCCAATAGGGAACAGTGACCACAACTCAATTATGTTTAACTTGATCATAGACCGCAAGTCACTGATAAAATCTAACACAGAGACCTTAAATTTTCAAAAAGGAAATTTCCCAAAGTTGAGGAAACTAGTAAAAAAGAAGCTGAAAGGGAAAATTGAGAGAGTCCAAACACTTCAAGAGGCATGGAGGCTGTTTACAAAAACAATAACAGAGGCCCAATTGGAATGCATACCCAAAAGGAAAAAGGGCACTGCCAGGTCCAAGAGGACTCCGATGTGGCTTACAGGAGCTGTTCGGGAAGTGATCAAGAGCAAGAAAAGCTCATTTAGAAGATGGAAGGCTTGTCCGAATGAGGACAGCAGGCAGAAACATAAATTCTGGCAGAACAAATGCAAGGCAACAATCAGGAAAGCAAAGCAAGACTTTGAGGAGCGTATAGCTAAAAATACTCAGAGAAATAACAAAGACTTCTTTAAGTACATTAGAAGTAAGAACCCAACTAGGAAGGCCATTGGACCATTAGATGACAATGGAAGGCAAGGGGTTATTAAAGAGGAAACAGAGATTGCAGAGAGACTCAATGAATTCTTTGCTTCAGTATTCACTGAAGAAGACAGAGACCACATGCCCAAAACAGAGCCTATCTTCGTAGGGAGGGAAACCGAAGAATTAAGCCAGATAGAAATAACCAGGGAGGAGGTCCTTGCATGTCTTGTTAAACTAAACACTAACAAATCACCAGGACCAGATGGCATCCATCCACGAGTTCTCAGGGAACTTAAAGATGAAATTGCTGATCTCCTAGCCAAAATATATAATCTTTCCCTCAAATCAGGCTTTGTGCCTGATGACTGGAAGGTAGCGAATGTAACACCAATTTTCAAAAAAGGATCCAGGGGTGATCCAGGAAATTACCGACCTGTCAGTTTGACATGTGTCCCAGGTAAAGTGATGGAAACCATCCTAAAAGATAGAATTAATAGGCACATAGAAGAGAAGGCGCTGCTAAAGGAGAGCCAACATGGCTTTTGCAAGGGCAAATCATGCCTCACTAATCTGTTGGAATTTTTTGAGAGTGTCAACAAGCATGTGGATAAGGGGGATCCAGTTGACATTGTTTATCTGGACTTTCAGAAGGCTTTTGACAAGGTCCCACACCAAAGGCTCTTGAATAAACTTACCAGTCATGGAATAAAGGGACAGGTCTTGTCCTGGATCAGCAACTGGCTAAGGGACAGGAAACAGAGGGTAGCACTAAATGGACACTTCTCCAAGTGGAGGGAAGTCAAGAGTGGGGTTCCCCAAGGTTCAGTACTGGGACCCCTGCTTTTCAACCTCTTCATAAATGATCTAGAGGTAGGAGTAAAAAGCAAGGTAGCCAAATTTGCTGACGACACTAAATTATACAGGGTAGTGAAAACTGTGAGAGATTGTGAGGAGCTCCAGAGGGATCTCTCAACACTGGGGGAGTGGGCAAAACAGTGGCAAATGAGTTTCAACATTAGTAAGTGCAGAGTGATGCATGTTGGGGCAAAGAACCCCAATTACATTTATAAACTGATGGGGTCTGAACTCTCTGAGACAAACCAGGAAAGGGACCTTGGTGTCCTGGTGGACAACTCAATGAAGGTGTCAACCCAGTGTGCCTCAGCAGTGAAAAAAGCAAACTCAATGCTAGGGATCATTAGGAAGGGTATAGAAAATAAGTCAGCAAGTGTCATTTTGCCTCTTTATAAATCTATGGTGAGGCCCCATCTGGAATACTGTGTACAGTTCTGGTCGCCATACCTCCAGAAGGATATTATGGAGCTGGAAAAAGTGCAGAGGAGGGCAACCAGAATGATTAGGGGACTGGAACACCTTCCTTACCATCTGAGGCTGCAACGGTTGGGCCTCTTCACTCTTGAACGACGACGTCTAAGAGGTGACCTGATTGAAGTTTATAAAATCATGCACGGTGTGGACAAAGTAGATAAGGAAAAACTGTTTTCCCTATCGCATAATACTAGAACTAGGGGACACTCCATGAAACTTTTGGGTACTAGTTCTCAAACAAATAAGAGAAAGTACTTTTTCACCCAGAGGATTACTGGTCTATGGAACTCCCTGCCAGAAGAAGTGGTGACAGCTGTCAGTCTTGACAGCTTTAAGAAAGGATTAGACAAGTTCATGGAGGACAAGAGTATCAATGGCTATAATTATGGATACTTAAGGACAACCTCCGGGTTGGAGAGATAGGCAGGATATCTCTCAATATCATTTCCAGGGAATCCTAAGCAGGTGAAGGCATCTGCTTGGGAATACCCTGAAGGAAATGGTGAGCCACTGTGTGAGACAGAATGCTGGACTGGATGGGCTGTGGCCTGTTCCAGCAAGGCTGTTCTTATGTTCTTATGTTCTTATGTTAAAGCAGCTCTACTCCAACTGCAAAACTTACCAGTGCTCACTTCCTTTGTTTGGCTCTCCTCAGCAGCAGCTCTGCTTAAGAGCACATGCAGAGTCAAAATGGCTGACTCTGAAAGAGCTCAGAGCTTTTAAAGGCTAGTGTGGCTCCGCCCCTATGAGTCACAGTTCAGGGAAGGGCCTGGTGTGGCCCTGCCCCCCTGCTTCTGGAAGCTTCAAACTGCTTCCTCTGTTTGAACAGAGGTGGCTCTCAGCAGTTTCAATTATCAATTTAAATTAGTAGAGGCCTCTAAAGCAGCTCTACTCCAACTGCAAAACTTACCAGTGCTCACTTCCTTTGTTTGGCTCTCCTCAGCAGCAGCTCTGCTTAAGAGCACATGCAGAGTCAAAATGGCTGACTCTGAAAGAGCTCAGAGCTTTTAAAGGCTAGTGTGGCTCCGCCCCTATGAGTCACAGTTCAGGGAAGGGCCTGGTGTGGCCCTGCCCCCCTGCTTCTGGAAGCTTCAAACTGCTTCCTCTGTTTGAACAGAGGTGGCTCTCAGCAGTTTCAATTATCAATTTAAATTAGTAGAGGCCTCTAAAGCAGCTCTACTCCAACTGCAAAACTTACCAGTGCTCACTTCCTTTGTTTGGCTCTCCTCAGCAGCAGCTCTGCTTAAGAGCACATGCAGAGTCAAAATGGCTGACTCTGAAAGAGCTCAGAGCTTTTAAAGGCTAGTGTGGCTCCGCCCCTATGAGTCACAGTTCAGGGAAGGGCCTGGTGTGGCCCTGCCCCCCTGCTTCTGGAAGCTTCAAACTGCTTCCTCTGTTTGAACAGAGGTGGCTCTCAGCAGTTTCAATTATCAATTTAAATTAGTAGAGGCCTCTAAAGCAGCTCTACTCCAACTGCAAAACTTACCAGTGCTCACTTCCTTTGTTTGGCTCTCCTCAGCAGCAGCTCTGCTTAAGAGCACATGCAGAGTCAAAATGGCTGACTCTGAAAGAGCTCAGAGCTTTTAAAGGCTAGTGTGGCTCCGCCCCTATGAGTCACAGTTCAGGGAAGGGCCTGGTGTGGCCCTGCCCCCCTGCTTCTGGAAGCTTCAAACTGCTTCCTCTGTTTGAACAGAGGTGGCTCTCAGCAGTTTCAATTATCAATTTAAATTAGTAGAGGCCTCTAAAGCAGCTCTACTCCAACTGCAAAACTTACCAGTGCTCACTTCCTTTGTTTGGCTCTCCTCAGCAGCAGCTCTGCTTAAGAGCACATGCAGAGTCAAAATGGCTGACTCTGAAAGAGCTCAGAGCTTTTAAAGGCTAGTGTGGCTCCGCCCCTATGAGTCACAGTTCAGGGAAGGGCCTGGTGTGGCCCTGCCCCCTGCTTCTGGAAGCTTCAAACTGCTTCCTCTGTTTGAACAGAGGTGGCTCTCAGCAGTTTCAATTATCAATTTAAATTAGTAGAGGCCTCTAAAGCAGCTCTACTCCAACTGCAAAACTTACCAGTGCTCACTTCCTTTGTTTGGCTCTCCTCAGCAGCAGCTCTGGTTAAGAGCACATGCAGAGTCAAAATGGCTGACTCTGAAAGAGCTCAGAGCTTTTAAAGGCTAGTGTGGCTCCGCTCCTATGAGTCACAGTTCAGGGAAGGGCCTGGTGTGGCCCTGCCCCCCTGCTTCTGGAAGCTTCAAACTGCTTCCTCTGTTTGAACAGAGGTGGCTCTCAGCAGTTTCAATTATCAATTTAAATTAGTAGAGGCCTCTAAAGCAGCTCTACTCCAACTGCAAAACTTACCAGTGCTCACTTCCTTTGTTTGGCTCTCCTCAGCAGCAGCTCTGCTTAAGAGCACATGCAGAGTCAAAATGGCTGACTCTGAAAGAGCTCAGAGCTTTTAAAGGCTAGTGTGGCTCCGCCCCTATGAGTCACAGTTCAGGGAAGGGCCTGGTGTGGCCCTGCCCCCCTGCTTCTGGGAGCTTCAAACTGCTTCCTCTGTTTGAACAGAGGTGGCTCTCAGCAGTTTCAATTATCAATTTAAATTAGTAGAGGCCTCTAAAGCAGCTCTACTCCAACTGCAAAACTTACCAGTGCTCACTTCCTTTGTTTGGCTCTCCTCAGCAGCAGCTCTGCTTAAGAGCACATGCAGAGTCAAAATGGCTGACCCTGAAAGAGCTCAGAGCTTTTAAAGGCTAGTGTGGCTCCGCCCCTATGAGTCACAGTTCAGGGAAGGGCCTGGTGTGGCCCTGCCCCCCTGCTTCTGGAAGCTTCAAACTGCTTCCTCTGTTTGAACAGAGGTGGCTCTCAGCAGTTTCAATTATCAATTTAAATTAGTAGAGGCCTCCGCAATGCAGGACAGGAGATGCTGCTCCACATGGGAGGCAGTCTCCCCCTTCTGCGCCGTCGCCCAAACGAACTGGGGAAAAGTGTCTATGCAGACGTGCATGTACTGCCATCTGCCAAACTGCGGCACATGCGTGACGTCCATTTGCCACACCTGATTGGCCTCTGTCCCCCGCGGGTTAACCCCCCACGAGGGCCCCCCCGGCGCCCCTGCACAATGCTGGCAAAGCGTACTATACCCTGTGCTTGATTAAGTGGCAAATTGAACTGCCTGGCGAGTGCCTTGGCGTTTTGGTGAAAAAAGGCATGACTTTGAATTGGAGTAGTGAAAACTCCCAAAACTGAACGTTGCTGAATTTCCTTTGCCGCCGCGTCCGCTCTGCTATTGCCCGCGGAAATCGGACCCGGTAGGTCTTGATGACTGCGGATGTGGGCAATATAGAGCGGCTCCGTGCGGTTTCGCAAATGAAATTGAGCAGTGAGAAACAGGCTAAGCAGATTCTTGTCTATCGCGGGGGTGATGTAAGCTCCCGGTAGACTGTGAAGCAAGTTCCTGACATACAAACTGTCGGTTATGATATTTAAACGTTCCTTGGCGAAGGTGCGCAAAGCAAGGTTCACGGCTGCCAACTCCGCCCGCTGTGCGGACTTCTGTGGAAGAGTTAGCAGCGTGTGCCAAGCTTCGCCCTCCTGCCAGGTCAGGACACCATAAGTGCGTCCGCCATTAGAAAAAACTGTTCTGGCCCCCTGAAGTGGGACCAGCGAGAGCAATTCGAACAAGCTGACTGTTCCTGTTTGAAGTGAGACGAGTCTGGGGTCTTTAGGCAGATGGTATGTTTAGTGTATGAAACTAAGACACAGGACACAGCCTCGGGCTGGGTTAACTCAGGTTTATTGCATCGTGGACAGAGGGAACATGAGGTAATGGCGGATCGATAGCTCTTTATATACAGTAGGAATACATTTGAACGTGGTGCCATGGTAGCCCATTGGCTACTGTCTGCGTGACGTCATTGTGGGTCACGCCCTTCTTGTCCAGGTGTAGGTGGTGGCGGGAAAGCTTCCCGCGCTGTTGCCTTTGATGAGTTCGGACCAAGAGAGCTTGGACGCTCGCTGCTGCCAGCTGGTGGTCATTAGCTCGCGTCCTATTACAGGGTTTATATGATACAGCTGAAGGTTACATTGTTGCTATAGGCAAGGTTACATTGGCTCAGATACATTGTAATCCATGTGGAAGGTAAAACCATTAGAACACAACACCCCTCCCCCCTAGGACGAGACAATGTCTCGAGCCCACACTTCAACACACTCCCCCCCCTTAGGAGACAAAGTCTCTCAGCCAAGATGGCTTATTTCGAACACGCTGGGGTCTCGATGCGGGCTGCCTTTCCCCGGGTTTGCTACCTTCTCTTTGTCCCCTGGTTTCCTGCCCTGTAATTGGAGAGGGAGACTTGTTAGTGACTTGCCGCGGCTCCGTGGCGTTGTTGGGAGGTGTGCTCTTTCTCGGGGAAGAACCGGGGGCACTGGGGGCTAACGAAAAACCCCTCTTCTCGCTTGGAAGGGTGGGGGAACACTCCTGAAAACCCCCCCGGCTCGCAAAATCAAAATCAAAATTACATTCGGGGGACGCGGCGGCGGCCGCACATTCCTTTCCCCTCCCCCCGGGCTCTGATAGAACTGGGGTATCAAAAGGATATGAGTCGGGATCACTGCTTTCCCCCCCGGTCTCGGACTGATGTCCCTCATTTTCTCCCCCTTGGGCTAAACGGGTGGGGGAGAACCCTATCGCTGAATCCTGTTGCTGCGCCCCACTGACCGGCCCTTCACTCACTCGGCGCCTCAGTTGGTCAGCGTGTCTCCTCCAGAGGAGGCCGGTGCTCGTTTCCACCCGATATGACACTGGCCCCGTCTGTTCTATTATCGTTCCTGGCACCCAGGCTGGCCCTGCGCTTGCATAGTTCCTGCAGTAAACAAGGTCGCCGGCGGCGAACCCTTTCGCGACTGCCAATCCTATGTTTTTTCCTTTATCCTCGACTCTCGTCGGGTCCAGCCTGGACAGAAGCGTGGTCAGTTTTCGCCGCATCAAGAGCTCTGCCGGCGAGTAACCCGACGCTAAGGGGGTCACCCTATACGCTAACAAGAACTGACATACTTGGTGATTTAGGTCCCCCGGGCCCATGCGCCGCAGCGCATCCTTTGTTGTACGCACCAACCGTTCCACTTGGCCATTCGTGGCCGGGTGAAATGGCGCGGATGTGACATGCCGAATGGCGTTTGCCTCCATGAATGCCCCGAACTCCGAGGAGGTGAAGCAACTCGCGTTATCGCTGACTAAAGTGTCGGGTAAACCGAACGTGGAAAAGACTCTCCGTAGCTGGCTAATTGTCGTGGCGGAGGACGTGCTCTTTACTGGGATAACCTCCAGCCACTTGGAGAATGCATCCACCACCAGGAGAAACATGGTTCCTCGGAATGGGCCAGCGAAATCTACATGTACTCTGGACCACGGCCCCCTTGCTGTGTCCCACTCCCTATGCGGGAGGCGGGCCGCCTCTGGTCGGGATCCCTGGCATGCCTCACAAGTGCCGACCATGTGCTCAATGTCCGCGTCCAGCTGTGGCCACCAAAAGTAACTGCGAGCCAGCGCTTTCGAACGAACGATGCCCGGGTGGCTGACGTGCAGCAGTTTGAGCACCCTCGGCCGCATGGCTGTAGGAACCACCACCCGTTGGCCCCACAACAGGCACCCCCTTTCTAGGGACAACTCTAGCTTTTTCCGAAAGAATGGGTCGAATTCCGTGCTTGGGGACGATGCCGGCCACCCCTTTTGTACCCATGAGCTGACTTTCTCGAGCGTTCTGTCCTTGCCTGTCGCCCTAGCAATATCGGCTGGTACTATTGGGGGTGCATCTAAAACCTCAATTAGTAACACCTGGCGGTCTCTTCCTACTCTAGCCTTTTGGTCGTCCGACAAGGGCAAAGGGGATCTCGAAAGTGCATCAGCATGGCTGATCTCTTTTCCGGGCCGGTACTCCAACTCGTGTTGGTATGCGTTGAGAAAAATGGCCCATCGCAGCATTCTCGGGGATAGGATCTGCGGGGTGGGCTTGCTTGCCGTGAAAATCCCTAACAGGGGCTTGTGATCCGTCACGATTTTGAACGGGCGGCCATACAAAAAATCGTGAAACTTTTTGGTCCCCGCTACAATTGCTAATGCCTCCCTGTCGGTTTGTGCGTAATTTCGCTCTGCCTGGGACAGGGACCTTGAATAAAATGCAACCGGGGCCTCCCTTCCGTCATCCAACACGTGGCAAAGCACCGCCCCCACCCCCACCGGTGATGCATCACAGACTAGGACCACCGGCCGTTTGGGGTCGAAATGCGTTAGAATTGCGTCAGAGGTCAAGAGTTGCTTTAGTTCTTTGAACGCCCTCTCGTGCTCGTCACCCCACATCCAAGTCTCCTCTTTTTTAAGCAACCGATGAAGCGGTTCGGCCACGGACGCCTTCCGCGGAAGGAATGTATGGTAAAAGTTGAGGAGCCCCAGGAATGACTGTAGTTCGGTTTTGGATGTGGGGCGAGGGGCCTTTTTAATGGCTACTACTTTGGATTTGGATGGCTTGATACCCTCGGGTGTGATCCGGAACCCTAAGAACTCGACCTCGGTTTCGAAAAAGACACATTTGTCCTTCCTCAGTCTCAGCCCCGCTTTCTCGAACACTGTTAGTACTTTGTCCAATCTCTGTGCCAGTTCGGCCTCACTCCCCCCTGTTATTAATACGTCATCAAAATAAGGCAACACCCCCTCCAGCCCCTTCAGGAGGCGTTCCACAAGCGACTGAAAAAGGCCGGGTGCCGAGTTCACGCCGAACTGTAAACGCGACACTTGGAACGCTCCTTTATGTGTGACTATCGTTTGTGCCGCGGCCGTGGCGGGTGTTACGGGAAGCTGCTGATAGGCTTGTGCCAGGTCGAGCTTAGCGAAACACTTTCCCCCATTTAGCCTGGCCAAAAGGTGGCTGACCACCGGCACCGGGTATGCATTAGGGCGGATCGCCTTGTTAATTGTACACTTATAATCAGCGCAAATGCGCACCTCCCCGTTAGCCTTCAGAGCTGTTACAATTGGAGTTTCCCACTCCGCGGAATCAACAGGAATAAGAATCCCCTGGCCCACCAATTTGTCCAGTTCCGCCTCTATTTTGTCCTTTAGTGCGAAGGGCACCCTGCGCGGTTTGAGTCTTATCGGGCGGACCTCCGGGTCTAGGTCGAAGGCTACAGGGGGTCCCTTGAATTTTCCAAGTCCTTTTTTAAAAACGGCGGGATGCGCATCGCACACCGCTTGTATTGGGTCCACCCCCACTGCATGTACTCCCCCTATGAACAGGCCTAAAGGCTGGAACCATTGTGTCCCTAGGAGGCTACAACTCCCCCCCTTGAGGACAACTAGGGGCAGTTCCGCAGAGTGTCTCTTAAACTCAACCCGAAATTTTCCGACCCCCAACACCGGAATGCTGTTTCCCTGTACATCTCGTAGCGTGGACCTCAATGTTTTAAGTTTGGGCCGCACGTGGGGGTCGATTTTCAAGAACTCTTTCTGGGGAATTATGGAATAGGAGGACCCCGAGTCAATTTCCATCCTGATAGGGGCCCCTTGTACTAGTACCTCAACGAAATAATGGGACTGTTCCGCGGACACGCTGAGCACTGGGACGTCGTCCTCGCTGCTGTCCGAGACGCGGCCCACGCCGTCCTGCTTCCTCGTGGTCTGGACGCCATCTTTGGGCCTCGCTGAACGGTCCGGCCTGGTCGAACGGTCCGGTGACTGCCTCCGGCCCTCCTTCCGTTTTCTGCATGCCTTGGCGATGTGCCCCCGACGGCCGCAGGTGTAGCATTCGGCCTTTCTAAATGGGCACCTCGCACGCTCATGGGCCGCTCCGCAACCATCGCAGCGGCGCCCCCCTTTTCGGACCTTCTGGACCTCCTCGCCGTCGCTGCCATCTGAGGACGACTTTGAGGCCCGTTGAGTTGCGTGCACCGATTTTTCCGCCTTGCCGGCCCTGGGACGCCACTCACGCCACTGGTGCATCTCGTCCACTCCAGCATTCGTGGACTCTGCGGCTTCTGCGGCCTCGACGACCTCTGCCAGCGTGGGTGGCGGCTCCTTATTCATCAAGCTGCGCTGCACCTCCTTGTCTTTCAGGCCACACAGCACGCCGTCCCTGAGGGCCATTTCTAGGATGTTGCCCCATTTGCAGGGGGCGGCGGCTACCCTCATGGCGGCCACGAATGTCTCGACCGACTCGTCCGGCGCTTGGACTCGCCTCCAAAACGCGCTCCGAGCGGGAAACATCGCCCTCGAGGGTTGGAAGCGCTCCCGTAGCAGCTTCATGATGTCGTCCGCCTTAAATTCGCTCACCTTCTTCGGAGCGATGATGCCCACCAGCGTCCGCTTGGTTTCCATCCCAAGCATGCGGGTGAGGATGGCCCTCTTCCTCTCCTCATCGTCTTCCTTGACTTTGAGTTCCACCAGCGCCGCATGGAAGTCCATCTCAAACAACTCCCAGTCTTGCGGTTTGGTGATGTTGAACCCGCTCTGTGCCCTGGCTGCTCCTTGGGGATCCATTATCCCACCTTCGTCGCCAATTTAGTGTATGAAACTAAGACACAGGACACAGCCTCGGGCTGGGTTAACTCAGGTTTATTGCATCGTGGACAGAGGGAACATGAGGTAATGGCGGATCGATAGCTCTTTATATACAGTAGGAATACATTTGAACGTGGTGCCATGGTAGCCCATTGGCTACTGTCTGCGTGACGTCATTGTGGGTCACGCCCTTCTTGTCCAGGTGTAGGTGGTGGCGGGAAAGCTTCCCGCGCTGTTGCCTTTGATGAGTTCGGACCAAGAGAGCTTGGACGCTCGCTGCTGCCAGCTGGTGGTCATTAGCTCGCGTCCTATTACAGGGTTTATATGATACAGCTGAAGGTTACATTGTTGCTATAGGCAAGGTTACATTGGCTCAGATACATTGTAATCCATGTGGAAGGTAAAACCATTAGAACACAACAGTATGCTAAACTCCCAGTGAAACCTTCCAAAGCTATCGGAAGCGAGTCACCTAGCTGCATCAACTGCTGAATTTGTTCCTTGGTGAACGGGACTACGATTTTGGCTAAATCGTGCCCAGAAATGTCCCTAGCTCTCAGCCTGCCGCGGTAGATCACCGCGGAGACCAGTTCTTGGGGCGGAACAATGTTCCGAGATGAGGTGTTAGGCAAGTATACCCACTCCACAATTTTCGCTCCCTTCTCTGAGTCTACTCCTAGCGCCCCAGTGAACATGGATCCTGACCGTACGATGTACAAATTCAGGATCGGGGCATATTGCCCCTGGGCGATCCTATCTACCCATCTCTGGCTGAGAACTTGGTTCACTTTCTCGAGCGCCAAGCGCGCGTCTCGAGAGATTTTTATCCGGTCTGCTGGCTGCTTACCTAGCGTTAGCAGCGAGAAGAGCGGTTTCAGAAGATCCGTATCCAATCGAAAATACGGTCTGGCCCAATTAATGTTCCCTAAAACCTGCTGTAATTCTACCAAGGTGACTGAGTCCTGTAAATTGATCTGAGGCAAAACTGGTGCGGCGAAAGAGCGGAGAAGCCGATGGCCCAAGTATGAGAAGGGCTCGGTTCTCTGCACTTTCTCTGGGGCAATGAGTAACCCTTTGTCCCCCAGGCTAGCCTGGAGGTCTGAAAACACTCCGCCGCCAAGCTGTGGCAACGCTACCAAAATATCATCCATAAAGTGACAAACTAAGGCTTGTGGGTAGAGGTTTCGAAACTTTGCCAGTGCGTCGTGAACGTAAATTTGGCACAAAGTGGGCGAATTGAGCATGCCCTGTGGCAAAAATTTCGACGCGTAACGCTGCGTGGGCTCACTGTGGTTCACGACCGGCACGGTAAAGGCAAACCTCTCCCGGTCCCTGGGGTCTAAGGGGATTGTATAAAAGCAATCCTTGAGATCTACGACTAGGATCTCCCACCCCCCGGGAATCATGTTCGGATTCGGGATGCCGCATTGAAGCGGACCCATTGGCTGTATGCATTTATTGATCTCTCTGAGATCGTGGAGGAGTCGCCACTTCCCCGACTTCTTCTTAATAACAAAAATTGGCGAATTCCAAGGACTTGTGGACTGTTCTATGTGTCCTGCGTCTAGCTGTTCCTTAACTAGCTGCTTGAGAGCAACCAATTTCTCTCCCACTACCGGCCATTGTTCTACCCAGACCGGAGTATTGGTGAGCCATTTAAGTGGCAACGCCATTACCCAAAGGTAAGCGTAGCACCGTACTGCTGCAGAATGTCTCGCCCCCAAAGGTTGATGTGCACGTCAAGAATGTGCGGTCGGATTACCGCCGTGCCCTCAGCCCTTGGGATTGTGACTTCTACCCACTCTCAGCTCCTAAACGCTTCCTGGACGCCGCCTACCCCCCACACATCGGAGACCGGCTCAATGGCCCACTCCCTTGGCCACTGGCTTCTGCTTATCACGGATACATCTGCTCTGGTATCTAACAGGCCTGAGAATGATCGATTATTAAGAAATACCTCAATAACTGGGCGCTGTTTCCACTCAATGTTGGTCTCCACTGTCGCTAAGACCTGGTATCCTTGCGCTGCCTCACTGGCGCTCGAGCGGTCCTCTGACCGGGACTCGAAGCTGTCACTGAGCCCTTCCTGGCTCTCTGCTGGCGAGCGACAAGGAACCATGATCAGTTGCGCTAAGGTGTCTCCTTTAGGAATGGTTTGGGGCAGGTGTGTCCAAAGCTGAACTTGGAGAACGCCTGAAAAATTGGAGTCGATGACTCCTGGAATTATGAAAATTCCGCGTGCGCCAGCTACACTACGGGGCAAAACTAAACCTATAAAGCCTCTGGGCAGGGGTCCCATGTACTGGGAATCGACCGGATAGACTGTGCCTGGCAGGTCGCATGTGACGTCCGCCTGGCAAGTCAATTCTAGCCCCATGCTGCCCCTGGGGCTGGCCTGCGCCCTCGCAATGTCTGGAATGGGGTTGGACTCTACTCTGGCTCTGGGGAATTCTGGGTGAAGGACGCCTCTGTTTGGACTGGGGCCAGAGACATGCCCGCGTTCCGGTTTCCCGAATTCTGGCAATACCTGGCCCAATGATAGCCTTTCTTGCACTTCGGACAGAGGGTGTTCGGAGCCTTGGGACGGCCGGACTTCTGCCCGCCTCCCTTGGATCGGCACTCCCTGGCGAAGTGACCGATCTTGCCACAATTGTGGCATGCTCCTTTGCTCTTACCATTAGGTCTTTTCCCTCCTTGTACCGCTGCCGCTAGCAGACCCATCTTATAGGATTCTGTGCCAACGTCGGCGCAAGCTCTAATCATGTCCGATAGGGTCAAGTCAGGACGATTGCCTAGGGACTGCAAGATTCTACGGCAGTCCAAGTTGGCATTGTCCTTGGCTAACTTAATCATGAGCTCTTCCTGGGCTTGCTCATTATCAATCTGCCTGCTAATGGCTTCTTCCAGGCGATTGATGAAGTCCATGTAGGGTTCCTGGGCTCCCTGCTTAATGGAGGTGTAATTTTTGGCCGCTTTGCCAGTGGCTGGGATCTTGAAATAAGCCCTAAAGGCTGCCTCGGCTGACATCTCGAGAGTGGCGAGAGGCAGGTTGATCTGAGCATTGATTGACTCGAAATTACCCGAGCCATACAGCTGCTCAGGGAGCACCGCGCCTCCCATCCTGGCAGCCCGAGTTTGCTCCTCTAGGCGGAACTCGCTGTCCCAGATCATGTACTGGCTAGGGGTCAGCATCATCCTCATGACGGCTTTCCAATCATGGGGGATCCACATGGTGGTCTCGCACACCTGCTGAAGCGTGCCCCTAGTAAAACGACTTTGGAGCCCTGTTTCTGCAATTGCCTTCCGCATAGCCATGAGCAGCTTATACGGGACTGGGGAATGAACAATCTGCTGTGCGCCCGTGAGCGCGTCCATTTCCATGCGGATTGGACATATCTGTCTGAGCTCAGCTAGCTCTTCTGCTGGCAATTCCCCCTTCCTAATCTCCTCTTCAATTGTGCGCTGAAGGGGACTCTTGGTAACTCGGGAACCCGAAGCTGTCAGAGGAGCGCCTGCGCTTCTCATGCCCTGCATTCCCTCGGTGACGTCTGCAGCTGTCACCGTGGGAAGGCTCCCTACGCTACTCTGCTGGTACTTGAATGTCGGATAGAGTGCGGTGGGCGCAGTCGGCTCGACTGGCTGGACTGATGACTTCTCTAACGGGGGTTCTTCCGCTTCTATCCGGACTGGCTCGATCTGCTCTAAGAGCCTCCTACATTTCCTCCATGTGCTAACTATCCCTCCTGGGGCCTTCGGGGGTTGCTGAATGCAGTCTCCTATCCGATCCCAGAGCTGTAGGGTTAACGTACCTACTTCTGGGTAAAGCAGGCAGTGTTCCCTAAGGTACGCCAAAAGTCTCGCTAGTTCCCTGCTGTGAAAGCGTAACTTAAATACCCTGGCCAGGATTCTAAACTCTTCCTCACGAGTTCTTTGGCTAGCGGACGGACTCTGTCCCTGAGAACAAGTCCCCATATTACCTGCGAGTGGTCCTCCGAAGTTTCCTCCTCGGGACGGGTTGACGCGTCTTGGGGCAAGGTAACTGGTTTTGGCGACGATCGTCTGGGTGGAGCTCGGAGCGTGGCCTCCTGCCACGGGCCCTCGGCGGCCTCTGCGCTGTCAGGGGCTCACAGCTGCCCTGAGCGGAACGCGTTTTTCCCTTTGGCGCAAGTCTCCCCGAAAGCCGGGAGCAAAGTGCAGGAATGCCTCTCTTGGAATGCCTCGCCGCTGGCCGTCCCTCTGACCGACTGGCTGCCGGCCAGAGCGCCACGCTGTCCTCCGGGCGGACGGGTCGCGGTTCAAGCGTCGAACCGGACCGCGTGGTTCGCTACTCGTGAGTAGACCTCTCCTGGGCCGCTTTACTCACGAGTAAATCACGTCGGGGTCACCAGATGTAGGAATTGGGGCCACTGGCGTGGCCTTAATGTCCCGGAGGAGACTGATCAAGTGACGACACGAGGCAAAAGGAGCGAGATCAGATCAGTACTTTATTGGAAAAAGGCAACATCATGTATAGGGAAGAAAGCGCAACGGTGGCAAAACTGTCATCGGACAGGAAAATTACCTCACCCACGTACCCGGGTTAATAGGGAACTTCTCAAAGGGAAGTTAATTAACTTGGACAAACACGGGGCGAGGGAGACCATTGTCCTGGGGATTAGGCAGGGGCAAACATGGCTTATTTGCGCCTGGGATTTTCCCCCGAGCCAGGAGATGAGTTATACACTTAATGTTTCACAGGAGTCAGCTATCTGCTTACTTGGCAGAGCCGTAGGTCAGGTCACGGTAATTGGGTGAATCAAACCCTACATTTTATTCACCCCCCTTAATTTGGCGGCCGCAGAACCCACGGGCTGGGAGCTTCTCTCACCGCGGTGGCCTCTGGCGGGCCGTTCCATGCCCCGCGGGGCATGGGGAATCCGCAACAATGGTGGCAGCGATGGCAGCGACGAGGACGCCGGTGGCGGCGGCAACAACAACAACCAGGCAACCTGGTTCTGTGGGCAAGAAAGAAAAATCTGGCCTTGATGTCCCAGTGTCTGTAGTACCTAAGTGTGTGCCAATGTCAAGGGGGAAATGCAAAAATATTAGTGGAACTGGAGCCCTTATAGTCTTTAGTGTATGAGAACCAAGACAATAGAACAGCCGAAAGGTTGGCTTAACACATCTTTATTGCATGATGGTCCGGGGGAACATGTGGTAATGGCGGATGAACAGCTCAATATATACTGTGGCTATACATTTGAATGTGGCTCCTCGATAGCCCATTGGCTACTGTCCGCGTGACGTCATTCCCCGTCATGCCCTTCTTGTCCAGGTGAGGTGATGGCGGGAATCTTCCCGCGCTGTAGGTATTTGGGGAATTGGAACCATGTGAGCTGGGCACTCGCTATTGCCCCTAGTGGTCACTAGCTCGCGTCCTGATACAGAAGGTTACAGTATTACAGCTGGTGATTATATCCACTCATTCGAGTATTACATTCTTAAAAGGCACAATATTCCAAACACAACATCCCTCCCCCCTAGGATGAGACGAAGTCTCTCATCCAATATGGTTTATTGCAAACGCGTTTTGGGCGCAAGGCTGGCTGGCTTGTCCCGGGGGCGCTATCACTTCTGTATTCCCTGGGCTCTTGTCCTGCAATGGGAGAGGGAGACTCGTTAGTGACTTGCCGCGGTTCCACGGTTTTCGGGGTAGGGATAAACTCCATTGTGGGAAAACCGGGGGCACTGGGGACTAATGAAAAACCCCGCTTCTCGCTTGGATGGGTGGGGGACCACTCCGAACCCCCCCCGGTTTTGTAACTCAAAATCAAAATCATCTTCTGGGGTATCTGTGGGTGTATCCCTCAGGATATCTGCGGGGACAAACTTATTCCCTTCCCCCCTTGGTGGGGGCCACTGACCCCCCTCTCCTCCCCCTTGGGCTAAACAGGTGGGGGAGAACCCTAACATTGAATCCTGTTCTGCGCTGTCCGCGCTCTGGTTTCCGGAAACCCGGCGCCGGAGTTGGTCCGCGTGTCGCCTCCAGAGTAGACCTGTGCTGGTCTCGATGCAGTATGACACGGGACCCGTTTGCCCAATGACTACGCCCGGCACACAGGCTGGCCCTGCGCTAGCGTAGTTTCTGCAATGGACTGGGGCGCCTATTTCGAAACTCTTTGTGCCCGCTAACCCGATGTTCCTCCCAGTGTCTTCCACCCTCGAAGGGTCTAGCCTGGTCAGTACTGTGGTCAGTTTTCTACGCATTAGGAGCTCTGCGGGCGAGTATCCTGACGCTAGGGGGGTCACCCTATATCCCAGCAAAAACTGGCACAACTGCAGGTTTAAGTCCCCGGGGCCCATGCGCCTCAGTGCGTCTTTAGTGGTACGCACAAGGCGTTCTACTTGGCCATTCGTCGCCGGGTGGAAAGGCGCGGAGGTGATGTGCCAGATGGTGTTGATTTCGGTGAATGCCCTGAATTCGGCGGACGTGAAGCAACTAGCGTTATCGCTAATGAGCGTGTCGGGTATGCCGAACGAGCTGAACACCCTGCGCAATTGTTTAATTGTTGCGGCTGAGGAGGTGCTCGCAACTGGGATGACCTCCAACCACTTGGAGTAAGCATCCACTATGAGGAGAAAAAGCGATCCTCTGAAAGGGCCCGCGAAATCAATGTGCACGTGGGACCCGGCCCCTTTGCCGCATCCCTTTCCCTGTGCGGAAGTCGAGCCTCTTCGGGCCGGGAGCTCTGGCAACTCTCGCAAGTGCCCACCATGTGCTCGATATCGGCGTCCAACTGGGGCCACCAGAAGTAGCTCCTGGCCAGAGCCTTGGAGCGGACAATTCCAGGGTGGCTGATGTGCAGCAGCTTGAGCACTCTTGCTCTCAGGGACTCAGGGACGACCACCCGCTGGCCCCACAGGAGGCAGCCCCTCTCCATGGACAGTTCTAACTTTTTCCTGAAAAACGGGGCAAATTCCGCCGCCGGGGAGGACGTTGGCCACCCTTTCTGCACCCAGGAACTAACCAGGGCCAACGTCTTGTCTCTGCCCGTCGCCTTGGCGATCTCTGCGGGCACTACGGGGGGTGAATCTAGGACCTCTATCATGAGCACTTGGTGGTCTTGTTCCACTTCGCACACGTGGCTGCCTGTGTGGGGGAGGGGAGACCTCGACAGGGCGTCCGCGTGGCTTATGTCCTTTCCAGGGCGATACACCAGCGCGTTCTGGTATGCGTTTAAAAAAATGGCCCACCTGAGCATCCTAGGGGACAGAATCTGTGGCGTGGGCTTGTCTGCGGTAAAAATGCCTAGCAAGGGCTTGTGGTCAGTCACGACGGTAAAGGGGCGGCCGTAGAGGAAATCGTGGAACTTCTTTGTCCCAGCAATTATCGCTAATGCCTCCCTGTCTGTCTGTGCGTAGTTACGCTCTGCCTTAGACAGGGACCTGGAGTAGAACGCCACCGGGGCCTCCCACCCATTCTTCAACACGTGGCACAGGACCGCCCCCACCCCCACTGGAGATGCATCACATATCAGAACCACTGGTTTCTTGGGGTCAAAATGGGTTAATATGGCATCTGAGGATAAGAGTTGTTTCAGCTCATTGAATGCCCTCTCCGGGCTCTCGCCCCATTTCCACGCCTCGTCCTTTTTTAGTAACTTATGAAGCGGCTCCGCTACCGACGCCTTCCTAGGCAGGAAGGAATGGTAGAAGTTTAAGAGCCCTAGGAACGACTGCAGTTCGGGCTTGGAGGTGGGGCGAGGAACATTTTGAACGGCGGCCACCTTTGATTCAGAGGGTTTAATGCCTGCAGGGGTTACCCGAAAACCCAGGAACTCAACTTCTTTTGCGAAGAAGACGCATTTGTCTTTCCGCAGCCTTAACCCCGCCTTTTCAAATACCGTCAGTACTTTGTCTAGTCTCTCAGCCAGTTCTGACTCACTCCCCCCGTTATCAATACGTCATCAAAGTATGGCAAGACCCCCTCCAGACCCTTTAAGAGGCGTTCCATGAGCGATTGGAAGATACCTGGCGCCGAGTTCACGCCAAATTGCAGGCGCGTCACCTGAAACGCCCCCTTATGGGTGACTATCGTCTGTGCAGCAGCTGCAGCTGGGGTTACCGAGAGCTGCTGATAAGCCTGCGCCAGGTCAAGCTTTGCGAAACACTTTCCCCCATGTAACCTGGCCAACAGGTGGCTGACTACCGGCACCGGATACGCATTTGGGCGTATCGCCTTATTAATGGTACATTTGTAATCAGCACATATTCGAACCTCCCCGTTGGCCTTAAGCGCTGTTACAATCGGAGTTTCCCACTCCACGGAATCAACAGGAACAAGGATCCCCTGGCCCACCAATTTGTCCAGTTCCGCCTCTATTTTGTCCTTAAGTGCAAAAGGCACCCTTCACGGTTTGAGTCTTATTGGGCGGACCTCCGGATCCAGGTCGAACGCAACTGGGGGCCCCTTGAATTTTCCGAGTCCCTTCTTGAACACTTCGGGATGCGTGTTGCACACCTCCTGAATTGGGTCCGTCCCAACGGCATGCACCCCCCCAATGAACAAACCCAGGGGCTTGAACCATTGAGTCCCGAGGAGGCAACAACTCCCCCCTTTGAGAACAACTAGGGGAAGTTCCGCGGCGTGTTGCTTGTATTGGACCTTGAATTTTCCAACCCCCAACACCGGAATGCTATTCCCCTGCACGTCCCGCAGCGTAGACCTCAGTGCTTTGAGCTTGGGCCGCACGTTGGGGGAAATTCCCAAAAACTCTCTATGGGAAATGATGGAATATGAGGAACCCGAGTCTATCTCCATCTTAACAGGGACCCCTTGCACCAGTACCTCAACAAAATATCGTGGGTGTCCTAAGGACACGCTGTGGACTGCCGTGTCGTCGTCGCTGTCGTCGGAGATGCGGCCCACGCCGTCCTGCTTCCTCGAGGGCCAGACGCCTTCCTGGCCTTTCGGTGAGCGGTCTGTTGAGCCTCTCTGGTCTCTGCGCCGCCGTCTGCAGACCTTGGCTATGTGGCCTCGGCGCCCGCAGTTGTGGCACTCGGCCTTCCTGAACGGGCACTTGATGCGGTCATGGAGCACCCCGCATCCATCGCAATGCCGGCCATCCTTCCGCACCTTCCGGATGTCCTCGTCCTCGCTGCTCTCCGTGGAGGAGTGTGGTGCCCGCCTGGCCACTTGCACCGAGCCCGCTGCCTTGTCGGGTTGTGGGGGCCTTGCTCTGAACCCCTTAACCCCGGCCCTCGTGGCTTCCGCTGCCTGCGCCTCCTTCACGACCTCTTGCAGCGTCGTGGGCGGCTCCTTGTTCATCAGCTTTTGCTGAACCTCCTCGTCCCACAGGCCGCACAGCATGCGGTCCCTGAGGGCGATTTCCAGGTTCTCCCACTTGCATGGGCCGGCGGGCAAACGGAGGGCCGCTGCGAAGGCAGCCACAGACTCACCAGGCGCTTGGACTCTCTTCCAGAACGCGTCCCGAGCCGAAAACATTGAAACCGAGGGCTGGAAATGGTCGCGCATCGCTTTCAGGAGCTGCTTGACCGGCACTTCGTTCACCTTCTTCGGAGACACCAGGTCCACCAATACCTTCATGGCGGGAAACCCGAGCATCCTGATGAGAATGGCCCTCTTCTTCCCCTCATCTGAGATGTCGGACACCATCAGTGCGCTTTGGAAGTCCATCTTGAACAGCTCCCATTCTTCCGGTTTGTTGATGTTGAAACCGGCCTGCGTTGTCTTGATTCCGTGGGGATCCATTTATCCCACATTCGTCGCCAATTTAGTGTATGAGAACCAAGACAATAGAACAGCCGAAAGGTTGGCTTAACACATCTTTATTGCATGATGGTCCGGGGGAACATGTGGTAATGGCGGGTGAACAGCTCAATATATACTGTGGCTATACATTTGAATGTGGCTCCTCGATAGCCTATTGGCTACTGTCTGCGTGACGTCATTCCCCGTCACGCCCTTCTTGTCCAGGTGAGGTGATGGCGGGAATCTTCCCGCGCTGTAGGTATTTGGGGAATTGGAACCATGTGAGCTGGGCGCTCGCTATTGCCCCTAGTGGTCACTAGCTCGCGTCCTGATACAGAAGGTTACAGTGTTACAGCTGGTGATTATTATATCCACTCATTCGAGTGTTACATTCTTAAAAGGCACAATATTCCAAACACAACATAGTCCAAGCCAAATGAATACCATAATATAAATGAAGGAATTCTGGGCCAAATCTAGTGTTAATCCTACCTAGACTAACTGGATTTTGGTTTTAACTAACAAGTGTGCCTACTCAAGATAGGACTGATGTTGGACTCAAAGTGAGACTATATTATCCATTTACTCCACAATAGCCATCAGTCTGAGCACACATTAATACAAATTAAAATCTGGTAGCTACACAATGTAAAGTTCAATTCAGGGAGAATCATTTTCTTGTTCAGAGGTGCTTTAAATTTACTGTGATCAGGCTGACCTTACTTTTGTCTGCGTTCTGTCCAGTGTAATCACCTGATTTAGTGTAAAGTGCTTCCAGCCCGGTCGGCGGGTTTGTTCCTCAAAGGTCACCCTAGCTTGAAAGCCAGTTGTATCCGACTCTAGAGTTCGGTGCTCAGTCATCTCCATTTATAGCTATAGAGCCAGCATTGTCTGCGTCTGCAGACATTTCCGTAGACATGTAGCGGGCATGATTAGACACCAGAGTGCATAGAATGTTGTTTACCTTTCCACTAAATTGGTACCTATTTATCTACTTGCAATTTCTTGCTTTGAAACTGCTAACTTGCCAGGAGCTGACATTGTGGAGCACTCGGGTCTCAAACTGATGACCTGTCAACCTTCTAGTCAAGTTCGTTGTCTTAACCGCTAAGCCACTGCAATCCCTCCATGCCTATTGCTGTGAAACTCCTTTTATACTATCCAGCATTGGTATTGCATCAGATTAGTGCTACACCTATTCCTTAAAATAAAAAAGGAAGAAAAGAGAAACAAAGACACATTCACATAAAATCACACTTTATAATGTTTGCAGTGCAGGAGATAAAAAAGGACATACAAAGCCCCATATCCCATATTTTTAGGCCGGCCAGAAAGGCTGCTTAGATCAACACTCAAGTCTGAGGGCTCACACAGTCACCTGTTGCCCCAACACTCTTTGGAGAATTGATGAGATTTGCCTCTGACTGAAGAGATTCTGATTTGGGCAGCCTCTGCTATTTCACCACCAGTTAATTATGTGCTGACAGAAGGAGTTAAGAGTGCACTGAGTATTCATCTGAACAGCTCAGATTTCACATGCAGAAACCAGTAGGCAGTGGTGGGCTTCAGCAGGTTTGCGCCAGTTCACCAGAACCGCTAGCAGAAATTCTGGCTGGCCCCGCCCATCCAAGCTTTTAAATAAAGTAGTCCTAATTCGGGTGCAAGGCAGGGCTTTCCCCCTGGCCATGCCCACCATACCACACCCACAGAGTAGGTAGTAAAAAATAATAATCCCACCATTGGGCAGGCATGACTAGAGTGCCCACCCAGTCACACGCCCAAGCCCACAAAGTAGGCCACACCCACAGTGTGGTAGTAAAAAAAAATTTGAAGCCCACCACTGCCAGTAGGTGCCTAATTTCAAAAACTTCCTGAAGTGGGTTTCCCCCCGCTGTGTTTTCCCTCCGTCTATTGATTGTAATACTGTACTTGTAAGCTTTTATCAAAGGGCTGGGCAATTTTCGTGGAAGAAAGTGGAGATAAGTGAACAGTAAAGTTAATGTGACAGGATTGACTATTAATGTCAGCTTTGTTTCCTGTTCCAATCTATGCAGTTCAGTTCCCCATTCACTCCACTCCATGTAGCCTTGCCACCAAACCATCTCTGAAGAAACAACCTCTGTGTTTTCGCAGAGGACCTAGATCAGGGATGGCGAACCTTTTAGAGACTGAGTGCCCAAACTCAACAGGCTGCCATCCACGTCGCAGAGGGGCAGGGTGAACTCTGTGCTGGGGTTAGGGAGGAAGTGCTCCCATTGGGCTGCTGGGCAGAGGGGCAAGGTGAATTCTGTGCTGGGGGAGAAAGGAAACACTCCCATTGGGCTGCTAGGTAGAGGGGCAGGGCAAACTCTGTGCTAGGGGAGGGAGGAAGTGCTCCCAATGGGCAACTGGGCAGAGGGGCTGGGAGAACACGGGGCTGGGGGAGAAAGAAAGCACTCCCATTGGGCTGCTGGGCAGAGGGACAGAGCAAAATCTGTGCTGGGGCAACAGCGCTTGTGCCCACAGAGAGGGCTCTGATTGCCCCTTTTGGCATGCGTGCCATAGGTTCATTAATTAACCTAGATCATTACTTACCAAACAAACAGCCAGTTGTGCTGTTTTTTTCTCTTTCTCCTGTTCTTTTTAATTAGCTTGTAATAATCATAAGGCTGAGGTGGTGTTGCGTCCGGCCCTTATAAGTAACAGTCCAGGCAACGATGAACAGAAAAACAACTGGAGTTTATTTAACAGTCTTTCAGGTTACACTTACAAGGCGCTCCGGACATAAGATGGCTATACGAATCCCCTGTAATCAGTCCCTCTGGATTCCGCCATAGAAGAGGCAATGCCTAAGCTACACCCATTGAGTGATAGTAATTAGAGGAGACCCAGGCTTAGCACGTTACTGGCTACCTGTACGTGTAGGGTAGTACAGATCCGGTCCGGCCCCACCCTTGTTTACCTGTGGGGCTTATATAGTGTCTCCCCGGCGGTGGCTCTTTGATACAAAGTAGCGAACCGCAGGACAAGCATAACCAACCAATCATAACAAGATATATAAGTATTAACCAATCAGGAACAGGATCCAAAAGTGTACCCAATCCCAGAACTCTAATTAGCATAATGAGCACGCTCAGAGAAGGAGATTTCGTGCCAAATTTAGCTCCTAATTTGGATGGCAGGAAACCGCCATTTTCTCTTTGCAAGGCTTTAGTGTAAGGGACCAAAGACAACGCAACAGCCGAAGGGTTGGCTTAACACAGGTTTATTGCATGATGATCCGGAGGAACATGTGGTAATGGCGGATGGGTAGCTCAATATATACAGCTGGCTATACATTTGAATGTGGCTTGTTGACAGACTATTGGTTGCTGCCTGCGTGACGTCATAGGAGGTCACGCCCTTCTTGACCAGGTGAGGAGGTCGCGGGGAATCTTCCCGCGCTGCTGATCCAGGTGGCTTTGATCCATTAGAGCTGGACGCTCGCTACTGCCCTCTGGTGGTCACTAGCTCGCGTCCCCTTATTAGCATACATTGATACAGGTGATGGTTATAATGTTGCACACAGAAAGGTTACATTGATAACACATGGCAAAGGTACATTGTTCAAGGCACTGCTTTACAGAACACAACAAAGGCATTGCTTGAGCAACTTGCAATTCTGCCTTAATACACAACAGGTGGCTTAGTGGTTAAGATATTGAGCTTGATGATCAGAAGGTCAGAAGATTAGCAGTTTAAGACCCGAGTGCTGTGCTCCAGAGTGAACTCCCTTTGCCTGCCTCAGCTCTTCCAACCTAGCAGTTCAAAAGCAAGAAATTCAAATTAGATAAATAGGTACCAGGAAAGGTATCAGCATTCCGCGCACACCAACGTCTAATTATGCCTGCCACATGACCATGGAAATGCCTGCAGACACAGAGAGCACTGGTTCTTTAGCTGTAAAGATAGATGAGCACCACCCCCTAGAGCAAGACACAACTGGCTTTCGAGTAAGTAAGTCTTTTACCTTTAATAATCATAAACAATGGATAAGACTGATGAAAAATAATATTTTTGGTGAAACCTTTAGTGTAGCCTCAACATCATCCTGTAGCACGTCTCCAATAGATCTTATAGACTTGGGAGACCCAGATTTGAGATGACATATAAATTAAGAAGAGGTATACAAATTAAACAAACAAACAAACAAACAAACAAACAAACAGAAAAGTGGCCCTTTTGATATTACCTTATTTATTAGTTACATTCATATTCCACCTTCCTTCCAATGAGCTCAAAATGGTTTACATGACTCTTGTCCTCCTTATTTCTGACCTCAATTTCCCTATAAGGTTGGTCAGGAAAAGAATGAGTGTCTGGTCCAGGATACCCTGTATCACACATTGGTAGGAACGTGACTGTGGAGCTCCACAATCCCATTCTAGTCCAGTTCCTAAAGGGCTACATTCTACTTGTTCACCACCACACACTGAATTATACAGTCTCAACTAGGCCTTTCCCTGAGGTGAAAGGCTTTGGAACATGTAACCAGTGGTGGGCTCCAGCCAGTTCGGACCGGTTCAGGTAAACTGGTAGTAGACCCAGCTGGCCCTGCACCCCGCCCTGCCCCCATACCTGTCAAGTAACTCGTATTGGCCGGGATTCCCCATATTCCATTGCAAGTCCCTCCCCTTTCCCGCCACCGTCCCATATTTTGAACAGCGGGGGAAAGGGTTACTGCACATATGCGCCCATCAGAAGCAGTGATGAGCATGTGCAAAGGAGTTCTGCGCATGACTCTTGTCTTCCTTCCCTCAATTCTCCTATAAGGTTGGTCAGCAAAGGAGTTCTGCGCATGCGCAAAGGAGTTGTTGCTGCGCATGCGCGCCCAGGCCAGAGCAGTTCCCATATTTTCTGGAGCTGCACTTGATGGGTATGCCGCCCCCTCCTCCTCTCATTCCACTCCAGATGCTTGGAGTTGCAGCCAGGAGTGGGGTGAGGCTGAGCCAGCAGCTGCCTTCATGCCGACTTCCTCTTCTTCCTCCTCCTCCTCCTCGCCTTGGCTAGGAGAGAAGAAGAGGGAACCGCTGTGGCCTTGCAGGCAGCAGAAGACATCACCGCAGCCGCCACAGGCCTCCGGGCCTGAGCCACTGCCAGAAGGAAGAGAGAGCCGCCATGGCCTCATGGACGGCAGAAGACATCATCACTGCTGCGGGCCTCTGGGCCTGAGCTGCAGTTGGAGAGAAGAGAGAGCCACCGTGGGGTAAGCAACGAAAGGGTGAGGGAGGGTACCGTAGAGATGTGTGGAGAATAGAGTGCCTCCCCTTGAAAGCTCACATTTTAAAATATAGGAGTTAGTCTTTAAGTTGACACAACAGTTTTTGTCTTTTTTTTTTGCTGTTCTGTTTTATTTACTATCAGATATGCTTGCAGACTAACACGGCTACCAATTAAAACATTTAATTGTTGTTGTTCAGTCATATAGTCGATTCCAACTGGATTTAAAACATTAAATTCCATTTTTTGTTTTAAAATGCCCACCCAGTCACATGGCCATGCCCACAGAGTAGGCCACACCCACAGAGTAGGCCATGCCCACAGTGTGGTAGTAAAAAAATTTTTAAAGCCCATCACTGCATGAAACTATGCATGATGTGGGAGAACTGTGCTCTCAATGTACTTGGGGAAAGCAGTTGAAGAGGAGGAAGGTGTTGCTGCGGTGCCACGAGCAACGTGTTTCACCTTCCATATTGTTGTGTTCTGAAAAGCTGTGCCTTTAACAATGTACCTTTGCCATGTGTTACCAATGTAACCTTTCTGTGTGCAACATTATAACCATCAGCTGTATCAATGTAAACCCAATAAGGGGACGCGAGCTAGTGACCACCAGAGGGCAGTAGCGAGCGTCCAGCTCTCATGGATCATAGTCACCTGGTTCAGCAGCGCGGGAAGATTCCCCGCGACCTCCTCACCTGGTCAAGAAGGGCGTGACCTCCTACGACGTCACGCAGGCAGCAACCAATAGTCTGTCGACGAGCCACATTCAAATGTATAGCCAGCTGTATATATTGAGCTACTCATTCGCCATTACCACATGTTCCTCCGGATCATCATGCAATAAACCTGTGTTAAGCCAACCCTTCGGCTGTTTCATTGTCTTTGGTCCCTTACACTAAATTGGCGACGAAGGTGGGATATGGCAGCCCACGGGACCAAGACATGCGCCGGGTTCGAAATCAGGAAACCGGGCGACTGGGAGATCTTCGAGATGGACTTCCAGGCCGCACTGATCGAGTCCGAAGTCACGGAAGAGGCGAAGAAAAGAGCCATCTTCACCAGAATGCTCGGACAAGAAACAAAAAGGACCTTGGTGGACCTGATTGCACCGAGGAGGGTGAGCGAATTCAAGGCCAAGGAACTCATGCAGATGCTGCGTGAGCACGTCCTGCCCGCCACGGCGATGTTTCCCGCTCGGAGTGCATTTTGGAGGCGAGTCCAAGCGCCCGGGGAGACGGTCGCCGCGTTCGTGGCGGCCCTGTGGCTGGCGGCCGGCCCGTGCAAATGGGAGAACGCCGAAATCACCCTCCGAGACTGTGTGCTGTGCGGCCTGAACGACGCCGAGACCCAGCGCACATTAATGAACCAAGAGCCGCCTCCCACGTTGCAGGAGGTCGTCAGAGCGGCCCAGGCCGCAGAAGCTACGAAGGCCGGGGTCCAAGAACTTCAGGACTGGCGGCCAAAGTCGAGCAAGGCAGAGGCTCCGGTACAGGCGGCCCGGCGAACTTCGAGGTCGTCCACAGAGAGCAGCGACGACGAGGACGTCCAGAGGGTCCGGAAGGAGAGCCGGCGATGCGACGGCTGTGGAGCGGCCCACGACCGCGTGGTGCCCTTTCCGGAAGGCCGAGTGCCACAACTGCGGCCGCCGCGGGCACATCGCCAAGGTGTGCAGGAAGAAGCGCGAGACCCGGAGGAGCTCCGCAGACCGTTCCGCGGGGCGAGACCGCCCAACGAGACCCAAGGACGGCGCCCAGGCCACGCGAAAGCAGGACGGCGTGGGCCGCATCTCCGACGGCAGCGAGGACGACGCCCCAGTGTTCAGCGTGTCTACCGGACACCCCCGCTACTTTGTTGAGGTACTAGTCCAAGGGGTCCCCATTAGGATGGAAATTGACTCGGGGTCCTCATATTCAATCATTTCCCAGAGGGAGTTTTTGGGAATTGCCCCCCACAAGCGGCCCAAGCTCAAAGCATTGAGGTCCACACTACGGGACGTGCAAGGGAACAGCATTCCAGTGTTGGGGGTTGGAGAATTTCAGGTCAAATTCAAGGAGCACGCCGCGTCCCTTCCCCTAGTCGTGCTCAAGGGAGGAGATTGCAGCCTCCTCGGAACTCAATGGTTCCAGCCCCTGGGGTTGTTTATTGGGGGGGTGCACGCCGTTGGGATGCACGCCGTTGGGACTGATCCAATTCAGGAGGTGTGCGAGGCGCACCCCGAAGTCTTCAAAAAAGGACTGGGGAAATTCAAGGGGCTCCCAGTGACTTTCGACCTGGACCCGGAGGTCCGCCCTATTCGCCTAAAACCACGCCGGGTGCCGTTCGCACTCAAGGACAAGATAGAGGCGGAACTGGACAAATTGGTGGGTCAGGGGATTCTTGTGCCTGTAGATTCTGCGGAGTGGGAAACTCCAATTGTAACTGCACTAAAAGCCAATGGGGAGGTCCGCATATGCGCCGACTACAAGTGCACCATCAACAAGGCGATCCGCCCGAATGCATATCCGGTGCCGGTAGTCAGCCATCTGCTGGCCAGGTTACACGGGGGGAAATGTTTCGCTAAGCTCGACTTAGCA
Source organism: Bradypodion pumilum (assembly GCA_035047305.1). Classification (NCBI taxonomy): domain Eukaryota; kingdom Metazoa; phylum Chordata; class Lepidosauria; order Squamata; family Chamaeleonidae; genus Bradypodion; species Bradypodion pumilum. The sequence goes on along the minus strand of JAWDJD010000008.1, from coordinate 1,462,959 downwards.
CAGGCCTACCAGCAGCTCACGGTGTCCCCTGCTGCAGCTGCTGCGCAGACCATAGTCACCCATAAGGGGGCGTTCCAGGTGACGCGCCTCCAATTCGGCGTGAATTCGGCGCCAGGAATTTTCCAGTCACTCGTGGAACACCTCCTGAAGGGACTGGAGGGGGTGTTGCCTTATTTTGATGACGTGTTAATAACAGGGGGGAGTCGGGCTGAATTGGCCAAGAGGTTGGGGAAGGTCCTGACAATATTCGAAAAGGCGGGGCTGAGGTTGAGAAAGGACAAATGCGTCTTCTTCGCAACCGAGGTTGAGTTCCTAGGGTTTTGTGTGACTCCTGAGGGGATAAAACCATCCAAGTCTAAGGTAGCAGCCATCAAGAAAGCCCCCCGCCCCACCTCCAAGCCCGAGTTGCAGTCGTTCCTAGGGCTGCTCAACTTTTACCACTCCTTCCTCCCCCGGAAGGCAGCGGTGGCTGAACCGCTACACAAACTGCTAAAGAAAGAGCAGGCATGGAAGTGGGGCGATGAACAAGAAAGGGCATTTAGTGAGCTGAAAAGCCTCCTGGCGTCCGACGCCATACTGACCCACTTCGACCCCAAACGCCCAGTAGTTCTGACCTGTGATGCATCTCCAGTGGGGGTGGGGGCGGTGCTGTGCCACGTGCTGGAGAACGGAAGGGAGGCCCCGATAGCTTTTTACTCCAGGTCCCTGTCCCAAGCAGAGAGAAACTACGCACAGACGGACAGGGAGGCATTAGCGATAGTCGCGGGGACGAAAAAATTTCACGATTTTCTGTATGGCCGCCCCTTCACCATTGTGACGGACCACAAGCCCCTGCTAGGCATCTTTACCGCAGATAAGCCCACCCCTCAGATCCTGTCCCCGAGGATGCTCAGGTGGGCCATTTTTCTCAACGCGTATCAGCACGCGTTGGTCTACCGGCCCGGGAAAGAGATCAGCCATGCGGACGCTCTATCGAGGTCTCCCCTTCCCCTAACGCCCAGCCAGGTGAGCAAGGGGGAGCGGGACCATCAGGTTCTCATGATAGAGGTGCTGGATTCGCCCCCCGTAGTGCCCGCCGACATTGCCAAAGCGACAGAGAAGGACAAAACGTTAGCGGCAGTAAGCTCCTGGCTGCAGAAAGGGTGGCCCGCGTCCTCCCCAGCGGAGGAGTTCGCTCCATTTTTCAGAAAAAAGCGAGAACTGTCCCTAGAGAGGGGGTTCTCTTGTGGGGGCAGCGGGTGGTGATTCCCACTTCCCTTCGGCCGCTGGTGCTCAGGCTACTCCACGTCAGCCACCCCGGCATCGTGCGATCCAAGGCGCTGGCCCGGAGTTACTTCTGGTGGCCCCAGCTAGACGCCGACATCGAGCACATGGTCGGCACTTGTGAAAGTTGCCAATGCTCCAGACCAGAGGAGGCCCGCCTTCCCCACAGGGAATGGGACGCGGCTAAGGGGCCGTGGTCCCGGGTGCACGTTGATTTCGCAGGCCCGTTCAGAGACACCCTGTTCCTCCTTGTAGTGGACGCTTTCTCCAAATGGTTGGAGGTTATCCCAGTCACGAGCACCTCCTCGGCCCAGACCATTAGGCATTTGCGGAGGCTCTTTTCCACGTTCGGCATACCCGACACGTTAATTAGCGACAACGCTAGTTGTTTCACGTCCTCCGAGTTTAGGGCATTCATGGAGATTAACGCCGTTCGGCATATCACCTCCGCCCCTTTTCACCCGGCCACCAACGGCCAAGTAGAGCGCCTCGTCCGCACCACGAAGGACGCGATGCGGCGCATGGGCCCAGGGGATCTGAACCTACAAGTGTGTCAGTTTCTGCTAGGGTACAGGGTGACCCCATTGGCGTCAGGATACTCCCCCGCAGAGCTCTTAATGCGCAGGAAGCTGACCACCATCCTTACTAGGCTAGACCCCACGAGGGTAGAGGACAAAGGAAGGAACATCGGGCTAGAGGCTACAAAGAGTTTCAGCATAGGCGCCCCCGTGCATTGCAGGAATTACGCCAGCACGGGCCCAGCCTGGGTACCGGGTGTAGTTGTGGAGCAAACCGGCCCCGTATCGTACCGCGTGGAAACCAGCACAGGGCTCCTGTGGAGGCGGCACGCGGACCAGCTCCGACGCAGGGTCTCCGACGAGCAGGGCACAGATCAAGCAGGGAATAAGTCAGCGTTAGGGTTCTCCCCCACCCGTTCAGCCCAAGGGGGAGGAAAAGGGGACCGTGGGCCCCCACCAAGGGGGGAGGAGGATATCCTCATAGATACCCTGGGGGATCTCTCCAAGGAGGAGGAACCCCGACCCCATACATATCTCGCGGAAAGTCCCCACAAATGCGGGTACCCCTACCAAGTTAGATTTTGATTTTCAGAACCGGGGGGGTTTTTCGGAGTGGTCCCCCACCCGTCCAAGCGAGAAGAGGGGTTTTTCGTTAGCCCCGACGGCCCCCGGTCTGCCCGCAAAGGAGTTTTTCCCTTCCCCTAAGGCCGCCAGACAGCGGCAAGCCACTAACAAGTCTCCCTCTCCCATTTCAGGACAAGGGACCAGGGAACAAAGAAGCAATAACGCCCCCGGGGGGGCAGCCCTCTTCACGGCCCAAACGCGCATGCAACAAGCCATCTTGGCTGAGAGACTTCGTCTCATCCTAGGGGGGAGGGATGTTGTGTTCTGAAAAGCTGTGCCTTTAACAATGTACCTTTGCCATGTGTTACCAATGTAACCTTTCTGTGTGCAACATTATAACCATCAGCTGTATCAATGTAAACCCAATAAGGGGACGCGAGCTAGTGACCACCAGAGGGCAGTAGCGAGCGTCCAGCTCTCATGGATCATAGTCACCTGGTTCAGCAGCGCGGGAAGATTCCCCGCGACCTCCTCACCTGGTCAAGAAGGGCATGACCTCCTACGACGTCACGCAGGCAGCAACCAATAGTCTGTCGACGAGCCACATTCAAATGTATAGCCAGCTGTATAAATTGAGCTACTCATCCGCCATTACCACATGTTCCTCCGGATCATCATGCAATAAACCTGTGTTAAGCCAACCCTTCGGCTGTTTCATTGTCTTTGGTCCCTTACACTAAACATATCATGCCATTTCCTGGACTTGAATTTTCCCTTCATCCAAGCACCTATTATTCATGAAGAGGAAAAATAAATACAAAAGAGGGCATATGAGGGAAAACTAGGGTGACGTGGCAAGACAGATCAATAGGGAATTTCCAAGTGGCCTTCTCAAACTTACTAGGTACTATCTTGAAAGAATGCCAAGGCTGTTCATGCCAAATAATAACGTGCCCTCTTCCTTCCCTCTAATCAGTGCTGAAGTTCACTGAGCACACTTAAAATTCCCAGGCCATACTTAACTGAAGAATCTGAGCAAGACATCATGGGTCTTAGAAACACAATTACAGTTTATCACAGGGGTTCTTAACTATTTCATGTTGAGGGCTGGGTCACACTCCCCCAGATAGCTTTGGGGGCCGGACAGACATTTTGCCCTGCCTGCCACACATGGCACTTCCTGGTGTGGTGGAGGTGGTGGTGGGCTACATGAAATGGTGTCATGGGCCATATCCGGCCCCCAGGCTGTAGGTTGAGAACTCCTGATTTATCAGTTAAACAGGTGAAGTAAAGCATGTTTTTCAAGACATAAAGCCTGATTTTTTTCCCCTTCAGTAGTTAATGGCTAATGAACATGACATCACAGCAACTCAGATGATGAGTAGGAGTGGGCAGGATTTATTTATTAGTAACGACTAAACTATTCTGTATGATTTGAGCTGTATCTCTGGGTTAAATACCCTCTAACTAATTCTAAAACAGTGTAATAGCTTCCTTGTATCTGCTACGGGAATGGGTTATTGACTCTTGATGAACAATGGCTTATTGTCACAATACAGTAAAACCCCTACTTACGAAAAAGTTCGTTCTATAGGCTTTTGCTTAAATTGGTTTTTTATGTACTGTAATTCAAAGCAAACCTGTAGGAAAAAATTATTATTATTACGTAACTCAAAGCAAACCCATAGAAAAAATGGATTCTTTATGTAAATCGAAGCAAACCCATAGGTAAATGAATTTTTATGTAACTTGAAGCAAACTCATAGGAAATTGTGTAAATCGGAACATGGTTTTAGCACAAAAACATTATGTAAGTCGAATTTTATGTAACTTGAGGCATTTGTAAGTTGGGGTTTTAGTGTATCATGGATATTTGTTGGCCACTTAAATACAATTTTTCCCTTATACCAATTATGATTGAAAGTTTCTGTCACTTTTCAAGAAACAATTCTGCTTTTCCTTGTGGAAATAGAAAGTGATTTACAATGATGTTAGTATCAGCATAACACTGCTGGAAAATAAGAGTGAGAAACTGCCCACTTGGAAGTCAGCTCTATATTTATTTATTTATTTATTTATTTATTTATTTACAGTTATATCCGACCCCTCTAGGGGGAAAAAATCATCCCTACTCAGGGTGGTTAATGTCATAAAACCAGTCATATAACAATCAAAAGTTAAAAATTACCCATAATAAAACTCCTATACAGTAAAACCCCGACTTACATATGCCTCAAGTTAAATAAAATTCGACTTACTTAATGATTTTGTGCTAAAGCCATGTCCCGATTTACACGATTTCCTATGGGTTTGCTTTGAGTTATGTAAACATTCATTTCCCTATGGGTTTGTTCCGATTTACATTTAAAAAAAATTCCTATGGGTTTGCTTCGAGTTGCGTAAAATAATATTTTTTCCTATGGGTTTGCTTTGAGTTACATAAAATGGATTTAAGCAAAAGCCTATGGAATGGATTTTTTTTCATAAGCCGGGGTTTTACTGTATTCTGAACAAAACCTATGCAGCCTACATCTACATGAATAATTTGATTACCATAGGTACTGCTATGTTTTCCTTTGTGATACAGACAACACTGAAATTAAACTAATGTAAGCCCATAGCAAATCTCTGTTTGCTGACAGTTTTCCCATGGTGCATTTAACATGAGTGATGTTACCAGGCTGTAAATGTTCAAGTCCCAGACAGGTAATCAGGACTAGTCTCGTTTCAGCCATAAGGTAATTGTCAGGCAGCTGTGAAAGAATGATCAAGAGTCCAAAGCCAAGTGATAGGTCCAAAAATGACCCACAGGTCAAATATGGAGCAAGGCTGAAAGATAGTTCATGTTGGGCAACAGGGGTTTAGGCAGATACAAATCAAGATTGCAGAAACTAAATGAAACACAGGTCAGATGTCTCTGTCTCACAACTATTAATGCTTAATCATGTGAGCTGCTCAGGGGTTACATTGAATGACCTTGAAGATGCCAGCTTTTCATCTTTTGAGCTCTTTGCTCTAACACCTTGAGTCTTTATGCTCTCTGGAGTCCAGAGGTAGTTGGTCTGCCAGACAATCTTTAACTATCAGAAGCACTTAGTCCTTACTGAGAAGGTCAGGTTCTGTCTTACTCTCCTATTCTTCTAAAAGGACTCCTTGAGTCCCTTTGCTGGCCCACCTTTCTTCTATTGGAAGGGTTTATCCTGGCCTTTAACTCCAAAGAGAACTCAGTCAAATAAGGCTAGCAGTGTGGTAGCTGCTTTTCTAAGCAGCAAACTAAAGAGAGCCAGGCCACAGAACTTTCCAGGTAAAGTCTTTCTCCCAGGTGAGCCATACTGAGTTATCTGTAGGTAAAACACACAGCATAAATAACTATGGGATTTATTTTTAAAAATGCCTTCCCATGGACTAACACATGGCAACTGATGGCCCATCAGCCATCAAGTTTCAAGAGGCAAAGAAAGTGGTAGAAATTGTGCACAATATATCTCTACGGATGCACACATGTACAGGTGTATGTGTGTGGCAAATAAAAAATGAACTCAAAAGTCTCCAATCCTCCCTCCATGTGTATCAATTTAACCTGGAGTAGGTGGTGATATTTGATGCAGCATCACTTGCAAATATTGGCTTCTTAACTTGATTTCAGCACTTAAATGGTGAGCAAAAACAACACACTTTGCCAACCGCGAGGTCTTCGATCTCATCCGGTCCATCAACGACCCAGAACACCCATTAACTTTGGAAGAACTGTCTCCCACCAGAAGGAGATTCAGGCTGGACCATCTGAAAATCACTCAATACACTTTGAAGCAAAGTAGGAAGTTAAAAGAAAAATCAAGTAAAATGATACCTTGGACTCAGGACAAATTTTCAGTGGATGTGGAGAAATTCAAGCAATGCAGGATTTATGTGCATGCGATTTATGCCCCATCATGTATATGAAAGATCTAATAAATGACCAAGATAATACAGTTGAAGTAGCTCACCTCTGGTAAAAAAAAATTCGAATTATTCAACATTCTGATAAAAAGAAAGATACTACTTAAACGACTAGTGTGTGAAACATATTAGGATGGAAAGTGAGAGAAAATACCAGTGTTTGATATCCATTTCTTTCAAATCTAGCCATCACATGTAAAGTGATCAGCTTTGTGAACATATCTGCAAAATTAAGTCAACTGATAGTGAATCCTTGTTAGCACTATAATTTGCCAGGATAAAGTTCTTTCTAGCATGTAGTGCTGAAAAACCTGTAACTCTTTAAATATTTTTCAGTCTCAACTCCCACCATTCTTGGCCATTGCCTACACTATCTGGGTATTACAGGAGTCATACTATATTACTGTAATATCTGAAGAACCCTCATCTGGAATACACAGGTTCTTCTGTTCTGACGGTGCTCATTTGCAAATTTGTTTCCAAGAATGTGACTCAGAATTTCTTGACTTACGTCCCAGCTTCTTGGTTTCCACGATTTATTTTCCTGCATAGCAAACCAACCTGGTGTTTTAAAGCAAGCATTTGCTATCAAAATATAATTTCTATGATCTTTAATTTTTAGCACAGAGACTAGCAGAAGTACAGGGCATTTCATTCCTACACTGCTAAAGGCCATCACATTGAATGATAATGTCTGGTTAATATCAGAGGTGGAGAGGTACAGAATCCAGCTCATTTACTGGTCTGCCGACTACTTACAGAAACATGCACCAATGAGGACTTAAGTTTGGGTAATTGTTAGATCCGGTCCTTATAAGCACCAGTCCAGGACAACGATGAACAAACAGCAACAGGCTTTATTTAACAGTCAATTAGAAATGAACTTACAAGGTGTTCCGGATCCCGAGATGGCTATGCAATCCTAGCGGAGTAGGTCCCTCCAGACTCTTACCCACCAATGGACAATAAACTAGATACCATAGAAGCGTAGCATAATGGAGGGACCCAGGCCTAGCACTACCCGGCTACCTGTATGGTTTAGGAAGTATAGATCCAGTCCGGCCCACCCTTGTTTACCCGTGGGGCTTATATAGTGTCTCCCTGGCGGTGGCTCCTAGATACAAGGTAGCGACCCACCAGACAAACATAACTAACCAATCATAACAGGGAATATATGTAGTTAACCAATGGAGAACAGGATCCAAAACTGTAACCAATCACAGGGCTTGGTTTAGCCTAACAAGTGTGCCCTTTTGCAGGGAATTCACACCACTTTGGGCTTCTAGTTTGAATGGCGGAAACAGCCATTTTCTTCTTGCAAGAGCGCTCCCCGTGCTACTTGCAAATGTGCCTCAATACACGACAGTAATGACAAAGCAAATAAAGTGGCTTCATTTTGGCAGTGCAGGGCTTGATCAGGACAAGAAAGAAGGAGAATATCAGAGGTGGACAAAGTTGAAATGGGAGAAATGAAGATGATGTTTTTGCCACTTAACGAATTCATCCTTAATGAGTTAAGGAAGTACAAACTATCTCCCATATGATACAATGCACACGATGCCCCTCAACGTGCACTGAGGAGGACCTTATTTTGGCAAGAGGAAATGCTGTTGATGTGGCCCGATTTTGGGCGGATGTCATCTAGCCCTTTTTAATTCTATTTTCTTTTTAGATGTGTTAATTTTAGCTTTGTATGTTATTATATGCTGGTGGTGCATCTGACACAAATAAAGAGAGAATGGGTTAAATTGCATAAGCTTGCTCAAGGTTTCTGAAATGCATTATCAGCTGTTTTACTTGTAGATTTCCCTCCTCACATACAGATCTATTGAATGCAGAATAGTGGTAAAGAATAGGCCACACTTCTTGGTGTTGTGATCTAATATCAGGTCATATGTGCATTCAAAGAGAAAAAATAAACACTGCATACCTAAGGATGTCTATCCTGTTGACTTTGCAGAATTACTGTTCTGTTTGGTTTAGTCGGTGGATACCCAGTGTGGTTTAGTGAACAGAATGTTGACTTAGGATTCAGGAGACCTGGGTCAAAATTCCTGCCCAACCATGCAAATTCATTGTGGGGATCCAATGATAGCCATTCCTTAAATAGTTCACATGCCTTGAAAATCTTATTAGGTCACCATAATATGGCTGAATGGAAGCTATATTTTCATGTCAAGAAGCAAATGTCAGAACATGGTTGTTATAGCTTCACTTAATGTACATTCCCATTCATGATGAATATTCCTTTCAGTCCTGAGCAGCTTCTGTGTTGTGTGTGTGTGCGCACACGCGTGTCCATGTATGTGTGTGCATGTGCACACGTGTACATGCGTGCAGGTGCGTGTGTTTCATGGTCTTGTTGCTTCTGGTTTATGACAATCTTAATAGTATTTTTCAAGTATATGAGATATTTCAGGAGTAGTTTCACCATTACTGGCTGTCTATATTGCTCAGTGAGTGAGTTATTCTAGAAACAACTGGTTGTGTGAGCATGAGAATATTATCTCACTTCTCAGCACTGGTGTTTATTCAGGTTGGCAATACCGCTATTATCTGCGGGTGTTTGCCCAAAGAGCTTACTTTCTTAAGATTTCGGGGAAGGGAATGGGTTATGGTTCACCTCTTTGTGACTGGCATGTCAACTTCCTGGTCTCGGAAGAGCATGTATGCTGAGTCAGAGGTAAGCCACACCTGTGACTTCAGCTGCACAGAGAATGTTTTGACGTTGCATTCAGTGGAAGCAATCTTCTTCTTTTTCTGTCCTAGTTATCAATTTATTTTTTAATCAATATTCTGTGTCATCCCGGACACGCCTTTGGTGTCTGAACGTGGTCATGTCCTCCCTGGCTTCTTTGCTTCCTCTGAACTCTTTGTTTACTTTAGTCTGCACTTGCAGGAAGTCGGAGCTAAAATAGGTGCAGTCATTGGGAGTGTAATTACCATGTGGAAAGCCTGCATTCCTCTTTCTCTATAGGGTGGGGAGAACCGTGTCTCCCCTTTGGGGCTCTGATGTGCTTCTGCCAGCCAGGCAACAGAAAGAGAGAGTGACTGAGTCCCTATATCCAAAAGTCTTCTTTCTCGTCAGTGGACTTCTGTCCTGCCCAGAAGCAATCTCCAGCAACCATGCTGAAGCAGATCCTCTCAGAGATGTATGTGGATCCAGAACTCCTGGCAGAGCTCAGTGAGGAGCAGAAGCAGATCCTGTTCTTCAAGATGAGGCAAGAGCAGATCAGGAGGTGGAAGGAAAGAGAAAAGGTGGCGACTCCATCAAAATTGGCACAGAGAAAAGGTCAGTGTCTGAGAGTCTCTGGCAAAGGCTGGGAGGGAATTCAGCTCATTTAGCCTTCAAGATGATGATGATCGTGATAGTGCTGTACTCATTCAAACACATTGGCAGGTTGATATGCAGTGTAATAGAATGGGATGCACAGAAAGAGCTTCCTCGAAGGTTGTGGATACTTTTTACATTTTTGAACCACAATCGGGCATAACCCAACCTTGTTTTGCAGGCTAATGTTTCTCACACTAGATGCTGGACACGACAGAAGAAGTGCAATAGGATAAGATGAAATGCAATTTTGGGATGTGAAAAGTACTTTTTACTGACATAAATAATGCTCTAATTCAACTAATCCAAACATCCATTTTATTAGACAAGTCAAAATTCTTTTTTTATTATTTTCCTAACTTACAGTGTGTGAGGTGGAAAAGAGGGGAAGGTTGCCTCACTTGCAATGATTTTTTTGTAGGTGAGATTTAAAATGAGGATCTTCCATCTCATATGATTATGTCTCCAAACTATTAGTTGAATCAAGTACATAGGAAGTCAATTGTTCAGCGATAATTGTTAAAGTCAGGATGATCCAGTCCAGTCCAGCATAGGCAGATGTTTCTCTGCCGTACTGCAAATGAATGGTTTCCTCACAGAAACTGCTTCAACCTCCATACGTTTTCCTTCCTGCCTTTCTCTCTAAGAAAATGTGGAGGAAGAAGGCTGGAAAAAGAATCAGGTTTTTAAAAACACCAAACATCTGTGGTGTAAGAAATGGGCAACAAGTTCTTTTATGTTGCCCCAAAAGAGGAAAACTATATATAAATGTCTGTGCATTTCCTTTTCTGAAAGTCACTACTATAGAACTCTTGTGGTTCCAGCTTTCAAAGTGACCCTGCAACGAAACGCTTGGTGTTTAGGCCACATTTCACAAATGGAACACAAGCGGATAACAATTCCATAAAGCCTTTCGGGCAAGAAGCTTTTGTTACATATTAGAACTTTAATGTAATTTTTCCCCTGCAAAGCAAACTATACTCAGATGTTGATTTTTTTTTTGAATAGTAGCCGTGTTAGTCTGCGTTGCAAGTATATCAGAGAATAAACAAAACAAAAACAAAAATGCTGTAGCATTTTGAAGATCAACCATTATATTTTAATGTTAGCTTTCGTGGATCAAGTCCACTTCATCAGACATGGGAGTGAGGCTTCATGGCATCAATTTATACACATCAGGTACAGAGGTAGAGACATTGGTTAGTATGTATTTGTTCATTACTTGAGTTAGAATGCTACAGCTGTCATGTCTGCTTCAATGCCTGTGTATTCACAGAGGTGTAGGTTGATGTGAGCAATAACTGCATAATCAGAAACCCACCCCAGTGGCAATCCTCACATCATACCCGTCAAGTGCAGCTCTGCAAAATACGGGAAATTATTGCACATGCGTGGATGTGCATGTGCAGTAACCCATTTGTGCGTGCGCACCGTGTCTTCACATGCGCAGTAACCCATTTGTGCATACACACCATGTCTGCACTTGCACAGTAACATGTTTGCACATGCGCATGCGCACGGTAGCCGCATATGCACAGTAAGCCCTTTCCCTGCCATTCAAATACAGGACGGTGGCAGGAAAGGGGAGGAACGAGCGCAGAAAAATGGGAAATCCCAGTCAATACAGGATACTTGACAGTTATGCCTCACATTCCCACAACAGGGATGGAAGCTCCTAAGATGGGTGAAGCAGGCAATTAACTACTCCTTCACAGATCTTTGTTTTAAAATTAGATTTCTTTTCCATAAAATGTTGAAGCAAAGAAATTTGAATTAAAAAGTGAACTTCTCAAATATTGCAATATTTTCACCGTATGCTACTCCAAAACATCCCCTCACCTTTTGCATGCTCCCAGCACAATATCATGAGTATCTCAGAGTGAGGAAGCAAAGATGATCAGGATTGGAATATTCCAGGTTCTTCTAGACTGGCAGCACCTGATGCTACATGCTAAAACACTGTGGGGCTTGCCCATGAAGCTGAAGAAAGGGACATAGTTCTCAAATAATCCTGGCTAGAAAGGCAATGTTTTTGGCAGCTTCACACCAAGGTTTATGTTTGTGCTAAAATACTTTTGAATTTCAATGCTAGTGCACAAATATTTCGGTAATTTAAAAGAAATACTGTATGCACTAAAGTATTGTGGCACAAAGTAACAAAGTATTGTCTTTTTAAAAAATGTTACATAGGTTCCCCCATATCTGTGAGTTCATTAACCACAGTTTCAGTTATGCACAGCTCAAAAATGTTCACTGAAAAATCACAGAAATGCCTACTTTATATGTATTTTAAAGTTGCATTATCAGATGTGGCCACCAGTTGGCACTGCAAAAAGAGGTGTGATCCAGTGGTAGCTTGTGGGAAGGACCTTGTGAGTAGTACGGTACTTCACATGCCTCCTTGTGCTCTTCATCTCTTCCACAGCAGCTAGGAACTGTCTGTGCATAAAAGGTCTGGGATGCTTCTTTGTTTATTGGGGTGAGCATAAAACAACTTGTGCAACTGGAAGCTGGACATTGTGCCATTAATAGGATCCATGATTTGTCAGTTTTGTTTTTATTGGTATATCGTCCCAAATATGTCTACCTCATCCAGGCACTCCTCGCTGAATAACGACAGCAAGGCAGGATAATGTCAGGTTTACAGTTTTTCTCCAGTGTTTCTTTGTTTATCTTTTCTTCAACCTACATTAAACAGGCCTCTTCCCCATCCATGGGAGGAAGCAAAGATATCATTAACAAGCCTGAGCCATAACCTTGGCTGCCTAGGTTTAGCTTAAACCCAGCAGCATAAGATTATTCAACTGGGAGTGATTTTGAGGGGTAAGAGACTCCATCTCATTCTGGAGTCTGAAAGGCTTCTCCACAGCGAAAGGGGTCCCAAGAGAGACTTGGGGCCAGGGGGAGGGGGTTAAGTTCTGGAAAAGTGGTGTGGCTGATGTTGTCATCAACGTTGCCCTGCATACATTACATTGCTCGAGTTCAGCCAATATATGAGGCGGACCTTAGTGTTGTAGTAGGGAGGAGAAGCCAAGGGCTTGGCATTAAATCAAAGTGGTTAGTTTCATTGGGACTGTGGACCACCTTTTTAAAAAAAAATTGCATAGCCTCAGTGTTAGGTATGTAAAAGGCAACTTTTGCTTTTAATGAGTAAAGTAGTTTCTTTGAATTTTTAATTCTCTGGGCAGAGCTAGAGAAGGCTGGGAAACAAACTTCAAAACAGGTGCTGGGTAGTTTACTTTGAATGTAGCCATAACAGGCTGAAAATTGTGAGAACAGAACAAAGATGAAGGGCATGGTATGTTGTGCTTTAATTGGTTAAAACCCTGGAAGGGGAAAAGATAGGTTTTGTTATATGAGAATGTGGAGGAGAAACGCCAAGATTTTGCCATGCCTAAGGATCACTTGCCACAATGTGTGCTTGTGGGTAAACAATAGCAGGCTGGGCTAGCCTAGGCCAGAGAAATACAGCTTCTTTTTCAGGTGCTGTATCCATTCCAGATATTAGCTATCATCATGGCGACAGTCTTCCTGCTCTTAACTCCTCGTAACAGTTCTTCTGAGGACATGCTACACCAGTCTATCTCATACCTGTCAACCTTCCCGGATTGGCCTGGATTTCCCGATTTTCGGCACCGATTTGTGCCATTTCCCGCCAGCAGCTGCCAAAACCCTGGAATTGGCAGCGGGGGGAAAGAGGTACTGCACATCCCTTCTGCGCAGATCGCCTTCTACGCATGCGTAGAACCCTTCTATGCATGCATAGAAGGCGATCTGCGCAGAAGGGGATCGTAGACTCCCGTATTTTCTGGAGCCATGGTTGACAGGTATGGTCTATCTTTATACTGTATATAGAAATATAGCTAGACATGCTTTTTGTGTTTTATACAAGAAAAAGGGCGAGCAAAATGTTTCTATTTCCTATCTTGTGCCTGATCCTGAACTATCCTAAATAAACCTGATTGCAACCAGAAGAAGTTGTATTTGTTTCTTATAGAGCTACACTGGTGAGAGAAAGACCAGTTCCTTTATTTCATTTTTGGTAACACTACCATTAAGTTATTCCAGACTGCAGTTCCTACCTGATCTGCCTGGCTTGTAAACATACAATCAATGATTGAAACCTATCATAGATTTCTCTAGCCTGGAGCAGGACCAAAGGTACTCTGAAGCAACACAAAGGCTTGTGTGGATTTCTGGAACAGGTACAGCTCTCTGGAAGGTGAAATGAGTCATATGATGCGGGGGGGGGGAGATAAGCTTGTGAGGCTTATCCTTACACTCAGTACTCCCAGTTTGCTCCCTCCCCAACAAAATATATTGTTAATCGAGAGCAAAAAAATAAATAAATTGAAATTAAACCAAGGATGCGTTATCTGGATCTTCCATTAAAACGTGTTGGTAAACTCCTTTTCTTAAAAAATATATGCAGGCCAGGCTTTGCATGAAGTTATTTGTTTGTGTTTCTGAAATTGGAAAACTATTTCATAGAAGAACACACACATGTTGCAGCTCATGACCATTGCGGTTTTACCTTTAAATAAAAGTCCATTTTAAAAAGAGAGAAAAGGGCAAACATTTTGGAAAAGGCCCCTTCAAGACACCAAAAGTCAATTTCTTCCCCAGAATAAAGGAGCTGGGTGGGAACAACCAATAAATGTTACACTTGAAAAAATAACAAATTAATCCAATATTACATTGGTTTGCATATTTTGCTAGATTGTGATGCTCGTAATGTGTCATTGACAATCTCTGCCATTGATTGTATTCACTGGCTGGGACTGAAATAATGGTGAACAACATCAGTTAACCCAATAAAGATCTGTGCTTTTACTTCTTACTTGAAAGGATATGAGGAGACCTACAGAAGAAGATTGTTTATGTGGCTCTGCTATTCACACTGGACATGATTATCTCTTGGGGGAAATTAAAATAATTATCAGTTATACTGTATGTTAATGTGACCATAAGCTATGGACAGGCCTATGTCATGGCAACAATTCACTGATCTGGGAGGTAATTGCTGAAAGGATGATAATTATGATGATATCATGCAAGTGTGGCAAACAGCTATCTGAACACTTGGATACATCTCAATTAGATATTATGCCTTCAAGCTTGGCCTTGCTGTCCTCAAATACTATACAACATCTAGTATGGTTTGTTACGGTATTAAGTATATGCCAAGTGCATAGCTATCTTCTAAATGGTAATTGAACCAGCAGGTTATGAGCTGTAAATATACAATGTATGTGCCTGAGGTGCAGTTGTCTTGTGCTTTACTTTACAGCATCATTAGTGCTTTGTGGAATAATGTTGTTTTGCAGCCCTCAAGGTTGCTTAGGGTTTTGAAGGTAGTTTATGTCATAGAATCATATAATATCAGAGTTGGAAGGGGCCTTTTAGGCCACTGAGCCCACCCACTGCTCAATACAGGAATAAGAATAAAAACATATATGACAGATATTTGTCCAATTCTCTGTTGGATACTTCCAGTGTTGGCGCGTCTGTTTTGTTGTTATGTACCATCAAGGGATTGTGGTCACTCAAGTGATTAAGATGCTGAACTTGGAAGTCGGCAGGTCAGCGGTTCAAGACCTGAGTACTGCACAATGGAATGAGCTTCTGTCTCTGTCCCAGCTCCTGCCAACCTAGAAGTTCGAAAGCAAGAAATTGCAAGTAAATAAACAGGTACCACTTCGGTGAGAAGGTAAACAGCATTCTGTGCACTCAGATGTCTAGGCATGCTTGCCACATGTCCATGGAAATGTTTGCAGACGCAGTCAGCACTGGCTCTTTGGCTATAAACAGAGATGAGCACTGAACCCTAGAGTCATATACAACTGTCTTTTGAGCAAGGGTGAACTTTACCTTTACCTCACATCTGACACATGGCAACCTTAATGGGGTTTTCAAGGTGTGTTAGATATTAAGTAGTGGTCTTACCAATGCTACCTCCCAGTGGCTTTCTGTGCCTCAGAGGGGATTTGAACCTAGGTCTCCTGAATCTTAGTCTGTCATTCTATCTGCTATCTGTCACTATTCAATCTGTCACTAAACTTGTCAGTAGATCCTAATAAGCATGGGACTGGTTCAGACTGTTCAGTAGTTCAGAATCAATCCAGATTTGAAGAGGCTCTGGAGAAAGTGTTTTCTGGCGAGACCCCTTCTCTCCTAAGGCTTATTGGGCTTCTTTGGCTGTGGTAGGCAGACAAGGGGCAGCTGAGACTAGCTACTTTTTTAGATTTCCAACAGTGGTACAGATTGATTGTATGTTGGAGATACTATAGGAAATAATATGCCATCATAATTAGTCAAAGCTCAGAAAACTACTTTTTAAAAAACTACACCTTCCAGAATCTTAGACTTAATTTAATTTAATTTTTAATTTAATGTAATGTTAATTAATTTTAATTTAATTTAATTTTTCAACTTGTTCGCCGCCCACTCAGGCAAGCCCGACTCAGGGCGGCTTACATAATCTAAAAACCCCATACAATAAAAACAGTTAAAACTGCCACCCACATTAAAATCCCACCCACCCCAAGAAGCAGAGAGAGGGAGCATCTTATGATAAAAGCCAGCAAGCAAGAGCCACATTGCCCTCAGGGCCCCACACCTGCCCTGCCATCCAGGTTTTAAGACCTTTCCTGAAGGGCAGCAACTCCATCTGCAGCCGTAGCTCTACTGGTAGGAGGTTCCAGAGGGCCAGTGCGGACATGGTTGTTGTTGTTGTTCAGTCGCACAGTTGATTCCGACCCTTTGTGACCCCATGGACTATTTTCCTCCAGACACCTCTGTCCTCCACCATCCTCCTCAGCCCGCCCATCTCTGTGCCCATTGTGTCCACAATACAATCTAGGCATCTAGGCATCTAGTGGACACAGAGAAGGCCCTTTTTCTTGTGACAGAGAGGCGGGGCCCTATAGGCCCATGGTGGCGGGCCGTGGCACTCTTGGACTTCAAATCCAAGAAGCTAAGATCATCAGGTTACTGACTTGGGCTTCTGGTAATTGAAGTCCAAGAACACCTGGAATACCAAGGTTCCCCCACCGCTGCTCTAGGCTAAACCTAGTCCACCTCAGAGTGTGTCATTGTGTATACTTTTTAAGAGAGTAATGAGCATCCTGCTCAATGATGCCAAATCGTGTTGCCAGCCCTGAATAAAGAAGTGAATGCATTTTCTCCCAAATTCTGGCATGACATCATTATTGTTTTCCACAAAAGTGTCAAATGCACTGCATTCTTAATAAGTTTTAATGTTGAGTTGTTTTGATTTCTATACGTACAGTATCCTGCCTTTGACTTCTAAAGAATTCCAAAGTTAGGTGTTTCGCAAACCAATGAAAAGACAATAGAATTACAGTAAAACCCCATATAACCAAGGGCTGTTATAACAAAAACCTCATATAATGAAAGAGCCATCTGGAGAGCCATGTTTGAGGAACCCTGCTTTTGTCTAACACTAAGTCAGGCATGGGAAGCTCTGCCATCTGGACATTTTAGCTTATGTCATCAATTCCCAAATATTTTGGCATCACCTTCCCTCCTCCTTGATTTTTGAGAAACCTTCATCCTTCGCCTTCTCTCCATGATTATCATACAATCCTCCTTTTTGACAGAAAAGATTTCCCAATTTTAAAATAAACACACAAGCTTAACAAAATTTAATTTAAAAATGAAAATAACTACAGACAGATTTTCTTGAGAAATCTTAAATTCCCACAGTCTCACATCCACCCTTGCAATTTTTCATGCCATTCTAGCAGAGCACATTTTCCTGTCTGGGAGCCAGTGGCCTACACCGTGCACAAGAGCATTGCTGATGGCTATGCTGCAAGGAGGTAGTGCTAATGAGATAGGCTGCTCTACACCAGGGGTTCCCAACATGGGGGCCATGCCCCACTGGGGAATTTCAATTCCCAGAAGCCTAAGTCATTGGCTGACTAGTGCTTTGGGGGATTGACTTAGGTTTCCAGGAATTGGTGTCCAAAAACCAAAGTTTGGGAAACACTGCTCTATCTACCCCCTCCACAATCCCTTGCCAGTGGCCATTTGGGTGGAGGTGATGGGAATTGTAAACCAAATATGCCTGGAAGGAAAAAATTTCTCCACCTAATTCTCAGCTATGTCATCTCCCTCATAAGTGCAACTGTGACATCAGAGATGGAAGATAAGAGAGAGGAGAACTGGATTAGTTGACAATTTGGGCATTTTTCATATCGTTGAGAGCTCGGTGATCACTTCATGTATCTGAATTTGTCAGCCTCCATTTACAACCATGACAATGAGCCATCAAGTTGATTCCAACTTGTGGCATCCCTGTCCAATGTTTTCTAGATACACGGTACTTAGAGGTAGTCTGCAATTATCCCCTTCTTCAAAGAGCAAAGCTAGGTCATGTAGTTTGCTCATGACCACACAGCATGGTTCCTCTCATGAGAGGCATGGTGACAATTTGAACTCTCAACATCTGGTTTCACACCCAATCCACTAAGCTACCTACCCTCCATAGGGTCTGTCCATCTGTCTGTCTGTCTGTTTTTACATCTGGCCGGACATCGCGCTACAGTAATAGTGTAGACCATACAGCCAGCAACTCAACACCAAGTGTTGGGCAGTGGTAAATAACCTGACTCCCTAAGGGGGCCAACGGCTACAGGCGGATGAGCTCCTTTGGATGGTGTGGTGTGATGGCCCCCTCAGTGGAGGAAATGCCACTGGAAACCATCATATTGGGCCCAATGGCAAAATGAGCAGAGAAGGAACCACTTCACTATTCTGATTCCCAATGGTCATGGAGGTGGAAGAGGTCATGTCAGATGAACTGGCTGTGACGGTGCACCTTGTTAATATCTTCAAGGTTGTGGCAGTCTATTGCAGTTCCAGTGTTAAATCCTGCATTTCTTATTTCATACGTGCCGCAGAAGGTTGCTCCGTGATCACAGTGTGTGGGTCACTTAATGGCAAACTGGGATCCACATCTAACAAATTCACACCAATGGCATTTTTCCTGGAGACACATCAATCAAATGTGAAAATGATTTCTGGGGGGAGGGGGGAGAATGTACACTCTCTCGGATACAAGTAGCAGCCTTTGACAGCGACAACAATGGCAATGGTTTGTTTGGTTAGTTTTTGTTCATTTATTTATTTAAGATGTCATTTTATGATTTTGTGAATTTTAAGATGTTTTTAAGACTGTATATTGTTGGTAACTGCCCAGAGTGGGGATGAATCCTCAGATGGGCGGGGTATAAGTGGAAATTATTATTATTATTATTATTATTATTATTATTATTATTATTATTATTATTATTATTATTATTATTATTATTATTATTATTATTATTATTATTATTATTATTATTATTATTATTATTATTATTATTATTATTATTATTATTATTATTCATTCATTCATTCATTCATTCATTCATTCATTCATTCATTCATTCCAGCCCATAGAAAAACTGTGCAGTGGAAGCTTGGAACAGATGGTGATGTCTGGGTGTGGGTAATGGGCGAGCACCCACTGGATAAGCCATATGACCTACTCTGTAGTGACATTCTTGCTGATAGAGTGAGACAACAGTCACTTCTGGAAACAGAGGCAAAAAGGTTAGTACATAACCAAAAAAGCTAGTCCTTCCAGTCTGGTTAGCTGTTCTCTCTCTCTCTCTCTCTGAACCAGAAGGAGGTTTTTTATATAAAAAAACAGGTACAAATCAAGAACTTGTAGGCAAGCACTAAGGTAAAAGATAGCCTAAGGTGGTTCAAACCATTTCAGAGTTCATGAACTACCCTACTAATAGGTGCTGTTCTCTACAATTGTCAGTTAACTCCCCTTAATTATCCAACATGCTCATAAGAAACATTCTTCTGTGTGTGGATTTTGGTGTCAAAGCCAGAGCAAGGGTAGTTAACTTTTAGGAGTATGGTGCCCAGAACTCCCCAAACATCAGGGTTAGTGGATTTTGGTAGCCATGGTACAGAAAAGCACACACACACACACACACAATCTACAATGAACTCATAAGTAAAGCTTAACACATGCACCTGCATTTTGTTGTACTAAAACCTATATTAATGCAAAACCTATTACATTTTAAATTAATTCCTAGTTGGGAAATTCTGCTGTTTGAATCCAAAAAGCAACAGTTCCAACCTCAGTTCAAAGCCCTTGTTTCTCTTATTGGGTAATTAAGCTAGCCATGCTTTATTTTTTGTGTCAAGAAAGTTGGTAATTCTCCACTAACTCCTTTCTAGAAGGGCTGCTCTTTTGCAGGATGTATAGGAAAAAATGTTACTGTCTTCAAAAGATCTCTTGTTTTTCACTTTCTTTTGTTCTTTATATCCTTGCACTAGTTATTGTCATGGGTCTCTTTGTCTCTCCACGTCTATTACTAACAAACTGGATTTTTCTGTTGCCTTTTACTTTTGCTTTTCACCTGTTCTTTGCAATTATAACTTTCCCATTGTCAATCAATGTTTTTAATACGGGGTATTATTTTTGTTTTTGCTGAAATCTATAATTTACGGTATTCAATTTGTTTAATTTTTTTATTGTAAATAATTTTTTAAATATGTTGTATGCTACTCAGAGAGGGGAAAATATCCCAGATGGGTGGGCTATAAATGCAATCAATTAATCAATTCAATCAATTTCCTGCCAACCTAGCGGTTCGAAAGCAAGAAATTGCAAGTAGATAAATAGGGACCACATCGGTGGGAAGGTAAACAGCATTCTATGCACTCTAGTGTCTAGTCATGCTTGCTACATGACCATGGAAACGTCTGCAGAAGCAGACAAGCACTGGTTTTTCGGCTATAAAACAGAGATGAGCACTAGAGTTGGATATGACTGGCTTTTGAGCAAGGGTGACCTTTACCTTTACCTAATCAATTAATAGTTATTTATCAAAAACTCCTGGAACATAAAGGAATATCTGAATTTAAATCAGTGGTTGGTCAGCTGTAGTCAGCAGTCTGCACGGAGCATTCTGAGGGCTCCATAGCAGTCTCCTGTCACCTCTGTTCCTGCCCCCCATCCCAGCCCCTCACAAAATGTTGCTTTTCTTTTTAAAATGTTGGGCTCAATAAGTTTCTCTCTACCTTTTATGGGGTGTGTGATACCTAAAGCACCTCTGGGCCACACCTTTTTTGTTTGCTTCACTGGCTACTAAATAAGGAGGCTTTTCAGTCTTTAAAATAGCTTTTAGAAAAAGAAAAGATGATTTTGGAGTATGCAGGAAGAGGGATTTGGTGCAGCTCTCCAAGGTTCAGAAGTGGGAATATGGAGCTGTCAGGCTTTAGGAAGCTGACCTTCTGCTTTAAAGAAACAGCCAACATAAGTACAGTACTTTTCCTTGGTTTACATACCGCCATATAGATCCAGATGTTTGGCATTTGAGAAGGTGAGCTAGGCCTTCTGCTCCCAACAGTGTCTGCATCAAGAAAGGGTGCCTTTCTAACCGAAACTGAAAGCAGTAGTTATATGATAGCCCTTCTGGAGTTGTCTCATGACGGGACATTATGTCACCCACAGATTCGGCTAGTGGTTCTTCTTTGTCTACATTCCATGGCCGTCATAGGCCCTGGTTTGCCTTTGGAGTAATTCTTAAGCATACCTGTCAACCTTCCCTGATTGGCCCGGATTTCCAGTTTTTCAGCGCCGATTGTCGCTATTTCCTGCCCAAAGCTGCCGAAACCCCAGAATTTGGCAGCGGGGGGGGGAGGTGTTACTGCGCATCCCTTCTGCGCAGCTCGCTTCTACACATGCATAGAAGGCTTTTACTCATGCGTAGAACCCTTCTATGCTTGCATAGAACCCTTCTACACATGTGTAGAAGGCTTCTGTGCAGAAGGGGATCGTAGAAGCCTTTTACACATACGTAAAAGCCTTCTACGCATGCGTAGAAGCTAGCTGCACAGAACGGTTCTGCGCAAGTCACTTTTACGCATGCGTAGAAGGCTTTTACGCATGCATAAAAAGCGACCTGCGCAGAACAGTTCTGCGCAGGTCCCAGATTGTCCAGAGCTGCAGTTGACAGGTATGTTCTGAAGGGAAATTTAAAAAAAAAACTGTGTGAGTTGTTCATTGTCTTTTTTCCTCTCTCTTCATTCAGTCCAAACAGATATGATGGGGCTGAGAAGTGGGATGGATGCATTTAGTTCACACACATGTGGACGCTAAAGCACAACTCCTAATTCAACATATACAATACTGCATCTCAAACTAGAATTACAGAGGCTCAACATGAAACAAGTAAAACAGAGAACATAATTATTTATGTAGGGTAGTAATGTTTGTCCCAGTATGGAAACAAAAGTAAACAACCTTTCTGACTTAAAATGATTACAGGGGAGGACGGTGGAAATGCCGAAAATAAGGGAAAAGTCATGAGAAATGTGAACTAAAGATGGCCAGGTCAAAGCAGTGACTATTGGTACACAGAGCCTGACCCTAGTGTTAATTGTTAAATGTTGAAATCATTTTGATTCCATGTTACTTCCTTGATCAGAGGAAAGTCTGCCTCTATGCTTACTAGTTGTTAGGGAACATAAACAAGGGAATGCTTTTTGTTCTCACGTCATTCTGGTGGGCTTTCTGTAAATGTCATGCTGGTCAATATGAGGACAGAATCCTGGACCAGTTAAGTCTTTGATCTGATCCAACACAATTCTTTGCATGTTATCAAGAGAGAGTGTACGAATACCTACGCCTATGCATCATCAAAAGTAAAACAAAATTTCCCATATTAGAGTTTGTAATCCTTTTTTGCTTAGAATCTCTTATGTTGATACTTAAGGAAGTTGCTTGGTTGTTGTTTTTTTAATGTTGTGTAAGCTATTTTTTTTAAAAAAACCACAGTTAGGTTGTGAGGCTGGTGTTCAGATAGGGTCATGATAGTGAACCTTGGCATTCTAGATGTTCTTGAACTTCAATTTCCAGAAGCCCAAGCCCCCGTGAATCCACACGAATAGGTTTACTGTGATTCATCTGGCCCGTGCCACCCTTGTCACTCCTGGAAGCAGAAGTAAAATGCACCTGTATAGCTTGGGCTTCCTCGGGCTACTGCTAGCCCTTCCCAGAAGTGTACGAGAGATAAACAAAAAGATAAATATGTTCTGCCCTTTTGATGTGGTAGAGTCCTCATGCCATGAACTCAAATTGAACCACTTAAGTATAGACAGAGATTTCTGGTAATACACACCCTTTCCCTCCATCCTTCTCTCACTGTATGTATCGGGACCGGGGCAGGGGCCAGGGCAGGGTCAGGGTCAGGGTGATAGACTCCCTCCCCTACTATGATCAGAAATCATGGCAGCTGTAATCCAAAAAAGAATCTTTTTACCAACTATAAACTATAGAAATACTGATGCATAAACACATATATTTAGAGGAGATCAAAACCTAATCTTCCACATTCTTAAAATATCTCCTTTGGCAGCTCAGTGAAAATTTGGTCAACAGAAAAAAATGCATTATAAATAAAAATAATAATTAATAAATTATTTGAAAAACTTTTTTTCTTCCAAATGTCTTCTTTGTTTCCATCATAGAAGAAGTCCATCAGAAAAATTTACTGAGTATTCTGCAACACTCAGTTCACCATCCAACACACAGCATGACTCAGAAACACAGAAAGAAAGGAAAACCCGTTTGAGGGTAGAGGAGCAGGTGGGTATGAGAAAAGTACCAGCTTGTGCCAATGACGTTGTCTAGGTTAATATTCAAGTTTTATATAACTACTCAAAATATAAGTGAAAACTTGGCTGAAGAGAGCTCCTCTGTGAATTGGTTGGTGTTTTGAGGAACCAAGGCTAAAGTCAACATTGTATGTTAGAGCAGTGATGGCAAACCTTGGCACTTTAGGCATTCTTGGACTTCAATTACCAGAAGCCCAAGTCAGCACTCCTGCTGATCACACCTTCTGGGAATTGAAGTTCAAGAACATCTGGAGTGCCAAGGTTTGCCATCACTATGCTAGAGCCATGAAATCTTGCATCTCAAAGCTTGGAAAAGTTCCTTTTTTGTGTGGGCTACAGTTGCCAGAAGCCTTTAGCCAACATAATCCCATGCTGGCTGGGAGGTTGAAGGAGTTGTGTAGCCCAAAAATTAATTTCCAAGCTTTGCATTTTTCAAGACTGAAAATCTGTCTTGGTAAATGCTTAACAGGGCTGTAGTGCTTAGCTGTAGGGAGAGTTAGCATTTTAGGTGTGGATATGGGAAGGGGTTAATTTTCACACGTTACCTTTAGCAGTAGGTATTTGAAATGCAAAATCATGTGCTTCTTTTCACCCATTTGAATGAGCCCTCGATCTGTGTTAATAGTTAATGCAAAGGAATGTTTGTTAAGGAGGCTGGTCATGGATTGACCCCTGCTGCTTTACTCACAGCACTGTGACAGAAATACACACACATCAGAACTTGGAGATCAGCCTATATTTGTAAGAAACCTTGGACTGAGTGAGTCTCAAATACAAACTTGGATTCTGTTCTTGGTTGTCAGAAGATTTTAATTCTAGTAGACGAATTATTAGGCATTCCTCAATGTGTTTGTGTTAAAAGTGCCACAGGACTCTTCCTTGGTTTTGTTACCATGTTACCCCTGAAAATTCTAACATGTACATTATTAACAAAGGTAACCATTACTAACTTTAATGGAGATTTTCCATATGACTCAACCTTTCCGCTGATGACTTCCAAGGTATTCAGAATTGTCTGGGATACAGCCCCACTACCGTCACAAACAGGCTACTTCAGGAACATAAAATGGTTTTTAAAAAGATTGAATAAATTAGCTGATTTCCATATTTGTCTTCTGTTTTTCCTGGGCAAGGCATCTTCACTGTATGCCCAAATGCAACATGATGCTTGCTCACAGTAGAGTACCCAGTGCATGTAAGGTATTACTGAGAAATCCTTTCCCTTTTTGTACTGGTTGGTTTCCAGCTGTTCTGGTTGTGAAAACCTTTCGAAAAGGGATGGAGGAAGGAGGAAATGTGGGTTTTGAACTACAACTCCCATAACATGTCATGACACTTTCTGCTTGGCAAAGGGCAAGATGGCACCCTATCCCTATTCCAGGATTCTCAACCTGCGGCCCATGGGCCGGCTGTGGCCCATGGCACCATTTCATGTGGCCGACCTCCTCCTCCACTACACCAAGAAGTGCCATGTGGTGGAGGAAGGGCAAAATGGTCTTCTGGCCCCCGAAGCTGTCTGAAGGAGCATGACCCGGCCTCCGGCTTTAAAAAGTTGAGAACTCCTGCCCTATTCCGTATATGGGAGCCAACCATTCTGGAAATGAAATAGGACTTAATCACTGGAGACTTCAACAGTTTCTATTACATTGAAACAATTTGTTGGCAACGGACAATTCTCAGAATTTCTTGCCTGTGGCATACATAGTCTTGCCCTCAAATAGAGTGGCCCTCAGAAAGGAAGAACAGGAGGCAATGGCTGCAAACATCTTTCCTGCCCCTACCATCTATGCCAGTGATGGGCAGTCTTGGCCCTCCAGCTGTTCTTGGACTTCAATTCCCAGAAGCCCAAGTCAACACACCAGCTGGTCAGGGTTTCTGGGAATTGAAGGTCAAGAACAGCTGGAGGGCCAAGACTGCCCATCACTGATCTATGCTCTGAAACAATTGCCCAACCCACCAGTCTGATGGTATGACCAGCCCTGATCCCTCAATGTTATCAGAGTTCTAGGGGTGAAAATGGAGGGCAGGAGCTCAACTGAAGACAAAGCCTTCTCAGTGAAAATACTGTAGTATGAAATGCCAATGGTTCACCATTCCAATGGTGTTTCACCTAATATTAATATCCCTTATCTTTTGGATATCACATGACCTTCATTGCTCTTTATTGTTATCATTAAACTGGTTTCCAGTTAGAACAGAAGCACCTTACCCATAGCTGTGATGAGAATGCTTGGGAATAAAGAGCCAGTAAAGTGTGAGGGACACAATGGCATTGTAAGTCTACTCTGGGAAAAATAGCAGCAAACTAAATGTGAGTAATCAGATCAAATTAATTTGATGTAACTAAATGTAAGTGATCTGAACGACAATATCATCTTATTATACATTCAAAATGCTGAATTGTGGAAAGGAAGGATTATTTCGTACAGCATTTACAGCATAATATGCAGTAGCAAGAAAAATATTGATGCAAAATAAAATCAGTTTTGCAGTTGTTTCATTCATAGAGATACAGTACTGGCATCTCTCTAATTGTGTATTGTAGCTGTATAATAAAGTTCATTGTTATTGAGCTAGATGGATTGCTCCCTCTTTTAATATGCATTTCTATCTAGATCTAATTTTATTTCTTTTTAAATTAAGGTTTTAGAATTGCTCCAAAAATTTCTGGACTGCTCATTCTGTAATGGTTTTGTTGTTGTTGTTTTGTTATTGATTTGTGTGCACTTAGCAGCATTTGTGTTTAGAATATCAAATGTGACATCATTTATTTCATTCTTGGGGAATTTGTGGTGTTTGGTTGTTGAGGTGCCAGAATCTGTCCATCTGCCTGACTGTCTTTCTTTTGCCATTCCTCCCAAGACCCAAGATATCTCTATATACTGTACATGTTTCTTCCTCTCAGTTTCACAAAAGTCTGGTGCGGTAGATGAGGCTGAAACATACGTAGTAACTGTATATCTTCCTTAGAACTTGAGTCACAATATTCTAACATTTAGATTAGGAAGGCCAGGGCTCCGTGATCTACATTGCTTAGGAATAGGAGTAAATTAATTCATGTTTTTGAATGGATGTGCCTTTCTGGTTGACTTTCAGTCTTCTGTGAATAAAACAAGAGGCATAGAAGAGATGCTAGCTGACTCTACCAATTATTCAAGAAAGTGTGGCTTCCAGCAGGTAAGGAAAAAAATATCCAGATTTCTATGGGAAATGTTAATAGTAATGTTTCTTTTATTCCTTCTTGAGAGATAAGTCATGTTGACATGATCTTTTTAAAACATAAACCACACAGGCTGAAATTGTATTGCTTAGTGCAGTAAGTCATATTTAGAGTAGGCCAGTCACTGAATCAGTGAGTATATGGTCAGTCAAGTCTCCTATCGTCGTCGTCAGCTGCAAATTGTATCCGAGAATGAATTTTTTTCCTGAAGCAGGAAAAATATCACTGGCGTGAATTTGTTCATCATCATTATTATTATTATTATTATTATTATTATTATTATTATTATTATTATTATTATTATTATTATTATTATTATTATTATTATTATTATTATTATTATTATTATTATTATTATTATTATTATTATTATTATTATTATTATTATTATTTAGTTCAAATTTATATTGCCACCCTCTCATTGTAGCGACTCAGGGTGGCTTACAAACAATACATTACATTACAATATGTTAATGGAGGATCAGGGGGAGGGGCAGTGAAGTCCTCAACCTGCCCTGGCTTCTTCTCTCCCCCCACCCCACCCCCCGGCTGTTGGTTTGGGCACAGAGGGAGGGGTGGCAAAGTCCTCAACCTGCCCTGGCTTCTTCCCCCGGCCGTTGGTGTGGGCACAGTGGGAGGTGATTTCAGTTTAAGGTAGATCCCAGCTTGCCATGAAGTGACCCACACACTATGATCACAGAGCCATCTCCTGTGGCACATATGAAATGAGACATGCAGGATTTAACACCAGGACTGCAATGGACTGCGGCAGCCATGAGGATATGGACAAAGTGCACCTTCACAGCCGTCCATCTGGCATGGCCTCTTCCGCCTCCATGATCATTGGGAATCAGAGTTCCTCCTCCACTCATTTTGCCATTGAGCCCATAAGTGTGGCATTTCCTCCACTAAGGGGACCATCACCCCTCCTAAAGGGGCTCATCCATCCGTAGCCATTGGCCCCTTTAGGGAGTCAGGTTATTTACCGCCACCCAACACTCGGTGTTGAGTTGCTGGCTGTATGGTCTACTCCATTACCATAGCGGGATGTCAATGATTCAAATGGGTATCTTCTCATTGTGACTTTGAATTGATGAGACATACAGAGAATTAACTCATCAAATTCCTATTGATTCAGTGGACCTATTCTAGTGTGACTTACAATGCTACACACATGATTTCTGCCATTGTGAGGAGGGGGAATCTTGAATTTGTTGGAAACTTTCAAACTCATTTATACAGAACTCTTGGTTTATTATAGTAATGTGAGCATGTGCATGTCTTTTACTTATCTTTTTAAAAATGCAATTCAGAGCTTTAAGTTGTCTTTGAGTTTTATCAAACTAAGGAAAGCAGATGGTTTGTTTATATGCACTTTCAGGATGGTGCCCTAAGCCCCAAAGGATAGTCAGATGGAAAATTTAAATTTCCAATTAAAGGTTATGATGAATCAACTAGTGATGAAAGGATTTAAAGTTCTTGGCCTTAATAGAATAAGATGTGAAAATTGCCAGTTTGTTCCTAATGTCAGTATTTAGCTAAAAGAATAACTGAAACCTTGAATGAACTTGCTCTCTTTGTTTATATATGACAGAGCAAAGATGTAGTAATGAAGACAACTGGGAATGAGACTGGTACACAAAGAGAAGTGACTGTAAATTACACCAATGAATCTATGCAAAAATCGGACAAGGAAGATTCTGATTGGGTGGAAACTTGTAAGGCACTCTATGATTGTTTTGGATGGAGAAATGTCACCCTGAGGTGACACTCATCCTTCATTCTTTGATGATAAATCTGTCCTCTAAACATGTCCCTATGTGGTTGTTCAGTACAGAATCACACTTCAAAAGACTTTGGGGAAATGGCAAAGTTGGATTTAAGTCCATTTAAGGAAGCATAAAACAGATGATCTCTAAACATTTCAATTTAACCTGTTTATATTGAGTATGGAATGGAAGGAAGTACATTTCATGGTATTTATTTTGTTGGCAAGACCAGAAGTATAAACAATAAATTACACTGTGTGATTCATACTGTACAGACAGTTACCTATGCTGACATCTGGATTTCATTTATTATCCAAATAGTGAGATGTTACGTATTCCCAGTGTTGCTATATGGCAGGGATTCACCACCTTTTTGTACCACGGGCTGGACCATGGCCACTCAGACAGCTGAGCGAGCCAGACACGTGGTTCCCCTGCCTTAAACTGCAGTAGGCACAGACACATTTGCACAGGTGTGGGCATGTTTTTGGCTTTCAGAAATGTGTCCGCTTCTGCTTCTGCTTTTGCGGTTGTCACCACGGGCTAGATCATTTACTGCTGTAGGCTGCATCCAGCCCATGGGCCGTAGGTTGTGAATCCCTGCTATATGGAGTCGAAGCTTGGACATTGACTAAAACATCTTAAAAGAGAATCAAAGCTTTTGAAATGTGGATCTACAAACAGCTGATAAGGATATCATGGGTTGACCATGTGACTAACGTAGAAGTATTGTGCCGAATGGATAAAGAACAAGAGCTCTTTAAGACCATTAAGCAAAGAAAGCTCATATACCTGGGCCATGTAATGAGGAACAACATAAAATATAGAATACTCCAACTCACTTTGCAAGGAAAGATCCCTGGGAAGAGAGGCCCTGGATGTAGACGGACTTCATGGCTGAAGAATCTGAGAGACTGGTATGGCACGTCCTCAGAAGAACTGTCCCGAGGAATTAAGAACAAGAAGACTATCACTTTGATGATAGCCAATATCCGGAACGGATACAGCACCTGAAGAAGAAAAAGAAGGGGGGAAAAGAAAAAGAAAAGAAAAAAGCTTCTACCAACTAGAGCAGATTATAGCATTGTTCAGAGTCCATATAGACATTTAGGGATATTGCAAAATAATGGCCGGAATTCTATTGTTTAGTTATGCTGGCATACGTGCTAGGGGCAAAATCTCAGGGCAAATTGCCACTAGGTAATGCGCCATTCCTTGTCAGCCTGCTTGCTATCCCTTTGTTGTGTCCTAGTGGTGTAATGGTTAAACTGCTGCACTGCAGCAAAAAGGTTGTAAGTTCATACCTGTCAACCCGCGGCTCCGGAAAAACGGGACCTGCGCAGATCACTTGTGTGCAGGTCGCTTTCCACGCATGCGTGGAAGCGCTACGCTGCTTGCGCAGGCCCTACGCAAGCGGTGTAGTGCTTCCGCGCATGCGTGGAAGTGTTTTACCCCCTTCCACGCATGCACGGAAGCGCTACGCTGCTTGCGTAGGGGCTGCGCAAGCGGCGTAGCGCTTCCACGCATGCGTGGAAGGCGTTTCCCCCTGCTGCCAAATTACGGGGTTTTGGCAGCACGGGGGTGGGTTATGACGTCAATCGACGTCAAATTACGGGGTAATCCCAGCCAAATCGGGATGGTTGACAGATATGTTCCAGCCTTCCGAGGTTGGTAAAATGATTACTCAACATGTTTGGGTGAAAGTGCTAATTAATTTGTGAATCACCCAGAAAGTGCATAAACGCTATGGGAGGGCATATAAGTATGATTGTTATTGCTAATTGTTCAACTCATGCATCTGATACATGAAACATGAGTTGATAACAATGTATGTATATTTTTACTACTAGGAGAAGTTCTCTGGCCGGGGTGCAACTGGGTGACAATGTTCTATTCTTGTTTCAGTGCGGCGCTCAAAGGCAGCTGACGAAAGGCGTCGCTCCCTTGCCAAGAATGCCCGTGATGACTACAAGAGGCTGTCCCTGCAAGGCATCCACAAAGGAAAAGCTGTCGAAATTTCCAAGATAATCAAGGCAGGGGAGCAGAAAGAGCTGCTTCCTCCGCCTTTGCCACCAAAGCCAAAGAACCTCCCTCTCTCTACTCATCCGGCCAATGGGGAACAACACAGGTGAGTCACCTGGAAGGAAAGGTTGAGGGCGAGCCACTAAGGAAAGTTTAGTGTATGAGAGTCAAGACACACGACACAGCCAAGGGCTGGGTTAACTCAGGTTTATTGCATGGTGGACAGAGGGAACATGAGGTAATGGCGGACAAACAGCTCTATATATAAGGTAGTAACGTATTTGAATGTGGCTCCACGATAGTCCATTGGCTACGGGCCCGCGTGACGTCATTGCGAGTCACGCCCTTCTTGTCCAGGTGTAGGTAGCGGCGGGAAAGCTTCCCGCGCTGCGGTCTTTGATGGGTTTGAACCAGGAGAGCTTGGACGCTCGCTGCTGCCAGCTGGTGGTCATTAGCTCGCGTCCTATTACAGGGTTTATAGTGATACAGCTGAAGGTTACATTGTTACTCATAGGCAAGGTTACATTAGTTCAGATACATTGACATCACATGTGGAAGGTTACACTGTTAGAACACAACACTCCTCCCCCCTAGGATGAGACGAAGTCTCTCAGCCAAGATGGCTTATTTCGAACACGCTGGGGTCTCGGCGCGGGCTGCCCTGCCCTGGCTTCGCTCCCTCCTCCTTGCTCCCTGGCTTCCTGCCCTGGAATGGGAGAGGATGACTTGTTAGTTGATTGCCGCGACTCTGCGGCTTTGTTGGAGGGTGTGTGCTTTGTTTGGGGCGAACCGGGGGCACTAGGGGCTAACGAAAAACCCCTCTTCTCGCTTGGATGGGTGGGGGAGCACTCCAAAAAACCCCCCCGGCTAGTAAAATCAAAATCAAAATCGGATTCGGGGGACGCGGCGGCGGCCGCACATTCCTTTTCCCTCCCCCCGGGCTCTGATAGAACTGGGGTATCAAAAGGATATGAGTCGGGATCACTGCTTTCCCCCCTGGTTTCGGACTGATGTCCCTCACTGTCTCCCCCTTGGGCTAAACGGGTGGGGGAGAACCCTATCGCTGAATCCTGTTGCTGAGCCCCACTGATCGGCCCTTCACTCACTCGGTGCCTCAGTTGGTCAGCGTGCCTCCTCCAGAGGAGGCCGGTGCTCGTTTCCACCCGATATGACACTGGCCCCGTCTGTTCTATTATCGTTCCTGGCACCCAGGCCGGGCCTGCGTTGGCATAGTTCCTGCAGTGTACAGGATCGCCTACGCCGAAACCTTTCGAGACTGCTAAACCTATGTTCTTCCCCTTGTCCTCAACCCTCGACGGGTCCAACCTGGACAAAAGCGTGGTCAGTTTCCTCCGCATCAGCAACTCAGCCGGCGAGTATCCAGACGCTAAGGGGGTCACTCTGTACGCTAACAGAAATTGACAAACTTGGTGATTTAGATCTCCCGGGCCCATGCGCCGCAACGCATCTTTTGTTGTGCGCACCAACCGTTCCGCTTGGCCATTCGTGGCCGGGTGAAACGGCGCGGATGTGATATGCCGAATTGCATTTGCCTCCATGAATGCCGCGAACTCAGCGGACGTGAAACAGCTGGCGTTATCGCTGACTAGAGTGTCGGGTAAACCGAACGTGGAAAAGACCCTCCTTAGCTGGCGAATGGTAGTGGTGGAGGATGTGCTCTTTACCGGAATGACCTCCAGCCACTTTGAGTATGCATCCACTACCAGGAGAAACATGGTCCCTCGGAACGGGCCAGCAAAATCTACGTGCACTCTGGACCACGGTCCCCTCGCTGCGTCCCATTCCCTATGCGGGAGGCGGGCCTCCTCCGGTCGGGAGCACTGACATGCCTCACAAGTGCCGACCATATGCTCTATGTCGGCGTCCAGCTGGGGCCACCAGAAGTAACTCCGGGCCAGCGCCTTTGAACGGACGATCCCCGGGTGGCTGACGTGCAACAGCCGCAGCACTTTTGGCCGCAGGGGCGTAGGAACCACCACCCGTTGGCCCCACAAAAGGCACCCCCTCTCTAACGACAATTCTACTCGCTTTCGGAAGAATGGGTCGAATTCCGTGCCTGGGGATGACGCTGGCCACCCCTTCTGCACCCACGAGCATACCTTCTCTAGAATTCTATCCCATCCTCGTCGCCAATTTAGTGTATGAGAGTCAAGACACACGACACAGCCAAGGGCTGGGTTAACTCAGGTTTATTGCATGGTGGACAGAGGGAACATGAGGTAATGGCGGACAAACAGCTCTATATATAAGGTAGTAACGTATTTGAATGTGGCTCCACGATAGTCCATTGGCTACGGGCCCGCGTGACGTCATTGCGAGTCACACCCTTCTTGTCCAGGTGTAGGTAGCGGCGGGAAAGCTTCCCGCGCTGCGGTCTTTGATGGGTTTGAACCAGGAGAGCTTGGACGCTCGCTGCTGCCAGCTGGTGGTCATTAGCTCGCGTCCTATTACAGGGTTTATAGTGATACAGCTGAAGGTTACATTGTTACTCATAGGCAAGGTTACATTAGTTCAGATACATTGACATCACATGTGGAAGGTTACACTGTTAGAACACAACAGAAAGTTAGGTGAGACCTACCTTCACTTCAGTTTTTTGTTATGGGGTTTTGGTTTCTCTCTCCCAATGGCTCTTTGAGATTAGAAGGAAGATTGAGAACCCCATACTTAGACCCTGCAAAAATGAATTACTGAAGTTTGGTTGAGTGAGGGGAGACCATAAAGGCCTTGGTTCAGTTCCAGGCATGGTGGAGGGGGAAGATCTTTTAGCCTGGAGTCAGAATTCTATATGAGAGATGTTTTCAGGAGGCCATGTCCCAGTGTTAGGGAGAGCCAAAGGCAAAGTGGCTGGATCAAAAATACTACCATCTTATTGTTTAAGACTCTTGCTGACAGTAACCAAAGAGAAGCATTTCAACTGTTTGGAACAGGAAAAGCCTGTAGAAAAGCTGGAAAATCGCTGAACAATGAGGGAATTGGGACATGGATGTCCAGAAAATCAGATGGGAACCTGGGGTTGGCCCCAGTTGCAATGACAACCACAGAGTAAAGCCCAAACAATATATGACAGATAACCCAATATTAGAAGCTGGAAATTATTTAGTGTCCCAGAAGCCTGATTCAGCAAACCTTTATGACTGAGCGATCGTACTTGTAAATTAAGCCCATTTTTATATCAGAAAACCAATCTCAAGGAAGCAAGATAACTTGCAAACTAGGGACCAGAGGAAGCTTTCCTACTATGCCACTTAGATGTTCTCAGCACTTAAGAAACTCCCTTATCTCATCCTGGGTTCTCTGTTGCATATAGTTTGGTCTTCGGTGGCATTAATAAAGTTTAGACAGATTTTTCTAAAAGACAGAATCATTAATAGCTATTAGTCATGACAGCTTTATGGTGCCTCCGTGAACGGTGTCAGAATACTTCCAAACATCAAACACAGGGTATGCCCAGGGGATGGCCATAGTGATGGTGCCCTCTTTATGAGCTTCTGGAGATTTTTAACTGATGGGAGTTTGGTGGTCTGCACAGTGGTTGTAATCTTTTCTTCCTATATTACTCCAGTATTTGCACTGACCCTACTAATATTTTGGTAAGCCTAGTAGACTGTATACTAATGTTCCTGCTACCAGCAAAAGCTTTAGGAAGGGGTTGGGGAGAGGGACAGAAAGACTATCCTAATAGAAACTGATCAACTGGATGTTTATGTTTTTAAATCTCATTTGCTTCTGACTACTGTGTGCCCAGCCACCCTAGGTTCTATATCAGGGGTGCCCAAACTTTTCAGGCCACGGGCTGGTCACATGGTTCAGTGGGCCGTCACATGGTTCCTCCCAACAGAAGTGGAAGTAAAACGCACCTTGCAGTCTGTTTTGCAACAGGATGAGATAGATTTTAAGCTGCCACTTTCTCTACTTAAACCAGAGGTGCCCAAACTACAGCCTGTGGGCTGGATGTGGGCCCTGATGCCAATTCATCCAGCCCATGATGCCCTCACCGCTCCCAGAAGTGTTTTCCTTCTGCTTCTGGGAGCGGCGAGGGCATCGTGGGCCAGATGAATTGGCACCGGGGGCTGGATCTAACCCACAGGCCATAGTTTGGGCACCCATGTTCTATATACTACTGTATTCCTCTCTCCCCCTTCATCTCCTAGACCAGTATCCATTACACATGTAGGCCAAACATGTAAAACTGCCAGTGCTCTGAGGTGACCCAGGACCATAGGTACAGCTCTTGTTATAGGGACAACATAAACTGGCAGGGCCTTCACAAAACTACCTGCTGCACATACTGATCACTGCTGCACAATGGTAGAGAACTGGCTGCTTCACATGCCACAACATGCCCTGACATTCCTGTTTGCAGTAGCAGCATTTAGTGTCTTGCACAGAAGACAAAGAAGGAGCCGCAGTGAGGGCTAAAACACAGCTTTATTGCATGATGGTCAGGATGAACATGTGGTAATGGCGGAGGTACAGCTCTTTTTATACTACAACAATACATTTGAAAAGGGTTACACGGTAGCGTATTGGCTGCTACCTGTGTGATGTCATTCTGAGTCACGCCCTTCTTCTCCAGGTGTTCCTTGCGCGGGAAGGTTCCCGCGGCTGCCGGTGATTGGGGGAATTTGAACCATGTGAGCTGAACGCTCGCAGCTGCCCTCTATGGGCAGCTAGCTCGCGTTCCTTTAACAGCTGAGTTACATTGTGATTATTGTCAGATTACATTCAGACATTCTTAAAGTGATACAGTTACATACACAACACAGCAGAAGCAGCTAAGCAAACTGTGTAAAGCTTAAACCTAGGACACATTTCAAAAACTGTAAACCATCTCATTCTTTTGCCATGTCAGTAAGCAGGCAGTCCAAAGAACTGTCTCCAGCTCCATGCAGAAGTATATTATGCAGTGGTTCAAGGAAGAGCAGCTTCACCTTCGCGCTGGTTTTGAGAAGTCATCAGACTACATCGCACCTTGGTTCCACGGTGAGTATTCTGCCTTCCCATCTTGAAATCCTGTTCTGGGACAGTTTAGTGTTTGGGAATCAAGACAATGGAAATGGCTGTAAGCTAGCCTAACACATCTTTATTGCATAGAGTACAGTACGAACATGTGGTAATGGCGGACAAACAGCTCTTTTTATACGGTGGCTATCTAATTGAATCTGGCTCTTCGACAGGCATTGGCTGCTGTCCAGGTGACGTCATCCTTGGTCACGCCTTTCTTGTCCAGGTGAGGTGAGCGCGGGAATCTTTCCCGCGCGGCTGAAGGCATTTGAGTAATGTGAACCATGTGAGCTGGGCGCTCGCTATTGCCCCCGGTGGCCACTAGCTCGCGTCCTCATACAGAAGGTTACAGTGTTACCTGTACCCATTCGTGTGGTTACAAATACATTCAACACACTACATTCAGTACACAACATCCCTCCCCCCTAAGATGGGACAAAGTCCCTTAACCAAACTGGTTTCCCGCATGTGCGTTTTGGCCGTGCGGCCGTTATGCTTGACTCGGCCATGCCCCCTCGTCTGTGTCCTCCTGGTTCTTGTCCTGCAATTGGAGAGGATGACTCGTTAGTGACTTGCCGCGGGCTTGCCGCCTTAGGATGGCCAGGAGAAGGGGGAGGAGGGGTTCCCGACGTGGATGTGGACAAACCGGGGGCACTAGGGGCTAAAGAAAAACCCCGCTCTTCGCTTGGATGGGTGGGGGAACACTCCGAAAACCCCCCTGGTTTGATAACTCAAAATCTAAACCAGGGGCAACAGTGGCAAACTCATTTCCCTCCTTCGAGGGGCTGGGTAGAACTACAGGGGCAAACTCGTTCCTCTCTCTCGGGGGACTGGATAGAGCTGGCGTATGAAAAGGATATGAGTTTGACCCTAAGCTTCCCCCCCCTGTTTGGGACTGTTGCCCTACGTTTTCTCCCCCTTGGTCTAAACGGGTGGAGGAGAACCCTAACGCTGAGCGCTGATGATGATCCCCTCTGTCCGGCCCCCCAATCACTCGGTGCCTAAGTTGGTCAGCGTGCCTTCTCCAGAGGAGACCCGTGCTGGTCTCGACACAGAATGAGACTGGTCCTGTTTGATTAATGACTACCCCCGGCACCCATGCTGGCCCAGTGGTGGCGTAGTTTCTGCAATGAACAGGCTCTCCTATCTGGAAATTTTTGGTGGGGCTGTGCTCAATATTTCTTCCTCTATCCTCGACCCGGGTGGGATCCAATCTAGTTAATAGTGAGTGTAACTTCCTCTTCATGAGGAGTTCCGCGGGAGAGTATCCCGACGCCAATGGCGTCACTCGATATGCCAACAGAAACTGGCAGAGCTGCCGGTCCAGATCCCCGGGACCCATGCGCCGCAGCCCTTCCTTCATTGTGCGCACCAGACGTTCCGCCTGGCCGTTTGTTGCAGGGTGAAATGGGGCTGAGGTAATGTGCCGAATGGCGTTGGACTCTAAGAACGCCTGGAACTCGGCTGACGTGAAACAACTCGCATTGTCACTAATTATGACGTCAGGTATCCCGAACGTGCATATCAGTTTGCGCAGCTGTTTTATGGTCCCCGCTGATGAGGTGTTGCGCATTGGAATTACCTCCAACCACTTGGAGTATGCGTCCACCACAAGTAGAAAAAATGAACCCCTGAATGGCCCTGCGAAGTCTATGTGGAGGCGGGACCACGGTCCCCTAGCTGTGTCCCATTCTCTGTGTGGAAGGCGGGACCCCTCAGGCCGAGAGCTCTGGCAACTTTCGCAGGTGTTCACCATGTGTTCAATGTCTGCGTCTAGCTGAGGCCACCAGAAGTAGCTTCTGGCCAGCGCCTTAGAGCGCACAATCCCTGGGTGGCTGACATGTAAAAGCCGTAGCACCCTTGCTCTTAATGCCTGTGGGACCACCACCCTCTCCCCCCACAACAGACACCCCCTTTCTGCGGACAACTCAACCCTCTTCCTGAAAAATGCCGCAAACTCGTCTGCGGGGGGAGCTGCGGGCCACCCCTTCTGTACCCAGGATCTCACAAGGGCTAACGTTTTATCCTTGGCCGTTTCGGCAGCAATTTCCTTGGGCAAAATGGGGGGTGCATCTAGGGCTTCAATGAGGAGGACTTGGCTATCCTGTTCTACCTCACACTTTGGGTCCCCCAGGTGGGGAAGAGGAGACCTTGAGAGGGCGTCCGCGTGGCTTATCTCTTTCCCGGGACGGTACTCTAACGCCCCCCTGTATGCATTCAGAAAAATCGCCCACCTAAGCATCCTGGGGGAGAGGATCTGTGGAGTGGGCTTGTCTGAGGTGAAGATACCCAACAGCGGCTTGTGATCGGTGACAATGGTGAATGGGCGACCATACAGAAAATCATGGAACTTCTTTGTGCCCGCAACAATGGCAAGAGCCTCCCTATCTGTTTGGGCGTAATTTCGTTCTGCCTTGGACAATGATCTCGAGTAGAATGCAACTGGGGCTTCTCGCCCCCCCTCTAGCACGTGGCACAGGACCGCCCCCACCCCCACTGGCGAGGCGTCGCAGACCAAGACTACCGGCTTCTTTGGGTCGAAATGGGTTAGAATAGCCTCTGAGGAGAGGAGTTGCTTGAGTTCCCTGAAAGCCCGCTCCTGCTTCTCCCCCCACCGCCAAACCGCATCCTTCTTCAGCAGCCCATGCAGGGGCTCTGCAATCGTCGCTTTCCTGGGCAGGAAGGAATGGTAAAAATTCAGCAGCCCCAGGAAAGACTGCAGCTCCGGTTTTGCGGTGGGGCGAGGAGCGTTTCGAATGGCTGAGACTTTGGACTCAGCGGGTTTCACCCCCTCAGAAGTTATGCGGAACCCCAGAAACTCCACCTCCCTGGCCAGAAACACACATTTGTCCCTCCGCAGCCTCAACCCCGCAGATTCGAAGGCTGTGAGGACCTTACCTAGTCTCTGGGCCAGTTCTGCTTCGCTCTCCCCAGATATCAATATATCATCGAAAAATGGCAAGACCCCCGGTAATTTCTTTAACAAACGTTCCACAAGAGACTGAAACAACCCCGGCGCCGAGTTCACGCCAAACTGTAGGCGCGTCACCTTGAATGCCCCCTTGTGAGTTACAATGGTCTGTGCAGCAGCTGTGGCTGGGGTTACTGGAAGCTGCTGGTACGCCTGCGCCAGATCTAGTTTAGCAAAAACTTTTCCCCCATGTAAAGTGGCCAGTAGATGGCTAACTACCGGCACCGGATAAGCATTAGGGCGGATCGCCTTGTTAATTGTACACTTGTAGTCAGCGCAAATTCGCACTTCCCCATTTGCTTTCAATACTGTAACAATAGGAGTCTCCCACTCTGCAGAGTCCACCGGCACTAAAATCCCTTGCCCCACTAATTTGTCCAGTTCCGCCTCAATTTTGTCCTTGAGGGCGAATGGGACCCGACGTGGTTTTAGTCTCATTGGGCGGACCTCCGGGTCCAGGTCGAAGGAAACTGGGGGCCCCTTGTACTTTCCGAGTCCCTTCTTGAACACCTCTGCGTGTGCATCGCACACTGCCTGAATCTCATTCCCCCCGATGGCATGGACGCCGCCTATGAAGATGTCCAGGGGTTTGAACCATTGTGTCCCCAAGAGATTACACCCCCCATTTTTTAGAACTACCAGGGGGAGTTTCCTTCGGAGTCCCTTGTACCGTGTCTCAAAGTCCCCAATCCCCAATACTGGAATCGCATTTCCCTGCACATCTTTTAAGTTCGCCCCCATCTCCTTGAGTTTGGGTCGCTCCTTGGGGGGAATCCGCAAAAATTCCTTATGGGAAATGAGGGAGTAAACAGACCCCGAGTCTATCTCCATCTTAACAGGGACCCCTTGCAACAGTACCTCAGCATAAAAACGTGGTTGCCCTAGAGGCACGCTGTGGACGGCCACGTCGTCTTCCGCGTGCACTCGCAGGCACACGTGGTCCCCCTCTGGGTCGTCGCCGCCATCACCAACTCTGCCGACGCCATCCCGGCTGCTCGAGGCGCGCTTACTCTCTTCCCGGCGTTGCTTGCAGACCCTGGCGATGTGGCCCTTCCGCCCACAGTTGTGGCACTCAGCTTTCCGGAATGGACATTTGCTCCTCTCGTGGGACGCTCCGCACCCATCGCAGCGCCGCTCCCCCTTCCCCTTCTTCTCGCTCAGCCCTTTCCTGACCTTCCGGACCCCCTCATCTTCGCTGGAGTCTGGGGTGGCAGAAACCTCTGAAGATGTGGGCGAGCGTGGGGCAGGGGTCGCCCTCCAGGCCGCCTGGACGGCGGATGCAGCTGCCTCGACTGGTGGGGGTTTTGCCTTGAGAAGCTTGTACCCGGCCCACGTGGATTCAGCTGCTAGAGCCTCTTGTAGTACCTCTTTAAAAGTGAGGTCGTGGCCTCGGTTCATGAGTTTCCTCTGGGTCTCCCCGTCTCTCATCCCGCAGAGCATCCTATCCCTTAGGGCCACGTCTAGAATTTCCCGCCATTCGCATGGGGTCGCCAAAACGCGGAGGGCCGCTGCATACTCGGATATTCACTCACCCGGCTTTTGGTCCCTCCTCGCGAAAATGGCCCTGGCAGAGAAGAAGGATACTTTGGGCTTGAAATGATTCCGCAGAACCCCCAGAATTTCCGTCACCGAAACCTGGTCCACCTCTCGTGGTGCCACCAGATCCATCAGTGCTTGCACGGCGTGGAACCCGAGCATCGTGATGAGAAGACCCTTCTTCTTCCCAGCGTCGGTGATGCCCGCATACGCCACCGTACTCTTGAAATGCCTTTCAAACCAGTCCCATCGCTCGGGATGGGTCACGTCGAAAACTGGCTTCTGTGATATTGTCTTGTCCCCGTGGGAATCCATTATCCCACCTTCGTCGCCAATTTAGTGTTTGGGAATCAAGACAATGGAAACGGCTGTAAGCTAGCCTAACACATCTTTATTGCATAGAGTACAGTACGAACATGTGGTAATGGCGGACAAACAGCTCTTTTTATACGGTGGCTATCTAATTGAATCTGGCTCTTCGACAGGCATTGGCTGCTGTCCAGGTGGTGAGCGCGGGAATCTTTCCCGCGCGGCTGAAGGCATTTGAGTAATGTGAACCATGTGAGCTGGGCGCTCGCTATTGCCCCCGGTGGCCACTAGCTCGCGTCCTCATACAGAAGGTGACAGTGTTACCTGTACCCATTCGTGTGGTTACAAATACATTCAACACACTACATTCAGTACACAACAGACAGCCAGGAGTGTTGGTCTGTAGACTTCTCAACACACTCACTTTTTCTTAGCCTTCTACCTGCATCCGCACTCTTGGTGTTTGCTATCATTGTCTTTATTGTCCCATACCAAATTAAACCAGATTAAACAAGATCTGAGACCATGTAGTCTGGTGAAAGCCACACCGGATGGCTGTTCTCCCTATGAGGCACAGTTTGGAATCAACCTCCTGATCTATGGCTCCATGACCAGATCCTCCATCTCATTGAGCTAGCTAGCTAGCCAGTCCTTGATCAGTGCACCTCTAAAGCTTTATTTAACTTGAGTCCAGGCAATTTATCTGGCTGTGGAGCATGAGATTGGAAATTTTATTTCCCCTCTGCCTCCTTGATGGGGCTGGACTCTGGGATCCATAGGGTCCTTTCCATCTCTGCAGTTCAATAATGAAGAGGAGGACCATGTTTCCCCATATAAGGTTTTAGTAAAGGTAAAGGTTTCCCTTGCTCAAAAGCCAGTCGTATCTGACTCTAGGGTTCAGTGCTCATCCCTGTTTCAAAGCCAAAGAACTAGCGTTGTCTGCTGCTGCAGACATTTCCGTGGTCATGTGGCAGGCATGACTAGACACTGGAGCGCATGGAACGCTGTTACCTTCCCACCGAAGTGGTCCCTATTTATCTACTTGCAATTTCTTGCTTTCAAACTGCTTGGCAGGAGATAAGGTTTTAAGTGAGTCCATTCCCTTGCTTACACTGCCCTCATAAGTACATCCGTGTAACCCACTTCTTGGGAGCCTCAAATCCTTCACCCTGTCCATCCCTTGCTATCCTTGCCTTGGTAGGCAAATACCTTTCTATTCAGGGAAGCTTTGGCCAGATGAATGGGCTGCAGAGAAAGGGGAAAAGCTGCACTACTTCTTTTTAAAAAGATGTTTTCCATTGGTTTTATTTTTTATATTGCTAAATGTTTAAATGCATTTTGATTTACTCCTTTTTCTAAGATCCCCAGATTGGGTGAAAGGAGGGGTGGATATTAAGAAATACAGTGGAACCTCAGTTAACATAAAATTTGCATAACAAAAGGAAATCCATAGAAAATAGTGGATCGGATTGCAGAATTTTTTTCAGAACAGATTAATTGATTTTGATGCGTTCCTATGGGGAACCATGTATCGGTTAAAGTATTTTGGTTTTCAATGCATTCCTATGGGAAATTGCATTCAATGCATTCCTATGGGAAATTCAGTTAAAGTAATTTTCGCTGTAAGAAATGTCCCGGAGAATGCATTGATTACGTTAACTGAGGTTCCACTGTAATGGTATTTTTGTTTTTGGAGCAGGTATTTTAACAACCAAGAAAGCAGAAGAACTTCTGAGAGGCTTGGCACCTGGGAGTTTTCTGATCCGGGTCAGTGAAAAGATCAGAGGATATGTTCTCTCCTATTTGTCAGCAAAGGGTTGCAAACATTTCATGATAGATGCCTCAGGGGATTCCTACAGCTTCCTCGGTGTGGACCAGCTGCAGCATTCAACGCTGGCCGACCTGGTGGAATACCACAAGGTGAGTCAAACTGGCTAAAGGTTGTCAAGCAACACCAGCACATCTGCTCCAAGATACCAAGTAAGTGGGCCAGATGGCAGTGCGTCAAGGTTCAAGGATGCAAATTATTACCATCAATACTACAGAGTAGGCTCTGATCATTTTACACATTTCATGTGGTCACTTAACTGTGGTTTACTTGGGCAGAGAACCTATTGGCTAACACTTGGGTTGTGGTGATTTAGAGCAGTTTTGCTCTTGAAACTTCCTGAGATTTTTATTGATGCTAAGGCTCCTGCTGCTGAACATGATAATAATTTGCAAGATGAAAGATATAAATCACGGATTTGCAACCTACAGCCCACGGGCTGGGTCCAGCCTGTGATGCCAATTAATGGGGGACCCTGGCACTACCGTCGGAAGCACCTAAAACGCATTAAAAATGCACCGGAAGTGGGGAAAATGTGCCC
Organism: Bradypodion pumilum; assembly: GCA_035047305.1. NCBI lineage: Eukaryota > Metazoa > Chordata > Lepidosauria > Squamata > Chamaeleonidae > Bradypodion > Bradypodion pumilum. Next base: position 1,420,407 of record JAWDJD010000008.1, on the reverse strand, counting down.
AAAATGCAACAGAAGCCCCCAAAACACACCCAAACCATGCTAGAAGCATGGAAAACCCTCCAAAAATGGTGTGTGTGTGCCCAAAATGCACCAAAAAACAGCAAAAACATGCTACCCTCACTCCCGCCACTACGGGAAGCAGTGGAAGTGGTGAAAAAATATCCAAAAGTGCATTGGGAATGCACCTGCCACCACTGGTAGTGGTGGAAGTGATAGGAGGAACCATGCCTCTGGCCCACACAGCTGCCTGAAGGGGCATGGTCCGGCCCGCAGCAGGTAAATGTAAAGTTGCGTACCCCTGGTATAAATAGAGCCAAAAGAATATACACAGGCTGCTTAAAGACAGAGAAAAAGAAGAAGATTGGAGTGAAGTGCAGATAGTAAAGGTAAAGGTAACCCTTGCTTGAAAGCCAGTTGTATCCAACCCTAGGGTTCAGTGCTCATCTCTGTTTACAGCCGAAGAGTCAGTGCTGTCTGCGTTTCCATGGACATGTGGCAGGGATGACTAGACACCGGAGTGCACAGAACACTGTTTACCTTCCCACCAAAGTGGTCTCTATCTACTTGCAATGTCTTGCTTTCGAACTGCTAGGTTGGCAGGAGCTGGGACAGAGACAGCAGCTCACTCTGTCATGCAGTACTTGGGTCTCGAACTGCAGACCTGTCTTAACCACTGAGCCGCCACAGTCCCTATTAAATAGAATAGTAAAAAGTAAACGTTTCCCTTGCTCGAAAGCCAGTCATATCCGACTCTAGGGTTCAGTGCTCATCTCTGTATCAAAGCCGAAGAGCCAGCACTGTCTGCTTCTGCAGACGTTTCCGTGGTCATGTGGCAGGCATGTCTAGATACCGGAGCGCACAGAACACTGTTACCTTCCCACCGAAGTGGTTCCTATTTATCTACTTGCAATTTCTTGCTTTCGAACTGCTAGGTTGGCAGGAGCTGGGACAAAGATGGGAGCCCATTCCGTCCTGCAGTACTTAATCCGATAGGAAATGAACTGCTAGTTTTCATGGGTTTTAATTCTTTTGGGGATGAATGCACAAGGATGGTTTCTTATCTGTAATACTTTTCTTTCTTTTAGGATGAGCCCATCACATCATTGGGGAAGGAACTCCTTCTATACCCTTGTGGTCAGCAGGGTGAGAATCCTGATTATCTTGAGCTTTTTGAGTAAAATTTGATAAATTCCACTGCCTACCATATTGATGAATGGACAGATACAATTTTATGAAAGAAGCCAAGGCAATGCCTTTCAATTGTTGTAAAGGCCTCTTTTGTTACAAGATGTTTTGATAATGAAGAAATAAAATGCAGTTTGCTGTTAACCGCTGTTAACAGTGATGAGTCTGAACAGCTAGCAACCATTGTTCCAGATGCACAATCAAGACATAAAGGAACAAAGAATACCGAAGGAAATAGGAAAATACTCAAACTATTTTGACTGAAAGAAAATTATGGCATTACACTTTTCATAGACATCTTCGATGAGGCTGAGTTCTGCCCTTATGTACTGCTGTTGAATTGAGTGATCTGGAAATTTCTGAAGTGCAACTCAAATTTCTTGCAAATTAACCTTCCAAATGTATTAGACTACAGTTCCTATCAGCCTCAGCTGGGGGAAGATAGGAATTGAGTTCAGTATGCCTGGTGAATGCCAAGTTGAGAAAAGCTGTCATAAATACTTGAAGATGTTGTTTTATTTGGGGAAGCCTCAAACGCAGAAGCAGTTAAGACTGTCTTTATAACAGGGGTGCCCAAACTTTTCAGGCAGTGGGCTGGTCACATGGTTCAGCAGGCCCATAACATGGTTCCTCCCACCGGAAACGGAAGTAAAACATGCCTTGTAATCTGTTTTGCAACAGGATGAGATAGATTTTAAGCTGCCATTTTCTCTGCTTAAACCAGGGGTGCCCCATACTATGGCACTGGGGCCAGATCCAGCCCCCAATGCCAATTCATCTGGCCCACACCACCCTTGTACAGGTGTATTTTACTTCCGCTTCTGAGATCGATGGCGGCAGCATGGGCTGGATGATTTGGCATCGGGGGCTGGATCTGGCCCATGGGCCATAGTTTGGGCACCCCTGCATCCGGTGAGACAGGTGACCCTCTCTACCTGCAAAGGAGTTAAAATGATTCATTAAGGTCAAGGCATTATATATTCATATTGTTTCCATTTCCCCATGAAAATCCTTCCATTTCTATTCCTTAGAGACCCTATACTCCCTGTTTGTCTCCTTGTTGCCTTTTGGAGAACTGCTTGGACTGCCTTTAATAATAATCAATTTGGACACACATACTTTAGGATATAGAGCTCTGTTCCAAATTTCTTAAATCTTATGGCGAGGGGGTGGGGGAGATGTATCTTGACTCTAGCATGCATTGGCACAATATTCCTCTCCTGGGTTTCCCTCGTTTCATTATTTCATGGCTACCTATCTGAAGTCACAGATTTCCTCCTTCAGAAGCCAACTCAAGACATACTACTGCAGATAAAACTATGAACTGAAAGTGAAGAGCTATCAGTACTGTGTGCTTGGGTTGGGCTTTTGACCACCCAACCTTGGTTTGAGAAAGTGATGTTGAAAACACAAATGAATGTTGCTGGTTTTGTATGGAAACTATTGTATGCTTGGGATCAGATCTTTTCTCTGGAAGAGGACAGATGCATCCATTGGTGCTTAATAAAGTTTTAACTCTCAGTTTACTACAGAGTAAGCCCTGAGTCGCCCTGTTGATTGGGCGACATACAAATCCAATAAATCAAATCAAAACAAATTATCTCCTTTGATCAACATTGGGTTGCCCAAAGAAAGACATAATGATTAAAACCACTTACTTCCTTGTTCTTTCATTCTGTATATTATCTAATTGTACATCAGGATATTTGCGTTGGCATTTAACTAATGGTCCATTTTGAGACTGGGAATTTCTCAACCATTTCCCAAAGTTTGCACAATAAGACTCATGAAACACAAAGTGAGTGAGCAAGGATTAAGGTCAATGGCTCTTAGAAAATGACGGATATAAAAAGTCTATACTCTGAGTATGCTTATGAGAAAGAGAGATACATTTGGAGCAGCTCCAATAGCCTATCACTGTTTATCCTACAAGGAGATTGGAGAAAACAATGTTCAGGAATTCCCCAAAATGATGTAAGAGCAGCAACTACACTCTCCAACATCCATAGAAGCAGCGCCAAAGGCAACTAAATAGATTGCACTGATGCTACAAACGTACAGACAAACTGCCATCATTACTCTGCCCCATCTGCCTTTGTGGCACAGGTAGCAACAGCAGCCAAGACCACAAATCTCCTGATTACATGCACTTAAAGGATTGATTCCACAAATCCATGAAACCCTACAATGTTGCCTTAGTAGCCTGAAGGAGTGAAACATCTATGCTAAGCCCCCTTCACTGGCATGGTTCAGAATATTGTTGCTCTCCTTAAAATCATGCCATTGTTCTAATACATTTCTGGTCTTCTTCATACACTCAGTTTAGTGTTTCAGAACTGGATCAGAAAAGGGCAAAGGAGCTTCTATTTTTCCTTTCATTTATAAACTGTGCAAAAAGGGTGAAAAACAATGTTACATTTACATGTCAACCTACTCCAAATGCTCTACTCCAATTTAGAAGTGGAGTTTGTTTATGTGTAGAACAGTGTTTCGCAACCTTTGATTTTTGGACTTCAATTCCCAGGAGTCTAAGTCAATTCCCCAAAGCACTAATCAGCCAAAATACGGACTTAGGCTTCTGGGAATTGCAGTCCCCTTGTTTTATGTTTATTTATTTATTTATTTTTATATTCAAATTTATATGCCGCCCAATCAGGTAAACCCGACTCTGGGTGGCTCACAACAAGTTAAAACACACATAAAACAGTACAACCAATTAAAACCAATTAAAACCCAACATACCCACCTACCCCATTCCTCTTAAAACCCACATAAACCCACATTAAAAAAAATGTTGGGCATGTGCCCTATGTTGGGAACCACTGGTGTAGAATGAAGGTGAATGGAAGTGATAAGCCACCACTTGTGTGTTGCTGTTGGTCTTTGGTAGCATGTACTTGCACAACATGCCACAGCTTATTTTTGCATATGGCATGCATTTGTTTGCATCTGAAAGACCAAGAGAAAGAGTAGGAAAATCCCCTAGATGGCCAGGGTATAAATATAAATATAATAAAGAAATAAGAGAAAGTGAGACAATTAAAGGATCTTCCGAAAGAGGCATTTAGACCTATCAGCTTCATGTGCTTTTCTGTCACACACTGACAAAGGTTAATAGGATTTAGTCAGAATTGCATCCTGGTGGTGGGAGATGTAGCACCAAACTGCTATAGCGCTACAGTTGCCAGGATTCAAGCAAGCACTTACTGTGGTTTAGGAAAGTTCATGTGTTCTTTTGCTTCATTGTGCTCATTGCATATTAATGTTGACACTTGTGGGATACAGCATAGTGCTGAACTCTACCTTTAGATCAATGTTTTCCAACCTTTGGTTTTTGGACTTCAACTCCCATAAGCCTAAGTCAGTACGTTGGGTGATCAGGGCTTCAGGGCTTTTGGGAATTGACTTAAGCTTCTGGGAATTGAAGTCCAAGAACCAAAGGTTGGGAAACATTGATCTAGATACAAAATTTAACCCCTGGCTTTTTCCAGAATGAAAATATCTGTGAATGGGCAGTGGGAGCAGGGAATGGCAGAAAGCAAGGCAGGAGGAATGTCATTTGGGAAACAGAAAGAAATCTGATTCAACAAATGGCTCTATAACTGTTCCCTATGGCTAAGACGCTGACTGGGAGGCAGAAGGTCAGCAGTTCGATTCCCGAGTACTGCAGGACGGAATGAGCTCCCGTCTTTGTCCCAGCTCCTGCCAACCTAGCTGTTCAAAAGCAAGAAATTGTAAGTAGATAAATAAGGGACCACTTTGGTGGGAAGGTAACAGTGTTCCGTGTGCTCTGGTGCCTAGTCATGCCTGCAACATGACCACGGAAACGTCTGCAGAAGCAGACAGTGCTGACTCTTCGGCTTTGAAACAGAGATGAGCACTGAACCCTAGAGTTGGATACGACTGGCTTTCGAGCAAGGGAAACCTTTACCTTTACCTTTATGGAAGAAACAAAAGGTATAAATGTATAGCATTGTAATGAATGTTTGCTGTTTATAAGCAATTTGCAATTGTTTTACCTCTTCTCTTACATCAAATATTTGCTTTTAATTTCATAATTTCACCTATTTTGATAGATTTTCACTGAATAGGGTTTTCCTTCAAACTTAGTTGAAGATGTTGATTCTTTCAACCTTAAAAACGTAGGTAGCTTTTGTACTAATTAAGAGGCTTTGTTGACTCCCAGTGATTGCAGGTTATTACCCAAGGAATATTCTGCTCCTGTTTAATTATCTCTTGCAAACTGTAGACAGGTCTTTCCAATTCCTTTTCAGTAGACTAATGGCATATCAGTGGCAAACTTGAGATTTAGTTGCAAATTCATTGGATAAACTGAGATCCGTTTGTAAAATCTCTAGCTACTAAGTACTTTTCAGTAAGTCTTTACAGTGAAAGTGACACAAAGTTATACAAACTCCCAAGTGCAGTGTTGATTTTTTAAAAAAAAATGATATCCTGATAACACCCGAAAACAAGGAACTAGATTATGTTTTCTGATTTAATAGACATTCAAACAATATGACTTTTTGTAATTTTGGTTGAGTGATTACAATTGATGGTATTGGGGTGTATACATAGCAGTGTGTTAAACAATTTTGCCTCTTTTTTCCTGAAAAGTTAGCTTTCTAGCTGCTAGTAATGCTTATTTCCTAGTACTCCATAATATAAAATGAACACCATTTGCTTTTGCTCAGTCCAGCTGGCTTATGTTTGAATACAATGCCCAAAATCTAGTTGCGTTTGTTGTTCAGTCGCACAGTCGGTTCCGACCCTTTGCGACCCCATGGACCATTGCCCTCCAGGCACCTCTATCCTCCACCATCCTCCTCAACCCGCCCAGCTCTGTGCCCATTGCTTGCTGCTTAGGATAGTAAGTTTCAATAGTAAGGATAGGATAGCAAGTTGTAATAGAATCCATGGGGCTTCCACAAATTCCATTGATTCAAATGGGCCAACTCTAACTGTGAATTACTTCAGTATAGTATGTCACAGTTAGAGTAAGCCCATTTGAATCAATAGAAATTATAGTAGAGTCAACTTGCCAAATTTCCATTGATACAATGGCCTAGTACAGTGATGGTGAACCTTGGCACTCCAGGTGTTCTGGAACTTAAATTCCCAGAAGCCCTGATCAGTAGGAGTGCTAACATGGGCTTCTGGTAATTGCAATCTGGAGTGCCAAGGTTTACCATCATTTGACTAATACAGTTGACTATGCCAAGCAACAGGACTTTGGCCTCTATTTGATATGTATAATTTTTAAACTTGACCAAAGGTGCATAAGAGAGTGCCTTATAATATGTAAGAAGTCTTCTTTGCTTGGTGCCTTTCAATGCTCCAGTCTAGCAAGGGAGATCTCTCATTAGCTGATCTACAAGAGAAAACAGTACAGCTGATATGTTTTACAGTGTTCATATAAACCCCCACTGAATTGAATTGGTCATGATACAGATGTGGATGTGCTTTCCTATGAATGACCACTGGTCATATAGGGCAGAGCACATGTAGAGCCACATGGCTTTTATCAACCTCATCTCCTTTGAACAGCCATTTTTTTCTTGCTTTCTCCCAAAAATTTCCTGTGATTTCACCCAGTAAGAGTAATTCTTGATTACTTGGCTACCCACCTAATAAAAATATAAAGCTTTGAACAGTTCTATCACATGTCAATCAATGTTGGAACAGCATCTTTTTGGTACTTCATGTATCAAACAATTGTCAAAAACAAATAGCATTCTCCTTCATGATACCAATAAGTACTAAAGTGTAAAAGCCAGGAAAATTAGAGGAAAGTCAGTATGAAATTTGGACTATGCAATCAACACTAAGGTCAAAAACTTCTAAAAGCTTTTCAACTCTTCAAAGGATTTTTTTTAGAATTCCCTGTTAACTTTGACTTTGAGGTTGGCTGTTTCCATTGTCAAGAGATATGCTTCTACTTTTTGGGCTTCATGTTTTGGCTGCTTGCTTTCTGTTTGCGGCGGTGGGCTTCAATCTCACGCCTAAAGACTAGCATCCCCAGCTGGCCGTGTGAGGCTTCATTCATCGCTTTGGACTGAATGCACATCTTGTACTGTTCTGGAGTCAGCTCGTCTAAGCAATGCTTTTCATGCCAGAGATGGAACAGGCCTCGGACAGGCGTCCTGATCACAACAAGGTTGCTGTGAAGATATTTGCGGTACAGGTGGACGTCCTCTCCTCCCCACCCTTTAATGTCCAGATCAAATCCTCCTGGAAAGAAAAAGAATAATGCATAGCTATTGTAGATGGAGGGACTGCAGTGACTTAGTGGTTAAGCTGCTGAACTTGATGACTGGAAGGTCAATGGATCAGCAGTTCAAGACCTGAGTACTGCATGATAGAGTGAGCTCCCATCTCTGTCCTAGTTTCTGCCAAACTAGCAATTGGAAGCAAGAAATTGCAAGTAGATAAATAGGTACCCTTTTGGTGGAAAGGTAACAATGTTCTGGTGTATACACATGCCTGCTACATGGCCACAGAAATGTCTGCAAATGCAGACAGTGTTGACTCTTTGGCTGTAAACTGATATGAGCCCTGTACCCTAGAGTCTGATATGACTAGCTTTCAAGCAAGGGTGACCTTTACTTATAGCAGACTAGCATTTTTTGCCAGACCTTGCCGGGCAGGTATATTTTGTGCGTTGGTGGTTGGAGTTGTTTTTTTGGGGTACACACAGAGAGGGGGTGGGGTGGAGCTCCGCATTTGGCCCTTGCCTGTCGGAGCGCCGTTCTCGGCCTTCATCTCCCGGAGGGAAGTGGTTCACTTCTCTCTTGGTTGGTGGGTGTCGAAAGCTTTGGCCCCCGCCAACCAAGAGAGAAGTGAACCCCCAATCGTGCATCGGCCATTTTTTTTTACACGCGCACCGGCTGCCCCGCGTCCTTCAGCCTGATTGGCTGAGGGGTGGCACGGTGTGGAGGAGGCTGGGAAGTGTAGGGTTTTTTTTGTTCGAGTTCATGGGGCGTTTACCCCACTCTCAGCATTCAGACCCTTGAGGCAATGCTTGCAGGGTCAAAAGGTAAGTGTGGACAGCTCATTACGGGATAGTAGGGACAGGTGTGGCTACGTATGCCAGACACGCACAGCCCAACCCCCTTCTTATAGGTATAGATGGAAAGCCATGCCTCGATCAATGGGAAACAAAATAAAGTAATGGGAAAGAAATAATAGACTGGGTAAACATGTTCCCCAGCTGCCACTCAGGCTGCAGTATAGGAACTTAGCGGTTACTTATTGGAACTGCAGTATTGGAACTTATAGTACTGGAACTTGCATGTTGATAGTTCTGGCCTACATCTCTCAGAATCTAAAAGCACAAGTCCAAAACTATAATCCAAAAGCAGCCCTCTGATGAAAAATTAATTGTGCTGGCAATGGAGGTGCCCCTGAAAACCAGATAAATATCCAGGCCAAATAAAGATTTCTAGCTTCCTTGTTCCTCAGCTTCAAAGTACCCTTTTTATCCCACAAGCATACTGCATAATTTCCCCCTAAAGCAAGAATGGTATGGCATGGTTCTGCTTTGGAGGGGCCAGGGGGCTAGAATGAAGTCTAAAGAGTGCTAAAGGAAGGGGGAGAGGAATTTGGCAGCCTTGGGCAAATGTAATGCAAATGCTGTATAGTTACCAATATTGATATAATCAGAGCGGTATTGACAAGTCATCCCAAACCCAAAGTCTCTCCAAAAGCCTGTTTCCTTTCTTATAACCTGCAAGGGGAAAAAACCACATTTGTGAATGCATGTGCAAAAATAATGTAAACACATGTGACTATTATTCCTTGCCTACATTCACATTCTCTTATCTCATTCTTCCTGTTCTTTCACTTTTTTCTAACTCCTACGGCAACGGTAGCAAGCCTATGGTGCTGGTGCCAGAGGTAGCACTCAGTGCCCTCTCTGTGAGCACCTGTGTAGTCATTCCAGCACAGAGTATGCCCCGCCCCTCAGCCCAGCAGCCCAATGGGAGCACTTTCTCCCTCCCCCAGCACAGAGTTTACCCCGCCCCTCGTCCCAGCAGCCCAATAAGAGTGCTTCCTCCCTCCCCCCAACATAGAGTTTGGCCCACCCCTCTGCCCAGAAGCCCAATGGGAGTGTTTCCTTCCTCCCCTGTTGCTGTGTTGGCACTTTGAGATAAATAAGTGGGGTTTGGGTTGCAGTTTGGGCACTCAGTCTCTAAAAGGTTCGCCATCACTGTCCTAAGGGCTGCTTCCTATATTTTGGTCAGGGAAAATTTTTCTTTTTGGAACTACAATACTTAGAATCCCATAGCCAGCATTGGAGTAATTCTTTCTCTTTTTAGTATGTGCGGGTGGGTTTTTTTTAATGGCGCAAATCTGTTCTTAACGGGGTTGTATTTGTTTTAGGGGTTTTTTTAATATTGTAAGCCACCCAGAGTCTTCGTGAGTTTGGCGGCTATATAAATATGAGTATTAAATTAAATTAACTAAAAAGCATCCCCTTAAAAAAATATCCTAAAGTGACAATTACAAAATACGAATCAAGCTGGATTTAGCAGCTTGTCCAAATGATGCAGCAGTGGAGGCCACCTGCAACTTTCTTTGAAAGGAGTTCTGCAATTTACAGGCCATTACTGAGAAAACCCTGTTCCTAAATTCCCTCCATCTTACTGACGTAAAAGATTTGTGTAAGTGGGTTGCTTCTGGTACCCCTAGTGGACCATCTGCCTTCATCCCATGCCTCCTAGAAGGCCTGGAGGAAATTACTACTCCAGGGTCCCAGAAAAGGGAAGATGAGTTTCAAGTAGGAATGAGGAAGAAGAAGACAACTGGGGTCAACTGGATCAGGAGGTAGGAAAGAGTGGGTCCCTGGGACAAAAGGCAGGAATAAAGGAAGTAGAGGAGAATCAGACAGACACCAGATTATCCCACATTGACAACAAAGGACAAAGAATGAGGAGAAGCTGAAGAATAATTCAACTCCATCTTCTGTGCCAGCATGGACTACTATATGTGGGAAATTCCTGGACTCATAGAAGTCTCCATGGCCAAAGGAAAGGGATGCACCAATGATGTCCTTCTGATTAATTTGATCATCTCCCAGAGTTAGGAATTTATGGAGACCATGAATGAAGAGGGCCTCCTTGCCACCTCTGCCACCATGGGGGTGATGATGGCACTCACAATTAGTCAATGGCCAGACCGCTCGTACATCGTCTCAAAGCCCAGGCTGATTCATTCGGCGCCACTGTCCTTCAAATAATTTGATCCCATTCTATTGGTGGCATTAAAGGCCAAAAGAGCTGCTAGTACCAAGTTGGTGTAGCTTGATCTAATAATCTGGCCTTAGTAGACATTCAAGGTTTTGCACCAATAGACATTTTCAGGTGATCTTCAAAGACAGCTTTATATATAGTGCATTACAGTCTGATTGTAACCAATGTATTCATGATTGATGCCAGATCCATATTTTCTAGCTACACTTATAGTTATCAAATGATAGTAAGGTGGTAATACATTGTCCTAGTTAATACTGTCACTCTTGCTACCATGGATCATACAGAGTCCGGAACAATCCTCAAATTACAAAATACATTGTATACATGCCTTTCTTAGTTTTTTTATAACATTACAAAAAGCCTTACACCTACCAGTTGCTGCTCAAGGGGTGGGACAGAATTGTGGTGCCCATAAATTAGGCCTGGGTTGTATTGGCTGAAAAGGACAGGATAAAAGACCTTCTTCCCTAAAGGGGGGATAAACACAGAGAAGTATGTATTCTGCTCTTGAGAGAGCTGTGATTAAGGTGAGGCAACCAGGGTGATGGATCTGTGTGCTAGAAGGGTATGAACTGCTCCCTTCAGCTGCTCATCCCATTTCAAATACACTTCCAGACTGAAAGAAACGCACCAGGCGGACAGTGCAGAATTAATATAGCCTACAGATACTCAGACACTCCTGCCAGTTCCTTTATCCTCTTTTAGCATGTACCCATCTCACCAAGAGGATAGCAAAACTGGTAGTTCCAGCTCTAGTATTTGAATGTTTTGAACTTGGCGGAGGTAACCACATCAGAAGAAATGGTACCACATAGCCTACATTCTGCTGTTAGTCTTGCTTTTAAAACATTAGAGTCACAACTGAGTTGTGGGGGAGTATAGGCAACTCTTTTTAGTCACATGTGTGGAACTGCAGCGGCTTAGTGGTTAAGACACTGAACTGAACTTGATGACTGGTAGGTCGGCAGATCAGCAGTTTGAGACCCAAGTACTACACAACATAGTGAGCTCCTTCTCTGTCCCATTTCCTGCCAACCTAGCAGTTCGAAAGCAAGAAATTGCAAGTAGATAAATGGGTACTGCTTCATTGGGATGGTAACAACATTCTGTTCTGCTCCAGTATCTAGTCATGCCTGCCATATGACCATGGAAACTTCTGCAGACTCTTTGGCTGTAAATTAAGATGAGCACTGCACTCTAGAGTCAGATACAACTGGCTTTCAAGCAAGGGCGACCTTTACCTTTATGTATATTCAGTGTGCTTCTGCCAGAGACTCACATGGTGCTCATCTATATGGTTGAATTTATGCTATGATGAGTAGGGAATAGCTAGTGACCAGTGACATGCCATTCTTATCTTTTACTAGATTTTGGTTGTTATACATCTGTTCTATACGATGGTCTAGGTCTGATTGCTTCGCCCCACTTGGCATCTTCTATATCTATAAAACAGAGGTGTGGTCTTGTATGTGTTCTAAAGGAACCCACACCTCTGGACCAATCTTGCTGAAAATTGGCACACACCTACCTTGGGCTTGCGAGATCAGCACTGGGGGGGGGCTCAAAACCCATTTGGGGGTTTATGCCCCACAAATTGGGATGCAAAGGGGACACCCCCACCATCGTGAGAGAAAGCACGTACCAACAAAAAAAAGGGGGGATCCTTTCCCAGAGCTGAAGAATAAAAAAGTATTTAAAAAGAAAAGAAACCTGTTTTTATTCTTTCCTTCGGACTGGTTATTGTTGTTAAAGTATCAGGATGGTGTGGGGATATTGTGGAACAGAGAAGGGAGGGGAATGGGGGAGAAAATGGTATAGTGGCACACCTGTGGAATGGAATGGACTGCTCTCCTCCGGTGGCTGGGGAGGAAAAAACAAACCACTGGAGCCATTTTTTTTGAGCCCTCAGAAGAGGGAAGAAAGAGGGCGAGGGGGGATCCTGTCCCGGAGCTGAAGAATAAAAAAGTATTTAAAAAGGAAAGAAACCTGTACCACCCGTGGGGTGGTACAATGGAATGGTCCGCTCTCCTCCAGCGGTTGGGGAGGGGGGAATCCCCTAAAGAAAAGAAACCCGAGCAAGGCCGGGTAATCAGCTAGTATACTATATAGATGCTGTTTGCTAGGCAGTATGAAAAATTTGGCTTCAATTCTACAATTTGTTTCTTCCAGGATTAAGACGGTCATCATAACTTTCCCATTCCAGGGCTCCATCTGGTATGTTAATAGAGTTTGCTCTTCTAAGGAGGAAGTTGTGACTTCCCTTATTGCCTGCACAAGTTCTTCCCTTGCCCTGGAAAAACCCGTGTGTGTGATATATGCCTCCACCCAGGTGAACCACATTGCTGTTTTTGTTGTCTTTCCTTCTCTGCATACTGGCCAACCAAATGAGAAGTTATTTGCAGTTTGTGTCAAATGAATCATGTGCATATTTCTTGCAGTTAATCCTAACCTTTTCTTAACCCCACAACATAATCTCCTCAAAGATAGGTACCTCAGCTATCTGACTACAATATTATGGCTGTGTTTAGCTTCCAGTGACCATTTGCAGAACAAAGCATGGTAAATGCAACATACATAGGAGAGGAAAATTATGTGCCATGACAAACAGATGCCTTTCACCAAATGGGGGGAACACTTTTTCTAAAAACATGCTAAATGTCTCTCCTTTGCTTCTGTTGTGTGTAATATAAAGAGATAGGATTTGTATACTTGTGTACAGAGATCTCTGGTGTATCTTATATGCTAGAGCCCCTTCTGCTGCCTGCCCCCACAAAATCAGAGGCCGTAGGGAAGGGGTTCCCAACCTAAGGCCCATGGGTCGGATCCGGCCCTTGATGCCAATTCATGTGGCCCCCTACCCCTCAAAGAAACAAAATGGCTGTCCCTTTGAAACTTTTGGGACAAAATGGCCATCCCCATCATGCAGGCAGGGCAAAATGACCGTCCAGCTCTCGAAGCTGACTGAGAGAACATGACCCAGTCCCCGGCTTGAAAAGGTTGGGAGTCCCTCCCATAGGACATGTAATACAACTGGGGTATTTACCTAGTGGTCTATGTGAATTGATTTATTAATAGCTCTTGTATGATCAGCAGTTGCCAGTAATGTTACTATGAAGACCATCTGAGTAGCTTCTAGTGCTGCCATGTTCAGTGTTTACAATGACAACATTTTGCTCTCAACTTTATTGGTGAAGTTGCACAAAATCCTAACTGGGTTGATATGACACCAACGTCAAGGGAAAAGGTTACTTTTGTCACTCCATGTGATTGCTCTGTCTCATCTGTTATTGAAAAAGTTAGGCCTCAAATCTAGGGACAACTATACCTGGTTGCGTGTTCAATCTACATGTGTTGAGGAATTCTGCTGTGAAGTATATATCCACATCACAGAAAAAGAGAATCACATTGCTTCCTTTCCAAAATCGTGCCCCTACATCCAGGCCTTTCCCTCGTGAGAATTCTTCATTCAGCTGGATGAATGTGTAATTCCTGAAGTTTGCTGATCTACAAGGAGGAATGAGAATTATGTTTTATTCACCCCCTTTGCCTTTAAAAAACGAATATAAGTTTATTAGTTCAGCTAGAGTTGCCATAATTCTCTCCCACAAAACTGGGACAGAAGTATACTTGACAAAATGGGCGGGTTATCTACAAAATAGCCTTTTTAAAAACAAACATAATATGACTGCTATAAAACATTTTCACATTAAATATAGCAATACATAAATGAATTTATTTACAACAGTTAATTCTTACTGTAAGATGATCTGTTGTAGTTCTGAGAAGTCACATCACGGTCAACTCTTAATGTCCTCAGTTCCAGGAAGCACACTGGACACACTTTTTGGGTGGTGGTGTGAATCGAGGAAATTAAGATTTGTCTCCAGGTATACTTCAACTCCAATGTGGCAGGAAATCGCTCATTTGAAGGCAAGAGTTCAAATTTATTTTAATGATGTGTTATAATACACAATCAGTAAGTTTTAAAAATCCGGGACTTTAACATGATTTTTTTTAACTGGCCAGGGCAATTTTTCAGACCTTGAATCCGGGACAATCCCGGTTTTCCAGGACGTATGGCAACCCTAAGTTCAGCACCAAACATGAGCATTCTTCTATGTTAAGTCTCATGGCAGGCTAAAAGGCCTAAAGAAGTAAGACCCAGTAGATCCATTTGGCCTTGTTCTCTGTATCCCAGTTAACTAGGACTGAAGCCTTAATTTCTCTGCAATACTAATGGGCTGATGTGCCTTATATGCTTTTGTAATATCAAGGGCTCAGGCTAATGTATACTAAATTTACAAAGGCATAACTTATCTCTTGCAGGGACTGAGGTGGCTTAGTGGTTAAGACGCTGAACTTGACAACTGGAAGGTTGTCAAGTCAGCAGTTTGAGACCCGGGTGCTGCACGGTGGAGTAAGCTCCCATCTCTGTCTCAGCTCCTGCCAGTTTGAAAGCAAGAAACTGCAAGTAGATAAATAGATGCCACTTCGGTGGGAAGGTAAACAGCATTCCGTGCACTCTGGTGTCTAGTCACACCTGCCACATGTCCATGACTGGCTTTCAAACATGGGTGACCTTTACCCATCTCTTGCAACGAATCCTGTTTTCTGTAGTGCATTCCCACCTCCAGTGTGAATCTGGTGGAAATGGTAGTTGAAAATGATGAATGATTTACAGTAAAACCCCGACTTACAAATGTCCTGAGTTACATAAAATTCGACTTACATAATGATTTTGTGCTAAAACCATGTCCCAATTTACACTCTCGATTTACATAAATTTACGTAACACGATTTCCTATGGGTTTGCTTTGAAAAAAATCATTTTTCCTAAGGGTTTGCTTTGAGTTACGTAAAAATTTATTTCCCTATGGGTTTGCTTCGAGTTACATAAAAAATAATTTTTCCTATGGGTTTGTTTCGAGTTACCAAAAAAATCGATTTAAGCAAAAGCCTACGGAACAGACTTTTTTTTTGTAAGTAGGGTTTTTTACTGTATATATTTTCTGTAGGAACGTAAGAGTTTTCTGGATCAAACCAAGTTTTATCCTCTACAGGATTCTTTTCTGTTGTCATGACTTTTTCAAAGAATGACAGAAGTTATAATGTTGGTGAATGTACTAAGACCCCTAGCTCTCATCAAGTGATTGGTTCATAGGCAGACAGAATGGCTTCAGTTTCATCAGTTTTAAACTGGGCTTATTGTTTGGCATGTATCTTCTCCACAATATTTCTTGATTTGTCCTAGGAATTTCCCTCCAAAACTCATGAAACTCAGTAACACAACTTGCTGGCACGAACTGTTTTTGATTAAGGAGTGTCTCTGGACATGCTCTGATTACAGAATTCTTTCTTCTCACCAGTTCTTACGACATTCCTATCACAAGACAGGCAGGTTTTTCAGCTTAAACAACCAATAGCTCTCAGATAAGCTTTGCGCTACATCATCTCTTTCTTTTAAAAAAACACTAATAAAAGGAAGTCAAAACAACTTAATTATTGACTGCCCAGTTTTGTATGTATTTTTTTTATTCTATTGATTTTAATTCTTCTGTAATTGCTATTGATAAGGTTAGTGCTATTGATAAGACCAATCAATTAATATTAAGTCAAGCAAGATGATATGTGGCCTCATTGCTTAGCTGTGTTCTTTATTTTCTTATTGGTCACAAAGAAGTGCTGTCTGCATCTGCTGGTTCAAATGTTGTAGCAGTTACTGTAGCACAAATCTTAAAAACTGATTTATTCAATTTTTAAATTTTGAATGGATATGTTTTTAAATAATATATTTTAACTACATTTTAAGCATTTAGATTTTAAAAGTTTCCCTCCATTTTACTATACTGGTCGTTGACCGTAATAAACTGATTGATTGATTGATTGATTGATTGATTGATTGATTGATTGATTGATTGATTGATTGATTGATTGAAAGCAGTTAAGTTCTGTGTGTTGAATATACTTTTATGTTTGAAGACAATTTTTAAAGAAATACAGAAGAAAACACCTAACAATATTAGAGAAGAGTCTTTATTTATATGATTAGATATAAAAATATCTCCTAGAGTCTTCAGTTGTGTTTCTAGGAACAGTTCTTGATTGATTTTTTCCCCTGTGATTTTTACCATTCAGCCATATTTTTCTTTGTGATTTACAGAACAAAATTACAACATATCGTGTACTCACTTGGTTGTATTCTCCAGGATTCCTTTGACTTCACCCATTTCTTCCTTCCCAAAGTAAACTACAGTGAGGTGAACTCTTCCGTCCTGCTTTATGCCCACTTCCCTGGAATAGATGTACATGTGTTTAGCTTCCATTCTTCAAGAATTCACAGCTGAAAACATAAGCACCTTTGCATAAGTGTAATTATGGCATTTCCATAACAAAAATATTTGCATCTGGACAGCTTCTATACTGCTATGCCATGCTCCCGGGATCTCCCCCATTTCTTGCTGTATGCATTTACTCCCTGCAGTAGCCTGCCATGTTTTGACATCTGAAGTCAGCTGTCTGAATAAAATAACTTGGAAATGTTACTTTTCAGGACTATACCTTCCAAAATCTCCCAGCCAGCTCTGGCCTTAACCAGTTTCCCCTTTTTAAATTCCTTTGGTCATTTTAAAGTTCTTCTTCTTTCTTGTCCTGATCAAACCCAAATTTTAAATTTACCTCGCACAAAGACGTATAGACTGTGAATTCTTGGCCATCACCTATAACAACATGTTTCTTCAAGGGTCCATCATGCTCAAATTACAGCCCTTCTAGGTCAGCCAAAGGCTTTTCTTGTCTAGCATTCTGTTTACAATGCAGCTAGAGGGTTTCTTCATTGGAAACCCACAAAGGTGATATGCGTATGGCCACCTAGATTGGTTTTTAAAATTTATTTACAAATTCTTATGGGACTGCAGTGGCTTAGTGGTTAGGATGCTGAACTTGACGGCTGGAAGGTCAGCAGGTCAGCAGTTCAAGACCTGAGTGCTGCACGACAGAGTGAGCTCCCATCTCTGTCCCAGCTCCTGCCAAGCTAACAGGTCAAAAACAAGAAATTGCGAGTAGATAAATAGGCACCACTTTGATGGGAAAGTAAACAGTGTTCCATGCTCTCTGGTATCTACTCATGCCTGCCACATGTCCACATAAACGTCTGCAGATGCAGATAGCACTGGCTCTTTGGCTTTAAACAGATACAGTATGAGCACCAAACCCTAGATCCGATATGACTGGCTTTCAAGCAAAGGCGACCTTTACAAATTCTTAAAAATATTTTTGTTGTCTTTTTATTTGTATTTTCTTTTAGTATCATTATTATTTCTATATTTTATTTTTCTCTTCTAAAGACTGGTTTATCTTTGAGTTATTGATGTAAGGCTTGTCCAGAAGGGAAGAAATTCTGCCCCAGTTGGTTGCATTTTGCCACAGATGACAGTGGGGCATATTAAAATTCCTGTCCAGAACATCCTGCAAAACCCGCAACTTTAAATTCCCTTCTCCTTTGGAAATATGTGAAATGTGTTTGAAAAAATGATTAGAATTAGACTTCTCCTCTAGAGCTTTTCTTCTGCTATTAATTTTTTAGACTTTTTCATATATTTATAACTAAATTAAAAACATCTGACAGAGAGACTCTAAAGCAGAAATGAACTTTCATTAAAAGCATCATAACACCAAATTCTACTCCTAGTACAAAGCCAGGAACAATATAAACCATGCCCTCAGCCAGCTCAAAAGAAAGATTTCTGATTATGATGATTGATTATGAATTAGCTTTATGTTAGCTGAACTGAATAGCAGGAATAATAGTGAAACTGCCAGTGTTGTACCCTGTATTATTCAGGAGCAAATTGTCTATCTAGACAAACTCTTGGTCTTCAGTCCTAATATTGGCTCATAATTTCACAACAAACTGCTGCTCACAGCCAACAATTACACTTATTGATTAGTGTTTTGAATTAACTAACCCTCTGTGTCTCTAACAACGCAATCCTGGGCATAATTTCTCTGCTTCTGCATTAGTACCAACCTGAAATTCTCCATAAACTGCTGGAATTTGTTGGCTCTTTTTGCCAGGGGGACTATGATGTTAATTAGGGTGTGGGCCATATTGAGATTTTCGGTTTTAACCTTCATAATGGGGCCAAATGGTCTGAACAGGACAATTTGCTTGAATTCGTATGCTTTGTCTCCCTTGAATGTCAGATCATACAGTGTGCCTTTATCTCGTTCTGTTCGGTGGATGCCTGTCAGGAAAATGGAAGGATACCAGCAATTAGAACGAAACCTCTGGAAAGGGTTACAATTTTAGGCAATTTTTTTCCTATATAAGGAGTAAATCTAGTAGTATTTGGAGCTTGCTGTATGACTAAGTAGCATTTTCTTGATTTCTGAGATTACTGAAGTATTCGGGAACCAGCAACAATTAACCTGCAAACTTAGCTAATAGTGTTGTGGCAAGTGAAAATACACCTCATCAGCCTGCATCCACTTCCCTCCCAACACAGAATGACTTTCCATCAGACATACCTTCTATGAAGTCAGTGGTGGAGTACATCCGATGACTTGAATGACTGTTGCTAGCTGGACCGTTTAAAATCTCCACACCCAACTCAATGACTTCTGCCAACTCATCCCGCTTATCCTTTCGCACCAGCTTCTCTTCTGGGTGGCGCATCAATCCCATCTCCAGCTGGTACACTTTCTGTAAACTAAAACTCTCAAAGGGCACAGCAGCATACTCAGTTGGCACCTTCGCACCAGTGTGTATCTCAGCCTTTTCCATTTGGGAATTCAGGAACTGCAAGAGAGCCTTCTGGGACTTGTCAAGATTCCCTGGATCCATGCTTACGCCTAGGGATTCAGGGTTGTGGCCCTGCATGTTCTTCAGCTGCTTGCTTCTCTCCTGGAGCTCATCTTTCAGCTCAGCAATCTGCCTCTTTAGACTGTTGATGTAGTCCCAATGGTGTTCTTCCCTCTCCTGTAGGATTGCCTGATATTCTTCCTTTCCTGTAGGGCTATTGACTCTGGGGAAGGCCAGCTGCCGACTGTCACCTTTAGGAGTGCAAGTCAGCATGTAGAGCACTGATATTGTGCAACAAAGGACCACCAGCAAAATGACCATCCGAGGGAGCCATGCCACTAGCCCTCGCCGAACCATGGTCTGCTAGGCAGTTGACAGTACCCACATTCTTGGATTTGTTTGTTGTTGCCAGCAACCTTTGCCACAAAGGCTCAGTCTGTAAGCTACACACCTTATTTTGTTGGTACGTTTCCCCTTAGCATGCATGTAAGCTGCTGAAAGCGGGTAATATCACATTTCTACTTGGCAAGACCCAAAAACAAGCTGAAAAGCCACTGTTATTAACCAAATGGCATCTGTGATGCTGTTTCAGTTTTGTTTGGCGAGCATCCATGAGGGTGATCTGAAAGACAAAGCAAAGACATGCAGGATGCATGTTCCGAATAAATAAACTCATTGAAACCATTAATGCTCATGTTCAATTCATAACAAGATGTGAATCTACTGTCTCTGAGGCTGTGATCAAATCAAGATAGGCTGGCAGGGCTATGTCATAAGACAAGTTATCTCATACTGTTTTATAACTTCCTTGATTAGTTGATTTTATATGCTGTCATAATTAACTACTCTAAGTGGTTCACAATAAAAAAAATCCAGCAATAAAAGCAGTAATAAAAGAATAATAAAGCAATAGACAACATAACAGCAAAACCACCCAACCCTATGAAACAATTGCCAACTGTAATGGTACCAGCATCCATAATATATCATGAAAATTAATTCCAATAATTAATTAACTCAACATTCATAAAAGCTCACCAGTATCATTATTCACTATAGAATTTTTTTTTGAAATGCTTCTGTAAATAGAAAGGTTTTCATCGTTTTACAAAAAAACAACAGAGTACAGACTGTTCTGATTTCAAATGGCAAGGAAATCCATTCAGAGGTACATACAAAGTGGTAGAGTGACTGATTGAAATTTCTGCATTTTACAGGTTAAGTATATGTTTCTTATACAAACATTGTCTGAATACAAAGCAAAAGATCTCTGCAAGGAACAATTCAGATGCTATTAAGCCACCTTGAGTCGCACTTGTGTTGAGTAAGGCGGGATATAAATTTAATAAATAAATAATAAACCAGTTGAGGCACACAACCACAGAACCTTCACCCTATGCTACTCCTCAGCTGAATATACCAGCTCTTTTGGTGTAGTTCAGCCTATGCAAAACAGGTAAACATGGCACTCAGCAAAAGCTGGATACCAGAAACCAACCCATATCAATAAAATCAAGTACAGTACAGTACTTAGTAGGCATTTCACCCAGTAGCATATGGAAAGAAGCAGCAGATAATAATGAAAGACTCAAAGTATCAGCAACAAATGCACATTCAATTTTTGGGTACCATGTTGTCCCTCCTAGAGTAAAATCAACAGGAAGTTTGTTCTGAACATTTGTGAATCTTGAAGGAACAGCAAAGAGTTCCAGGAATATGTGGAAAGAAAGAACCCACCTCTTAAAATGTATGGAACCCCAAGAAAGTCTAGATTGTTCACACAGAGAACTGGATTACTTGAAAGTCACATACAGTAATAGGATATGGAGTGAGGTTGGCAGAAACAAAGTAAACCTAAGAAAAAGTGTTGGAGAAGGCTGTGGCACTGCAGTTACAGGAGGTCCTGGATGAAGTGTCTTATCTGGACCCTTTCCAGTCAGGATTCAGGACCGGATATGGTACTGAGACTGCATTGGTCGTGTTGTTGAATGATCTCTGGCGAGAGCGGGACAGAAGTCATCCGTCTGTCCTTGCCCTCTCAGTGCCTTTCAATACCGTCGACCACAGTATCCTTCTGGAACGGCTCCGAGGATTGGGGATCCAGGGCATAGTGTGGTCCTGGTTTTTGTCATTTCTGAAGGGCTGGACCCAGTTGGTGTGGTTGGAGAGCGAAAAGTCCAGCCCTAGGCCCCTCCAATATGGGGTGCCTCAGGGCTCGGTGCTCTCGCCTCTCCTATTTAATATCTACATGAAGCCTCTGGGTGAGATCATCCATTCTCACGGGGTGAGGTATCATCAATATGCAGATGATACTCAGCTATACATCTCGGCCCGTGGTGATCCAAGCGATGCAGTTGAAGTCCTATCAGGGTGTCAGGAGGCTATAAGGGTCTGGATGGAGGACAATGGGCTACAACTGAATCCCAGCAAGACTGAGTGGCTGTGGGTCAGGGGCCCTGCGTTATCCCAGGAGCTACCATCTTCAGAGCTGGATGGGGCTCTTCTGCCACAGACAGACCTAGTGCGTAATTTGGGGGTCCTCCTGGACTCATGACTCCTGCTCGATGAGCAGGTGGCAGTCGTAGCTAGGAGGGCTTTTGCACAACTTCGTGTCATTTGTCAATTACGCCCGCTCCTGGACCAGGACTCCTTGCTTATTGTCACACATGCTCTGGACACCTCTGGACTGGATTATTGAAATGTGCTCTATATGGGGCTGCCCTTGATGACCATTTGGAGGCTGCAGCTGGTTCAGAATGTGGCTGCCCATGTAGTGATGGGGTGTGGGCGTTATGCCCATGCCTCACCCCTGCTACAGGAGCTGCATTAGTTGCCAGTGTGCCTCCAGGATGGTGGGCTCCAAAAAAATTTACTACCACACTGTGGCTGTGGTATGGTGGCCGTGGCCAGGGGGAAAGCCCTGCATTGCACCCGAATTAGGACTACTTTATTTCAAAACTTGGATGGGCAGGGCAAGCCAGAATTTCTGCTACCTGTTCTGGCAAACTGGTGCGAACCTGCTGATGCCCACCACTGCTCCAGGTGTAATTCAAGGTGCTGGTAATTACCTTTAAAGCCCTACATGGTAGTGGGCCAGGATACTTAAGAGACCGCATCACCCCAAGGATATCTGCCCATCCCACTAGAGCAGACCAGAGGGGCTCTTTAAAGATGCCAACTGCTGGAGAGACTCGCCTCTCTAGCACAAGAAGAGCCTTTTCGGTATCCACTCCGGCCCTATGGAACCTCCTACCAGTTGAACTGCGTCTCCTGACGGAGTTGCTGTCCTTCAGGAAAAAGCTGAAAAACTGGCTGGTGGGGCAGGTATGGGAAGGTGAAGGGGGATCACCCCCCCCCCCTGCTGGCTCATTTAGAACAGGATCACTCAGGTTTTTAGTTTTTAACTAGATGTTCTTTTCTGTGTTTTTAGGATTTTTTTGTGGTATTTTATTAATTAATGTTGGTGATTTTATGTACGCCGCCCGGAGCCACATGTTGATTGGGGTGGCTATACAAATTGAATAAAATAAATAAATTGTTGTTGTTGTTGCACCAGTCAGTCTTTTGTGACTGCAGAAAAGAACGGGCAACTTCACATCTATGTCAGTGTCTTCTACATCCATCAACATACACCATGGAAGAGTTTATGCTAATTACTCCAAATGCTATTAATGTTGCCAGTTATTCAGCCAAAACTATCTATACATCTTTTGATTGCACTGTGGTGCTTCTGACACAAAGAAGAAACAAAACAGATCAGTATACCCATTTGATGTTTTATGGCTTTCCAAAAATACCAGCATTCCTTGTTCTAATTTTTGTTGGTTCATGTTGTTAAATGCAGGTTACAAGAAGACAGCGACTCAACACCGAATGTTGGGCGTTGGTAAATAACCTGACTCCCTAAAGGGGACAATGGCTATGGGTGGATGAGCCCCTTTAGGTAGGGTGATGGTAGCCTCAGTGGAAGAAATGCCACTGGAAACCATCATATTGGGCTCAAGGGCAAAATGAGCGGAGGAGGAACTCTGATTCCCAATGGTCATGGAGGCAGAAGAGGCCATGCCAGATGGACTGGCTGTGAAGGCACACCTTGATAACATCCTCAAGGCTACGGCAGTCCATTGCAGTCCCGGTGTTAAATCGTGCACAACTCATTTCATATGTTACACAGGAAATGGCTCCGAGATCATAGTGTGTGGATCACTTAATGGCAAGCTGGGATCCACCTTAAACAAATTCATGCCAATGGCATTTTTCCTGATTGCCTCAGAGGGTGAAGGCAGTCCAGAACCAGCTGGCCTCCAAGACCAGGCCTCCCAGCACCCTGGGGCAGGAAAACAACAACAACAACATATACTTGGATCGAGTTGCAGCCAACGAACAAGAAGACAGCCCCTCACCTCTACCACCTTTCTTAAAGAGCACCTAACAGAAGCACATTTTAGTTTACTTTAAATAGTAAGATAGTAATGTCCCATTGGTGGTGGTTGCACATATGTGTTGACGTAATGTTATATCTATTAATGTTAATGTTTCATTTTTGTTTATATGTAATTTTTGTTGATATTATTAATAAAAAATATTTTAAAAAAATAAGAAGAAAAAGCAAAGTCATGAGAGCCTTTTGACCTCTGGAGAGCAATCAGTAAAAAATACTTAAATCTGGAGAGGTGCTTTTGCTGATTGATCAGGCGCTTTCCTTGACAGATTTTTTGGTACGTAGGCTTGAAAATCGAGCAATGAACCAATAAAAGAGAGAGTAAAGAGAGCAAAGGGGTGTGATTCATTATCTATCTATCTATCTATCTATCTATCTATCTATCTATCTATCTATCTATCTATCTATCTATCTATCTATCTATCTATCTATCTATCTATCTATGAATTTCTTCAAAGAAAACAATGTTAGAAAACATCCCTTAAACCATGATTTTTGGATTTCCTTAGATTCACACTTATTGCTGCAAAGATATCCTTTCCAGTGCAACAGGACCCACACACCTGTCTAACCATCGCTGAGTCTGCTTAGAAAGTTATCTGTATCGTTGTGGAGCTTTATTGTTTTGTGGAAGAATTCATGCCTTGACTATAGAAGCTCCCACCATCTCAAGTGGCAGATGATGGAAAAGATCTGTGTTTCTGCCTAGGCTCTAGATAGCTTCTGTCACCCAGTGGGCATGACCGGATTAGCTGGACCAAGCTTCTCACTCTGTAAACTGATACCTTCATAGGATAAATTTTTCAGTTTTCCTAAATACGAATGACAATTGTAATGTCCAAAATCCCATCGCTTATGCAAACTGCCACTAGTCTTTGCTTGTATTCCTCCTTGTGCATCTAGTCTTGCAACTGGTACATGACCAGGTGTGCAACAACGACTCCTTAAATAGCAGCAATTCACTTCTGTGGTTAATACTCATCATATGTAACCAGTTGGGTTCTGGCAAAGATGTGGCAAGCATGTTGATCGATGCAGTCTTATGAGTTCCTTCAGCAGAGGTCAGATGTTTATAATTTCTAATTATAATAATTTCTAATTTATTTTACTTTTACTATTTTAATATTCTTTATCAAGCATGTCCCGCTGAGTCTTAGCATTGTCTCCATAAGAAAGCTTGTCATTGAGACACATAATGTATTTATTAGCAGAGCTTGGAAATATTAATACAGTTTTGCTAACAATGACTCTGTTGGCTTCAGGAGAATGTGGGAGATAAGTGCCACAGAATGTAATGTTTCTAAAGTCTGCTTTCTGAAACTACCTTGAGGCTCATCTTTGTTCTTCCTACAGGGATATAAACAGTTTAACTTCATTTTGTCTTTTACATTTTGCCAAATGCCTCCTCAGTGCAAAGGGTCTTCTGACAGACACCTAGTCACTGAACACGGTTGGCATGAAGCATGAAACACAGCTACGTATACTTCCATTTTCTACAATTACGCCTTTGATTGCACCGATGTAAACTGAACTCCTGTGAAAGGATTGGTTGTGCTAACAGTGTTAAAATTACACCACACTGATTTTGATGAATACTGTACTCCTGTTTATTACTGAAAGAAGCAGCAGCAACAGCATTCAAGATATTTGTTAAAAAGCTCTTTGAGGAGCAAAAGTTGTATAGCAAAAGCCGTATTTCTTAAACATACAAAGCCCTTGTTCGGTTCCTCCTGTGTTCTGTGCCATCCATTTTTGGGAGAGTCAGGATTTTCTGTGCTGGGAGCAGGATATTCAGGAGTACATTCAACAATTTCATCACTGATCTCATACCTTATTTTACATGATCAGGATTAGCCATAGTAATATATAGACTGCAACTTCTCACATTCACATGTGTTCACCAGAGGCCTTAAAAAAGATGAAAAGGAAGAAAAAAAGAACGCACGAGGCGCTCGACCTGGCCGTTTGTCGCCGGGTGGAAAGGGGCGGAGGTGATGTGCCGAATGGCGTTGATCTCAGTGAATGCCCTAAACTCTGCGGACGTGAAACAACTAGCGTTATCGCTAATTAGGGTGTCGGGTATGCCGAACGTGCTAAAAACCCTACGCAAATGCTTCACTGTCGTTGCCGATGAGGTGCTCGTAACCGGGATGACCTCCAACCACTTGGAGTAAGCGTCTACTACGAGGAGAAAGAGTGTACCCCTGAATGGGCCTGCAAAATCAATGTGCACCCGGGACCATGGCCCCTTCGCCGCGTCCCATTCCCTGTGCGGCAGACGCACCTCTTCGGGCCGGGAGCATTGGCAGCTCTCGCAAGTGCCTACCATGTGCTCGATGTCGGCGTCCAACTGGGGCCACCAAAAATAGCTCCTGGCCAGGGCCTTGGAGCGGACAATGCCAGGGTGGCTGACGTGCAGCAGTTTAAGCACCCGCGGCTTCAGGGATTCGGGGACCACCACCCGCTGGCCCCACAGAAGGCACCCTCTCTCTATGGACAACTCTAGCCTCTTCCTGAAAAACGGGGCGAACTCAGCCGCCGGGGAGGACGCTGGCCACCCTTTTTGCACCCAGGAGCTGACTAGAGCTAGCGTTTTGTCCTTCCCGGTCGCCTTGGCGATGTCTGCGGGCATAATGGGGGGCGAATCCAAAACCTCTATCAGGAGTACTTGGCGGTCTTTTTCTTCCTCGCCCATGCTGCTGCTAGTGAGGGGAAGGGGGGACCTCGACAGGGCGTCCGCATGGCTTATTTCTTTCCCTGGGCGGTACACCAACGCGTGCTGATACGCATTTAAGAAGATGGCCCACCGTAACATCCTAGGGGACAGGATCTGAGGTGTGGGCTTGTCCGCAGTGAATATACCTAGCAGGGGCTTGTGGTCAGTAACTATAGTAAACGGGCGGCCGTAGAGGAAATCGTGGAACTTCTTAGTCCCCGCTATTATCGCTAGCGCCTCCCTGTCTGTTTGGGCATAGTTTCGCTCAGCCTGGGACAGGGACCTGGAGTAGAATGCTACTGGGGCCTCCCTCCCGTTTTCCAGCACGTGGCACAGCACCGCCCCCACCCCCACTGGGGATGCATCACATATCAAAACCACCGGCTTCTTGGGGTCAAAATGGGTGAGAATGGCATCAGATGCTAGGAGTTGTTTCAGCTCAACGAATGCCCTCTCTTGGCTCTCGCCCCACTTCCACGCCTCGTCCTTTTTGAGCAGCTTATGCAGCGGCTCCGCTATCGAAGCCTTCCGAGGCAGGAAGGAGTGGTAGAAATTTAAGAGCCCTAGGAACAACTGCAATTCGGGCTTGGCGGTGGGGCGAGGGGCACCTTGAATTGCGGCTACCTTGGATTTTGAGGGCTTAATTCCCGCAGGGGTGACCCGGAAACCCGAGAACTCAACCTCTTTTGCGAAGAAGACGCATTTGTCTTTCCGCAACCTCAACCCCGCCTTTTCAAATACCGCCAGTACTTTGTCTAGCCTTTCAGCCAACTCCTCCTCGCTCCCCCCCGTTATCAATACGTCATCAAAGTATGGCAAGACCCCATCCAGTCCTTTCAAGAGGCGTTCCACAAGCGACTGGAAAATGCCGGGCGCCGAGTTCACGCCGAACTGCAAGCGCGTTACCTGGAACGCCCCCTTATGCGTGACTATTGTTTGCGCAGCAGCTGCAGCCGGGGTTACTGAGAGTTGCTGATAGGCCTGCGCCAGGTCAAGTTTTGCGAAACACTTTCCCCCATGTAATCTGGCCAACAGATGGCTGACTACCGGCACCGGATACGCATTAGGGCGGATCGCCTTATTAATGGTGCACTTATAGTCAGCACATATGCGAACCTCCCCGTTGGCCTTCAGTGCAGTTACAATTGGAATCTCCCACTCCGCGGAATCAACAGGAACAAGAATCCCCTGGCCCACCAATTTGTCCAGTTCCGCCTCTATTTTGTCCTTTAGTGCGAAGGGCACTCTGCGCGGCTTGAGTCTTATTGGGCGGACCTCCGGGTCCAGGTCGAACGCTACTGGGGGTCCCTTGAATTTTCCAAGTCCTTTCTTGAATACTTCGGGGTGCGCGTTGCACACCTCCTGTATTGGGTCAGTCCCGACGGCATGCACCCCCCCAATGAACAAACCCAGGGGCTTAAACCATTGAGTCCCGAGGAGGCTGCAACTTCCCCCTTTTAGGACAACCAGGGGCAGTTCTGCGGCGTGCTGCTTGTACTGGACCTTGAATTTTCCAACCCCCAACACCGGAATGCTATTACCCTGTACGTCCCGCAGCGTGGACCTCAACGCTTTGAGCTTAGGGCGCACGTGGGGTGAAATTCCAAAGAACTCCCGCTGGGACATGATGGAATAGGAGGAACCTGAGTCTATCTCCATCCTAACAGGGGCCCCTTGCACCAGTACCTCAACGAAGTAACGGGGGTGTCCCAAAGACACGCTGTACACTGGGGCGTCGCCGCCGCTGTCGTCGGAAATGCGGCCTACGCCGTCCTGCTTCCTCGCGGGCCGGGCACCCTCCTTGGTTCTTAGCGGGCGGTCTGGCGAGCCTTTCCGGTCCCTGCGCTGCCGTCTGCAGACCTTGGCGATGTGCCCCCTGCGGCCGCAGTTGTGGCATTCGGCCTTCCGGAACGGGCACTTGATGCGGTCGTGGGCCGCTCCACAGCCGTCGCAGCGTCGGCCTTCCTTCCGAACCTTCCGGACATCCTCGTCGTCGCTGCTCTCTGTGGAAGATTTCGGCGTCCGTCTGGCCGCATGCACCGACCCCGCTGCCTTGTCGGCCTGCGGGGGCCTTTCTCTGAACCCCTTGACTCCGGCCCTCGTGGCTTCCGCGGCCTGCGCCACCTTCACAACCTCGCGCAGCATCGGGGGTGGCTCCTGGTTCATTAGCTTTCGCTGAACCTCCTCGTCCCACAGGCCGCACAGCATGCGGTCCCTGAGGGCGATTTCCAGGTTTTCCCACTTGCATGGGCCGGCGGCCAACCGCAGGGCCGCTGCAAAGGCGGCGATGGACTCACCGGGCGCTTGGACTCTCTTCCAGAACGCGTCTCGAGCCGAGAACATCGAAACCGAGGGCTGGAAATGGTCACGCATCGCCTTCAGGAGCTGCTTGACCGTCAGTTCGCTCACCTTCTTCGGTGATACCAGGTCCACCAATACTCTTTTGGCGGCATTCCCAAGCATCCGGGTGAGGATGGCCCTCTTCTTCCCCTCGTCCGTAATGTCGGACACCACCAGCGCATCTTGGAAGTCCATTTCAAAGAGTTCCCAATCTTCCGGCTTGTTGATGTCGAAACCGGCATGACTAGCGTGTGTCTTGATCTCATGGGAATCCATATCCCACCTTCGTCGCCAATTTAGTGTATGAGGAACAAGACACAGGAACAGCCGTAGTACTGGCTTAACACATCTTTATTGCATGGTGGTCTGGGGGAACATGAGGTAATGGCGGACGAACAGCTCAATATATACGGTGGTTATACATTTGAATGTGGCTCCACGATAGCCCATTGGCTACTGCTGGCGTGACGTCATTCCCGGTCACACCCTTCTTGTCCAGGTGAGGTAGTGGCGGGAATCTTCCCGCGCTGTAGTTCTTTGGGGATTGGAACCTTGTGAGCTGGGTGCTCGCTATTGCCACCAGGTGGACATTAGCTCGCGACCTAATTACACGGAATACATTGATACAGTTGGTGGTTGTTTTAATGCATAGAAATAAGGACACAACACTCAGTTAACTAGAACTTTACCCTTGGGAAAACACAAGTTGCAATTTTACTGCTACCTGAAGTCTGGTAAGAGAATCGGGGACTGTGAAACTATTAACCAGTGCTGAACTATTAATAGGGAATGAATTGATTCTGATTCTTTCTCCCCTGCTCAGAATTGGTTGATTTTTTTCCACACAGACAAAGTGTTGTTATGCATACCTGTCAACCGCGGCTCTGGAAAATATGGGACCTGCGCAAAACGGTTCTGTGCAGGTCGCCTTCTACACAACCTGCGCAGAACGGTTCTGCGCAGATCACCTTCTACGCATGCGTAGAAGGCTTTTACACTTGTGTAGATCCTTCTGTGCAGATCGTCTTCTACGCATGCGTAGAAGGGTTCTACGCAAGCGTAGAAGGGTTCTACGCAAGCATAGAAGGGTTCTACGCAAGCATAAAAGCCTTCTACGCATGCGTAGAAAGCGATCTGCGCAAAAGGGATGCGCAATACCTCTTTTTCCCCCGCTGCCAATTTTGGCAGCTGCGGGAGGGAAATGGCGCAAATCGGCGCTGAAAATTGGGAAATCCCGGCCAATCTGGGAAGGTTGACAGGTATGGTTGTTATGATGCAATTGTGGTCTATACTACAGTTTTCTCTCACAAATTCTGTTCTCAGTCTGGGATGAGGCAGGCAACTTGAAAAAGCAATTTTTTCAGTAAACCGAAAATAGTTTTCCTGCTGTGCAAGCACATATTAGCTTTCTAGGTAACCATTGCCTGGGATCTGCATTATGATGGACACACTCTGGAATCAATGAGACGTTGGCTACATGTCATCAATGAGATAGCCCAAATGTTAGACAAATAGATGTTAGAGATAACCCAGGACTAGAAGAGGGGAATTCCTAACTGATGAAAGTCTTTAGCGTCACAGTAGAAATGTCTCTCATTTTCAGGACTCATTTCCGCTCTTCACATGCATAGAAGGAACATGCATTTACCATTTTTTGGTGGAACACAAAGCTACCTAGCAGGAAAGAGGGATTTATCCCATCCCAAACTGGTTCTTGGAGAGCATAAGGAGGAACAAGTGACCCCCAAATTCATGTGTTTTTTACACATCAATCCTTGCTCCAGCTTATTCTACTGAAAAAGGAACATCTTGCGCAAAGACAGGATGTGGATATGAGTAGCTGGAGAAAGGGAATAGGAAAGAGACAGAGGGAGAAAAAGAGAAAGGGGCCTGATTGCCCATGGCCTCTTACTATGTGAGCCTCGGATGCTGATTATTTTACGCTTGGCCATACGAGACAGCTCCATAAGAGTTTTGGTGAAATTATACCGGTCGGTATTTGTGCAAACATGCAATGCTGTTAACATCTTCCATCAGGGGGTTTCAGATTTTTGTATGTGTGCATGAACCATTTTAGACACAACTTTAATTTGTCCATCATGCACTAATTGTACAGGGGTGGTGTGGTGGGGAATGTCTACTCTCCATTCAGGGCACCTCCCTTGTTTTTCCTATCAATTCCACCATACCATACCCTTCTTATCACTGAAAATCTGTTAAGAAGAGCCTGAAGAATCTTGTCACCTTGCAATTGTTGGATAATCCTTTGTGATTCTATTGTAATTATTGATATATTATTTTGATGTGGTGCTGATATTTGTATTATTTGTATTATTGTTGACTGTCTTGCCTTATACTGTATTTACTTACAACTTGTATTTATTATTATAATTTGAATATTGTATCTTTATGTAAACCCTGTGGGGTGTCCCAGGGTCATTTATATGTTGTTAGCCGCCCTGAGTCGGCCATGTGTTGAGTAGGACGGGATATAAAATTGAATAAACATAAACATAAACATAAGAAGAAAAAGAGAGCATAATTACACAATGCCATCTGTTTCCTAGTATGAATATCCTTCTGCCTAGAAACACCTCAAGATGGCATGAATAATTTACCAGAGCCATTGCAGTAATAATAATTTCATGTCAGAGATTACTCTGGGTTGAAAGGATTTTTTAGGGGATGCCCGAGTGAAGCTCCTTTTATGCTCCCAACAGTTTGGATTTGTCTTGGAGCAAAATTCTCTATATATATGCAGCCAGGTTGTAGCTGTCTCTTTAAACCCCTTTACCCTCCAAAACTATTATCTTCGCTGATAATATTGTTCTACTCAGAGGAAAATGCCTGATGGGCTCCTTCTTATCTGGGAAAAATCCTGTTTTTCCTGTTTGTTTTCAAAGTGGGTATCTAAACCAAAGGACACCAAAGAGGCAAATACCTGAAATTCTCCCAACTGAATGTAAATGTTTGGAGAAGAGGGTAGTCCAGTTTTACTTAGATTTCTGTAAAGCTGTGTGACAACTTTAAGTTTAGACTGGGAATAGCTGTGGTTATATCCTGCAGCAAAAGAAGTGTAATAAATGAGTTGGTTGAACATATATTTTCCTTCACTTTCCTTTTAAAAAATGCCACTCCTAGTTGACCCCATCACCTGTGACTCACTCATAATCACCTTCATATGAATAGCATAAATGCTAGGTCACAAAATTATGGCAAAAGGCTTCAGTTAATTAAACAAGTGGGGGATGTCTGTCACCTTGTAAGCCTAAACACTCATCTATATGTATGAAATAGTCCACTGAAAGAAACAAATATTTACCACTAATACATTAGCCAAAATAGCTCAGTTCATCTTAACCCCAAATTCATTTGCCCACTCAGCCATAAAATTAAATTTGTTTTGTTTCTAGGACCAGTAACTATCTCTCAAACATCTTTTTTCTGCCCAGTATAAGGATCAAGTGAAGTGGGGAGGCTTAGGTGACAGTTTAAGAAGGATAAAAATGCACTAAACCTGCCCATCTCCATTAAAACTTAGCAGGACATTCTCCATGTTTCAATGACTTTGTCCTAGAGAAGTCCTAAAAGCACTCTTCTGCTCTCAAATTATCAAAAATCACCCCAGTTGCAAGGTACTCTGAAGAAAGCTATTAATGGGAAAGTACATGTGTATACAGAACACAAAGATACAGGTCAAACTCGGAAAATTAGAATATTGTACAAATGTCCATTCTTTTCACTTAAAAGGTGAAACAAATACATGAGATAGACTCACTACATGCAAAGCGAGATATGTCATGCCTTAATTCATTATAATTATGATGATCCTGGCGTACAGTGTACTTAAGAGTATGTGATGATTATGGGGTACATGAGATGGGGGATTGGGGTTTTCATAAGCTGTAAGCCATAAGCATAAATATTATAACAAAGTAAGGCTTAAACTATCTCTCTTTGCATGCAATGAGTCTATCTCATATATTTGTTTTACCTTTTAAGTTGCATTACTGAGCTGAATGAACATTTGCATGATATTCTAATTTGCTGACTTTCACCTGTATTTCCTCCAATCCCTTACGCATCTGTTTGAAAGTGAGATACTGTACCTGGAAATCAATAGACTTGTTAAAAGGTAAAGGTTTCCCTTGCTCGAAAGCCAGTTGTATCCGACTCTAGGGTTCAGTGCTCATCTCTGTTTCAAAGCCGAAGAGCCAGTGCTAATAATTTAAGTTTGGCTTCTTGGTTTTACAGAATCCGGTGGTGGACTTTAAGGTTTAAGCCGCTCCTCCATATTTAGATAACTAAAGGAGCATAGTGTGTATCTTCTTAATTTATTAACAAAAGATAATAAATACACCGGATGCTTTGCAAAGTGAGATTTTTTTTAAAAAAAACCAGGTCCCTGCCCCAAAGTTGTCACACACATAGGCCAGTGATGGCGAACCTTGCCACTCCAGGTGCCAACCTTGGCACTCGAGATGTCAACAGAAGGAAAGGTAAGAAAAAGAGGGGAGGAAAGGGAGAAGCCAGGATGGATGGGAACAAGGCAAAGGTGGTTCTTCAGCTTTGTCCAAGTAACACATGCTAGCAATCAGAGACGGAAGTTAAAGACTTACGGGAAGGATTACTCTTTCTTGATTTTTCTCTGCATACTTCTGCCACAAAAAAGAATTATCAGTAGTGCTCAACTTGCTTCTAGACTCCCAAAGACAGGGGAACTCTGTGTGCTAAGGGCCTGCTTGCCTCCTCCCACTGACCATTACATCATTCTTCTCATTTAGGTAACATCCAAGATTGCCACCCATCCCCTTCTCCCCCTTGCAGCATTTCATATTGGTCTTTCTGAATTAAATGACTTTTTCATTGAGCTTGCATGAACCCAACACACTACATAGACATTCAGGGTAATGTAACAAATTTCTTTTCCCAGACATGAGATCACAGCTGAAGAGTTTACCAGCACTCTTTAGAATTTTTGCACAGCTAATTTAATTCAGTTCCCATTAAGGAAATTGGGTTGTAACTCTATCAAGGCTTCATTGTCTGTTGCAGAACAACACAGTTGTTCTGAGACCGGAAGCATCTGATGTTCGGATTCTGATACAGTAAAACCTCTACTTACATATAGGTATGCCTCGAGTTACATAAAATTCAATTTACATAATGATTTTTGCACTTAATTCAGTGATGCACGGATGCAGGTTCTGTCCAGTTCGGGAGAACCAGTAACGGAAATTCCACCAGGCCCCACCCACCTGGTTGGCCACGTCTGTTGCAATGGCTCTCAGATGTTGGAGTTGCTGGCCGCAAGGAAGACATGCGAGACAATCATGCGGTGAAGTCCAGCCCCGATCTGGGTCGGGTAGCACATATTTATTACCCTGCCTTGGGGTGATGCATGCCTAGGATGCGTGTGACCCCCTAATACAGAAGGCTTGCATATGTGGCACTTTCCGATGGTCAAGATAATACCTGTTCTTGGACATTGCCGTGTGGTTAATAGACAACCCACAACTAATTAAGGTCTGGGCTGGCGAAACCCATTGTTTCTGCCCTATCTCGGAGCCTATGTGTATTGACTCCAGGTGCCTAGTTTGTTCTGCTGTCTGGCATAGTTTATTTGCCCAACTTAATCTGCAGCCAGAAGCGGAGGATTGTGTATTTCCTCTAGAGTCATCATCTTTGTTTTTTGCCCTGTTTCTATCGTAGCCATTAGCCAATGCTTTATGATTTCCCCCCAAACTAGCTAACTAGCCTGTACCCCAATTGCCTTTCCAGCAAAGTCCAGTTGGTCCCCGGATCTTTTGAAGGCCGGGCGAACCCCTTGGGAAAGGTTTGCCCAATTATTCACACTGGCAACCCACACACACACACCTCCATACCCCATTGTGTTGCCCATGCCCACAGATTTGGCCCTGCCCATAGATTTGGCCCCACCCACAGAGGTGATAGTAAAAAAAATGGAATGCATCACTGACTAAAACCATGTCCCAATTTACATAGTGTCCTGATTTACATAGGTTTTGTTCTATATCCATTCCAGAAAACCAGTAAGGAAGCAACATCTAATATGATTTCACTACTGGAAGAAATTTGTTTAATTTGCATTTTTATGAACTACCGTAATCCACTTCACATTTTCCTAACTGAAATGGGAATAATACAGTACAAGTATTCTTTGGTTTCCACACTTCTCCAAATCCTGAAATCCCATTCTTCAGTGAAATAATATGCATAGAAAATATTTACAAATAGGAAAACAGTACACCCAAAGGTGTATATTTGGGGAAACTGCCCATAAAAATATATACATTCATGAAAATTATATTTTTTAAAAAATAGATGAATTTTCAAGTGAGCTTTTTCTTTTAATCTGGGAATGTGCCAGCTGATGTGGAAACAGGATGGAATACGATACGATATGATACGATAAAGCTTTATTGTCATTGTCCTGTACAGAACGAGATTGAAAATCTACTTATCGACTTTACAAAACCTAACAAAATACAACTGTACAAAATTAAGCCAGGATTATAGAAAATGAAAGAAGCAGTTTTGTCTTTCCCATTATAACCCAGCCTGTGAAATGAAGGGATGAATTAACAAGGTAATTTGTATTTGTCATTTCAATATGGTCAGGAAAAAGGCAAAACTCCCAGAGGAGACCTTAGCATTGGCAGTACTGGAGAGGCTGAAGGCTGATGGCAGTCTTAAATTAATCTCCTATTTACTGCTTCTTTGTTCTAAGCCAGGGGTTTCCAACCTTTTCAAGCTGGGGCCCGGGTCACGCATTCTCAGTGAGCTTCGATGGCTGGATGGCCGTTTTGCCCTGCTTGCACAATGGGGGAGGGGGGGCATTTTGTTCCAACAGCTTCAAATGGGTAGCCATTTTGTTTCTCAAATGTCCTTGGAGGGGTGGGGGCCACATGAAATGGTGTTACGGGCTGAATCTGGCCCATGGGCTTTATGATGGGAGCCCCTGTTCTAGGCCCATCTCTCTCTCTCTCTCTCTCTCTCTCTCTCTCTCTCTCTCTCTCTCTCTCTCTCTCTCTCTCTCTCTCTCTCTCTCTCTCTCTCTGGATATGTACCACCCAACCAGATATTTTTCCCACAATGAAATGTGAAGTTGCCCCCCCCCCCACCGCCAAAGGGGGAAAAAATAGAATTCAGAAACTGACATGCATAGATAGATGACTTGCAAATCAGAAAATCACCAGAGCCCTACTCAGGTATAAAACACCAAATGTGGAGGAATTAATTTTGTGTGGGGCGAGAGGTGTACCGCAAGCTTTCCACCACATTTGGAGGGTAAGGCAGAGCTTTCTGTGTTCACTGAGAAACTTTGCAATGGTGCTTTGTAAGCAAATACCACTGAACATGCCGATAACATTTTTGTAATCGGGAGGTCTGATGAAGGAGGACTTTTGTAACAGCATACAGTTAAATGTGTCTGGGACCACATCTGCAGACCTTTGTGGTAAACATATTTCCTTACTTTATAATGAGGAATGGGGGGCAGGGTTTACATGTGCACCCTAATCCATGATTACAAACCGCCATACTTTCAAGTGCGGGTGAGTTGAGAATAGGACAAGGGGGCATCACTGTCCACAAATTTTGCAGGGACCCCCTCACCAATCTTAATCCACCAGATGCTCTAGCATGTGGGTGTAAGGCCTGGCTAAGGCTCTTGTTAATACAATGTGTCGGTTATGGCTACACTGGCACACCAAATCACTTTGATTCAGCTTTGATGTGATTTGATTCACAGCCTGTATGATTGTTGACTTTACAGCCAGTGGATTTATTAAGGAACTTAGTGTTCACACTTAATGTGATGCAATTCACATTTCAGCCTGCTTCTTTTCTTCCTCCCGTCCAGCCTCCACTGATGATTTTATGGTTTGCTGTAAAGCTGCTTGATTTTGAAATGGTTGTACAGTGTTCTGGAAACATTGGCTACACTCCAAAGTACTTCTTATTGTGTACAAAAATGCCACATGCCATGGAAATGTCTTTTATTTCATCTATGTGATTTCTGTTTTGTTCGTAATTTTAAAACTAATCACCAGAGTGCATGGAACGGTGTTTACCTTTCCTACCAAAGTAGTACCTATTTATCTACTTGCAATTTCTTTCTTTCAAACTGCTAGGCTGGCAGGAGCTGGAACAGAGATGGGAGCTCACTCCATTGTGCAGCACTCGGATCTCAAACTACTGCCGACCTTCCAGTCATCAAGTTCAGCATCTTAACCACTAAGCCACCTGCTTATGTAGGGCTAAGTCTACTAATACAATGAGATTTTTTCCTCTCAAACACAGCTAATTTGCACTGGACTTGTAAAAATTATGCAGATCTATTGGTATGGACAGAATTGGACTACAAATTTGCTGTTTGTAAATGCTAATACTGTACTTTTAATCCTGTTTTTATTTCAGCTCTCTCACACCATTAGTTTATAGGCAGTGGGGTGGCCAGTGAGGGACATGCATGTCTCTACTTTCATTTATGAAATATAACAAGGTATATGGGACCTCTGTCTCTCCTCAACCCCTTTTATATTTCTTATAGCTAAAAAGGATGTGATTTTACCCATGGTTTACAGCTGAACATCATAAAGAAAATAACAACCTAAATAATACTAAAATAACACAAATCACTGCAATTTTTACAGATAAAGGGAAGAGTATAACTTATAATAATGTCAGAAACACTAAATGCTATATCACAATTTTTACTGGACCATTAGGAAAGCTGAACGCAGAATAGACGCCTTTGAAATGTGGTGTTGGAGGAGAGTTTTGAGACCCCCCTGGACAGCAAGGAGAACAAATAGGTCAATCTGATAAGAAATCAACCCTGACTGCTCCTTAGAAGATCAAATAGTAAAGATGAAGCTAAAGTACTTTGGACATTTCTTTTTAAACATCAAATGAGAAAAGAGGATTCACTTGAGAAAGCCTTGATGCTGGGAAAGGTCGAGGGCAGCTGCCATATATATGCCTACTGGATCATATTCCCTTAACAGATTTCTAGATAGATTTCTTCACCTGAAAAGAACAGTAGATGAATGCAAGAAATGCTTGCATTACCACAGAGATGCAGCTTTTGCGGTGGCTTAGTGGTTAAGACGCTGAGCTTGGAGACTGGAAGGTCAGGTTTCGATACCCGAGGGCTGCACTTGGGGACGTGAAAGGAGCTGCATTCGGGCATCCCCTGAGCAGAGTTTCTCCAGCAAAAATCCTTTCGACCCAGAGTAATCTCTGACACAAAATTATTATTACCACAGAGATAGCTCTATCTACTGTATTATCCATGAGGTTCTCCCTGGTTATCTCCACATGGTGTGTGAAATGGCCTGAAACAAGGTAACCAGCTTTGAGTTTCAGAAGTGTTGGCTGTTGGGTGGAAGGAGTACTGTGACAGCATCTGGTGGAGCCTGGCAAATCTGACCTTTGCTAGTAGTTCAGCTCCCAGAAAATGTCCAGTTATTCAAATGCAGGTTGACTGGAATACTTAGGGATAACTGTCAACCTTCCCGGATTGGCCGGGATTTCCCGTTTTTCGGCGCCAATTTGTGCCATTTCCTGCCTGGAGCTGCCAAAACCCCGGAATTTGGCAGCAGGGGGAAAGAGGTACTGCGCATCCCTTCTGCGCAAGTCGCCTTCTACACATGTGTAGAAGGCTTTTACGCTTGCGTAGAACCCTTTTACGCTTGCGTAGAACCTTTAGAAGGCCACGCATGTGTAGAAGGGTTCTACGCAAGCGTAAAAGCGTTATACGCAAGCGTAAAGCCTTCTACGCATGCACAGAAGGCGACTTGCGCAGAACCGTTCTGCGCAGGTCCCTGATTGTCCAGAGCCGCGGTTGACAGGTATGTACTTAGGCTGCAATCCTATTTTGCTCTTGTCTGAGACCACAGTCTGTTAACTCAGTGGAGCTTCCATCGTAGAAAACACATAGAGAGTTGCACTGCTAATCCTAACCAAATCAGAACAATGGGTTCTATCTCTTGTTATTCATATTTAGTCAATTGAAACCAACAAGTCTTAAATAAGTAAATATTAGTACTGTCGTCTTCTTCCTCCGTGTCTAGGCCAGATGTGAAATTGCCAAAATGAAGCCACCTTTTGGTGAGTTCATTCTGCAGTTCCTTTTGCCTGACTTAGTGTGAGAAAGATTATCTGGCAACACAAGATTGTCGTTACCACGGTATGTCTGATTGTGTTTCAAACATACCACAATCTGCGAGGAGGCTCTTTCTGTGTACCCCAGTACTGAATTAATAAGTACTGTATGCAGATTTAAGTGTGTACTATGTACCTGGAAACATGCTCACATGCTGGTGGAAAATCACAAGTCAAGGTGTGCAAAGTTATTTTTGCTCATTGCTTTAATACCTTAAATTTGCTAGCCCATATATAAAGTCCACGCCTACCTGTGCTGGTAAGGGAACCAAAGAAGAAGAAGAGGGGTCTGATTTTTGAAAGGGGTGAGGATTATTATTACCACAGAAATAGCTCCATCTACTGTATTATCCATGAGGTTCTCCCTGGTTATCTCCTCATGGTGTGTGAAATGGCCTGAAATAAGGTAACCAGCTTTGAGTTTCAGAAGTGTTGACTGTTGGAGAGTTTAGGAGAGTTTTAAGAAATTCTATCCGCTCTTTCTTTTTAATGTCAATGTTTTACTTGGGTTAAATACAGCAGTCCTAAAGTCCCTTACTAAAGAGGAAGTCTTATGGAACAAAATGGGATATACAGTACAGTGATACCTCATACAACGTCCAAACTTGGTTCCACAAGTTTGGACTTTATATGGATTTGGACTTTGTATGAGGCATGCAAAATCCTAGCCGCGATGCCTCATACAACGTTTGAATCCTTGCCGCGATGCTTCGTACAACGTCATTTCCATAGAGATACATTGTACTGTAACAGCACAGACTTCAGGGCAAAGTCAAGGAAACAGACAGGAAACTGACATAAAGAAATCATTCTCTAAAGGGTAAATACATTACAAAAACAAGTCAAACAACCCTGATTGTCCAAGAACCTAAAGAATGCTGCAAAAATCTCAGGAATGCTTCTAAAAATTCTGATGAAAAAAAACCAAAAAATCCAAAATTGCGCTCAAAACCACTCCTAAACACTCTTTGCCTCGTGCAAAACCCACAAGAGCAATGCACGCATGTGTCCTGCCTTTTATACTGCCCAGGCACAAAGCAACATGGGGAAAACCCCAATGCTTCATACAAAGTCACAGCGACTTTGTATGAGGCAACTTTTTTCAAGGAATTAGGCGATGTTGTATGAATTCGATGTTGTATGAAGAAGACTTTGTATGAGGTATTAATTTAAATTTAATTTTAATTTAATTTAATTATCACATTTATATACCGCTCACTCGGCCAAAGCCAACTCAGGGCGGTTCACAATAAAAATTAAAAACACAAGTTAAAACAGTTAAAACAGTTAAAACTACCCACCCCCTAAAAACAAGGGCTGCAGGATCCAAAGGCACCATGGGGAAGAGTTCTTCTACACCAACCACCCAATGGCGGTTACCCTTCCACCTGCACCCCACACTTGACCCGCCAGCCAGGTTTTAAGATCTTTTCTGAAAGGCAGCAATTCCGTCCGGAGACGTAGCTCTGTTGGCAGGAGGTTCCAGAGGGCCGGTGCAGACACGGAGAAGGCTCTCCTCCTTGTGCCAGAGAGGCGAGCCCCTCTGGCTGATGGAACAATTAGAGAGCCCCTCCGGTCCGCTCTGGTTGGACGGACAGACGTCCTCAGGGCGATGCGGTCTCTTAGGTAACCCGGCCCACTACCATATAGGGCTTTAAAGGTCAAAACCAGCACCTTGAATTGCACCCGGAGACAAACTGGCAACCAGTGCAGCTCCCGGAGCAGTGGCAAAGCACGGGCATAACGCCCACACCCCATCACCACCCGGGCTGCCGCATTTTGGACCAGCTGTAGCCTCCGAATGGTCGTCAAGGGCAGCCCCATGTAGAGCGCATTGCAATAATCTAGTCTGGAGGTAACCAGAGCGTGAGTGACCATGAGCAAGGAGTCCCGGTCCAGGAGTGGGCGCAACTGGCGGATCACCCGAAGTTGGGCGAAAGCCCTCCTGGTCACAGCCGCCACCTGTTCCTCTAGCAGTAGCCGTGAATCCAGGAGGACCCCCAAGTTGCGCACTGGGTCTGTCTGGGGCAAAATAGCCCCATCCAGAACCAACGATGGTAGCTCCCGGGTTAATGCAGAACCCCCTATCCATAGCCACTCAGTCTTGCTGGGATTCAGTTGTAGCCCGTTAGCCCCCATCCAGACCCCCACAGCTTCCAGGCATCTGGAAAGGACTTTGACGGCATCACTGGGGTCCCCATGGGCCGAGATGTACAACTGAGTGTCATCCGCGTACTGATGGTACCGCACCCCATGGGAACGAATGATCTCACCCAGCGGCTTCATGTAGATGTTAAATAGGAGAGGAGAGAGCACCGAGCCCTGAGGCACCCCCCATTTGAGGGGCCTAGGACTGGACCTCTCACTCTCCAACCACACCGACTGGGTACGACCCCTCAGAAATGAGGAAAACCAGGACCACACATTACCCTGGATTCCCAATCCTCGGAGCCGTCCCAGAAGGATACCGTGGTCAACGGTATCGAAAGCCGCTGAGAGGTCAAGAAGAGCAAGGACGGATGGGTGACCACCGTCCCGCTCCCGCCAGAGATCATCCATCAGTGCGACCAATGCCGTCTCGGTACCATATCCCGGCCTGAATCCTGACTGAAAGGGGTCCAGATAATCCGCTTCATCCAGCACCCCCTGCAGCCGACACGCCACTGCCTTCTCCAACACCTTCCCTAAAAAGGGAGGTTAGAGACAGGCCTATAGTTGGTTAGGACAGCTGGGTCGAGGGAAGGTTTCTTCAGGAGGGGGCGCACCAAAGCATGTTTTAAAGGTGCAGGAAACACCCCCTCCCGCAATGATGCATTGATCACAGCCCCAACCCAGTCACCTGTCACCGCCTTGGAGGCTTTCACCAACCAGGTGGGACAGGGGTCCAATGGGCAGGTAGTGGCGCGCACAGCTGCAAGGAGCCTGTCCACTTCATCAGGGGCAACTGGATCAAACCGGTCCCAGATGGTATGGCAAGACTGTACTCCAGCTCCCTCCGGACTCTCCCCATCCACGCCGGAATTAAACCCAGAGCGAATCCGATCGATTTTCTCCACTAGATGGTCAGCAAAGTCCTCAGCCGACCCCTGCCAACCAGGCACCGGGGTCCCCCTACCAAGGAGAGACCTGGTAACCCGGAACAGGGTGGCCGGGCGATTGTCAGCGGAGGCAATAAGGGTGGTGAAGTATTGCCGCCTCACCACCTCCATCGCCACTAGATAGGCCCTAATAGCGGCTCTAGCTAGTGTCCAATCGGAGTCTCTCTGGGTCTTCACCCAGCGGCGCTCTAGGCGTCTCTTTGCCCGTTTGAGCTCCCGCAGTTCATCTGTGAACCACGGAGATGACCTAGCTCCATGAGCTCTGAGAGGCCGTAGTGGTGCGATTTCATCCAAGGCCGCTGTTGTCATCCTGTTCCACAGGTCAACCAGCGCCTCGGGCGAATCGTGTTGCCGATCCAGAGGGAAATCCCCCAGTTCCCTCTGGAATCCATCAGGATCCATCAGTTGCCGGGGGTGGGCCATTCTAATAGGCCCTGCCTCCCTACGATGAAGCGTCGCACCCAGGAGGTCTAGAGCCACCAAATAGTGATCTGACCATGGCACAGGTGTTATGTCTAATTTCCGTAGTCTCAGATCACTCTGCCACCGCTCCGACAAAAAGATTAAATCTGGTGTGTGGCCACTGCCCCTGGTCGGGCCCTGAATTACCTGAATCAGGTCCATATCTGCCATGGAAGCCATGAACTCCTGAGCCACCCCGGAGCCAGTCCCCAGCGAAGGCAAATTGAAGTCCCCCAGAACCATCAATCTAGGGAACTCCAATGCCAATGCTGAGATGGCCTCGAGGAGCTCAGGCAGGGAGTCCCTTACCCTGCAAGGGGGCAGGTACAGGAGTAAGACTCCCAACTGACCCTTAAAACCCAGACGCAGAAGCAGGGCCTCACAACCCAGAATTCAGTACAGTATTACTGTACTACTGTACTTCTGAGTAAACCTGGATATGATTCCACTGCTAATTTTCTTCTATTGAAATCTGAGACTTTCCCCTTGAATATTCAGTTGATTTTAAATTTATCATTTAAAAAAAAGACAAATTAAGCAACTTACAAGTTAAATGCAGCCTAGCTTTGAAAGGAGTCTATTCTTTCCCTCACAAGAGAACAAGTGACAGAAGACTTTCCTCATTGAACAGCCTTGAGAAATTAATGTTTTGAGTCTACTGTTCCATTTAAAAATGATGCTGCTGTTCTGATAAAGAAACTAGAAAGATTAATCCAAACAACACCTGCTTGTGCCCTTTATGAAACACAGACCCACATACAGTATATAAGGACAGTACAGAAAAGGAATTTAAAATTACATGTCTCCCAAAAACGAGTGTCCTAAAATTCTTTGTTACTTACGCAGTTGTAAGCAAGCATCATATATGCACTCATTTGTGCCGAACCATGCTGTTCTCGTTGAGGCACAAGTAGTAGCTTTGTTCGAGACTATTTCAAGAAGAGAATAATTTATTATCTTGCATAAAATGCTCCAGAGATTACCAGAAGGCCTTTTTTTAAAATCCCAGAGAAAAGCCGTCGTTTCATTGCTGCCTGGACATTTGCTGACTTGCTACTGGGTTGACATTGACTGCCCAAAAACTGTCAGGAGTTCAGCCACAGATTCTGCAATAAGAACCTTGAGTCAACTTCCAGGTTCCTGACAGAAAACAGGGAAACCAGGCAGCGGGGTGGTGATGATGGCTTCACGGAATGAACTGGTCAACAATATCCTCACATAAACTTGCCTCTCTGGTGGGTGGGTGTGAGAATCCACAAGCTTCAAATTGTCAAGGCAGGTTTTGGAGGAAATAAGGAGGGGCTGGGGACAGGAAAGCCGTTTTCTCTTGCGTCAAAGAACCAGTGTGCAAATCAGAACAGGAGACAGGGTTGTTAAACTGGCCAGCACTGGATGAAGACAGCTTTTCAACATGCTCTTGGCTTAGCCTAATTTCCACAGGCACGGAGACAGTCTCACTCTTTTTCTTTTCTTTCTTACTTTTTCTTTTTGAAGCAGAGAAGCGAAGCTGCTTTATGAACGCTGCAAAATTTCCATATGGATGCTTCTTGTCAAATGCAAAATTTTATGTGGGATACTTCCAGATAAAAAGCTTCCAACACTAATAAATACAGTGACACCTCACACAACGTC
The DNA here is from genome assembly GCA_035047305.1 of Bradypodion pumilum. Lineage (NCBI taxonomy): Eukaryota > Metazoa > Chordata > Lepidosauria > Squamata > Chamaeleonidae > Bradypodion > Bradypodion pumilum. The sequence continues at coordinate 1,376,288 of JAWDJD010000008.1, read as the reverse complement.
CAAACTTGGTTCCACAAGTTTGGACTTTAAATGGATTTGGACTTTGTATGAGGCATGCAAAATCCTAGCCGCGATGCCTCATACAACGTCTGAATCCTTGCCGCAGTGCTTCGTACAATGTCGTTTCCATAGAGATACATTGTACTGTAACAGCACAGACTTCAGGGCAAAGTCAAGGAAACAGTCAGGAAACTGACATAACTTTAAGAAATCATTCTCTAAAGGCTAAATACATTAAAAGAACATGTCAAACAACCCTGATTGTCCAAGAACCTAAAGAATGCTGCAAAAACCTCAGGAATGCTTCTAAAAATTCTGACGAAAAAATCCAAAATCACGCTCAAAACCACTCCTGAACATTCTTTGCCTTGTGCAAAACCCACAAGAGCAATGCACGCATGTGTCCTGCCTTTTATACTGCCCAGGCACAATGCAACATGGGGAAAATCTCAATGCCTCATACAAAGTCGTAGCGACTTTATATGAGGCAAATTTTTCCAAGGAATTAGGCGATGTTGTATGAATTCGATGTTGTATGAAGCGGACTTTGTATGAAGTATTACTGTAATTGCCCTTTTCCTGTAAGCCTCAGGTGTGATGGCAACTGGGAAATATTGTACATATGTTGCACAAGTCTATTCCATCCATGTCTCAGCCCTCATCTTCTTTCATGTTCTTCAGTGCTGATTACTTACTGGGGAAACATCCAGTTTCTTTCCTTTTCTCCCTTCCCCTCCCCATTTTTTTAAAAAAAGAACAACTGAATATTAAGGATTAAGTATTTTCCCATTGTTATTGCAGACACAGATATATAGATTAAGGTCAGTGATATAGCTGCTTTCATTCAGGTGGCATTTGCTATAAAACGTAAGCTTTAATATATATATTGCTTATTTACCATGTGAGCTGCCCTGAATTGGGTTCCCTAATTGGGTGGCATACAAGTGCTAAAATTAAATTAAAATTAAATTAAATTTAATAATATACAGCCCCAGCCCAATATGCCAATTGCAACATATATGGAAGAGTGTTCCTTTTATTTCAGTGGGGCCTAGGCACTGAAATAGCCCATGGTGGCTATTTTGGACACCGGGACAAGTCCCGGTGCGCCACAGGATCTGGTGCCCACCCAGAGGCAGGCAGAAGTAGGACACCGGATGGCTACACAATGGTGCAAGTCGATTTTCACCCAAGCCGGAACCTTTGAGGCAGCAGAGCATTGTTTTCATGGGGTGGGTATTGCCGTGCACCAACCAGCCCCACCCCCCTCCATGGCTGCTTGGTGCATGGCAATGCACCAGCCCTGCACCCCACCCCCACCCCCACCCTGGCTTTGGTCACTCCACACCCAACTCCATAGGCTCTGCCCCCTCCCCCCGGTTCACCACCCTTTTAGCATAGCCAGCATGCCCCTGGGCCTAAGTTCAGCTAACCATGTTTAGTGTCTTGCATGGAAGACAAAGAAGGAGCCGCAGTGAGGGCTAAATGCAGGTTTATTGGGTGATGATCAGGATGAACATGTGGTAATGGCGGAGGTACAGCTCATTATATACTGCAGTACATACATTTGAATCTCGTTGCACGGTAGCTTATTGGCTGCTACCGGCGTGACATCATTCTGAGTCCCGCCCATCTTCTCCAGGTGATCCTCGCGCGGGAAAGGTTCCCACGGCTGCCGGTGATTTGGGGAATATGAACCATGTGAGCTGAACGCTCGCAGCTGCCCTCTATAGGCAGCTTACTCGCGTTCCTTAACAGCTGAGCTACATTGTAATTGTGGTCAGGTTACATTCATACATTTCTTAAAGCAACATTGTACATACACAACACTATGGGTGTGATCAGAAAGTGACCCTTCTGTCTGCCAAGAAATTGCTCCAGTAGCCCTGCTCCTCAAGCATGCCTACACAGCATATGCTTTCCAGGAATAGCTCATACAGACCGTGCCACAAGTGGTCCAGAATGTCTGTCTGATCACATCCTAAGGCTATGCAAACTTACTAGCAGGATCACATTGCACTCACATAGATACTCTTTTAGGTGTGGGAGCAAGCACTGCTGAACTTACTATAGCTTACTTCGGAGTAGATTCACATTCATGGGTTTGTAGCGCCAGCTTGAATCATTTCACTGTACTCATTCATTTTAAAACATTTTAATCAGCAGCTTTATTGATGCATATGAAAGGCCTTGTAGGGATTTTATCTTATAGCTGCACATCATTATGAATTCCTCCTGACCTGATACTGCATTGCAGGGAGAAGAAAGACACTACCAATTGATACATCACTGAATACAGGCTTGGTTGTCAAAAGACATACATTTTTAGTATTTTTGAAGTGGTCGCAGTGTTAGTCTCTGCAAGCATATCAGAGAGTACACAAAACAAAACAACAACAAAAAGACAAAAAAAAACCCAAAATATTGTAGCACCTTAAAGACTAACTCCTGTTTTTAATGTTAGCCATCGTGGATCAAGTCCACTTCCTCAGACATAAGAGTAAGACATCATGGCACCAATTTAGACACATCAGGTACATCTTTGGTAGAAAATAATCATTGTGTCTGATTAATGATACATTTGGGGGACTTTTCTATTTTGCTATTCAGTCTTGCTGTATTTCACTATCTGTGAGATCTGACTGATATATATAGGCTCACTTAACAAAATACAGACAATTCATTTTTGTGTGAAAAAGAAAATTAAATGTGCTTAAACATCTCAAAAACTGCAAGTATTTCTCAAACTTCCATTCTTCAAGGAATTCTGCCTTTGTTTATGCCCGTAATGGTGAACCTTGGCACTCCAGATGTTCTTGGACTTCAGTTCCCAGAAGCCCAAGCCCCCTGTGAATCCACACGAATGGGTTTACTGCAATTTATCTGGCCCCATGCTGCCCTCGTCGCTCCCGGAAGTAAAACGCGCCCGTATGGAGCTGGGACAGAGATAGAAGCTCACTTTGTTGTGCAGCACGTGGGTCTCAAACTGCTGACCTGTCGACCTTCCAGTCATCAAATTCAGCGTTGTGCTGTTACTTTGAATTAATTTTTAACATTCTAAATGCAGAATAAATGTTCACACTTCCAAAGTCACATTTTTTTGTGTGTTTCTTGTGCAACAGGTGGTTGTCGGTGATCTCCTGAAAAACGAAGTGCTTTCTGCACAAACTTGGAGTCTACTCACTTGTTCCAGTACGCAGCCTCAATTAATGTGAGGCCCTCATTCTTCTCACACATCAGTTGAGAGTGCAGCCTAGGCAACACACAAACCGACTACACATTGCAGTGGAAAATGAGAGATGGTGAGCAAGGAGCCTTTCAGAGAATATCTGACATTAATTTTCCAATTAAGGAAATACTGACAAGGTTCTGAAGGGCCTCAGAGTTTATTAGAAAGGTTTCCCTTTCTGTTTCTCTTCCTTAGTTTACTTAGAAGCCAATGTAACAGGAAATTAAAAACATACTTGAGCTTCAAAGACTCTGCTTTGGTTTAATGGTGCTCAGGAAATAATAAATATTCAATGTTTTCACAATGTACTGCAAGTGTTCTAAGAACTAGCTGTAAACTGTATTTAGAATAGAAAGAGCTGCCTCTCTCTGGATGTCTAGCAAATAAGACAAAGAGATGAAAAAGTATTATTTTTAAAAATGCCATGGATATTATGCCATATAGTTAATGCTCATTAGGTTAAGTAACCTTTGTTAAAAGTTATGTACATCAGTTTCCTAGCTGTTTTAAGAGCAAAATACCAAGTAATAATTTAGTTAAGCAGGATATCGTGTAACTGAACCAAGTCTCCCAAAATTCAGGCATATTAATTCCATTTTAAAGTGACACTGACCAACTCTTACTTTTTAGCAAATTACACTAGAGTAAGCCAGTTGAATCAGTTGAGGTTTGGTGAAATCAACCTGTGGTCTCCCCATGCCCCAATGGCATGGAACAGCCCGCGCAGAGGCCACTTCGGGGGAACGCTCCTTGAGCCGTGGGCTCTGCGGGCAGAGAAATTAAGGGGGGTGGATAAATTATAGGGTTTGATTCACCCAATTCCTTGACCTGAACAACGGCTCTGCTGAGAGAGCAAATCTCTAACCTCTGTTACGTATTAGGCAATTACTCACTCTGAGTTAAGCTTAATCTCTGGTGCAAATAGAAGCCATATTTACCCTAGCCTAAGCCTCAGACAATGGTCAGTGTTTGTCTTAGTTAATTAACTTCCCCAAGAGAGGTTCTCAATTAACCCGGGTAAATGGGTGATGTAATTTTCTGCCATATGACCATTCTACCATGCGCAGCCTTGAACATAATATATACTGATGATTTTCCCTCAATAAATCACTGGTCTTCGCTCCATCTTGCCTCGTGTCGTTCCTTTGACCAGTCTCCTCCGGGACCTCAAGGGCCGCTTTACGGCCCCAATTCCTACATCTGGTGACCCCGACGTGATCTACTCGAGAGTAAGCGACCCCCGAGCGGTCTACTCGTGAGTAAGCGATCAGCACAGCCAGGTTCTGTGCCAGAACCTTGTCCAATCATCCCGGAGGTCAGAGCAGCAGCCCCAGTCGGAAAGCCATCCGATTGGGAAGACAGCTACGTGGTGAGGCATTACAGAGAGGCATCCTACAGCTTGCTCCCGACTTTCGCGGCGGCTTGCAGGTTACGGAAAAACACGTTCCGCAGGGACAGCTGTGAGCCCCTGACAGCGCAGTGGCCACCGAGGGCCCGTGGCCGCAGTCCACGCTCCGAGCTCTACCCAGAAAGCGACGTCGCCAGAACCTGTTGCCTGCCAAAGACGCGTCGACTCGTCCCGAGGAGGAAACTTCGGAGGACCCAATCGCAGGTAATATGGGGACCTGTCCTCAGCGACAGCGTCCATCCGCTAGCCAAAGAACTCGTGAGGAAGAGTTCAAGATCCTGGCCAGGATATTTAATTTGCGTTTTCACAGCGGGGAGCTAGCGAGACTTTTGGTGTACCTAGGGGAACACTGCCTGCTTTACCCAGAAGTAGGTACGTTAACCCTCGAGCTCTGGGATCAGATAGGAGACTGCATTCAGCAACCCCCGAAAGCTCCAGAGGGCATAATTCGCACATGGAGCAAATGTAGGAAGCTCTCAGCAGAGGTAGACCCAGTCCGGATAGAGACCCAGAAAACCCCAGCGCAGTCAGAACCATCAGCCCCAAGAAGTCTCTATTCGTCATTTCAGCTTAAGTAGGGCAGTGTAGGGAGCATTCCCTCAGTGACAGCTGCAGACGTCACTGAAGGAATTCATGGCATGAGAGGCCCTGGCGCTTCTCTGACAGTTAAAAGTTCCCTGCAAAGAAAGAACTCCATTCAGCGCAGGGGTGAGGAAGATCCATTCACGGGGAAATTGCCAGTGGCACAATTAGCTAGCGCCCAACTGCTGTGCTCAGCCTATCTGAAGGCAGACACACGTTCAGGCAGGGCTGCTCAGCGCCCACTGCTCATGGAAATCTGCACGGCCCCTGGCCACGCAGGGCTCCAGAGCAGACCCATTGCCACACTCAGGCGCAGAGCAGTGCCAAAACCCCAAGGCGCCTGCTTCCAGTATGGAAAAATGAGACACCTTAGAAGAGAAAGCCAGGCAGATCTTCAAAAGATTGTCTTCCTGCCAAATGGCCACCCTGGCATGCATCTGGCCCAGGCTAGAAAGGAGGCAGCCATCGCCCTGGCTATGCCAAAGGAACCATCCCAGCAACAGTACCCCGAGTTCCCCCAGGGCACAGGCAGAACCTACTTGTCTCACCTTGGGAGTAGCCCAGAGAAACTTGCCCCTAAGTAGAAGCACCCAGGTGGTTGTAAAATAGCCAGCTGTGTATTAGTCATCTCCTCATGTGTAGGATAGAACACTGCAGATCAGGGGAGGAATGTGCGAATGCGTAAATAAATGTGTGTATGTGTGGTGCACCACTGAATGTATGTCTGCAAGAACTGTGTATGATTGCAAAAGCCTTGTCTCTATGACCACAGTATGACTGGAAAAGTGTTCCTTGTGTGTAACTGCGTGGTAATGTCACTATGAAATATATGTTAAACAATTTGCACTCTGCTCATGGGCAGGAACTATTTAAAGTTTGAGAAAGCATGATGAACGAAGCCCCTTGCCTTGCCTGCTTAGCAGCTTACGCAGGAGAGGAGGGGGGAATCCTAACCTACAATAGGGCGGGGTGGTTCCCCCTTCCTCCCTTGAGACTTTTTCTTTGTCAAAGGATTAAGCCACTCTTGGAAACCGGTTCTGCAACTCTTACAGATTTTTCTTTTCAGAAGCGCGATCTGAAAACAAAAATCACTTCTATGAGTTTTCCTCACTGTATCATAAGCTATGGGGCCCCTTCCTACGTCTGTGTTCCTCAAACCCCCATCTCTGTGTTTAAGGTTTTTTGAATGTCTCTTAGCGTCTGGAAGTCGTATCTCACTAGGAGTGAGAGAATTGCATTGTCTTCATGTGTGTATTGTGTTATCATCTTGTAACCTCGGTTCTCAACCTTTTAAAGTCAGGGGCCAAAGTTCCGGGGCCTCAGGCAGCTCTGGGGGTCCGGACAGTCATCCTGCCCTTCCTTCGCCGCACAGCCCTTCTTGGCTTGGTGGGGGTAGGGGCAGAACAACGTGGGCTGCCTCCGGCCCACTCGCCCACATCTGGCCGCAGGTTGAGAATCGTTCTAACTCTCCTTCATTCTCTTAGGAAAGATACTGTTCTGGTATTTTGACTTTAATCTGTGCAAAGTAACTCACTCATTGTACCCCTTTCACAGGAAAAAGTACGCAAACATTCTTGCGCTCTGTATATTCAGAAAATGCTTACCTTTTTTACAGGAACAAAATTCCTTTCCAGGCCTTATTTCTACAGCCTTACACTCCTTCCTTTCACAGGTTAATTACTGATAGGTATTTCTTAACAGGAGGACCCGGTTGCCTTGGTTACCTGACCTAATCTGATTTCGTTATGATAAGAGTTGTTGCATTCCCATTGTGCTAACTTCTGACTTGTCTCTCCTCCTTTCCTCCTTTCGCCAGTGGAACTCCCTGCTGGAAATGTTTAACTTGTGTGTCTTTTCATTTTTTTGTGTATTATTTCCTTACAGCTGGCACGTCATAGTTGGCTTGTCTTTCATAAGTCTCAGGTAATTTTAAGTATGGCACCTGGCCCACAGCACCCTCTCTAGTGTGCAGACACATTTTGCAAACTCCAGAGCACAGAGGAAGGATTAGTCCCTGAGCTCCCGAGCATGTGCAGAGTGCCACTCATTAGCCAGGACTGCCTAGACCCATTTTAAGAGTGCAGTCAGGTCACACCCTTCAATCAGATACAGGCATTTTTAGGCCACCCATTCCCTTTTGGCTGCTAGTCTAAGCACAGGCAAAAGGCTAAGCCACCATCTGGCACTCTTCTAAACGTGTGCACGCACGCCATGGGCGGATGTGTGCAGGGGGGCCTTCTTGAGAAATTTACCCAAGGGAAGCCTGGCGCTTCATGCGCCAAGGTTTGCCATAAGACCCCAGACTCGTCTCGCTTCAAACGCAGACAGTCACCTTGTGTGAATTTATGTCACTGGTTCCTCTTCAGGGAGCTAGGACAGTTTTCACTTATGGGGGTCGCACATATTAGGTTCTTACTTGGCAAGAGGACCAAGCTTGGCGCACGCTCCTGACTCTTCCGCAAGCGGGCAGAGTTGGCAGCCGTGAACCTCGCTTTGCGCACCTTTGCCAAAGAACGCTTAAACAGAATTGCTGACAGCCAGTTTCCTAGGAATTTGCTTCACAGTCTACCGGGAGCACACATCACTCCCGTGATAGACAAAAATTTGCTAAGTTTGTTCCTCACAACTCCAATTCAGAGTCATGCATTCCCTCTTCAGAATGCCAAAGCGCTCGCAAGGCAGTTCAACCTGCCACTTTCCCAAGCCCAAGGCCTAGTCCGTTCCTGTCTGCATCGTGCAGGGACACCGGGGGGGGGGCTCGTGGGGGGTCAACCCACGAGGGACAGAGGCCATCCAGGTGTGACAAAGGGACGTCACACATCCCCACATTTTGGCAAATGGCAGTACATGCACGTTTGCATTAATACAAACAAACAGAAAGGGGGGGAAACCACGTCCCATAGTTGCACAGCAATTGCTATCCTATAAGTGCAAAAACTAACTAACTCTTTCAGAATTTTTATCTCCAAACAAGTCTCTTCCCCATGCAGGTCCCAGAGGCCAGAATCAGACCCGGACGATTGCAAAGAGCGGCACCAGTCACTGTCCTGGATGTCATCAGCTGTCCGTCTTCCTTTATGACTTACATCTCCAAAGACATTTCTATGAACATTTTGCACACTCAGTGCCACTTCTAAGGACTTTTCCAAACTCAAGTTGCACATGAAGCCCCACCAAGAAGGGAAGCCTCAAGAAGCAGCTGAATGTCTTTTATTGCTATTATTATCTGTAGTTGCTATTATTTATACATGCCTTGTACAATGCTCCAGTTGGGATTTGCAAGGGACACTTGAATTTCTGTATGTTGTTAATAATGGCCAGCTTCCACCAAAGGAAGCCAGACCGGCCCATGTTTTGCACCGGCCCATTGCTTGGAAAGTTTGAGCACCCGGTAGCCGATAATCCCCAGCCTATTTTCACACCTCCCCATAGGTGTTAGAAAAGACATTTGCACAATGCCAGAAGCTGCAGAGATAGCTTAGAATCAACCCAGGTCACAGTAAATCAATGACACATCTCATTATCTTGCCTTGCTACAGAAAGCAGTCTGGATTCAGACCCACAGCTTTGAAAAACCAGGCTGTAGTCAGTATATTCAGTGTGTCAGTCTTAGCCATAGGCAACGCTCGGAGAATTGGTCAATTGGCTTGCGGATTAGCAAAAGCCATCAACCACACCTCCTCAGCATCAGCGCTGCTCAACCAGGAGCAGGCAGAGCTTCGCCATGTCATACTTGATAATCAAGCAGCTATCGATTATCCCCTATTGTTACATCATATGGGCTGCAAGTCTGTCCACAGCATGTGTTGCTTAAATCTCACAGACAATACCCACAAGATACAGAGCCAGCTCACGGACCTCCACACCCTAGTTAGGGACATCAAGGAGGATTCTTCATGGGGGTGGTAGGACTCCTTGTGGTCGTGGTTCCCATGGGGACGGCTTCAGACGACACTCAAAGTGATTGTGGGGGTGGTAATACTGGGCACAACAGTGTGTTGTTTCATGCAATGTATTTTCTCACTGCTATCGAGATGTCCCCCATGGAGGGAACCCCGAAGCGTCAATCCCGCTCATCAGCTGGCACCCCTCTTGCACAGAGTCGTCGGTCAGGTCCTTAAATAAAAAAGAAAGGGGAAATGTGGTCTCCCCATGCCCCAATGGCATGGAACGGCCCGCGCAGAGGCCACTTCGGGGGAACGCTCCTTGAGCCGTGGGCTCTGCGGGCAGAGAAATTAAGGGGGGTGGATAAATTATAGGGTTTGATTCACCCAATTCCTTGACCTGAACAACGGCTCTGCTGAGAGAGCAAATCTCTAACCTCTGTTACGTATTAGGCAATTACTCACTCTGAGTTAAGCTTAATCTCTGGTGCAAATAGAAGCCATATTTACCCTAGCCTAAGCCTCAGACAATGGTCAGTGTTTGTCTTAGTTAATTAACTTCCCCAAGAGAGGTTCTCAATTAACCCGGGTAAATGGGTGATGTAATTTTCTGCCATATGACCATTCTACCATGCGCAGCCTTGAACATAATATATACTGATGATTTTCCCTCAATAAATCACTGGTCTTCGCTCCATCTTGCCTCGTGTCGTTCCTTTGACCAGTCTCCTCCGGGACCTCAAGGGCCGCTTTACGGCCCCAATTCCTACATCAACCCCTTTGAAAGCTCCACTGACGAGGGTCACAGAAAGAGCCTCCCCAAAGATTGTGGTATTTTTGAAACACTACTGGGTGTACCCCAGGCAACAGCCACCTTGTGTTGGCTCATCTTTATCACACTAGGTCATGTGGGATCCGCGCACACAATTGGTATACTGGCCCTGACAGAACCCCGGTGATGGGTGATCACCTCGTTGCCAGGGGTTCCTGAAGGGACAGAAATTGGGGGAGCGGAATATTAGATAGAGTTTAATTAATCAATAGCTGATCTGACAAACTGCTCGGTCAACAGAGAGCTAATGACTAACGTGTTAGGTGCGTAATAGGCAATCTCGCGCCTGCGGATTACCTTAAGCCCTAGAACCAACACCAGCCACATGTTTACCCCGGATAACACGGAACAATGTATTTCCCCTGCCGTTAATTAAGTTAGTTAATTAACTTCCCCTGTAGACTTCCCCAATTAACTTGTGTAAACACGGGGTGTGAGTTCTGCAGATCGCGATGCTTTTACATGCAGCCTGTACATGATAAATACTAATGATTTGCCTTCATTAAATCACTGGTCTTTGCTCCATCTTGCCTCGTGTCTCATTGCTTGACCAGTCTCCTCCGGGACCCAACAGCCGCTACGCGGTTCCGATCCAGCTTGCGCAACTCGCTTTGCGGCCCAGATCCAACATATGGTGACCCCAACGTGATTCTACTTGTGAGTAAGCGATCTTTGCGGTCTGGTTCTACGCCAGAACCGTGTCCGAATCGTCCCGGAGGACAGCGCGGCAGCTCTGGTCGGAAAGCCATCTGATCTGAGTGACAGCTATGCTGCGAGGCATTCCAGAGAGGCAGAGCACGCTCCAAAGCTCTGAGGCAGCTTGCTCAGCGGAAAACACGTTCCGCTCAGGGTCGGCTGTGAAACCCTGACTTCAGCGCAGAGGCCACCAAGGGCCTGTGGCAGCAGTCCACGTTCCGAGTTCCTTCCCAGAGGTTCGTCATGCCAGACCTGTTACCTAAACTCAGACACGTCGCTTCGTCCCGAGGAGGAAAACTTCAAAGGACCGGCAGGTAATATGGGGACTTGTCCAGCGGCAATGTCCGACCGCTAACCAGAGAGTTCACTTAATGGAACTCACGGCCCTGGCCAGGGTATCCCATACACGCATTCACAGCGCCCAGTTAGCGGATCTTTTGGTGTACGTGGGGGATAATTGTCTGCTTTATCCAGAAACAGGCATGCTTAACCTCCAACTTTGGGATAGGATAGGAGCCTGCATTCAGCAAGTCCCGAGAGCTCCAGATAGCATAATCAGCACGTGGAGCAAGTGTAGGAAGCTCTTAGCAGAGGTAGACCCAGTCCGAATAGAAGCCCAGGAACCCCCAGCGCAGTCAGAGCCATCAGCCACAACGGTTCTCTATCCGTCATTTCCGCTCAAGCAGGGTAGTGTAGGGAGCTTTCCCTCAGTGACAGCTGCAAACGTCACTGAAGGAGTGCATGGAATGAGAAGCGCTGGCGCTTCTCTGACAGTTACAGGTTCCCAAGCTACCAAGAGTTTCATCCAGCACATGGTTGAGGAAGAGATCAGTAAGGGGGAGTTGCCAGCAGAAGAACTAGCTGAGCTTAGGTAGATATGCCCAGTTCACATAGAGGTAGATGCCCTCACGGACCAGCAGCAAACAGTCCATTCGCCAGTTCCGTACAAGCTACTTATGGCTATACGGAAGGTAATCACAGAGACAGGACTTCAGAGTCGCTTCACCAGGGGCACGCTTCAGCAAGTGTGCGAAACCATGATGCTCATTCCGTACGACTGGAACGCCGTCATGCAAATGATGCTCAACCCCAGCCAGTATTTGCTATGGGACAGCAAGTATCGTCTCGAGGCACAGGCAAGGGCTGCCAGGATGGGCGGAGCAGTAATCCCTGACCAGCTATACGGTCCAGGTCTGTTCGAATCCGTTGATGCGCAGACCGCCTTGCCAATTGCCACCCTTCATTTGGCGGTTGAGACAGCCTTCAGGGCTTATCTCAAGGTCCCGGCAGCTGGCAAAGCAGCCAAAAATTACACAGCAGTCAAACAGGGTGCCCAGGAGTCCTACATGGACTTTATCAATAGATTGGAAGAAGCAGTCAGTAGACAGATCGATAATGAGCAAGCCCAACAGGAGCTCATGATGAAGCTGGTGAAAGACAATGCCAACCTTGACTGCCGTAAGATCTTGCAGTCACTGGGCAATCGTCCCAATCTGACTCTCACGGACATGATTAGGGCTTGTGCCGACGTTGGTACAGATTCCTACAAAATGGGTCTGTTGGCAGCGGTGGTACAAGGTGGTAGGAAGCCCAAAAACAGGACCAAAGGAGCATGTCACAAATGTGGCAAGATCGGTCATTTCGCTAGGGAATGCCGATCCACCAAGGGACCACCCCATGTCCAAGGTGCAATAAAGGCTTCCACTGGGCCAGGAACTGCCTGAATTCGGGAAACCAGAGTGCGGGCTTGTCTCTGGCCTTGGTCCAAACAGAGACCTCAATCGCTCTGGGAGAGCCAGAGCTGGATTAAATTCCGGTCACATTCCCTGCATTCCGGAGGCGCAGGCCAGCCCTAGAGGCAGTGCAGGACTAGATTTGACTTGCCAGTCAGAAGTCACATGTGACTTGCCAGTCAGAAGTCACATGTGACTTGCCAGTCTATCTGGTCAATTCCCAGTACTTGGGACCCCTGCCTAAAGGCTACATAGGTTTAGTTTTGCCCTGTAGTATTGCAGGAACGTGCGGAATTCTTGTAATTCTGGGAGTCATCGGCTCCAATTTTTCGGGTGTTCTCCAGGTTCAACTCTGGACACACCTACCCCAAACCATTCACAAGGGAGACACGTTAGCGCAACTGATCATGGTTCCTTGTTACTCGCCAGCAGGCAGCCAGGAAAGGCTCAGGGACAGCTCAGAGTCCGGGTCGGAAGACCGCTCGAGTGCAGAAGGGGCAGTGCAAGGATACCAGGTCTTAGCGGCAGTGGAAACCAACATAGAGTGGCAGCGGCGGCCAGTCATAAAGGTATTTTTAAATAAAAAAACCTTTTGATGGGCTGCTAGATACCGGAGCTGACGTCAGCGTGGTCAGCCAGAGTGAGTGGCTGTGTGAGTGGGCTCTTGAGCCGGTCTCCGATGGGGGGGGGGGTAGGCAGTGTTCAAGAAGCGTTTAGAAGCCAGAATTGGGTAGAGGTCACGATCCCCAAAGCTGACGGCACAGCGGTCATCCAGCCACACATTTTGAACCTGCACGTCAATCTTTGGGGGCGAGACATTCTGCAGCAATACTGTGCCACTCTTACCTTGGGGTAATGGCTTTACCACGTAAATGGCTTACCAACACACCAGTCTGGGTAGAGCAATGGCCGGTAGTAGGGGAGAAATTAGTCGCCCTGAAAAAGCTGGTAAAAGAACAGCTAGACACAGGACATATAGAACGGTCCACCAGTCCTTGGAATTCACCCATATTCATCATCAAGAAAAAGTCAGGGAAGTGGCGACTCCTTCACGATCTCAGAGAGATCAATAAATGTATCCAGCCAATGGGTCCGTTTCAATGCGGCATCCCGAATCTGAACATGATCCCCGAGGGTTGGGAGATCTTGGTCATAGACTTAAAAGACTGCTTTTATACCATTCCCTTAGATGCTAGGGATTGGGAAAGGTTTGCTTTTACAGTGCCGGTCGTGAACCACAGAGAGCCTACGCAACGTTACGAGTGGAAATATTTGCCACAGGGGATGCTCAACTCGCCCACCCTGTGCCAAATTTACATTCACAATGCACTGGAAAAGTTCCGAAACCTTCACCCCACAGTCTTAGTTTGTCATTTCATGGATGACATCCTGGTCACAGCGCAGCAACTCAGCAGTGAAATGTTTAGAGACCTCCAGGCCACTCTGGGGTAGAAAGGGTTACTCATTGCCCCGGAGAAAGTTCAGAGAACCGAGACATTTTCATACTTGGGCCATCGGCTTCTCCGTTCTTTCGCAGAACCAGTTTTGCCACAGATCAACTTAAAGGATTCAGTCACCCTTGTAGACTTGCAACAGATTCTGGGGGATATCAATTCGGCCAAACCATATTTTAGGCTAGATACGGACCTTCTAAAGCCGCTCTTAGCAGTTTCACATCTGGCTTAGACATGGAAGAAGCTCCACTTATTAAAATAAGCCTACTCTGTGATTTTAGCATAGCAAATTGCAACTAGAGTAGACCAATTCAAATCAATGGAACTTACAAAAGAGTTGTCTAACTAAATCCCCATTAATTTACTGGGTCTACTCTAGTGTGAAGGACTGCAGTGGCTCAAGTGGCTAAGATGCTGACTGGGAGGCAGAAGGTCAGCAGTTTGATTCCTGAGTACTGCAGGACGGAATGAGCTCCTGTCTTTGTCCCAGCTCCTGCCAACCTAGCAGTTTGAGAGCAAGAAACTGCAAGTAGATAAATAGGGACCACTTCAGTGGGAAGTTAACAGCGTTCCGTGTGCTCCGGTGTCTAGTCATGCCTGCCACATGACCACGGAAACATCTGCAGCAGCAGACAGCACTGGCTCTTCGGCTTTGAAACAGAGGTGAGCACTGCACCCTAGAGTTGGATATGACTGGCTTTCGAGCAACGAAAACCTTTACCTTTACCTTTACTCTAGTGTGATTCAATACGCTAAGCAAGGCCAGAGCTTACCTGTACATTCAAATAATGAGTTACTAACAGTCCATTCTTTTCCCCTATAATGTAGATAGATACTAAATGGCCAGAATCCTATTACAATCACTGCCATAAGTCCAATCACATAAATCTCAGTGGTGAATTGCCACAATTTAAGAAAACGGGGCTTATATTTCTAATCATACATTAGTGATGTGACTTAAGAGCAGTGGTGGGCATCAGCAGGTTTGCATCAGTTCGCCAGAACGGGTAGCAGAAATTCTGGCTGGCCCTGCCCATCCAAGTTTTGAAATAAAGTAGTGCTAATTGGGGTGCAACGTAGGGCTTTCCTCATGGCCACGCCCACCATACCACACCCACAGAGTAGGTAGTAATTTTTTGGGGAGCCCACCACTGCTTAAGAGCACAACAAGAAATACAAATTTCTTAACTGGTGTCAATTTGCTTGAGATTTATGTTATTGGACTAATGTTACTCAGCTGGGAATAAGTTATAGGGTTCTGGTTTATACTACTGTACGACATAACTTTCAGCTCTTTTATGGTGTAACTGGCATATCTTAGTTTATTTCCTATGTTGGCCTCATTCAAATGTTGGTGCACAAAGACCAATCACTTGTTTGAAAGTGCTTAATTAATTTTTAAAAAAACTATTAATCAAGAATTGTCTACAAAACTAGAGATGTATCCCAAAGTGGCATTATTAATGGAAATAAACAAAGAGAAAGGAATGAGAAAGAAATGATCATTATAATAGTAACAGCTTTGAAACTGGTCATTATTTTAAAAAATCATGTCAGAAATTATTCTGGGTTGAAAGGATTTTTGCAGAAAAAACTCCACTCAGGGAACACCCAAATGGGGCTGCAGTGGCTCAGTGGTTAAGAAGCTCACCTTGTTAGCTGGAAGGCCGGCAAGGTGGCAGTTCAAGACCTGGGAACTGCATGACGGATTGAGTGCCAGTCAGTCCCAGCTCCTGCCACCTAGCAGTTCGAAAGCTAGACATTGCAAGTAGATAAATAGGGACCACTTCAGTGGGTAAAAGATCTTGGGGACATGAAAGGAGCCTTATTCGACCGTCCCCTGAGTGAAGTTTCTCCAGTAAAAATTCTTTCAACCCAGAATAATTTCTGACAAATTATTATTATTATTATTATTATTATTATTATTATTATTATTATTATTATTATTATTATTATTATTATTATTATTATTATTATTATTATTATTATTATTAACATGGAAAATGGAATGTGAATTTGAATTGAATGACTGGTTTAAAGAGAATATGGCAATAAATGAATTAAAATTTAAAAAGTGATTTAAAAAGTCTGATTTTAGAGAGATATGAGAATAATTTATGGGAATAATTTATTGAATGTTTTAGTGAAGGGAAAAGGAGTAAGACCATGGCAAGAATATTTAACGTTTTTAGAAAGAGGGGACAAATAATGAAATGTCATTTACAGAATATTTACAAGAAGATATAGTGTCCCACTAAGGTGGTGGATATACATAGTAGTTTATAGAAGTATTTTCTTTCATGTTTGATTGTTTTTTTTAAAGATTTTATGTGGGTGTTTCCCCCACACTCTGGCCAGGTTATCCTGTTATGGTAATAGAGTAGCAAACAACGATAAACTGTTTGAGGCGAAAAGTAACACAACTTGATAGTAGTAATAGTTTAATCATATTATATTAAAGAAAAATTCCTTTACGTCAGGTTCAATAATTGGTCTTCAGAAAATAAGGGTAAATTAATTCTGTTTCTTCACAGTAACTTGACAAAATAGCAGTTTCAAAAAATAGTTCTCAAGGTCCAAAATTATTGTTCTCTAATTTTCTTCACATGTAGAAATTTAAAAAATAAATCTGGTACTTCACAATAACTTCACAAAGTAGTAAATTCAATAAGTTGTTCTCAAGGTCAATGATAAACCTCTTATTTTCTTCACAAAGTAGTAATTTCAAAGTTGAGCCGGTTAATCAAAACTTTTCAGATAAATCTTTCATCAGGAAATCTATACATAATGAATAATAGAAAAATTTAGACATTATAATACTGTATAGTGTGTTACAATGAAGTAATCAAAATTTAATAAATACACAAAGCTCAGTAAATAACATGTTGTAATGCTAAACATTAAAGGAATTGAAATTGAATGTAATACTTGAAAAACTGTGTAAAAGTCAAAATCATAATCATAATTGTATCTGAGTATAAAGATGTGGATATAAAAATACATACCAAATAATCTTGTTAGCGAAGAAAATAAGGACTGTCTTCATGGCTGTGTGTGTGTGTGTGTGTGTGTGTTGTGTATAATTTGTATGTTGCTTTTTTTCCTTTATGTTTATTGAAAAATAAAATAAAAACTCTCCCTCCAGTCCAAACACGGTTCACTTAGATGGGACAGCAAAGGTGTGAAATTTCCAAATGCCTCAGAAGGAAACTGTTATGTACTGAATAGAATGTGACAAGTGCTCTTTAACTGATTGTATCCGGCAATTGTATCCATTGTAAATAATCAGACACATTGTAAGGTAAAGGTTTCCCTTGCTCGAAAGCCAGTCGTATCCGACTCTAGGGTGCAGTGCTCATCTCTGTTTCTAAGCCAAAGAGCCAGCGTTGTCTGCTTCTGCAGACGTTTCCGTGGTCATGTGGCAGGCATGACTAGACACCGGAGCGCACAGAACGCTGTTACCTTCCCACTGAAGTGGTCCCTATTTATCTACTTGCAATTTCTTGCTTTCGAACTGCTAGGTTGGCAGGAGAAAGACACATTGTAGCAAGCTTAAGAATGCTGCTACCAGCGACAGTAGCAGCAACCAGCTCACATGATAGATTCCCCTGAATACCTGAAGGGCGGGAAACCTTCCCGCCACACCGCACCTGGAGAAGATGGGCATGACAATCCATGACGTCACGCGGACAGTAACCAATGGACTATCACCCGGGTTATTCAAAATGTACAGTGTACTATAAATAGAGCTGTTTGGTCCACCATTACCTCATGTTCACTCTGACTACCATGCAATAAAGTTGTGTTTTAGCCCTTACTGTGGCTCCTTCTTTGTCTTCCGTGCAAGACACCAAAGAAACGATTCACTATTGCTTCTCCTTCTAGTTTGCGGCTTCCCGTGTTGGCGAACCTTGGCACTCCAGATGTTCTTGGACTTCAATTCCTGGAAGCCCAAGCAACATGTGAATCCACACGAATGGGTTTACTGCGATTCATCCGGCCCATACGGGCGCATTTTACTTCCGCTTCCGGAAGCGACGAGGGCAGCGTGGGCTGGATGAATCGCAGTAAACCCATTCGTGTGGATTCACAGGGTGCTTGGGCTTCTCGGAATTGAAGTCCAAGAACATCTGGAGTGCCAAGGTTCGCCATCACGGGTGTTCACTGCTGTGAACACCTTTGGGAATCCGACAGACTGCCCTGCGCAAAAGGCAAAGCCAACCTCTTTCAGTAAAGGTTTTCCTTGCTCGAAAGCCAGTCGTTTCCGACTCTGGGGTTCAGTGCTCATGTTTCAAAGCCGAAGAACCAGCGCTGCCTGCTTCTGCAGACGTTGCCGTGGTCCCGTGGCAGGCATGACCAGACCCCGGAGCACACAGAACGCCGTTTATTTCCCACCCAAGTGGTCCCTATTTATCTCCTTGCAGTTTCTTGTTTTCGAACTGCTAGGTTGGCAGGAACTGGGACAAAGACAGGAGCACATTCCGTCCTGCAGTACACAGGAATTGAACCGCTGACTTCCGCTTTCCAGTCAGCGTCATAACCACTTCCTCCTGTTCTGTATTATGTTGTTCAAAAGGAAGTCTGGGGTGGGGTTTTCTGTGTGTCAAGACAGTGAGTGAGCCTAGTTTAGTGCTGTCAGGTAAATGTCGCCCTTTGCTCAAAAGCCCAACTCTAGGGTTCAGCACTCATGATCTGTGATGCAGTACTCGGGTATCGAACTCCGACCTTCCAGTCGTCGAGTTCAGCGTCTTAACCACTTGAGCCACCGCACGGCCTCTTAACAGAACGTGAAACAGAACGACCGTTCCCAAAGCCAATCTAAGTCCGCGTTGAGCGTCGTCTTTGGCAGACGGCTGCGTGTGTCCGCTCAGAGTGAGCATGCGCAAAACGTCTCCTGACCGCCATTGGCCCTCGAAAGCCCAGGATGGAGCCGCGACTCCCCACTAGACTTGTCCGTATGCGCATGCGCGAGCGTGGCAAGAGCGTAGCTGCGGCTGCGATGTCGGCGCAGGGAGACTGCGAGTTTCTGGTGAAGCGAGCCCGGGAGCTGGTCCAGGGGGACATATGGGCTGCCAAGGCCTGGCTCATTACGGCGCGGAGCCTCTACCCGAACGACTTCAACATCCAGGTGGGCGAAACGGCGCCGGTGCGGCGCTCCCTGCCTAACGCCACGCTGCCCTCGCCTGAAACCACCCCACAATGCTTTGCGGTCGCCAAGCCCCGCCTCCGCCCGAGGTCTTGAGGCGGGGGGGGGGGGAACGAGTGGGAGAATCTCCCCCTCCCCTAAAAGGTGGATACACTCACACACACACAGACCTTGTGGCATAGTGGTTAAATTGCTGTACTGCAACCCAAAGGTTGTGAGTTCAATCCATTCCAGACTAGGGATCAAGGTTGGCTCAGCCTTCCTTTCTTCTCAGGTCGGTCAAATGAGCACCCAGCATGTTGGGGGCAAAATGCTAATTACCTTGCGAACCGCCCAGAGACCACTAAGTGCTATGGGGCAGTATATACGTGTGATTGCTATAAGTGTGGCGGGTGCATACCTGTCAACTGCGGCTCCGGCCAATCCGGGACCTGCGCAGAACGGCTCTGCGCAGGTCGCCTTCTACGCATGCGTAGAAGGGTTTTACGCTTGCGTAGCCCCCTTCTACGCATGCGTAGCCTTTTACGCATGCGTAGAAGGGTTCTATGAAAGTGTAGAAGGGTTCTACGTATGCGTAGAAGGCGACCTGCGCAGAAGGGCTGCGCAGTACCTCCTTTTCCCCGCTGCCAAATTCCGGGGTTTTGGCAGCGCGGGGCGGGAAATGGCGCAAATCGGCGCCAAAAACCGGGAAATCCCGGCCAATCCGGGAAGGTTGACAGGTATGGGTGGGTGGGTGGGTAGTGGTGTGTGTATTTCCCCCCCCCCCCAGGTGTGTGTGTGTGTTTCCAAAAGTCACTGTCAGATCACTGGTGGTGAGTTTTGAGACTGCTGGTGGCAGTGGTCCAAATTCCAGTGACAGCAATTGGGTGGTTTTGTATTATTAAATGCCCCCCCCCTTTAATAATGTCTTGAGGCATCCAAAGGCTTCCCCCAAGTCAAAAGAGAGGCCTAGGGAAAATCTAACATGGGATGGTAAACTTTTAATTATAGTAAAACCTCGACTTGCAAATGCCCCGAGTTACATAAAATTCGATTTCCATAATGATTTTGTGCTAAAATCTTGTCAATCAATCAATTTAATTTGTACCCCACCCTACTCAGCACTAGGCTGACTCAGGGTGGCTTCACAACATATCACAGAAAATTACACAGTTTCAAGATCACAAAATTACAGAATACAATTCAAAAAAGAAAAAGAAAAAAAACCACTTAAACAAAGTTCATACGCAGCTGTCCCGCATCCCCGGGGCCGATGAAGTGGGTCCCGGGGCAAGCAACGTGGCGGCGGCAAGTCCGGCGTCTGCTCCTTTCAACCCCTCCCGACTTACATGATTTCCTATGGGTTTGCTTTGAATTACCTGATTCTTTTCCCTATGGGTTTGCTTTGATTTAGATAAAAATTTCATTTTTCCTATGGGTTTGCTTCGAGTTAAATAAAAAATAATTTTCCCTATGGGTTTGCTTCAAGTTACATAAAAAACCGATTTAAGCAAAAGCCTACTGAAGAGACTTTTTTCGTCAGTAGGGGTTTTACTGTACTTTAAATCAGGTATTCTCAACCTGCGGCTCTTTTTGTTTACTGCTCTCACCCTCAAGGCATTCTCCCTTAGACCCACACTGTTCTTCTTGCCTCTAATGTTTTTCCTGTCCCATTTTCTAAAAAAAGTAACATTGTCTTTTGGTCTCCATGGTTGATTCTGTTAGCCCTCTTTTGGTCTTATATTTCATTTTGCCATTTTAGGTGCTTTGCTAGCCACCAGAGATCAGGTATTCATTAATATTCATTGATCTCTGAATGTTGACTTTTGATCTAAATTGGTAGGGTAATAATTTTTGTCATTTTGATTTCAGATGTGTTCCTCTAACCATTGCATGCTCTAATGCAGCCCCCTTGTCCCAGAAGATTGGGGACTACTCTATAGTAGATTAAGTGTGTCAAAAAGATCATTTTCATTTTTAAAAATTTTTTTAGCTCCTCCTGCCAACCTAACAGTTCAAAAGCAAGAAATTGCAAGTAGATAAATAGGTACCATTTCATTGGGAAAGTAACTGCATTCCGTGCTCTCCAGCGTCTTGTCATGCATGCCACATGACCAAGGAAACGTTTGCAGACTCAGAAAGCACTGACTCTTTGGCAGTGATGGCGAACCTATGGTATGCGTGCCAGAGGTAGCACTCAGAGCCCTCTCTGTGGGCACCCGTGCAGTCACCTCAGCATAGAGTTTGCCCCACCTCTCTGCCCAGCAGCCCAATGGGAACGTTTCCTCCCTCCCCCAGCACAGAGTTCACCCCAACCCTCTGCCCTGCAGCCCAATGGGAGTGTTTCCTTCCTCCCCTGTTGCTGTGTTGGCATTTTGCTATAAATAAATAGGTTTGTGGTTTGCAGTTTGGGCACTCAGTCTCTAAAAGGTTCGCCATCACTGCCCTAGAGTCAGCCACGACTGGCTTTTGAGCAAAGGAGACCATTTACGTTACCATATGCTAAAATTAGGCTAGCAATTTTATTTTTCATTCATTCAGTATCTAGGAATCAGTGGAATTATAAGATGAGCATTTGTCTTCATCAGTGGCGCTGGCATGGAACACTCAATTTCAGCCTGGCTTCAAATTGTAGAGTGGTGGGAGTGGTGATGGTAGGTGCTGCTTAATTAACCTGATTCCTTACTTTTTTCTGTTTTATATAGTATTCTATCATAACCTTCAGGAAGCTGATTCACTGAAGTACTGCTTAGAAAGCTGTGTACAGTAGTTCTCATGATTATAATTTTGCTGGAATGATCAGATCAGCATTAGTTTGGAGCTTGCCGTATTGTTGTTTTTGTTCTTGCTTTGCTTTGATAATCTCTTTGCCTTCTCTTTTCTTATTTTGGTGAGGCTGAAAAGGTGTGTGAGATTTGAGAATTCCATGGGAAAGACAGGTCTTTGTTTTTAATGTAATTCACACTCTCTCTTCTGTTTGTTTTTCAGTATGAGATGTACTCTATCGAAAGGAATGCAGAGCGAACAGCATCAGCAGGCAGATTGCTCTGTGACATGTAAGATTAATTATCCTTTTTCCACCACAAGAAAGAATGAAATATGGAGAGAATTTCATTATTTAAAATTGTACTGTGTTATAAGGCAGTATAGCAGAGATGAAAAATCAGGGTCCCTATGTAATTTATGATTGAAGATAAAGAATTAAGGTGGACCAGGATAAAATACAGTGGGACCTCAGTTAACAGAATTAATGTGTTCTCCGGGACGTTTCGTACAACGAAAATTACTTAAACCAAATTTCCCATAGGAATGCATTTATTTTTAATTTTATTTTAAATTCAGATTTGTATGCCGCCCAATCAGGTAAACCCGACTCAGGGCGGCTCACAACAAGTTAAAACATACATAAAAACAAACCGTTTAAACCCCAACATACCCACATTAAAACTGCTTGCATTGAACAATTAAAAGAAATGGGGGCTTATTTTATAAGCCAACTTGCGGGGACCATCCTTCCATCTGGGCCCCACACTTGCCCCGCCAACCAGGTTTTTAGGTCTTTTCTGAAAGGTAGCATTGAATGCAATTTCCCATATGAACGTATTGAAAACCAAAATATGTTAACCGAAACATGGTTTCTCATAGGAATGCATTGAAAACCAATTACTCCGTTCCGGGGGGGGGGGGAATCCATAAAAAAAGCCAATATTTTCTATGGATTTCCTTTTGTTACGCAATTTTTACATTAACCAAGCCGTTTGTTAACCAAGGTTCCACTGTACAATATTGTGTTTGATTTGGCAAAAGGAGCTAATAGCTATTGGGAGACAAATGGTAAAGAAAGAATATTACTTTCATAATGTGTTGTTGGGTTTTGGATGAATTCTGTTGGAAAAGAACTTTAAGATTTTTTTAAAAGATGTAATTCAAACTAGCTGTTTTTTATTATAAAATTTCCCAGTTTAGGATTGTTAATCCGCTTTAAAGAAGACAACTTTGACACAAAACAAAATAGTAATTGAATGTTTCAGTCATTTAGAATGTTTAGTAGAATGTTTGTGTTCTTTTGGAAGATGTTGAAATTATGGTTTGGAGTGTCTCATTTTGTACTGCTAAGATAACAGACTGTACATGCCTTTTTATTCAGCTATAAAACATGCTGATAGATATTTTCATTGTTTAAAAATGCTGTTCCCTAGATAACTTAAATTGTTACTATTTTGACCAACTAAGTAAAATATTTGAATGTAATGGCATGCATTTCATAGCACACTTTCTGTTTTTGATTGGCTTCTGACATAAATTATATTAACTCCTGTTCTTCCCTGCGTCCTAATCTTTTATTACAGGTTTGTAAATTTTCCAGATCAACCAGTGGTATGGCGTGAAATTAGTGTTATCACATCCGCATTGCGGAATGATTCACAGGATAAGCAAACTCAGTTTTTAAGAGGTATGCGTTTCACTTTCTTTTGAATTCCTTATGCGCTTGCAATTCTCATTTTTCTAGGTACCTAGGCACACTTGGTAGTCACTTGCCACCATTCTGATTTTGTAAGAATGCCTCTGAGGACCACATGGCACCCAGATGAATTCTTAGAAATATAGATGGCACTGAGGATCAATGTGGCATTTCGCAGCATACAAGCCTCCCAGGTCTGTAAGGAGGAAACAAGAGGGGCAAAAAACCTGGCAGTCATCAACAGAGATGTCATAGGCACCATTGTGGTGATCCTCATTCCAGTCCATTTACAGTTGGTATCTCTGTGGCAGGTCAAGGGTTGTAGCAGTGTTTCCCAAAGTGGGGCCCATGCCCCACAGGAGGACTTCTATTCCCAGAAGCCTGAGTCAGTACATTGGCTGATCAGTGCTTTGGGGAATTGACTTATGTTGGTGTGTAGCAGAGTGGCCGGAGCCGGAGGGCGCACAACAGAAGGTGAAGGCATTTTGATCAATGCAGCAACCGAAGCTTGTTTTGTGCAAAAGAGTTTTTTACTTATGGTGAAAAAAGGAAAATCCTCAAATATTTACAGTGACAAAGATAACAGCAAGTTAAACAAGATAACTTCTCTTTTGGTGGCACGCGGTTCAGTTCACTGTGGCAAACACTAAAGTAATACAGTCTGTTACTTACAAGTTACGTTGCTCAGTGAAGCAGCAAGTCCTTGGCTGGGCAGATGGTTCGTCGGGTTGCGAAGTCCTTTGGTATGCTGGCGAAGCAATGAGTCAGCATACACAATCAGGAGCAGTCCCAAAGTCTTTAGCAAGAAAGCATTTAGCCTTACTCTCCTTCGGCAAGGCGATCGCCAGTGAATCTGCAGTTTCGTCTCCAGTCGAAGTCGTCACTACACAAGCAGTATCTTGTGTGTAAATTTCAGAGAGCAGGAAGGGCAGAGTGAGCACACAGGCTCTGATGAGCACATAGGCTGAAGATGTGTGAGCACATGTCTTACTTTATACACAGGCCTGAGGAATTACACAGTTAGTGAACAACACCTGTTTTGCCACAACCACAACCTTCTTAAAGCAATACAACAGTACTGCAGTGGAGTATAATATCCTATACAACTAGCTAGGGCAAAGACTTAGTACCTAACAACTTAGGCTTTTGGGAATCAAAGTGCCAAAGCCAAAGGTTGGGAAACACTGGGTTATAGTGCTGTGGAAAGCTCCAAGTACACTAACTATTCTGACAAAGTCGGGAGATGAATTGTGTCTTTGGAATTCTTCTATCTGGTGTATTGTAGGAATACAATGTAGTATAGTGGTTAGATGAAGACCTGCACTTTTCATCCTTCCTTTGCTATTGTGACTGGTGCCTTTTTTAACTATTGAGAAGGAATGGTAGAGCAGGAGATGTTTGACTACTCGGACAAATTCACCTTGACAAAAGTTGTCCAAACGGTTCCTTGCTCAGGTTCTGTAAGGTCCTGATTGCTAGCCTTGGGTTCAATGGCAGGAACCTGACCACTAGCTCAGCCAATGAGACAGCATCCCTAAACTTGGCTAATTCTTCCTAATGATTTTGAAAGTAACAGTAGACCGTGATAGGGTCTCCAGCTTCCCCTTCACCTGCAGCTCCCACAATTCACGAGGGCTGCTTATCCTGCTCAGGAGCTGGTTTGAGTAGGAGACAGGGAACTGCACAGAGAAAGGGAAGGTAGGAAAGTTTAGTAAGGGGAACTTTTTTCTGTTTACAGAAGAAAAGGACCTAAGCCCGTGGTTCCCAATGTGAGCCACATGCTCCACAGGGGAGCAGTTTGATTTTTAAAAGGGGGCAATTCAAGAATGAATTATTAACAGTGAATGACCTTTTAGACTGCCTCCATATGAATAGGAGTTCATTTTTTGAATGATAAGAATTATATGTCACAGGGAGGGGACATCAGAATTTTAGAGATGCTTAGGTGGGTCGTGGCCAAAAAAATGATTAGGAACCTCTGATCTAAGCCTATATATCTAGATCAGTGTTTCCCAACTTTTGGTTCTTGGACCTACCCGTATTTCTCGGCCCATAAGATGCACCCAGTTTTTAAAGCAGGAAAACAAGAAAAAAATATTCTGAACCAAATAGTACTGTATTTGAACCACCAACCAGTGGTGGCACTGCAGGGGAAATGGGCGGGCTAGCCAATTGCACTGAGGAGGAAGCGATGCTCTAGCCTAGCCTCTTGCTCTCCCTGCAACCAGGAAGCATGGCTTCCCCCTCCATTTTGACCACATGGAGCAAAGACAAAGGCAAGAAAGGTAAATGAAACCCTTTCTTTTTATGCACAGGTTTGGTTTCCCACTGAAATGCATTGGGAACATACAAACAGAAAAGCTTTAGAATACTGTACAAGAAATTGATTTCCAATGCATTTAAATAGGAAATTGCAATTTGCGCCCTCTTGTGGCCACCTGTGGTAATGGCCTGCAAACATATATTTTTCTTTCCCCGGCCCCGGAACAGCTGTGGCGGCGGCAGTGGAGGTCTTCGGCCAGCCGTGGCTGTTGTAAAATATCCTTTTACAGTAGCCTTGCTGGACAGCATTCGTACTATAAGACGCATCCTCACTCACCCCCCCACCCCACTTTGGGGGGGAGTGTGTCTTATGGTCCGAAAAATATGGTAAGTCCAAGTGCATTAGCTGATCAGTGCTTTTGGGAATCGACTTAGGCTTCTGCAAATTGAAGCCCAAGAACCAAAGTTTGGGAAACACTGTTCTAGATCCTCCTCCTTACACCTTTTTTCTGGTAAAAATAATATCCAGAAGTTTCTTACAATTATTTCCCCTCTGTTGTCCATATAAACTTAGTATTTTCTCCTCTTCCTATGCACACTTAAAAGATTGCTAGTTTCTCTGTCCTCTTTCCTTTTGTAGGTTTATTTGAGACTCTTCCAAGTTGTGTTCAGTGTGAAATGTTGTTAAAGGCCACCGAGCAATGTTTCAATACGTTAGAACGGGCAGAAATGTTGCTCTTGCTTTTGCGACGTTTTCCTGAGACTGTGGTTCAGCATGGGGTAAGAGAGTGGAAAAAATCACTTCTGTTTCAAATATTTGCTTATTTCCCCCCCCCTCTAAGGTGCTATGAAGCTTTAGAAGTTAGTGTCTGTGTATTATGTGTTGTACGTATAGACGGGGCATAGATTTGGTGTTGGTAGGATGACACTGAAGACAAAAATAACACAATCTTTGGAGGGCTTCATGATCTTAGAATTGTTCTATGCTACAATTAGTTAGAATAGAAAAACAGTTGGTAATGAGGTGGAGAAAATGATGCTGATGGGGTATTCAGTTATTACCTCGACAAATAAACTCACCATGCTTAGGGAGGAATACCTGGTTCATCTTCTTCTTTGTTGCTTTCTACACAGAGAAGGTAATGCATTTGCAATGAAGATGTTCCTACTTGCATGTATACCTTACGCAAGAATAGAGATGTGAAGGCCCGGAAAAAAATGGAAAAATTCGGGGGGGAAATGGGTTTTTCCTGAAGCCTTTTTTTGGTTTCCCCCCGAAAACTTGGAAAAATTGAAAAAATAAAAAATATTTATTTATTTATTTTGTATCTTTATATCCTGCCCTATTGGTGCGAACACCACCCAGGAATGGAATGTTTTATTTTAACGTGATGAATAAAATATTTTAAGATAAGGCCGGGTTCAAATATTTTATAAATTACTAGCAAGGGTTGCCCGGCGTTGCCGGGCTTTTCCCCCCGTGTTTTTTAATTAAAAATGAGCCAACTTTTTTTTTTGCAATAGTGTTACATTGTGTTGGAAGGTTAAATTGTGTTTTTTTTTAAAAAAAATTGCTTAGTCTGTAATTTTAATTTTTTAAATGTTTATTTATGTTAAATTTGTTTGGCTTGGCTGTTATTAACTGTGATCTGCTTTTTTGGGTTTTTTTGAGGATTAATAAAAGAAGAAAGTATGATATAATAACTCAGCACAGGATTTTTTAAAGTTTCAATTGTATTTTATTGACATATATTTGTGATTTGTGTGAAAGTGTGTTTAGTGTAATTTTTTTTACTTGTTTTTTTTGGTGTGACCTTTTGTGTAAAATTGTGAATTTGTGTTTTGTTTGGGGCTGTTGTGTGTTTTTGAATTGTTTTTACTATTGTGGCCAGCAGGTGGTGCTGGTAGGGGTTATTGTATTTTGACTTTTGTTTCTCTCCTGGCCTCTGGGTGGAGCTTCTTCTGGTAAGTAGGGTCTTTCTGTATTCATTTCTTTTCCAGTCCTGGTGGAGGTAGCACCTGTTTTGGTAAGTTTGCTTGTTTTCTTTCTTTTGTGTGTGTGTGTGGGCGGGGGGGGGGTTGGAGTTTGTATTTTTTGTCTGTTTGTTTTGTTTTTGATTGTGTCTTTGTTTACTTCGTATTGTTTTTGGTGTTTTTGTTTTTGTGTATTTTTGGCTGTGTTTGAGTGTTTTTAGTAATTTTTTAAAAATTATTTATTTGGTGGTGGGGAAGGTACGTGGTCATTGGGGGTTTGGAAGGGTGGGCTAGGTGGTGGGGAGGGGGGCATGGTCGTTGGGGGTTAGGAAGGGTGGGCTAGGTGGTGGGGAGGGGGGCATGGTCGTTGGGGGTTAGGAAGGGTGGGCTAGGTGGTGGGGAGGGGGGCATGGTCGTTGGGGGTTAGTAAGGGTGGGTTAGGTGGTGGGGAGGGGGGCTTTATTGTTTTATGGTGCTTTTTTGTGTGTAGTTGTGAAAGTAGATCGGGGTTTCCCCTTTAATATCAGTGGGTGGGGCTTGCGACCCCCCTCTCCGCTTGCTCCCCTGGGGTTGGGAGGTTTGTGGGGACAAAAGAGGTATGTCCCCCCAACTCTTCTGGACCCAGTAGACCAGGCACAGTGGATCGATTCCCTCCCCCCCTCCTTAAAACAACTCCGTTTTTAAAGAGTAGAAAAGATGGAGTTTTTTTAAGGAGGGGGGTGGGAATCGATCCCCTCTCCCTGGTGTCCTGAGTCCAGAAGGGTTTGGGAAACATTCCCCTTTTGTTCCCACAAACCTCCCAACCCTAGGGTAGGCAGCGTAGAGGGGGGTCGCACCCCCCACCCACTGATATTAAAGGGGAAACTCCAGTCGGGTCCTTCAGGCACCGTGGGTGAGGGATAGAAAGCCGGCTGGTGTGTGTTTGGCTGTGACGCGGTGAGTTGTTTTTCTTTTTAATTTTTCGGGCGCCGTTTTCCTCAGCGTTCTGCGTGCTCATGGCGCGCAGGACGCTGGGGCTTGTAGTAATGGGTTGGTGCTTTCTGTTTGTGCTGCGTTTTATTTTGATTGGCTGCGGCGCGTTTCCGAACGCTGCCCCGTGCGAGAGCCTCTCAGCCTGATTGGCTCTGGCGCGGCGCGGCGCAAGGAATGTTGGGAAGTGAAGTTGTTTCCCTTTCTTCGCGTTTGTGGGGCTATTGCCCCACTGCCGGTTTTTTCAATCCTTCGTTGACCTGCGTACCCAGATCGGCCGTGTGCACGAAGGGTGAGTGCAGGCAAGTAGGGCGAGGCATAGCAACCTATAGCCAGTTCCAACGGTTAACCCTTGGATTTATAGGTTAAGATTTCTAAAAAAATATGTATAGTATCAGATTATTTTCAATTTTTCCGAAAATTTCCGTTTTCCCCCATTTTTTCCCGAGCTTCAAAATTTCCGGAAATTTTACATGTTTACGCAAGAACCCTCAGAAAATACTTCTTCAAGTGCCATATCTGATTCCAAATATTGGATATTATCATGGTGATCAGCCATGAAGTTTGTCCTGGGGAAAATATAATGCAGTGGCTTTCCATTTTGCCTTCTGCATCACAGCATGATACCTGTACCACTCATCCAGTTCCGCATGACACTTTCTGGTCCTGAGCTCTTTTGGCACACAAAGTCCTGGGAAACTGGAGCTCGTATTTGCTTGTAGATCCTAAATGTGAACAGACATGTCTCTGCTGGAAGAGCATCACTTTCTATACATAGAAATATACAGAAGCGTGGAGCTAGTTCAGTGATGGTGAACCTTGGCACTACAGGTGTTCTTGGACTTCAGTTCCTAGAAGCCTAAGTCCCTGTGAATCTACACAAATGGGTTTACTGCACATAATTGCTACTACATACACGCAGTAAATCCATTTGTGTGGATTTGCAGGGACTTGGGTTTCTGGGAATTGAAGTCCAAGAACAGCTGAAGTGCCAACGTTCACCATGGAGGTGACAACTGAACAGTCCTACTGTCATTAGAATTTTATTGTTTCTGCAACTTCGTTCTTTTAAGAGCTGTGAATTCTAAATTTTCTGATTTATATATGAGAGCATGTCAACTGTTCATAAAAAAAGTTATTCAACTTTTAGTCATGCTAATACTATATTACGACTGTAGAGAGCAAACATCTTATGAAGAGGTGAAGGAAGGAGCCATTGTGGTGTAAAGATTGTGGAAAACATCATGAAAGAATAACACGCAAGTTTTAATTGTTTTTTCACTTTGAAAAGGTGGGCCTTGGGGAAACGTTATTGGAAGCAGAAAACATTGAAGACCAGGAATCACCTGTAAATTGTTTTAGAAAATTATTTGGTAAGAGGTTACTTTAATTTTGTATATTTTATAATTTCATTTTAAAAATAGGTCGGTTATATATATTAAAGATTCTGTGAGCATTACTTGATAAGATTTATCATTTTTGCTGCACAAATTGACACTGCACATTGTGTGATCTAGTGATTTGAATTGCATTAGTGCATAAATTGGGATTTTCAGTGTGGTGTAATAAACAGAGTGACAAACTAGGACTGAAGAAGTCTGGGTTTGAATCAACACTCAGCCATGGAAACTCACTGGGGGTCTGGAATTGGTGAAACTACACCTTAATTTAATTTAATTTAATTTTTAATTTAATTTAATAGTCATATTTATATATGCCGTCCACTCAGGTAGAACCCGACTCAGGGCGGCATTACAACCTTAAATGTCTCACTTGCCTGGAAAGCCCTATTAGGGTCACTATAAGTCGTTTCTGAGTTGACTGCACACAACAACAACTGCATACATTAAAGGTGTGACTTTAATCTGATCTATTTATGTGTTTTTCTTTCTTTTCTTGCCCCTCATGCCACTTATTTTCTGCAAGCAAAGAACTTAAAAGAATTGATGTCTCTTCTAAGATGGTGCTTTAGAAGATGGCATGAGTCTTTAACATTCTCCTGTTTAAGTTCAGTAAGCAATTGACAACTGTTGAGCAAAGGATCATTTTAAATTAGGTTGTAACAGCTTGTCATTTATAGTTGTGTCAGATTAGGTCTGCAAACTTTGCTTTGTAACATATGAAATGCTATTAGGACAGCTGATAGATGTAAAATGATTTTGTGTTTGGATCTTTTTTAGTATGCGACGTTCTTCCCCTGATAATTAACAACCCTGATGTGCGGCTCCCTGCCAACCTGTTATATAAGTATCTGAATAAAGCGGCAGAATTTTATATAAATTATGTAACTAGACCAGCACAGACAGACAATCAGTACCAAGGTAAAGCAGTTGGAGACAATTTCGATCGTAACATTTGGGAAAGATCAGAAAGATAATTGTACTTCAAAATAATATATAGCATCTTGCAAGATAAAATGTGGAGTTTG
The DNA here is from genome assembly GCA_035047305.1 of Bradypodion pumilum. Classification (NCBI taxonomy): domain Eukaryota; kingdom Metazoa; phylum Chordata; class Lepidosauria; order Squamata; family Chamaeleonidae; genus Bradypodion; species Bradypodion pumilum. The sequence goes on along the minus strand of JAWDJD010000008.1, from coordinate 1,345,250 downwards.
GACCATGATTGACTAAGTAGCCCATCAGGTTTGGGTTGCCCTGGTGCCTTTTCCATGCTTTTAAGAAGACTTTGTGTTGTCATTTGGCTAAAGAATTAGGTTGTTTTACGAAAGATATGGAACTACAGTTGAACCTCAGTTAACATAATTAATGCATTCTCCAAGACATTTCTTACAGCGAAAATTTCTTTAACTGAATTTCCCATAGTAATGCATTAACCAAAATGCAGTTTCCCATAGGAAAGCATTGAAAGCCAGTTAATCCGTTCTGAAAAAAATTCTGTAAACCAAGCCACTATTTTCTATGGATTTCCTTTTATTTGATTTTTATGTTAACCGAGCCGTTTGTTAACTGATGTTCCACTAAAGTTTAAATTAGCGAATACTTTAGAAGATTTTTCTGGGATGCATTTTAAAGGTGTGCTTTGTTTCCATTTTAGAATTACAAATTATATTTTGATAGCTTTAATAGCAGTGGTGGGGGTGGGCAATTTATTTTCTTATTTCTTTTATTTCTGTGACAATCACAGTTTGTGGTTCCAGCAGTAAACCTGCAAACTTGTTTCAGTCTACCTCTTCTGTGAGAGATATGTTAGAATGTGAGAGGAATGGTACAGTTGTGCAGTATTTTGACAGGGGAGAAGCTTGTGATGATCTGAAATTTTTGTCTTGCATTTCTTCTGGTTCCTAACTCCCACCCACCCATACCTGTCAACCTTCCCTGATTGGCCGGGATTTCCCGATTTTCAGTGCCAATTTGCGCCATTTCCTGCCCGCAGCTGCCAAAACCCTGGAATTGGCAGCGGGGGAAAGAGGTACTGCGCATCCCTTCTGCGCAGATTGCCTTCCATGCATGCGTAGGAGGCTTTTACGCTTGCGTAGAACCCTTCTATGCTTGCGTAGAAGGCGATCTGCGCGGAAGGGGATCGTAGAAACCTTCTACGCATGCGTAGAAGGGTTCTACACAAGCGTAGAAGGATTCTACACAAGTGTAAACGCCTTCTACGCATGCGTAGAAGGCAATCTGTGCAAAACCGTTTTGCGCAAGTCCTGTATTTTCCGTAGCCGCGGTTGACAGGTATGCACCCACCCCCTTTTTTGCTTTTGCTCAGTTCAGAAATGGGGATATTTCTCAAAATAAATAGTTACATAATCCGTACTTCACACGTTTAGTTTGACGTGGCGGATCGAAGCATCATCTCATGAGATATTTAGCAGCCTCTTTCCATTGGGCAGTCCTACCGCTACTGTAGCAGGATCCGATGGCATGTGGGGGACTGAGGTCCATGTTTTCGGTGCTCCTTTAACCATTTTAAATATGACGACACAGCTGGCTGGCCCTATATGTGCATACCATACAAATATGTAGTAAGAGGCAGACTAACTGAGGAAACTACATTGATGATCTTCACCACTTTTGGTTTCTAGGTTCACAGGATGCACCTGATCTTGTATCACCCAGTAAAAGAAGTTCTCAGAAATACATCATAGAGGGCTTGACTGAGAAATCCTCTCAGATTACAGATTCGTGGGAAAGAGTGTTCAAAATCCTCTCCATTGTAGGTGTGAGGTGTGAATGGCAGATGGACATGGGAAGAAGGTTTGATATAACAATTCTTTTTTTAAAAGAGTTACTTAGTGGCTTGATTTAATAAATTTTGGTTTGATGCTTCTAACAACACAGAGATTTAATTTTCATCACAATGCTACTATACTCAAAAGGCAGGCTACTGGAGAAAATTCACATCTTTCCTGAAAATTCACATCTTTCCAACTCACCTATCTCAAAAGCTAGTCTGCAGAGTCAAGCTCTCGTGAACAATGTGAAAAAGATATTTGGCTGAGTCTGGGTGATTCCCCCAATCAGGCCAGCATGTCATATACCAGTGATGGCAAACTTTTTAGAGACCCAGAGCCCAAACAAAGGGGCAGGGCAAACTCTGCTGGGGGAGGAAGCAAGCGCTCCCATTGGGCTGCTGGGCAGAGGGTGGGGCAAAATTTGCTGGGGGAGGGAGGAAGCGCTCCCATTGGGCTGCTGGGCAGAAGGGTGGGGTGAACTCTGTCCTGGGGAGGGAGGAAGCATTCCCATTGGGCTGCTGGGCAGAGGGGCGGGGTCACGGGTGAAGTCTGTGCTGGGGGAGGGAGGAAGCATTCCCATTGGGCTGCTGGAAAGAGAGGCAGGGTGAACTCTGTGCTGGTTCAACTCTCTGCATGCCGACAGAGAGGGGGCTGCATGCCCCTTCTGGCATGTGTGCCATAGGTTTGCCACCACTGTCTTATACCATCTTGCTCATAAACCTGTATATCACTTTAGGGAGACTTTTTGAAGGATGAAGGAGGTTACAGCAGTAGAGATTATAGGAAGTGCTCTATGACCTTGACATAACATATTATAGGATCCAAGCCAATAACCTTATTATGCTTCTAGTTGAGATCAAAAAGGTTAATTAAATGTACTTTCTTCCATCTTTAGAAACTTTGGTGATATATTGCTCAAAATGAAGGATGTTTGCAGATACATAAGTAATTATGATAATGAAGCCCATGCAAAATACAGGACCCAAGTGGTGTATTCCACAATGCTCGTCTTCTTCAAGAACGCATTCCAGTATGTCAGCAGTATCCAGCCTTCTCTATTCCAAGGTTTGGTGAAATGAAGCCTTTTTTCTTTTGAGTGTTACATTGTTAAGTCTTTGATAGATTTTCTCCTGGGTAAGGCTGATTTGAAATTTATACTAGGTCAGTGATGGTGAACCTTTTAGAGACTAAGTGTCCAAACTGCAACCCCAAACCCACTTATTTATATCAAAGTGCCAAGACAGCAATAAGGGAGGAAGGAAACGCTCCCATTGGCTGTGTGCAGAGGGGAGGGGCAAACTCTGTGCTGGGGAGGGAGGAAGCACTCCCATTGGGCTGCTAGCTGCTGGGCAGAGGGGCAGGGTGAACTCTGTGCTGGGGGAGGGAGGAAGCGCTCCCATTGGGCTGCTGGGCAGAGGGGCGAGGCAACTCTGCTGGAGTGACCGCACGGTTGTCCACAGAGAGGGCTCCGAGTGCCACCTCTGGCATATGTGCCATAGGTTTGCCACCACTATACTTGGTGATTAAAAATAGTACCAATGTGTAGTACTGTATGCTTTACATCATGGTTCTTCGTTCCCTTTACATCTTTCATAGTATCATACAGTAGTATGGCATGATCCTGGGCTTCCGATCAGGGCTAGAATTGCATTCCACTAACGTTCAGAGACAAATTCAACACATTATTAGGAAATGGATCCTCTTCTTAAAGAAGTATATTTTAAACATAGTAGGTTCATTAAAAACAATCAGTTAACAATACTTATTTAATAGTGCACCTTTCAGCATTGTGTTTTAAAATGATTATATTTATGCATGCAATTGTACTTTAGTACTTATATTAGTGACCAAAGGCGACTGGCCTGGAAGTTTTGAGAAAATAATAAATCTATGGATGCGTAAACATGCGTCAAAATTACAAGATTTCTTTTAGGAGGATTTGTCATCAAAGTGAATTTTTTAGTAAATGGATGGCAAATCCTGATGGTAATTTTGTGCTTGAAACTATTACATTACATTTGTACTTTCTTTGTAATCTTAGGGCCAAATGCTCCAAATCAAGTTCCACTGGTCCTTCTAGAGGATGTGTCTAATGTTTATGGTGATATAGACATTGAGCGCAGCAAACACGTACATAAAAAGCGGAAACTTGCTGAAGGGCGAGAGAAAACCATGGTAATGTTCCTTGTTTTTATTAGCAATGTGATATGATTTGGTGTAGAGTCAAAAATATTTTTATTAACAATTACTCGTTCCAGAACTCTAGAATATTTTGGTTTAGGAAGAGTGAACATCTAGTCTGAACCAGAAATTGCAAGTAATACGAAATATGATCATTGTGTTGTTGCTGCATGTCATGAATTCTATTCCATAGTAGAATTTAAATGTGAATGTAGTTTAATTTTGCATTATTTGATACGATAATGTAATTGGCTGAGAAATTGGAGTCAGCTTTCTTTAGTAGTAAACAACTATGTTGGGATGTTTATATACTGCTTAAAATAAGCTTTGCAGAAAGTAATGTTTACTGCTTAATAATGTGAAAGTTAAGGTACATATCTTTATTATTCCCTGCCTTTGGAACATGACTGAGTCTAACGGGAGGTTGTTTTAAGATGGAGAGAGTGTTTTAATTTTCTTTAACGGGATTATCTTGGAAATCATAGAAAGTATCATTCTGTGGGCATAGAGCTCTATCCAGTTTCTTGCTTGCTGTCATATGAAGCGATGGTGTGACTGTTGTTCAGTTGCACAGTTGAGTCTGACCCTTTGCAACCCCAAGGATCATCGCATGGCAGGCTCCTCTGCCATCTGCCATAATCTGTAGCCTGCCCAAATCTATGCCCACTGCATCAACGATACCATCTAGTCATCTCATCCTCTGTGAAAGGGCTGAGAAAATACAGTTATTCATATGGATCGTGGTTCATATGATCGAAACAAAGAAGATTCTGCCTAGTATACTTAAATTAAATTGGTCATTAAGCCTCTTTAACAGAGAATTAAGATTTTTAACTGTCTCCTGACTTTACTATTCGCTAGCAGTCAAGTGACTAACATTTTAAGTACTGTAAATGCGATAGAAGTGCCAATCTCACATTATTGGTCATGGGGTTTTTCTGTTGACTTTTGTGCAGAGTTCTGATGATGAGGATCCTTCTGCAAAGGGGAAAAGCAGACTCATTACAATAAATGCAGCAGACCTTCCAAACTCCATTGAGGTACAAGAGAACTTTAGGTTGGCTAGAGAGAGCTGGGAACTCCTCCATTCTATGGAATCACTGGATAAAGGTAAGGGGTTGTTATTTTTTACAATAAAAATAGTTATGCTTCCCATGAGTATCATACCTGTCAAGTGCAGCTTCGGAAAATACAGGACCTGCGCAGAACCCTTCTGCGCATACACGCATGCGCAGTACCTACTTTCCCTGCCAGTCAAATTAAGGGATGGTGCCCAGAAAGTAGAGGAAGCAGCACAGAAATACGGGAAATCCCGGCCAATCCGGGATACTTGACAGGTATTATGAGTGTCCAGCATGTTGGGGGCAAAATGCTAATTAACTTGTGAAGCGCACAGAGAGTGGACTAAGCGCTATGGCATTGGTGGCGAACCTATGGCACGTGTGCCAAAGGTGGCACTTGGAGCCCTCTCTGTGGGCACCTGTGCAGTCACCCCAACACAGAGTTTGCTCTGCCCCTCTGCCAGCAGCCCAATGGGAGTGCTTCCTCCCTCCCCCCAGCACAGAGTTCACCCCGCCCCTCTGCACAGCAGCCAAATGGGAATGTTTCCTTCCTTCCCTGTTGCTGTTGGCATTTTGTGATAAATAAGTGGTTTTTGGGTTGCATTTGGGCATTTAGTCTCTAAAAGGTTTGCCATCACTGCACTATTAGGTGGTATATAAGTCTTAATTGCTATTGCTATTATATGTGAAAAAAGCAAAAATAGTTTACATAACTCTTCCTTTACAACAAATGATTCCCTTCATGTTGGGTTCAGGTATTTTGCATATGGGAGGGAGCTGGGCAAATAGCATTTGAGCATTCCTGTGACACGCTTGCTGAAAGCTTTCATAAGAACAGGGAATGATTACTTTAACAATGTATTTGCTATTGATTGGAAAAACGTGCTCAGCATGGTAAACAGTGTCTCCCCTCTTTTGGAGCAGAGTCTCGTATGTTACTGAAAAAGACAAAAACGTTGTGGCACCTTAGAGATTAACTCCTGTATTTAAATGTGTGCTCTTGTGGATCAAGTCCACTTTGTCAGACATAAGAGTGAGACCTCATGGCATCAATTTATACAAATTGGGTACAGAGTCAAACAGTGGTTGGCTAACCTAACAGAAAAGTAGCATTGTAGCTTTTTACACCTGCCAATAATGGGAAATCCCCGGTTGTTATTCATACTTGCTGTGAAGCCTGGCCATATTGAGCTGCAAATGGTTTCAAAACAAACTTCTCTTACAAGCTGATGCCTCACAGCCGAAGGAAGGATGCAAAACACATGTTGTGGCCTTACACATTTGCCAGTGAGTTACCATCTATTGACAATGGTTTGAGTGACCCAGGCAAAGTTGCAGCATATACAGTAACAACCTGTTAGTTGTGGTGCATCAAATTTGATAATGTCCCAGAAACCCTTGACTAATATTCAAACCCCTGAGATGGGTGTCCACTACATGCACTGATGTGTTGTTTAGAATTAGATATTTTTGTTCATGTTCATAGCCTAGGAACAATATATTGGGTTGTTCAGGAGGATGATCAGGAAGAGCAAAGAAGGAAAAACTGTGACTTGAAACCTGGAGAGCCAGTACCAGTCACTGTCAACAGTACTAGAGTTAGATGGGCCCATATTCTAATTTGGTTTAAAACCAGATTTCTTTGTTTATATTTGGCAGAATTCACACGAATTTGCATCTCATGGAAGACAGATACTTGGCTTTGGTTGCGGATCTTTCTCACGGATATGATTATTTATCAGGCAAGTGTTATTTTATTCTTCTGCCATCTCGTTCTAATGGTTATCTACATTAATTTCTAAGCTGCGTCCTTTTTGCAGTGTGGAGATTACAATGTTTGTCCATCTTTCAAGACTATTGATTTGTAAGGATTACAGAAACTTGTTAATATTAGCAGAGAATTATTGCAGATAGAATAAAAATGTTATCACTCACACACTTTTTACTTAACATGATGAAAACATGCTTTGTAGAAATCCCACCTTCATCTTCTTAGTGTCTTTGCTAGCAAATTGAAATGTTGACGTGTGTGTCTTTTAGTGAGTTGGCTTTTATTTCTGTGTTTGAAAGGGTCAGTACAAAAAAGCCATTGCCAGCTTGCATCATTTAGCAGCTCTGCAGGGGTCTCACCCACAGCAGCAGATCATGGGGCAAGGATCACTAGAGAACCAGCGAGCCCTAATCCAGCTAGCAACCTGTCACTTTGCCCTTGGAGAGTACTGCGTAAGTCTTTGTCCTCCTCTTTGTCTAATTTGCTCCTTTCCTTCCTTGCTGCAAGCTGCTATTGCAGTTTGTATAGTACAAGGGTGCCCAAACTTTTTGGGCCTTGGGCTGGTCACATGATTCAGTGGGCCGGTCACGTGGTGCCTCCCACCGGAAGTAAAACACGCCTTGCAGTCTGTTTTGCAACAGGATGAGATAGATTTTTAGGCTGCCATTTTCTCTGCTTAAACCAGGGGTGCCTAAGCTACAGCCTGCAGGTCAGATCCGGCCCCTATCACCAATTCATCTGGCCTACGCTGCGTTTGCCGCTCCTGGAAGCGGAAGTAAAACGCGCCTGTATGGGGTGCATTTTACTTCCACTTCCAGGAGCTGCAAGGGTGGTGTGGGCTGGATGAATTGGTGTCAGGGGCCAGATCCGGCCTGTGGGCCATAGCTTGGGCACCCCTGGTATAGTAATAGCCTAAGACAGGATGTGATAAATGGTTTGCCAGAATGAGTATAAACAAACCAAACAAGGATAGTTTCTCTTGATGTATGAACTTGAAACTAGGGTCATCCAGCAGTTTTGAACCAATATTTGTTTGTGTCTTACAAATCTTGACTTGTCTGAGAACAAGAAACCATAATCTTGGGTTCAGACTTTATGTTGTGTGCATCAGCATGCAAATTGTTCACGCTAATAAACATCAATTCAGGTCTTATTGTCAGAAGCAAATATGGTTGCACTTTGGAAATTGACATGTGTTAGTGAGAAGGTAGCAGATTTGGTATGTGGACTGTGGTAGTTGAACATGTTTACATGATTTGCCCTCCTTGGTGCAAAGTAATTTATAGTCTTATGTTTGAGAAGAACCATATTTGTCCTCTACTAGAGGCATTGACCTTTGGCCTTTGGAGCACCACTTCTAATATGATGTAACAGTTAAAAATGTGATCTGGTAAATGCTAATTTTAGTGTCATCTCACCCACACATTCATTAAGTAGTCTTCAATCTTTTGTTTTTTGACCCTCTATTACTGAGGTTTCCAACCTACAGCCTGCTGGCCGGACCTGGCCCACAATGCCATTCCAATCAGCCTGTTGCCATCTCCCCTGCACCTGGAAGTAGAAGCGGGTGTGTTTATGTCAGCCGTAAAACGTGCATGCGTAAATGTACCCGTGGCTGATGTAAGTGCAGAAGAGGGCACATTTATGGCTGACATGAATGCGCCCACTTGCGGGGGCGTGGTCAGGCCCGTGGCACAAAAAGGTTGACCACCCCTGCTCCATTGGCTTAGCTTGGTACCTCTAAAAGTAATATAGTAGTAGCAATTTGATATGGCTGTAGATACCTCTTGAATAACCCATGAAGATCAGCCACCATACAATTTTGTTTGTCTTATGGAACAAGAAAAAGAAGTTCCATGTACTGGCTAATCCATTAGGAAGGATCCTTTGTGTTGGGCAGCTTGAAAGACCAGAGCTACCACCTTCCCTTCTCTGTAACTGCTTGGACCTTGCAAGCAAAGGTTTCTTCTTGAAGTGGGTTATTCTTCTCACGCAGTTCATCTCTCACACACAAAACACAAACTGTTTTCTTTTAAACAGTTCTACACAATTTTCTCAACAGCCTCATTAATAAGAATATAGTGGCCATTTTAACCTTGCTGTAGTTGTTAGATTATGTGGCTTCACTTATAAAACTGTTGATGCTATTTTGCTCTTACAGTTGATGTGTGAAAAGATACTTGATCTCATGTGCTACATGATACTTCCCATACAAGAGGGGGCTAGAGTTCAGGAGGAGCAGCCTACAGTGAAATCAAAATTTAGGAAAGGTAAGCAATGACCTTCTCTTTCAAAAGCTGGTGAGACAGGAGGAATAAAAATAATTTATCTTTCAATCTGTTCCTGATAAGTCTGTAATAACAGTTCTACTGAAAATCTCTTCAAACAAACAAATAGAAATAAAAACTCAAATCCCTTTTATTTTCTTTCATTGATACTCCATGCCTCTCACAACCCCACAAAAATAACAAGGAATTGGCAAATCCAAATTATTTAATTGCTGAATTATTCTTGTTTGGCTCTGTGATACTTGTTCATTATGTATGTCAGGGGTTGCCAACCTCTTTTTCCTGGCCTCACTTACCTTCATTATATTATTAGCAGTGTTTACTAGTGGTGTGATTAGACCAAGGGTGCTCAAACCCAGTCAGGGGCTGGGTCACGCTCCCTCAGATAGTTGAGGGGGCCGGACTGGTGGTCTCCCCACCATTTATGGCTGTTGTAAACATGTTTACTACAGCCAGAAATGAGTCTGTGACCAATTCTCGTAGCAGCAGCGGCTGGAGCGATGGTGGTGGTCAGATTATTTGGCACCATGGGCCAGATCCAGCCCATGAGCCGTAGTTTGCTTACTGCTGTTGTATATTGTTGGAATAGGAAGGGAGATTAGGTTAAGTGAGGAATAATTTGACTTGCTGATAATGGGAAGAATTTTGGGACACCTAGAACCCTCTAGAGCAGGAATAGAGAACATCTTTCATGTGGGGCATGTCGTTCCATTCTAGTGGTGGTGTGAAACCCAAAATATTTAGCATACTAAGTTTTATTTTATAACTAAGCCTTATGAAAGGTATTTTAAACCTAGAAAGGGGAGGAATACTACAAAACTTGAAGTCAACAAAATAAGGTGTCAGGGAAAAGAGAGTGTTGCCCCATGGAAGGCACTAGAGAGCTGGGTTGGGAATGAAGGACCATCCGATTTGGCCCTAGAGCTGGTGGTTGTCTATTTCAAGGATGCTGAAACAGTACCTTGTCTGTAAAATGAACTGTGTGCCAAGCATAGTTTGGACTGATGAGAGCTTTCCTGGAAGGAATTGATATGATGCTGCTTGCCCAACCATTGAAGCTAAGATAGCCACAGAGTTACTGATGTGGGTGAAGGAAGAAGTGACTTCATCTCTTCCACCCACAGCTAATGCAAATGCAAATAGCCACTAGTTCTATGACAACAATTGTGTAGCTAGATCAGCCATATCTCCTGACCAGGATTTGGTCTAGTGTAGTAGCAACAGAGCCTACTGGGAATGGATTGCTTCTTGCATTACTATGAGATAGAAAATGTCAACAGGGTAAATATATACAGTGGAACCCCGGATGTTGACAAAACTTGGTTCAACAAATTGTGTTGTCATCTGGATTGTGACGTTATGTGATCCCTATGGGAGATGCCCCACATAACGATGGGAAAATCGCCAAAAATGTTGTTATCCGGTGTATCGCTACCAAATGCACGCATAATTACGTTTTTTGGCATTTTCCTGTCATGCGGGGCATCACGTGGTGCATAACTAACGTGTCATGCGGTTTTGTCGTCATGCGATCACGTTATCAGGGGTTTTACTGTAGTTTGGAACTGCAGTGGCTCAAGTTGCTAAGACGCTGACTGGGAAGCGGAAGGTCAGCAGTTCGATTCCCGAGTACTGCAGGACGGAAATGAGCTCCCGTCTTCATCCCAGCTCCTGCCAACCTAGCAGTTCGAAAGCAAGAAATTGCAAGTAGATAAATAGGGACCACTTCGGTGGGAAGGTAACAGCGTTCTGTGCGCTCCGGTGTCTAGTCATGCCTGCCACATGACCACGGAAACGTCTGCAGAAGCAGACAGCGCTGGCTCTTCGGCTTAGAAACAGAGATGAGCACTGCACCCTAGAGTCGGATACGACTGGCTTTCGAGCAAGGGAAACCTTTACCTTTACTTTTACTGTAGTTTAGGATTAAGAAATCTGTTCTCTCATTTGTTCTTGCTGCCTTCACGATGCAAATTACTTGAAGCTTTGAGTAAAAAACCTTATAAATATGGAAAGATTGAAAATAGGAATCCTAGCCTGGAATACTGCGGATTTCTTTGTTATCCCAACCTTGAACACACACTGTCTGGGCTCTAACAAGATATATTTGATCATGGGAGGGGAAAGTGTTTCACCTAACTTGTACTATTTTATACCCTATATTTTCAGCTATAGCAGGGGTGCCCAAACTACGGCCCGCAGGCCGGATCTGGCCCATGGTGCCAAATCATCATGCCCACACTGCGGTCACTGCTCCCAGAACCGGAAGCAAAACATGCATGTACCTGCGCATAACACGCCAGTGCATGCATGTTTTACTTCCGCTTCTGGTGGGAGGAACCACGTGACCGGCATGCTCAACCACGTTACCTGCCTGCGGCCTGAAAAGTTTGGGCACCCCTAAGCTATAGAGTTCAAATGTGCCCTACTTGAAAACTTCCTCTCCCAGTTTTGCTTAGATACCAAGTAGCAGTTTCATTTTATATAATAATTGATTTTTGTCCACTCTGTTTAGCAGTTCCCATGAATCTTTTCTTAGGTTTGCAGCCAGTATGTGTTTACTTTATTTTTTCGTTTCTATTACCTTAATGTGCAATTAAAGTGACAGTGTTTCTAATTATAACAGAATGGTCACTGTCTGTTAACCTCGACACCCGATGGGGTAAAAAAGGAAGTAAAGAAGAAGACTGACTGTTAAGGATATATAATACAGAGCTATACAGATACTTAAATTGGTATTATTTTTGCCTATAATTTTTAATCTCATCAAAATTTCGGATTTTTGTAATATGTGCAAAATTATTGTTTCCTTGTAGCTTCGGAGCTGAAACTGTGGCCATGTACCAGTAAAGCTATTATGCCCTATTGCTTACGGTTGCTGTTAGCTTGTTTTAAGGTAAGATTTCACTTGCGGTGGTAAAAATATTTTGGTGGTTGATAGTGCTGGCTGTGGGGGAAATTATCCTGTTTCTTTCTCTTTTTCCTGGCCTCACTTACCTTCATTATATTATTAGCAGTGTTTACTAGTGGTGTGATTAGACCAAGGGTGCTCAAACATTTCAGGCTGTGGGCCGGTCACATGGTTCAGGGGTGCCCAAACTACGCCCCCCCGGCTGTAGTTTGGGCACCCCTGGATTAGATTTATAGTGCAAGCAGCCCATGGGGGAAAAAAAGTCTTGCTACGTGGCGAGATAATTCATATAAATTATGCTAGAAGGGCAATGCTTAGCTTGGGAATCACTTGATAAGTACTGTCATCTTGCAAAGGAGTTAAGGCGATTTTGCCTTGTATGGGTAAGATTGTTATCTGTAGTCACCTGACGAATATACAAGACTAGCAAGGGTTGCCCGGCGTTGCCGGGCTTTTTGGGGGGTTTTGTTTTTTATAAAATATGAGAAATGGTTTTGGATGTTTTTTGTTGTATGTGTGTTTAAATGAGTTATGTTATTTTTAAAAAATATTGTTTTTTTATACATAGGTAGTTTTTTAAACTGTTATAAATAAATTTGGATTTTTAAAAGTGGAAAGGTTGATATATAATTTTCCCCAATAATTGCATTTTTAAAAATAATTTGTCATTTTTTTTTTTTTTGGTGATAGGTGTACTTTGGATAAGATTTTTTTAAAAATGTGTAAGTGTAATTTGAATTCATTGAGTGTCATTTTTCCTGTGGCCACTTGGTGGTGCTGTTGCGTAATGTTTGTCCTGTCCTGTGAATTCTTCCTGTTCTTTTGCCATTTCAATTCTGTTTCTCGGCGTGTCTGGAGCTGTGTTGGTAAGTTGTGATCTCCGATATTTAAGTGAAAAGGACGCGGGGATATGAATTTTGTTGGGGGGGGGCCTGTTGTTTTTTGTTGTATGTTTTTCCTGTCTTTGTTTGTGTTTATTTTTTAAAGGTTAGATTTCTTTTTTTGAATGGTTTTGATTTGATTTTTGGTGTGTCCTTTTTTTAGGGTGGGGGGGCCTTTTGTTCTCACGGACCATGCTTGGTGGCCCGTGGGAAGGTAGGCTACTTGCAGCGGGGGTTCCTTTTCTTCCCATTGGCCATGCTTGTTTGCCCGTGGTTAGGAAGGGCACTTGCGGCGGGGGGTGCCTTTTGATCCCATGGGCCATGCTGGATGGCCCTTGGGAAGGGAGCGTTGTTGCGGGGAGGGTGCCTTTCGTTTCCACGGGCCATGCTTGTTTTCCCGTTGGGAAGAAGGGCAGTTGCGGGGGAGGGGTGGTGGGTGGATTGTTTTTATTTTTGGCGCGGTGGCAGTCCCTTCGAACGGAAGAGCAGGGGCGGCGGGTTTGTTTCATTTTCTTCCCCCACGGGCCATGCTGGCTCGCCCGTGGGGATGAATGGCGGCGGAGCCGGCTTTCTTTAAGTTTTGTTTTCGCGCGCAGCCTGCCTCAGCGTTCTGCGCGGTCATGGCGCGCAGGACGCTGGGGCTTGTAGTTATGGGTTCGTGCTTTGTGTTTGTGCTGCGTTTTTTTAACATGCTTTTCGTTTGATTGGCTGCGGCGCGTGTCCGAACGCTGCGGCGTGCGTGAGCCTCTCAGCCTGATTGGCTCTGGCGCGCCGCGGCGCAATGACTGTTGGGACGTGAAGTTCTTTCCCTTTCTTGCCGTTTGTGGGGCTGAGGCCCCCGTGCCGGATTTTTAAATCCTTCGTTGACCTGCGTAGGGAATTCGGCCGTGCACACGAAGGGTGGGTCAGTAGGGCGACGCATAGCAGCCTATAGCCAGTTCCAACGGTTAATGCTTGGTTTTATAGGTTAAGATTGACAATCAATTGTGTATGTAACCTGTCAGGAATAAATGTTCTGGAATTCAGAAGAATTAATTTCCCACTCAGCCTTCAGGAGACAAAACTTTTTCATACTTGGTATGACTTGATGTGATGTAGTGTAAAGAAGCTGTGCTATGATTACTGAAGTTTCACCATTAACATAATAGGTGGCTTTAGTCAAGTTTCAGTCCCATTCCCTGTCTAAAATATGTGGATAATCATACTAATCTTCTGTGCAAGGCTGTTGCAATAATTGAGATTCTATGAAGGTTTTTTTTGAGAGTCCGATGATATTTTATGAATGTGAAATGTTCCTCCTACTTTGCCTAGACACACAGTACGTCTTTGCCTGATGCAGCCTCATTCTAAATTCCAGACAAGATATAGACATCTGTATTAAGAAAAGTCCACGTTTTATATGCTGCTTAGGTCAGGCTCTTGCAAATAAATGAGAACCTTACTGTCTGCAGCCTAAGAAACGCTTGAAGGGCATTTGTCATGTAATTTACAGAGCAAATTTGTTTGGTAGCCTAGTAATACTAGCTTAGAATCTATAGCAGGAGTGGCCAACCTATGGCCCGTGGGCTGGCTCTGGCCCATAGCACCATTTCATGTGGCCCTTCGCTGCCCTTGCTGCTAGTGGAAGCAGACGTGTTTATGACAGCCATAAAACATGCCTGCACATGTGTAAATGCATTTATGATAGCCGTGGATGCATTTTACGGCAGCGTTTATGGCAGTAGGAATCACATGACTGGCACGCTCAGCTGTCCGGTGTGTGTTGCAAAGGTTGGGAACCCCTGATTTATAGCCATTGTGCAAAAAATATGATTAAGTATATTCAGTGTAACTTTTCCCTCCTAACAGCTGAGAGCTTTCACAGAGAACAGGGATGATATGGCTTTGGGTCATGTAGTTGTGTTACTCCAGCATGAGTGGCCTAGGGGTGAAAACCTGTTCTTGAAAGCGATCAACAAGATCTGCCAACAAGGAAACTTCCAGTATGAAAACTTTTTCAACTATGTGACAAGTATCCTTTGTAAAGTGTCAGCGGACCCAAATTGGTGCTAGGAGGCCTTCCCCTTTTTGAATGGCCAAAGAAAAACAGGATCTGTTTGTAAGAAATGAAGATTGGAGGTCAGAAGCAATGATTGCAGTGGCTCAGTGGTTAAGGAGCTCGCCTTGTTAGCTGGAAGGTCAGCAAGTCGTCAGTTCAAGACCCGAGTACTGCATGACGGAGTGAGCACCCGTCTCTGCCCCAGCTTCTGCCAACCTAGCAGATCGAAAGCAAGAAATTGCAAGTAGATAAATAGGGACCGCTTTGGTGGGGAAAAGATCTTGGGGACATGAAAGCAGCCTCATTTGGGCATCCCCTGAGTGGAGTTCCTCCAGCCAAAATCCTTTCAACCCAGAAAGCACTTTTGTGTACTTCTGACATGATAAAAAAAGAAGAAGAAGAAGCAATGAAACTGAAGGCTTGCTGGGAAAAGGAAAGGTGGAATTAAAGAAGAAGAGGAGAAACAAAAAAGCATAATTTCAGGAATGTAAGCATGGCTGCAGCGAATGCTGATTAATTTATTGATTGTCTTTTCACTTCAACAACACCATCCAACATTCAACCATTCACAACACAGATAAAGACACCTCAGCTCCAAGGGGTTGTTCTCCAGAAGAGTTACACTTTGTCGATAGAAATCCATCTATAGAGCATATCTGTCAACCGCGGCTCTGGAAAATCCGGGACCTGCACAGAACGGTTCTGTGCAGGTCGCTTTTTACGCATGCATAAAAGCCTTCTACGCATGCGTAAACGTGACTTACGCAGAACCGTTCAGCGCAGCTCGCTTCTACGCATGCGTAGAAGGCTTCTACGATCCCCTTCTGCACAGAAGCCTTCTACACATGCGTAGAAGGGTTCTACGCAAGTGTAGAAGGGTTCTACGCAAGCGTAGAAGGGTTCTACGCAAGCGTAGAAGCGAGCTGCGCAGAAGGGATGTCCAGTAACGCCTTTTCCCCCGCTGCCAAATTCCGGGGTTTGGCAGCTCCGGGCAGGAAATGGCGAAAATCGGCACCAAAAAACGGGAAATCTCGGCCAATCCGGGAAGGTTACAGGTATGCTATAGAGACCTTGTACATTGTGTCTAAAAATGTTTTACACAACAATTTTCTAGGGCAACAAAAAGGAAGAGAAATTTTAAAATAAACAAAGAAATTGATTATATTATCTACCTTTTTCTTTGACTCTGCATTAGGAAGTGAGTTTCTTTTTTTTTCCTGAGCAATTTCCCAGATATTGATATGTTGGAAGAGTTTGCCTATTTAAGAACCCAAGAAGGAGGAAAAATTCACCTGGAATTGTTGCCAAACCAGGGGATGCTGATAAAGTAAGTGGAATAATTTAGATTTGATGAGAGCACTCTGCTAATAAAAATTATTTGATAAATCTATGCTGATTGGTTAAATGAATGTTTTAGGAAACATGGAACTAGATTTTCCAGCGGGGTAACTGTGTTAAGCTGCAGTGTGTCACGGCAGCATTCTGCCTCCTCAGCATAGTGGAACAGTGACTGGTAAAATGCTGCTGCTTTTGGGCTGTGAAACTGATTGCTGTGGAGGGGAGAGTTTACTTCCTCTTAGTGGGTCATTATGTCAGGAGAGTAAGACTGTGGAAATTATATCAAATCAACTTACTCTGTTTAAAAGGGAATGGGTATTGCCACAGTGGATAGTCTTTCCAGGCAAAGGCAACGAGTTCGCAAATGATCAGGAGTCCCTGCCCACCTTCAAAGACCATGTGCTATGAAATTACTCTTTCCATGTTAAATGATGTGCACTGGTTAAGAATGGGGAAATGCAATGCAATCTCCCATGTCACCTGGTTAGATGCAGACATTCTCCCTTCTACAGCAACTACTTTTCGTAGCCAGAAGAGCTAAAGTATCTAATTAACATCTTACGGAGGGACAGTGTGTTGTTGTGGATAAAGTGATGGACTAGGATGCAGATGACCTTGGTTCAAATCCCTGATAAGCCTTGGAAGCTGACACTGAGCTGGCAATAGAAAAATCACCCCTTAAATAGCTCACATACCTTAAAAACCCTACTAGGGCTGTGATGGTGAACCTTGGCACTCCAGCTGTTCTAGGACTTCAGTTCCCAGAAGCCCAAATCTCTGTGAATCCACACAAATGTGTTTTCTGCACACGTGCAGTATGTCTATGAATCCACACAAATGGGTTTACTGCACACGTGCAGTAAACCCATTTGTGTGGATTCACAGAGATTTGGGCTTCTGGGAATTGGAAGTCCAAGAACAGCTGGAGTGCCAAGGTTCGCCATCACTGTATTAGGGTCACCATAAACACATAGCATTTTACCAGCCTTCACACTCCCCCAGTGTGCCTGAGAGATGGAGTACTGCTTCTCTACATCTGGCTCTTGTCTGATAAATTATAGTATATTATACAGTGTTGTAAGGCTAATAGCTCAGAGGGTTTATTTATTTTATTTCTTGGACTTATACCCTGCCCATCTTTGGAGCACTTAGCTTAAGAGACAGAGACTGGGGATCCAAATCCCCACTGTGGCCCCTTAGAAAGGGGTGATCTGAAAATGTGTAGCTGGTAGGGTTATGTGCTTTGCCATCTTTGTGATCTTGGGGAAATGGAGCACCACCCAAGGGAGGGAGTAGTAAACCACTGCTGCGTACTTCATACCTAGAAAACCCTGGGAGAGTTGCCATAAATTGGAATTAACTTGGTGGCATATCGTTATCAATTGTGGGCAGTATCCTATTTATGTTTGCGGAAGGTTTGCATAGCATGCGGTGCTGGTTTGCAGCTACTTGATGAGATACCACAGCAGATCTCAGTTGTGTAACTGAGTGCGTGACCAGACATGCAAGGTGATATCTTGTCAATTAGCCACAATTAACTTCAGCAGCTTATGTGAACTTTATGCAAATACCAACAGGATTTTATCCATGTAATAATGCTGAAAACAGCTATATTAATTTTTTGTATGGTACGTCAGAGCAGGTCACAAAGTTAAGGTCTGCTTTTTTGGTTTTTCTGTCTATAATATTAAATGATTTCATCCATTTTTAATTTTTCAAACGAGTCAAGGTTACTTTAGTGCACTTAAAGAAGTGTAGCATGTTGGTAATTCAAAGACCGTTTTATGTTAGGCAAGTGTGGTTACTGTGTTTTGTGCTATGGTGTCATAAATAATCCACTGGCATGTTTTTTGGCAAGTCATGTAATGCAGCTAAAAATACCCTCCTGTCTAACCCCCCTGACTCCTTTTTCTTATCCCATTCAAGCAGAATTGTGGCTTTCCATTTTAACACGATTTTGTATGTTTGGCTGTGCACTAGGCCATGTTTGTCACCCTTATATGTATTCAAGAAAGAATTAGTGTACATGACCATATCCAGGAAATATCTCAGCATGTGGCAGGTAGATGTCCTCTAGAGGATCGCTGGTCTATGGAACTCCCTGCCAGAAGAAGTAGTTGTCAGTCTTGACAGCTTTAAGAAAGGATTAGACAAGTTCATGGAGGACAAAGGGTATCAATGGCTATAATTATGGATACCTACCTCCGGGTTGGCGAGATAGGCAGGATATCTCTCAATGCCATTTCCAGGGAGTCCTAAGCAGGTGAAGGCATCTGCTTGGGAATACCCTGAAGTAAATGGTGAGCCACTGTGTGAGACAGAATGCTGGACTGGATGGGCTGTGGCCTGTTCCAGCAAGGCTGTTCTTATGTTCTTAGAATTAAACCCACAAAAAAACTCCATAGGGATGAGGATATTAGGCGCTTCAGGGAGTACACCAGCCTCTAACTTGATTTCCAAGAGAGAGTCAGAATATTTTGCCTACACAAAAAGGGCGAAATGACATTGCGGCTTGGCTAGCAGCAGCATCTCAAGAGGCATCAGTTATCATAGGATTCCAGACTTATTTGCTACATAATCGCACCACTGTGGGCTCTGGATTAGTGTCCAGAGCAGAAAAAGGAAGAAAGAGTGGAGAGAAGATGGAAGAGGCCCTGCGTTTTCAGCTATTAGGCCTGGTGTTTTGTGCTTAAAAAGAAGACCATCTTTTTTTTTTAAAGTAGTTTTTAGGATTCTGAATGTTGGGCTTGCATTATGTACTTCTTCTGCCATAAACAAATATAGGCGATCATCATGGCAATCAGCCATGAAGACTGTCCTGAGAATGCAATGCATTATATTACGTAGTGGCAGCAGAATTCTAGAAGATACAGTCTATGTGCTGATGACAGAACTGATGATGAAGTTTCCCAAATGGGTAGTAAGCCCCAGCCACTTACAGGAGCAAGCTATTCAGTTTAGTCCAGGGATTCTCAACCTGAGGCCTGCAGCACCATTTCATATGGCCCACCACCACCTCCACCACACCAGGAAGTGCTATGTGGTAGAGGAAGGGCAAAATGGTCGTCAGGCCCCCAAAACTGTCTGAGGGAGCATGACCTGGCCCCCCGATTTAAAAAGGTTGAGTACTCCAGGCTTAGTCCATCTGAAAAATACATGGTTTTCTTTAAAATGGAGCAGATTTGATGTACTGTATACTCAGAAAGGCTCTAACTGACAGTGGCAGTGAACCAAGAAAACTGCTTCCACACCTGCTTAGTTAGCAGATGCATCGAAATGGAAAACGCAGTATGACAGCACTCATGTTCTCCGTCAGTAAACAGGAAAATTATTTTTTCTAGCTGAAGACAAAATAGATCCAGAAAAAGTTGTCTCTAAGAAAAGGGGTCCACTCTGGTATGAGATTTTGCCACTTTCTTAAGAGAAGTCTCCTTTAGCTCCTGAGTTAGTACAGCATAAAAATAAATTGTGGAGATACTATTTCTGGACAGAGTTCTAATCAGATCTCCTCTAACAGTTACTACTACCGCAACAA
Organism: Bradypodion pumilum; assembly: GCA_035047305.1. Taxonomy (NCBI): domain Eukaryota; kingdom Metazoa; phylum Chordata; class Lepidosauria; order Squamata; family Chamaeleonidae; genus Bradypodion; species Bradypodion pumilum. The sequence continues at coordinate 1,325,671 of JAWDJD010000008.1, read as the reverse complement.
TCCCAGTTCTGAGACAGACAAGGACTTCCAGTCTTGATTTGCTTCTGTCAGAGACCAATTTATTTGAACTAGGGGTATCATTTTAATGTTTCTGTTGACACAAGTTGCTTGGGATGGGTTGCTCACAGCAAAGAGTTATGGTGCAGTGTCATGATCTCATACAGGAAAAAAGACAAAAACCACTCAAAAAGCAAATCAAAGTTCTGTGTCTTTAAAGAATATATATTTGGTAAAGTATTAGCTTCATACAGTACTCCAAAATATCAAGATCCAAAAATCATGTCTTCAAATTGTCTTCAAAATTCATAGATAAATCAAGTGGAATTCTTCTTCTAATGTAAAAATCCAAGACAATATCAGTGGTGATAATAATAATAATAATAATAATAATAATAATAATAATAATAACAACAATAACAATAACAATAATAATAATAATAATAATAATAATAATAATAATAATAATAATAATAATAATAATAATAATAATAATAATAATAATAATAATAATAATAATAATAATAAAAGGGCAATGTAAAGACAAATCCAAAGTACATCAAAACTGTTCCGGTATAACCAGCCTTTCACATATAGCTTCCTCAGGATAAAGATTCTGTAATATGCGTTAAAGAGCCTCTAAACGTCTGTTCTATTAGTGCTCCCTAGTTTTGATGTACTTTGGATTAGAAGAAGAATTCCACTTGATTTATCTATGAATTTTGAAGACAATTTGAAGACATGATTTTTGGATCTTGATATTTTGGAGTACTGTATGAAGCCAATACTTTACCAAATATATATTCTTTAAAGACACAGAACTTTGATTTGCTTTTTGAGTGGTTTTTGTCTTTTCTGGTATTCATACCGCTCTGCCATTCAGTGTACTTTTTGCTTGGATGATCTCATACAGAACTGCTCACCCAGTTGGCACTGGATGCTTCTAGACTTGTGTAGCCTTTTGTACCCCAAGTTCTTTAAAAATCCTAGTGAACCCTATTAAGGAAAGACATATGGCAGGAGTTCTCAACCTTTTAAAGCCAGGGACTGGGTCACGCTCCCTCAAATAGATTCAGGGGCCGGACGGCCATTTTGCCCTTCCTCCACTACATGGCTCTTCTTGGTGTAGTGGAGGCGGTGGGGGGCCCACATAAAATGGTGCTGTGGGCTGCAGGTTGAGAATCCCTGACATATGATGTACACAGAAAGAGCCTCCTCAAAGATTGTGGTATTTTTGAACCCTAGTAATGGCAACCTTGTGTTGCTGGCTAATCTTTCTCACACTAGGTCAGGAGAAAGGAACTGCAGAACGAACTCGCCAAAAGGTGGTTTCATTTTGGCAGTTTCACGTCTGGCCTAGATGTGGAAGAAGAAGGAGGAAAGACATGTCAACCACAAAAGTTTTTACTGACCATAGGGGAAGGCATCCATTTCGCCCTGCTGGAACCCAACTGTCAACTTGACTGGGTGGATTGTTCCATTACAGTGGGATAAATCCAGAGTTTCCTAAGTACAGTGATACCTCATACAACGTCCAAACTTGGTTCCACAAGTTTGGACTTTATACGTATTTGGACTTTGTATGAGGCATGCAAAATCCTAGCCGTGGTGCCTCATACAGCGTCCAAATCCTTGCCGCGATGCCTCATACAACGTCATTTCCATAGAGATACATTGTACTGTAACAGCACAGACTTCAGGGCAAAGTCAAGGAAACAGAGAGGAAACTGACAGAACTTTAAGAAATCATTGTCTAAAGGCTAAATACATTACAAAAACATGTCAAACAATCCTGATTTTAGGGAACAAACCAACCTGGGGAAAACCCCCAATGCCTCATACAAAGTTGCAGCGACTTTGTATGAGGCAAGTTTTTTCAAGGAATTAGGCGATGTTGTATGAATTTTATGTTGTACGAAGCAGACTTTGTATGAGATATTACTGTATAGAAACAAGCTGCATTGAAAAGCCCCTGAGCAGTGGGACTGGACTGTCAAACTGGTGTATATTCCTATTAAGTAGGCAAAAGGAAGGAATGCTGACGGTCGACATGTTCACAAGAGGTGAAAAGGCAAAAACATGATTTATCATGTTTCAACTTGACAAAGGTAGATGTGGCCATTATGCAAATTCTCCCACGACAGGGAGAAGTTATTGTTTTGCCATTCTGGCCCAAAGGCCGTGGTTCTTGGATCTGAGAGATCTTACTGGTTGCAGCATCCTGGCCCTTTCTAATCTAGATTCTAGCTGTAATCTGCTGAACTAGAAGGTAGCTTCGTTTTGGCAGTTTCACGTCTGGCCTAGACACGGAAGAAGAAGAAGCTTCAATGTGGCAGCACCATGCATATAAGAATCAAATAACAGGAAGATAAGTGCTTTGCACCAGTTTAATTTTCCACAGAATTAATATTGCCAAACTTTTGACTAATCACTAATGGCCAGAAACGTATTCGATAAAAGCTGAAGATATGGCAGGCCATTCAGTTCTACAACTAATATTGAATCTTTTCAGCTCAAACATCAACAGCTCAAACTTTGTGGGTTGCAGGCCAGTCATGTGGTTCATTGGGCCAGTCACGTGGTTCCTCACACCAAAAGTGGAAGTTAAACGTGCCTGCGCTAAACGCTGCCGTAAATGCACCTGCGGCTGTCATAATGTATTCACGACAGCCGCGGGTGCATTCATGGCAGAATTTTGTGCATGCATGGGCGTGTTTAACTTCTGGGGCAGTGCGGGCCAGATCCGGCCCACAGTCCATAGTTCAGGAACCCCTGGTCAAGAGAGTTAGAATTACCAGGTTGGTGATTGGCATTTGCTTAGTTCAGTGTATTATTACAAACTCATTCGGTTTTAGTTCAGCTGTCCTTTCCACCATGGCTCTTAGAGGCTGAATGCAAGTGCATCTGTTGTATCTATTGCTTCCTAGTGCTAAAGCAAGTCTAGATGGTTCACAAGGTAATTATATTTTGTCCACAACAAGCTGAATACTCATTTTATCAACCTTGAGCCTGGTGGCATAACATTTGGATAGTGAGCAGAGTTTGGACTGCAGTACTGCAGTTTAACCACTTCGCCATGGGGGTTCTCTGGTTATGAAGCTGCAACACTGATGGCAACCTCTGTCCATACCTGTCAAATATCCGGGATTGGCCAGGATTTCCCGTATTTCCACACCGCTTCCTCCACTTTCCCGCTGCCATCCCGTAGTTTGACCAGAAGGGTTCTGCGCATTTATTTTTATTGGGTTTCTAAATACAGTAAAACCTCGCGTAAAGAGTTCCTTGCTTAGAGACTAACTCACTTAAAGAGCCGGATTTTCTCTGAATGGTTGCCTCGCTTAACAACTAAAACCAACCAAAAACTCGCTTAACAACTAAATGGGGGTTCACAATCCCACCCCACCAGAAGTCACAATTGGTCACTTACAGTGGTGTTTCGCTTAAAGAGCAAACTTGCTCAAAGAGCAACCCCGTGGAATGCATTATGCTCTTTAAGCAAGGTACCACTTATCTTTTGTTTTTTTCTGCCAAAAATAGTGCTCAAGGCAGCTAGCAGTAATGTTGAAATTGGAAGAGAAATACAGTAGTAAAAGTGTCCGCCAAATGATTCCGTGAAGGAAGGTACAATTGAGCTGTGCAGCTGAGGGTAAGCACTACTTTGGAAGTCCCTGGGTGGTCAGCAATGGTTTTGGATTGCCTTGCTTGTTCGTAGCATACCTGTCAAGTTTTGGATTTGGAAATAAGGGAAATTTCCCAGCAAATATGGGATACTTGACAGCTATGCTTATCCTGTGCTGCCCTCCAATGGTGGCAATAGGGCATTGCAGCCTAATTAATAAGGGATGACAGCGGGAAAGAGGGTAAAATAAGGGGTTTTCCCGGCCAATAAGGGATACTTGACAGCTATGGTTTGTAGTATAATGTCAGTTAGTGTTATAGTAAGGAAGTATTACTTATATGGGTTCCCTAAAGAGTTAGGGACCAGCCCCCCTCTCCCGTTTAGCACTCTCACAGTCTGACGAGACTGCGTTGAGTTTGTTTTTAGTTCAAAGTTTGTGTGTTGCAGGTAATTGAATTCAAGGTAGTGGTGCTGGTCCTGCTACTATGCAATTGAGAGAGTTCTGCCTTTCATCCAATTCTCCTGATGCTTCCTTCAGCTGGTAAGGTAAAGGTTTCCCTTGCTCGAAAAGCCAGTCGTATCCGACTCTAGGGTTCAGTGCTCATCTGTTTCAAAACCAAAGAGCCAGCCGCTGTCTGCTTCTGCAGATGTTTCCGTGGGCATGTGGCAGGCATGACTAGACACCGGAGCGCATGGAATGCTGTTTACCTTCCCACCGGAGAAGAGATCAATTCTACTTGCTGTATACCAGGAGTTCTCAACTTGTTTAAGCCGGGGGCCGGGTCACGCTCCCTCAGACAGCTTCGGGGGCTGGATGGCCATTTTGCCTTTCCTCCACCACATGGCACTTCCCGGTGTGACGGAGGTGGTGGTGGGCCATATGAAATGGCGTCACGGGTTGCATTCGGCTGCAGGTTGAGAATCCCTGCTCTATACGCAGCTTCCTGGTTGCTTTCAGGGATGTTAAGGTTGACTGCATTACTTTGCTAATATTCAGCCAAATGCCTATAGAATTATTTTCGGCAATTCATCTTGTATAATAATCTATAGGAATTTTGGATTTTCAAGGTCAAGTAGAGAATACAAAATGTCTTAGCATCCTTCCAACAGTTTGGGCTTTCTGACAACTCTTTAATTATATCTTTAGCGTGTGGGAGCGTATCCTTTCTTTCCTTCTTTTCTAATTAAGATGCATGAAACACTCCAGTTGGTTGTGATTTGGAATGCACTTTCTCATCCAAAGTATCTCTACATAGATCTGTCTTAACTAATACCACATCACGATTTTTTAAAAACTGGAAAATAATTTGGGGTGTGTGTGTGTAACTTTAGTTAAAATACTATACAGTATCAGGATCATCCTCAGGCACTTTTTTGCTCTAACATTTGAGGTCACAAACACATCGTCTCCAAGTGACAGAACCTCAAAGTTGGTGCTGAAAGCAGATTTTTGCTTTCAAAATATTTCAGCAATACAAGTTGTTGACGTTCTTTGTAAAATAAAACCAGTTGCTGTGTTGTTGTTCAGTCGCACAGTCGATCCCGACCCTTTGCGACCCTATGGACCATTGTCCTCCAGGATAAAATGTTATAGTGCGGCTGCATGAAATAAAGTTGCGTTCCTTCCCATTCCAAAGCATCTTTAATTCCTTCTATCGAAAGATTGCTACAAAACCAGTAAAACCCAGAGGAGGGATTTGGTAGTGGGTTTTTGCAGGAATGATATGTTTGGCAAAACAAAGCAAAGGGCTAGCGACTCCTTTCCCACTGCTGCCAATTGTCCCTTACTAGCAGCACTTTACGTACAGTACACATGGTAATCTGTAATTTGACCCTAATTGACAACAGTAGTCTAGTGTGCCAGTGGCAGTTTTATTTGTCTTGGGAAGGGGATAGAGGTACAAACTGGCGTTGTGTTTTGGGCAGCTTGTGAGGAGGTTCAGCATGGTAAACATTGCTATAATTCAGGGGTTCCCAACCTATGGTCCATGGGCCGGATTCGGCCCCTGACCCCAATTCATCCGCCCCGCGTCACCCTCGCCGCTCCTGGAACCCCGAAGTAAAACGCGCCTGCGTATGTGCAAAATGCTGCTATAAATGACCCGCGCAGCATTCTACGCATGCGTGGGTGCGTTTTACTTCTGCTTCCAGGTGGGAGGAACCAAATGACCGGACCGCTCAACCACATGACCGGACCGCAGCCCGGAAAGGTTGAGAACCCCTGCTATAAATGCATCATATTAAAGTAAAGATCGCCCTTGCTCGAAAGCCAGCCGTATCCTACTCTAGGGTTCAGCGCTCATCTCTGTTTACAGCCAAAGAGCCAGCCTTGTCTGTATCTGCAGACGTTTCTGTGGTCATGTGGCAGGCATCACTAGACACCAAAGTGCACGGAACACTGTTCACCTTCCCATCAAAGTGGTCCCTATTTATCTACTTGTAATGTCTTGCTTTTGAACTGCTAGGTTGGCAGGATCTGGGACAGAGATGGGAGTTTATTCCGTCATGCAGTACTCGGGGCTCGAACTGCTGACCTAGTCATTGAGTGCAGCTTCTTAAGAAGTTGAGCCACCACAGTCCCCTCCTATAGTGTAGTTAGGGTTTGAACTGTGCAATACTTCTTATTCTTATTTTGGCATACCAAGTCACTTTATGAAGCTGCCATACTTCCACCATCTTTACAAAAATATCCATTCAATGCCTGTACTTGGGGTTGGGTTCTTTGTTTGTAGTCTTTCTCTTTCTTCTCTCTCTTTCTCTTTCTGGAGCATTGATTTTTGTAGCACAGGGGAAATTGGTTGTGGGTCTTTGAATGCTGCTGTTTGCTGTTTTTTGAAGGACTTCTAGCCCTCCACTGGGGTTACTGCAACAGGAATTCATACCTGTACTACAGGCCAGCATGCAGACTGCTGACAGGTACCAAGCAGGGGAACATCTCTGCTCATAGTGTGCTGTCTTTTTTTGTCAATATGTTTTACTGCCCATGGTTCTCAGACCTTTGTTAATTCAGTAGTTTTCTCCATGCTTTTGTTGCTCATTTGTGCCTACATCACTTGGCAAGCCATGTTTTTCTATTGTTAACATTTTTGTTATTTTCCCATAAGTTACTGGGACATGTATGTTCTTAAAATTTTTAAGTCAATTTCTGGATGATTGAACAATAATGATGATTTGTCTAGATCCGTGATGGCGAACCTTGGCCCTCCAGATGTTCTTGGACTTTAATTCCCAGAAGCCCAAGCACCCTGTGAATCCACACAAATGGATTTACTGCGATTCATCCGGCCCGCGCTGCCCTCGTCGCTCCCGGAAGCGGAAGCAAAACGCACCCGTACGGAAGTAAAATGCGTCGCTCCCGGAAGTGTTTTATTTCCGCTTCCGGGAGCGATGTGGGCAGCGTGGGCGACGAGGGCAGCGGGAGTGACGAGGGCAGCGTGGGCCGGATGAATTGCAGTAAATCCATCCGTGTGGATTCACAGGGTGCTTGGGCTTCTGGGAATTGAAGTCCAAGAACATCTGGAGTGCCAAGGTTCACCATCACGGGTCTAGATACTTGAAGGCTATCCAGTTTTTTTCTTTTATTATAGCTCAAATTTAGGTAAAGATTGGCACTGTTTTGGTTGACTATGTTAATTATTATTCCACTGAATTTTTGTACTTTCCCCTCTCAATTATATTTTCTTGCTCCCCTTTCCTTTGCCTCTGAGACCTGAACTTATTTGGCCACCAACAGTTGAACATCTTCTCCTATGTACAAACTCTGCTTGTAAGCTTTCAGTACTACAAGTGTATATTGGTAATTTGGAAGACAGGAAGTACTTCCCAACTTACAAAATGCTGCTTGGTAAAGGTAGAGGGCATTGAAAAGGCAGGGCATATAACAGCATTAAATCAAATTGCAGTAGTTAACAAATATCCTATCGGCGCACTTTTGTTAATCATATAACTAGGGATTAAGTAATTTAGGACATCTTTAATGGAGTTAGATGCATTTATTTAATTATACTAATTTTAAAAAAAGTTTTAAAAATATATCTTAATTGCTTTTTGGAAGTGTATGTTACATTTAGATCAAGGTGCTCTCAGTAACTTATGCTTACCCATAAGCCCAATGTGTCTCGTGGGTTGCTTGGTGAAGTGTGTGTATGATTAAAATGCATGTCTACCTGCCACCTGCCTTTTCTGTGCCCTGTATTATTTTGGAGCTCTGTGCATCAAACATTGGTGCGCAACAGTTTAAAGCTCAACACAGGCTATGCCATAGCAGTTCTTGGTGGATGGGCAACAATTACACTGCACAACGACGATTTTGCTACTGGGAACAACACATGTAATTCACATATCGAGTGTGCTGATTCCAAATCTGAACTCAGAATTTGTCTATCACATACTGATTTTAAGTTATAGGCGTGCTATTGCTGTTCACATGGTATTGGTTAATGAATTTTTACATGGGAACACTATAACAGTTGCAGTTACCACTATGCCTGCTGCCGCCTCAGATGAATCACGTCCCCTGGCGGCATGCATGTTCCAGCAGTGGCTGGGCATGGCTGGGCAAGTCAGTGAGCTGATGTTAGAAATAGGTGTATAAGGCGAGATGGACCAAGGGCTAGCCTCCAGTGCGAAACCATCTTATTGGATAGTACAGCTAGGCCATAGTCTGTTTTGAGCTAAAAATGAGTAGGCGCAGCTGTGTTCATAAACTGCACAATTTTTGCTACATTTGTGGCAAATATACCCTGTGTGATCTACGCAAGAACCTAACCAAGAGGGTGAGATTTGTTTACTTGTCCAAGGCAGAATTGGACTTCAGATTTGGATTCAGTGCACTTGATTTAGTATAGGACACATGGATAAGACCAAGTAGCAGACAATATTTTTTTTGTGATGCAGTGATTGGCCTCTTACCATTCTTTTTCTTATCGAGATTCTGTTTCCATATTAATCAAAGACCCTTTTCTTGTTGTTATTTATTGGCTACTGTAACCTTTTGTATCAAAATGCCAAATCAAGAAAGCACATTTCCCCTCTTAAATTGATCTTAAAAATGGTCCCATGGCAAAGTTGATTGTAGGAGCAGGAGAAATCACTGAGCAGCTAGAAGCAAATTAGACATTATTATAAAGTGGCACAATAAAGTGAGTGCAATAGCAGTTGTAGGAGTTTAGCATTATGATGAATAATAGGGTTTGCTTGATTCCCTATGTCCACGATGGTGAACCTTGACACTCCAGCTGTTCTAGGACATCAATTCCCGAAGCCCAAGTCCCTGTGAATCCACATGAATGTGTTTACTGAGTGTGCATTAAACCCATTCATGTGGATTCACAGGGAATTGGGCTTCTGGGAATTGAAGTTCCAGAACAGCTGGAATGTCAAGGTTACTGCCCTACGTCCTTGTTGGGACCGTGCTTGATTATTTCCGAAAAGTAGTTCATAAAAAGTTTTTTGGCAGGGATCAGAAGCCTTACAACAATTCCAAGAGTTTATTGCACAATCATCCGGTACACATGCTTTAACTTCCCTTTACCTTACCTTGATGGACAATTTCTAATAGAAATGGGGTTTCATAGCATGTTATTTATCTCAGTTTAATGCACATGAGAAAATCCTTCTAGCCAAAATTAAGCTGAAATAGCTATTGTTTGTAGATGTGGTTCTTTTATGCAACGTGTGCAATCCTTCAGGTTAGGCTTTTATGACAGGGTTTCTCAACCTTGGCACTCCGGGTATTCTTGGTCTTCAATTGCCAGAAGCCCAAGTCAGCATATCTGCTAATCAGGGCTTCTGGGAATTGAAGTCCATGAACATCTGGGGGCCCAGGGTTGAGAGACCCTGTCTTGATTTAGGGTGTTAACCAATGATCTTGAAATCAGTTGGCAGTTTCTTAAATTGTATATGACAGTGCCATAGAACAGTCTCATTGAACAGATAAATGTAAAAAAGGTCAAATTGGGGAACTTCGTATAAGCAGTAGCTCCATGTTGTTTAATTATTTTATATGTTATAATTTCAGGCATCACACTGTTACTAGAGGAATAACCAAAGGTGTGAAGGAAGATTTCCGCTTGGCAATGGAGCGCCAAGTGTCACGGTGTGCGGAAAACCTGATGACGGTGTTGCACAGATTCTGCATCAATGAAAAGATCTTACTCCTTCAATCACTGACATGAATATCGTGGATTTAATAGTGGAGAATCTCATTAAGAAGTAGGAGGCAGAGAGGAGAGCTATGCTGTTCTTATGATGTTCCATTAGAGTTAGCCTGAAGTTGATTGACATAAAAACCACCCATCAAAACCTCATTGCCCATTTTAGTACATCTTTGAACTGGACACTGTAAATAATTTTCATATGTATTTAAAATATGTTTTCATTAAAGAGTATCTGACTGACCACCACACTTGTGGATATATCGTCCCTTCCTGGGAATCTTGAAATACAGAAATAATGATCAGTCATTCAAACCTTACGCAAGAATAGTAGGTCACAGTAAAGATTTGTCATCATAGTGGTGGATGAAAGAAGACAGTGATAAATACAGATTTAGTAACCTTAATCTGACACAACCAATGCATTATCTGGGAGTGGGAACTATAACTCCTCTTATCCTTCACTCTGAAGTAGCACTTGAAGAGAATTTTACCTGCTCTTCTATATTCAGCTGTTGCCACATTGAAAAACAGGGTGGAAAAGTCCTTTTCTTAAAGGATCCTGGCAATGCGTCAACATTCTTGGGTGGCATGGAAATAGATGATTATCTCATACGTGACTTCAATTTTATGAGAAGCATGTAACAAATCCTTAAATGGAGTGACTTCTATCTTGTGAAAGTAATTTGAGACAGACCTTGGTTCAGAAGCTGTTCAGAATGTTTATTCAGAAATGGAATAATACAACCAATCTGTAGATAAAGTTTAAACAAAGCTGTGTTTCAGCTAAATGACCAATGAGTCAGAAAATCTTAAATAGGCACGTTTCAGTTAAAAAATGATCTGGAATGTAAACCAACCACATGATCCCTTTTAAAAAATACCAACATGGTATGGTAGGGATACTCCGGCTCCCCCCATCCCACCCCCTGACTCCAAGTTCCTGACCTATCATTGATTTAGCTAGATTTTCCAGAATAATTTCTTCCGGTAGAGTACATAAGCTATGAAGACCCATAGAGAGGTAGCAGTTAGGTTCTGAGCCAAGTGTTCAGCATGAGATTGTGGGTTCACCATCTGCCACTTAAAAGGAAAGTAGTCTTCAAATACTTCATGCCCAATATAAATGAGAATGGAGTTCATACCTTTTAAAAAAATAGACCAAAAATGCCATTAGGAATACAGTTGTATGGTACATCTGACTATATATTAACATCTGGAAGGTTGAAGATTACTATTACTAATGGTTTAGAGCAGTGTTTCCCAACCTTTGGTTTTTTTATTTCAATTCCCAGAAGCCTAAGCCCCACGTTGGGAAACACTATTTTAGAGCAGGGGTTCCCACCTTTTTGCGCTGCGGGCCGGACCATGCCCCCCGTACAGCTGAGTGGGCCGGTCAAGTGGTTACCCCCGCCATAAATGCTGCCATAAAATGCATCCGTGGCTGTCATAAACACGTTTACGGCAGCCATGGGTGCGTTTACGGTAGCGTTTACTGCAGGTGCAGGCGCGTTTTACAGCTGTCGTAAACGCATCCACTTCTGGTAGTGGCGGTGGTGGGCCGCATGAAATGGTGTGTAGGCCAGGGCCAGCCCGTGGGCCATAGGTTGGCCACCCTTGGTTTAGAGGGAAAATAAAATGAAACAAAGGCTAGTGCCCTGATACAACAACAAAAAAGTAACTGAAACACAAAAATTCAGTGTATTGTGGAATGAAGGGAAAAAAGTAATAGGTAGAAGGTAAAGAAGGCTAGCGGAATTGCGTAAAAAGATGTATTTTAAAAATACAGTAAAACCCCGTTTTACAGAAAAAGTCTGTTTCATAGCTTTTTCCTTAACTCATTTTTTTCTGTAAAATGAGGCATTCCCATAAGAACGTATTGGGAAAATAAGTGTTCCCGACCCAAAAAAAAGTTAATAAAAATTTAAAAAAATCACTCTAACTCCTCTCCAGACCACTTTACTGCCACCCACAAGGCCCAGAATGGCTGCGGGTGGTCTTTCATAGCCCACCAGGCGCAATGCGCTATGGGAAATCGGGTTCTGTAAAACGGGTTTTTTCTGAAAAATGAAACATGTTTTCAGCAACAAAAAAAACTTCAGTAAAACGTGGTTTCTGTAAAATGAGGCTTCTGTAAAACAGGGTTTTACTGTAATAGTGATGTTCTCCTGATTTAACAGAAATGTAAAACTGTTCCTTGGTATCACTAAAGCTATTAATTTTAATTTAAAGGGCTATCTGTATAGTCTTCCGATTTTATCTTAATCCTTGATTTCCAATAAGGTTACATGAAAAGTTTTATCCTTATATTAGCACTAGAGAGATTCAGGTTGACCTTTAACCTGAGGATTTCACAGAAAAGCCTACAACCCAATCTGCAGACCTGCTTACCTTCAGTACAAAAACCACCATTGGGTCCAATGACCCAGCTGGATTAAATGGGTTTCCCTGGGCTTTCAGGATGCTATCTGTTGATCCCATAGTACAGTGATGGTGAACCTTTTAGAGAGTGCCTAAACTGCAACCCAAAACCCACTTATTTATCGCAAAGTGCCAACATAGCAACAGGGGAGGAAAAAATGCTCCCATTGGGCTGCTGGGCAGAGGGGTGGGGTGAATTCTGTGCTGGGCTGACTGCATGGGTGCCCACAGAGAGGGTTCCGAGTGCCACCTCTAGCACGTGTGCCATAGGTTTGCCATCACTGCCATAGTATGTAGTTTTCCTGCCCACAATCCTCTCAAAGAGTCTGTTTTGTATACACATTGATTTTACCAATGCCGGCTTTTCATTAAAATCTTGTGATCTTTTTTCTTTCCTGCTTTGTCACTTTACCCGAGAGCCAAAGCAAATAAGAAACTGAAGGTATATGAACAAAAGTGTACTGGAAGCACCACATTCACTGTTTTCCCTACTCCCACAAGAGGAAGCAAAATACCAGTGGCCTCTTAGTAGGGTGTTTTTGAGTCGTCAGGCAAGGGATAAAGAACCTCTCCCTATAATATTCCCATAGCCTACTGCATTCCAGTATTTATACAGTTAGAAAACTGCATATCATCTAGTATAGCCCATATTTCTGAGTGAGGATAGACAATCGCAGCCCTCCAAGGCTTTGCAGTGGAAATCCCATAATCTCTGACTACATGGCATGCTGTCTGGGATAGATGGAAGCAGCAATCCAAAACATCTCTAGAGGAAACCAAGTCACATATTCTGTCCCAGGAAATTACTTTTTGCATGCTCTGAATTCTTCTCACCACAAGATTCACTGCTGTTACTATAAAACTTGAGAATGGATTATTATTATTATTATTATTATTATTATTATTATTATTATTATTATTATTATTATTATTATTATTTGGGGGGGGGGGTTTCCATAAAATTGCTCTTCAGAAGCAAAGTGCAATCCTACTACTGGATTAATCTGAATAGCAAATAGATTTACTTCCAAAATCAAAGGCAGCCCATTATTTATTTAGAAACCAAACTGAATAAAGTGATATTTCTCCTCCCCCTTCAGTATTTAAAGGGGAAATAGAGAACTGAAGAAAGGGCTGAAGCTTCCTTAAATCACCAGAGTTACTCCTGATCAAACCAGAACATGGAACTACACTCACCTGGAAAGAAAAATGGAGCACCAGACCACATCTTCTTCACATCTACAAGGTAATATATTGACAGCAGAAGCAGGAAAGCTAAGCTGCTTAGCGTTGTTATGTATGAGAGGGACCTGCAGGAATTTGAAAGGACAGTTCAGTAATTGTCTAGTAGTGTAACAGTGTATGGCATAGTATCCTTTCATTCTACTCACCATAGATTTTTGTTCACTGGAATAACACCTGCATCTTTGGAACACTTGGTCAATGCTATAGAAATGACACCCTGAAAAAGAGGCATTTGAGTTGAAAAGGGAACGTTAGATTTAACCACTGTAAATTGTTCTTTCGTTACTGGATGGTGGTTACATTCTCATCCACATCATGGGCAATGCCATGGTGATCAGTGTTGCTTTGAACAGGGAGTGTCTCATTTTTGGGTATAAACTAGTAATGACATCTCAAACCACAATGAAAGATTTGCACTATTGATTTTTAGGATGTGGTTACTCCCATTTTGTAAATGTATAGGATGATATAAAATAAAAGCAAATTAAGACCAAAAACTTTTGCTGATAATACACACAAACGCTACCTAACATACAATATGGAATTATTTTACTGTTAGGCAGCTAAAGGTCACCCTTGCTCGAAAGACAGTCGTATCCGACTTTAGGGCTCAGCCAAACAGCCAATGCTGTCTGCGTCTGCAGATGTTTCCGTGGACATGTGGCTGGCATGACTAGACACCGGAGTGCACAGAATGCTGTTTAACTTTTCACCAAAGTGGTACCTATTTATCTACAGTAAAACCCCGACTTACATATGCCTCGAGTTACATAAAATTTGACTTACATAATGATTTTGTGCTAAAACCATGTCCCGATTTACACAATTTCCTTTGGGTTTACTTCGAGTTACATAAAGATTCCTTTTCCCATGGGTTTGCTTCAATTTACATAAAAATTTCATTTTCCCTATGGGTTTGCTTCAAGTTACGTAAAAAACCGATTTAAGCAAAAGCTTACGAAACGGACTTTTTTCATAAGTAGGGTTTTTTACTATACTTGCAATTTCTTGCTTTCGAACTGCTAGGTTGGCTGGAACTGTGACAGAGACAGAAGCTCACTCCGTCGTGGAGCACTCATGTCTCAAACTGCCGTCCTTCCAGCCAGCAAGTTCAGCATCTTAACCACTAGGCCACCACAGTCCCTGCTTCCTGTTTTACTAACTTCCAAAATGCTGGACACAACCCAACACAGATTTAATATCCTTAGACTGCCTGATTTCAGATCAATGATTTTATTTATTACAAGCACACAGAGATGGCAGTAGTATGGCCTAAAAATGTCCAGAGATGGGGGAGGCTTGTTCCCGTTAGAATTTTAGTGTCTGTTTTTTTATCCTACAGATCTAGCAGATTCCTTAAAGCATCTGATCTGCTGAAACTGAAGTGTTCAAGGAATAGTTCCTTTCCGTTAGATTATAAAGATGTGGGGCACTGTGGGTGTGGTGACCCCTGCCCGATGGCTCATTTAACGTGATTGATCCCTGTCTCTTAACTGATGGAGTGGGTAATTTTGTGGGTATTTTTACTGTAATGGGTTTTTTAAGATTGTTATGCTTGTTTTTAACACTATTAGCCGCCCAGAGTCACTGTCGAGTTGGGGTGGGTGGGTGGCAATAGAAATTTGACATAATAAATAGAGATCAAGAATATTGGAATGAACAGATCAAGTTAATACTTGTAACTTACCATGACTATACCCCACAGCAGAAAACGGAGCATGATTCGTGTGTGATGGTCTTTATAAAACAAAATAATTTTTCCTGCCTTAAAAGAAATAAAGGCAACACATCAGCAGCAGCAGCAACAACATGATCTGGAATGGGTTTTAACACAGGGGGACTAATAAACTGAAAAAAGAAACTGGTTTATGATGATGCAAGCACTATGGCCATAATCTAATGTAGCACTAAGATAATTTGCTATATGAACAAGATCTTGATGCAGATTTGATTCTCCTACTTAATGTTTCTATATTGTAGTCCCAAATAAATCTATGTGTACATCTCCCAAATGCCCCTACACAAGTGGTGCCCAAATTTTTTTCCGGGGACTGGTCCCACCTCCAACACACAGCTGTGGGGGCCGAAGGCGGGCTGCTTCCGCTGCTGGCAGTTTTGACGTCAGCAATGGCGGCGGTGGCAGCGGTGATCGCGCTTTGCCCGGACTGCTCCGAGTAGCCTCTGGGTCGGTCCCATCCCCTCTGCAGCCTTTGGCAAAGCCGATCACCACATTGGGGAAATCTTTGGAGCCTCCTGTTTCAAAACCTGCTACACTGGAAGGGTAAACCTGGCGGGCTGCGGTGATATCATCCCGGGCACGCCAGGGGGCTCTCCTAGTGCTGCAGATTTTGAAACAGAGGAGGCTCCGAAGATTTCCCCAACGCAGTGATCGGCTTTGGCAAAGGCTGCAGAGGGGATGGGACCGAGCAAGAGGCTGCTCGGAGCAGCCGGGACCAAGTGTGATCGCCGCCGCCGCTGACGTCAGGCGGTGGGGGCGGGGGTGGCCTATGGTGAGCCCAGGTGCTCACTGTGGGCCGCATTAATGATATGCAGGGGCCTAATTGGGCCCATGGGCTGTAGTTTGGGCGCCCCTGCCCTACACAATCTTGAAACCTCTGAATTTTGATCACTTATTTTTTTACAAACACTATTCTTCTAGAAAGTCCTCTGGGATTTAGACTTTTTTTCTTTCTAAAGAACTTGTACTGTATCTACTTTTGAAATTACGAAATTTGATTAAATCTTATTCATTTATCTGCAATGTATTGCATTGCACTGTTACCTTTATTGATGTTGCTTTGAAATGGTCATTCATATGCTCTAGACTGGATTGTTGTCTCTAGAAAAGGAACTTCCTTCCCACACGGAGAAGGAGTTTCAAAAAACTCTCCTATCTTCTACCGTACTTTGTCATAAACAGAAGGTAGTACCTGAAGTCCCAGAAATGCCATGATGATTGAATTGATTGTTCCCAAAATTCCTTCTGGATCAAAGGGCACTTTAGTGAGGTATAGCACCTATAAATTAAGCACATGCTATGAAATTTCCACATAAGAGCAAATTTTCTATTTAAACCTTTCTATAAACCAGGGGTTCGCAACCTTTTAAAGCCAGGGGCCAGGTCACACTCCCTCAGACAGGTTTGGGGGCTGGATGGCCATTTTGCCCTTCCTCCACCATATGGCACTTCCTGGTGTGGAGGCAGTGGGGGCCCCCACATGAAATGGTGACGTGGGCCACAATTGATCCACGGGCCACAGGGTGAGAATCCCTGCCATAAACTCTTCATAGTTTTTAGAACTCAATTCCCAGAAGCCTGAGTCAATTCCTGTTGTGTTCTCAATACTATGCCTTTAAACAACCACCAGCTGTATCAATGTAACCCGTTGTAATTAGGACGCGAGCTAATGACCACCTGGTGGCAATAGCGAGCGCCCAGCTCACACGGTTCCAATTCCCCAAAGAACTACAGCGCGGGAAGATTCCCGCCACTACCTCACCTGGACAAGAAGGGCGTGACCTGAAAAGACGTCACGCCGACAGTAGCCAATGGGCTACCGTGGAGCCACATTCAAATGTATAGCCACCGTATATATTGAGCTGTTCGTCCGCCATTACCACATGTTCCCCCATACCACCATGCAATAAAGATGTGTTAAGCCAATCCTTCGGCTGTTCCTGTGTCTTGGTTCTCATACACTAAAATTCCCCAAAGCACTGATCAGACTTAGGCTTCTGAGAATTGGGAACCACTGGTCTAAGCAGAGGTTAGGAGTGAAACTCTACTAAACCTGCAATGGGCCACCCCAATACTACTTTAGGAAACATTGGAGTACTAATTTCTAATTTTCATATTTTGAATGAGTTGAGAGTGAAGTTTCTTGTCTGCTCAACTGGTATTTAGACGCGTACTTCTGCCCTATTTCCTACCACTGAACATAAAATTATACAGTAAAACCTCGCATAAAGAGTGCCTCGCTTAGATAACAACAACAACAGCAATAATAATAATAATAATAATAATAATAATAATAATAATAATAATAATAATAATAATAATAATAATAATAATAATAATAATAATAATAATAATAATAATAATAATAATAATAATAATAATAATAATAATAATAATAACTTGCTTAAAGAACAGAATTTTCTCTGAATGGTTGCCTCGCTTAACAACTAAAACCAACCAAAAACTTGCTTAACAACTAAATCAGGGTTCGCAATCCCCCGCTCCAGAAGTCACAATTGGCCACTTACAATGGGGTTTCGCTTAAAGAGCAAACTCACTTAAAGAGCAATCCCATGGAATGCATTATGCACTTTAAGCAAAGTACCACTGTACTTCAAGTAGTAATAAAATTGGAACTTAATCAACAGGATTAAAAAAGTGGTAATTAAAATCTGAATTGTCAACATGAGAAACAATAGGTTGGGGTTCTGCTCTTCAGTATTGTAGAAATATAATTCCATCACTATTCTTAGGGAACTGCCAGTTAACAAACAGTTTAAGTAGGCCACTGATACACTCATTTTACAGGCAGCAGAAAGACACGGTGGAAGTTTAAATGGCTTACATTAGAAGATGGATGTTGGTATATATGCTTGTCTCCTAAGATTACATGATCAATGTAGGCAGCTGCTCCTCCTGTACAGTTGGCATATTTTCCAAAATCCCCAATACCTCCTGGGCCAAGGTAACCCCTAGTATGGGAAAAAGAAAGTGAAATGTGGTTGGAGGTAGCTTGGGCAGAACAATTTGGAAAGGGAGAAGAGTTCTTATTGCTAAGAATGTTAAAATAGTGGTTTTCAAATTCTGGTCCTCCCTCCCAGATGTTTTCAACTTTATCCCCCATAAGCCCACTAGGTATTCTATGACACTTAATTTGACAATTTCTTCTTTCATGTTCATAAATTATTAATGTTTCTTCCAGCAATTTTCATACCTCTTTCATCTGAATCTAGCTTGGTTTACTGTATATATTTCACATACAGATTGAACAGATAAAGGGATAAAATGGAACCTTTTCCTGACATCTTTGTCTACTGGGAACCAGTTTATCTCTCTGTATTGTCCTATTGGTGACTTCTTGTCCACAGTATTGCTTAGCCATCAGGACAATCAAGTGTTGAGGTACCCCCACTTCTTTCAGAGCCATCCATAGTTTCTCATGATCCACAGTCAAATGCATTTTTGTGGTCTATAAAGCACAGACTGATCTTCTAAAGTTCTTTGATAAGTTCCAATACTGTATTTATCAGTGTTTGCAATATGATTTTCTAGTGTCTCTTCCTTTTTGGAATCTAACCTGAAGATTAGGCATTTATTGCTCCATATAAGGTTAAAAAAATTGTGAAGCACCTTTAGCCTTGCTTGAATGGAAAATTAGAACAATATTCCTATAGTTACTCCTTGGAATCTCCAATCTACTCCCTCCAAATCCTGCAGTATAGTAGGGTACCATCATAGGACTGCACATCTATCGAAGTCTTGATAGAGGAACCTTGAACATAAGACAAACTACAGTATTTCCAATAGTCTCTGGACTTTGACTCTCTGGAGAGTGGAAGGACAGGAGACAAATAAAACTGTGCTTCAAGACTATTCCACCAAGAGGTGCTACACAAAATCGGTTGAAATAAACGGAGGCAGCCCATGCATCTGATCATACCTGTACACAACTCTCACTGAAATTAGTGGATTCCACTGATTCAGTAGATCTGTTCTAGTTAGGACTAACAATGGGATTTAGTAAAATATTAAATCCAAATAACCCTCCGTTGTCGTTTTGGTTTTCATTTTAAAGACAGCAAAATGTTGCGACTGGCATTGAGTCTTAGCAAGACCAGCCTATGAAACCAATTATTTTAACATTTGGAGATCTTAAAAGACACAGAGCAAAACAATTAAAATGGAAAAGGATTTAAACTGTGACAAACTTTGGACATCCGGGTACATTTAACAGGAAGGTGAGGCACAGCCAAACTGCTTCAAGGACGATGATGATAAGCCACTGAGGCCAGTAAGGCAAAATATCCCGGAACCGAGGGTACGAAGCCTCCTGTGCAAACATAGAACAAAAAGGAGTCATTCAGGAACCCTAGTAATAATCACTGCAACTGGGCCACCTGTACATATTCACAAGGCCTGTACAAGTTATAATTTTGGACTAGAACTCATATACTTCCCCATGTAGTATGGCCATTGGGGCTGTGGTGGTTCAGTGGTTAAGAAGTTCGCCTTCATTTCATTTCATTCATTTCATTTATTTGATTTGTATGCCGCCCACTCAGCATATGCCGACTCAGGGCGGCTCACAGCATATCAAACAATGATACAATACAGAGAAAATAAAGTACACAATATAATAGGACACAGTCATACAAAATACAATTCAAAATACAGTATCACCGAATAGAGAACACATATTAATACAGTTACAAAATACAAGTTACAGTTCAAATCATGAACTAAAAAATTAAATACAAAGTGCTAAATACAGGCCCCGGGAAGCGACCCCTTCCAGCGGTGCTCTAACTTCCCCGCGGCCAATGCCAGACCGGGGAGGGACCTCAGGAAACAACTGCTTCCATCCTCGCGCCGGTGTTAGAGGCAGCGGGGAAACGCGGCAAAGGTCCCGTTTGCGGCGGGCGTCCTCCGGCGATGTGGGCGTTCCTTTTTATCCTCTGGCCAGGCAGGGCCAGGGGAGAGGGACCGACGTCCAGAGGTGCAGCTTGTTCCCTCCCCGCGCCGATGTTGGAGGCAGCGGGGAAACGCGGCAAAGGCAGCGCTTTTGAAGGCGCAGTCCATCCCCAGCTGTTCTCACTCCCCACCGACCGGCCGGGCCGGGGGGAGGAGCGCGGAGCCCCAGAGTCCGGCGTCCCATGTTGGGGGTGGTGATGGCGGCCGCGCTTTTGAAGGCGCAGTCCATCCCCAGCTGTTCTCACTCCCCGCCGACCGGCCGGGCCGGGGGGAGGAGGAGGAGGAGCGCGGAGCCCCAGAGTCCGGCGCCTTGTTAGCTGGAAGGCCAGCAAGTTGGCAGTGTGAGACCCGGATACTGCATGATGGTTTGAGCGCCCGTCTCTGTCCCAGTTCCTGCCAACCTAGCCATTCGAAAGCAAGAAATTGCAAGTATATAAATAGGGACTATCTTGGGGACATGAAAGGAACTTCATTCGGTCGTCCCCTGAGTGGAGTTCATCCAGCAAAAATCCTTTCAACCCAGAATAATTTCAGACACAAAATTATATTATTGCCATCTTTTCTGAGTGTCAAAAAAAAGATACATTCACTTGTTTGAAACATCCTTGTTTGTTTGTCCATGCTTTGCTCAGGCAATTATATATTTTTTTAAAATAAGTATTTTGATAGTCTTTAATCTTATTTAATCTTTTTTTTGTGGTATATTTTAGGATGCTGTTGTTTATAGACTAGTCTTTTTGCATTGATTGTATATTTAATTCTGTAGTTTTGATTTGTAATTGTATACTATTGTGTTTTGTGTGTTTATATTGTTTTCTCTTGTTATATTGTATTTAATTTACTTGTTGTAAGCCGCCCTGAGTTGGCCCTGGCTAAGTAGGGCAGGATATAAATCGAATAAATGAATGAATGAATGAATTAACCAATCTCCTTCACAATTGCATTTTAGACATTTGAATTGGACTCACTCATTTTTCTGAGAAGGGACTTTGTTTTGCTTAGTTCAGAATCTAGAATCAAAAAAGATTTTTTTAATAGTAGCCGTGTTAGTCTGTGTTTCAAGCATAGAGAGTAAACAAAACAAAAAAACCAAAAACATTGTGGCACTTTAAAGACTAATTGCTGTATTTTAATGTTAGTTTTTGTTACTTCATCCATGAAAGCTAACATTAAAATATTGTACAGCAGTTAGTCTTTAAGGTGCCACAAAGTTTTAGATTTTTTGTTTTATTTACTCTCTGATATGCTAGAATCAAAAAGCTATTGGGATCTATACTTAGGATTCCACTGTCAATAGCAGGAGCAGTTATGAGATTGGAAGTTGGCTGGCAAGCTTTTCGGCATGTAGCATGGAAAGCAAAGCTGTGGCTGTGTTTTAAACCTGTGGGCCTAGCCTCTTTAATATTAAGGGATAATTTCCAATCATCCTGGGAAATGGACATTATTGCTAGAGTTCAGGTTTGCGGGGTGTCCCATTTGTACCTAGAATCCATGACTTACACCCAAGCTAGAGCCATAATAGCCCAAAGGCTGAGTGATATCGGCAAGCAAGAGGATATTGCTTTTTTGAAACCGGAGATGTATTTGGGGGACCAGATTTGGCAAAGCACTCCAGCTCCATATTTGTCCGAAATTTGTTATGTGGAATATCACAGGCTTTATACAGCCGCTAGATTGAACGCCCTCAATACAGCTGTTCTATTGGGAAGATACAAAGGTATACCATATGCCCAAAGAACCTGTCTCTGTCCCCAGAAAGCGGTTGAGTCAACTGAGCATATCCTTCTGAATTGTCCTTTCTATGCTGACATTAGACAAATACTCATAGCTCCTCTTCTTTGCCAAAGTGCACTCTCTGGGTGGTTCACAAGGTAATTAGTATTTTGCCCCCAACATGTTTAGTCCTAACTTTACCAACCATAGAAGGATAGAAGGCTGAGTCAACCTTGAGCCTTGGTCAGAATCAAACTCAGATAGTGAGCAGAGTTTTGGATACAGTACAAAAGTTAAGAAGCACAGTACTGTACTTACTACAGGTATTGCCTTTTAAGTCATCATGAGGGAGATGGTTCTAATTTCCTGAGTTGGAGAGGAGAGGGGAAATATCATTAAAGTCAAGAGGGCCTCTTTGATTCCCCATTCCTTGGGGTCTTTGTCTAATAATGATAATTGACATTGCTATACCAGGTTAAGAGCAGGAGTATTGAAGAAGGAAAAGGAAGGATTTATCTTGGTAGCTCAAGATACACGGGTACAATTTGTAAACCAAAACACTTCCCTTTTCTCCAGATCCTCTCCTCCCACTATCCATCAAGCCCTTGAGAACACAAAACATCCTGCTATGTCTGGATAAGCTGCCCTCCTCCACAATCCCAAATTGCCATTTAAGGAGAAAAGAGCAATTGTGTGCATATACAAGCAGACAGAGGGGGCTCCCCCAACCTCATCCTGATTCTTATTCAATACTAGCATAGTTTGCCCGGCGTTGCCGGGCTTTTTCCCCCCTGTGCTTTATATAAAACAATGAATTGTTTGTTGTTTTTTGTAAATTTTTTATTTTTTTAACTTTGTAAAGTTTTATAGGTTGGTTTTATAGGTTAAGATCAGCATTTTTTTGCCCTGCCGGGCAGGTATAACATGTGTGCTTGTGGTTGGGGTGGTTTTGAGGGGTAGACATACACACAATATAAGCATACATGCAACACAACCACACACGCGCACACAATACACACACACACAACACATACACACACACACAAAATACACACACAGCACACACAACACAACCACACTCATTCAATACACACATACAGCACACACAATATCACCACACACTCATTCAATACACAAATACAAAACAATCACACACACAACCACACACACACACAACACACACACAACACAACCACACACTCACTCAATACACACACAACAACACACACAATACACACAGCACACACAACATAACCACACACACACACTCAATACACACACACAACACAACCACACAAACAACACAAACAACAGAACTAAACACAACACATCCACACAAACAACACAACCACCCACACAACACACCCACACACACAACACAAACACACCCACACACAATACACACACACATGCCATAGCTCCATGGGGAGAGGATGGGCTCTTCCTCCCCCCCCCGAAGCCTTGGTGAGCACACACACACACACACACACACACACACACACACACACACACACACACACACACACACACACACACGCCGAAGCCTTGCAGGGGGAGGAGGGACTCTTCCTCCTCCCCCCTGAAGCCTCGGTGAGGACACACACACACACACACACACACACACACACACACACACATATGCTGAAGCTTTGCAGGGGGAGGAGGAGCTCTTCCTCCTCCCCCCAAGCCTTGGTGAGGACACCCAGGAGGCCTTTGCTGGGCGGGCGGGAGCATCGTTTGCCGGCTGGGCTGCTTGATTTTGGTGGCCCACACCCCACCGATGAAGGCCTTGGCGCCGGCATTGAGGGAGGAAAGGCCACACCATGGAGGCATGGAAGGTGAGTGGTCCAGCACAGAAGGCCGCTCTGGGGAGGCGCAGAGTACGAATTGCCCAGCTGCCAACAGGTAAGTGGGGCAGGGGACTGAGACTGGGGGGAAGGAGGTGGGTTCGTTCTCCCCCTTTCTTCTCTATGACCTGTGTGGGTGGCGTGCTCCCCAGGCCCGTTCCCCTCCTCAATTCCTCTCCCCCGCCCCACTTACCCGTTGCCAGTTGGGCCTTTCGTACTCTACGTTTCCCCAGTGCAGCTTTCTGTGCCGGGCCTCACCTTCCATGCCTCTGTGGCGCAGCCTTTTCTCCCTCTCCGCTGGTGCCGAGGTCTTCGCCGGTTGGGTGGGGGCCGCCAAAAGCAGGCAGTCCAGGATCCGACATGGCCAGCCGCCCACCGCGATGAGCTGGGGATGGCTTCCCTCCGGGAGACGAAGTGCCTCCTGGAGGGAAGTTGTTGGCGCATTGGCTTTCCCAGCCTCCTCCATGCTCATGTCCCTTAGCCTGATTGGCTGAGGGGTCACAGCACGGAGGACGCTGGGACTTGTAGTTTCTGACGTCCGTCGCTCGGCAAGGTTTTGAAACGCTACTTTTGATTGGTTGCGGCTCGTAAAACAAAGACTGAGTCCGTTGTTTTTATCATCTTGATTGGCTGACACTGGGAGAAACACGGCGAAACGCAATGCTTTTTGGGAAATGAAGTTGTTTCCCTTTCTTGCCAATGGTGGGGCTGATGCCCCAATCGCGATTTTTTAAACCATTCGTTGACCTGCGTAGCCACTTCGCCCGTGCTCTCGAAGGGAGGGAACGGGTAAGTAGGGCGACGCACAGCAGCCCATAGCCAATTCCAACGGTGAACACTTGGTTTTATAGGTTAAGATTTCTAGGAAGCACTGTCAACCTTATCATAAACCATTCTACTAGTGTTTTAATTAATTCTGCTCTGTGCTAGGCTGACAATTTGTCATATTGAGTCAGCTCTTATCAGCTGCCAGTTTTTGGAAAAAGGGTGTGTGTGTGTGTGAATGAGCTGGAGAAAAGATGAATGGGAAGGATAAAGGACAAGGATGGGTTACAGCAGGGGTTTCTAACCTTTTCAAGCCGGGATCCAGGGTCACTCTCTCAGTCTCTTCAAGGGCCGGATGGCCATTTTGCGCTGCCTGCACAATGGAGGTGGCCATTTTGACCCAACAGCTTCAAAGGGGCAGCCATTTTGTTTCTCAAATAGGTACGGTATAGAAAATTTCAAATAAACTTGAGACATTTTGTCTTTGTAGTCAAGCTCAAATATGGGTTCTTTTTCCATGTGCAGGCCAGACGTGAAACTGCCAAAATGAAGGCAACTTTTGGTGAGTTCATTCTGCAATTCCTTTTGCCTGACCCAGTGTGAGAAAGATTAGTTGGCAACACAAGGTTGCTGTTACCAGGGTGCTCCTGATTGTGGTTCAAAAATACCACAACCTTCAAGAAAGCTCTTTATGTGTACCCTACACTGGGACTGCATTGGATGGATGTTTAGGGTGGGAACACAAATAAGACTACCACCTATTAATATGTGTAACAATCTTTACCTATAAATCTGAGCGTTAACCGTTGTGATTTGACAAAGGATCCTTAGCCAGGCTATACTAGCCCGTACCGAGCGTTCATGCACTCGCCCAAACTGGGTACGAAGGTTAGTGGGGGTTGGAGAAATGTGCAAGTGGGGCAGGAGACCCACGAATGCAAACAAAAAGAAAGGACTCCATTTCCCAACGTTCCTTGGGCCACGCCGCACCACAGCCAATCAGGCTGAGAGGCGCGAGCAAAAGGAACGTTCGGAAACACGCCGCGGCCAATCAAAATGAAGCTGCAGGAAAAAAACCGCTGCATAAACGGTAAACACAAACCCAAAACTACAAGCCCCAGTGTCCTGTGCGCCATGAGTGTGCAGAATGCTGATGAAAGCGGCGCGCAAAAAATAAAAATAAAAAACACACTAGGAGCGCAAGTCCGCTGCAGGCGGACGCAGCGTCTCAAAGCCATGCAAACACCCGCCAGCCTTCTTGCATGGAGCAACGGGGAGGAGAGGGACTCCATCTCCTCCACGCTACCCCGCCGAAGACACCGAAGTTGAGCCGGGGTGGAAAAAAACAACAACAACAGAGAAAGTTCAAGGGGGGGAGGTATTGATGCCTCCGCCTCCCCTCCCCCCTTGAAAGCAAAACAATTCCTCCAGAAAGGAAAGGCACCGGACAGCGCTCTGCCCGGTACCTTTACTTTCCGAGTAAGTGTTTCACTTTCAAGGGAGGGTGAAGGCATCATTGCCTCCCCCCCTTGAAAGCGAAACAATTCCTCCTCTGTAGCATGGGGGGTGGGGAAAGAGGATACCCCTCACCCATGCTTCGGCGGGGCAACGGGGAAAAACTATGTTTTCCCCCACAGCCTTGGAGGCCTGCCCAAGCCAGCCCGTAGCTTGGGGGGAGGGGATACCCTCCTCTTCCCTCCCCCCAAACCCAGGCTACAGCAAGGCACTGGCCAGCCCCCCTGTAAAAAATACATTCATATAAATAAATAAATAAAAGAATCCCCACCCCCACCCCAACGCAAGGATTTAACGCGGCCTGGCCAGCAAGGCAAGGTCACGTTAAACCCTCCCAACCCCCCCACACACACACACACATTGAACCCATTCCCAGGTAAGCAAAGCCAGCAGATGGTGCTCCGCCCGCTGACTTTACTTACCCAAAAAATAAAACACAAAAATCAGAATCAAAAACATTCAAAATAATGAAAATCAAACACAAAAATAAGAACAAGACAGAACACACAGAACCCCCCCCCCAAAAAAAATAACAACAACACAACAAACCCCCAGAGAAATTAAACCAGAGAACTCACCCCCACGTCCTCCCTCCACGACGTCCGGAAATGAAATGAGGAAAGAAAGAGACTACTTACCGGAAGAAGCGACAACGAGAGGCCAGTAGAGAAAAACAGTCAAAGCAAAAGAAAACCTGAACAGCACCACCCAGAGGCCATGGGAGAAAAAACAGTCAAAAATATTCACAGAAATGATTCACACATTTCTAAAATCCTGTGTTCAGTTTTCACTCAAAAATAAAAACACAACATTTTAAAACATTTTAGAAATATTAAATTTGAAAAAACATATACTTACACATTTTTAAAATTTTTATCCAAAGTACAACTATTAAAAGAAATTCACATAGTAAAACATTATTTGGTTAAAAAAATAATTGTAAAAAATTATATCATCCTTTCCTCCTTTTTTTAATCCGAAAAATCAAACCAAAAAAAAGCTGATCACAGTTTATAACAGCCCGTGCATATAAATAAACATTTTAAAAATCACAAAACCTTTCAACACCATTTAAAACAGCCCGGCACCATTTGTTCAAGAAAAAAAAAACCTTTAGTAGCCAACACAATTTTATGTCTTTTTATATAACAGTACACATAAAAAAAACCTTCCAAAACAATTTAAAACAGCCCGGCACTGTCGGGCAATCTCTGCTAGTAGTTCTATAAAAGTAGTCTTCTGCTCTCTTTAATGTCAGACTCACTTACTGGAGCACTGCTCTCAGGCACCGGTTTGGCAAAGACAAGCTCAAGGATGGCAACCACAACGTATGTACAGCCCAGTCTCTGAAGCACACCTGGAATTCGCAGATTGTCCCAAGACACTGTAGAAGGTAGGGGTGGAACAAACAAGGGGAGGAGTTAGCATTGCTTTTCAGAGAGACAATGTATATAGGGCAAGATCAAATATTTTATTAAAATATTTAAGCCAGGGGTTCCCAACCTTTTCAAGCCGGGGGCGGGTCATGCTGTCTCAGTCAGCTTTGAGGATGGGACAGCCATTTTGCCCTGCCTGAACAATGGTGGTGGCCATTTTGTCTCAACAGCTTCAAAGGGATGCCCATTTTGTTTCTCGAATGCCCTTGGAGGGGTGGAATCTGGCCTGTGGGCCTTAGTTTGGGAACCCCTGATTTAAACTGTCAATTTTAATCTGGACATATGTGCTTCAGTATAATTGAACAAGGTGGCTAGTTATCCTATGTTGGAAAGCTGGCTAACACCAAGGCTTGGCTAACACCCAGTGGCCTCCGAGGATGTCTGCAAGAAGCAAAGACCTCTTCCTTTTCCTGAATGCAAATGAGAAACAAGTATTGTACAGTATCAAGAACTGTTATTACTGAACCAACTAGGACCGAATCAGACCCCACAACAGGATCTACAGCCACAAATTCAATGTTACTTCCATGCTATTTATGCATTCAAAGTAAGTTACAAGATGCTTTGAAAGCATCTCACCTTTGCAATATTTCTCTTCTGGGGAGGATTTGTCTACATTCAGTCCATCATTTGCAGTAGGTTTACACTACTGTGATGATACTTGTGTGGTTCAACTGTATAGTTTCAGCATTCTCCTATTCTAAAATATGAACATCTATCCATAAAGTCAAGGTCGGTTGTATTATCAATGTGAAATTAGGCATGTAGCATCTACTGGCCAAAAGGATGGTATCTGGACAAATTTGAGAAATCTCAGATTACAAATGAGTTGGGCAGTAATGGACAGGCCAGCTGAGGGATTCCAGAATCTGTATTTCACAAAAAATATTTTTATGAGGTTTGCGTAAAACACCTTTCATTTCTCAGCTTTTAGTCACCTTAGAGCAGGGTTTCTCAATCTTGATGCCCCAGATGTTCTTGGGCTTCAACTCCCAGACGCCCTGATCAACAGGTGTGCAGACTTGAGCTTCTGGTAATTAAAGTCCAAGAATATCTGGAGCACCAGGATTGAGAAACCCTGCCTTAGAGGAATAAGAAGGACTGGTTTGTGTCTGAATATGAAAAGTGTTGCAAACCACATGTTCATGTGAGAAAGTTCTATTCCAGTGATGGTGAAGCTCTTAGAGACCGAGTGCCCAAACTGCAACCCAAAAAAACCTTATTTATTGCAAAGTGCCAACACAGCAGCTGGGGACGAAATTAAATGCTCCCATTGGGCTGCTGGGCAGAGGGACAGGGCAAACTCTGTGTTGGGGAAGGGAGGAAGTGTTCCCATTGGGCTGCTGGGCAGAGGGGCGGGGTGAACTCTGTGCTGGGGGAGGAAGGAAGTGCTCTTAGAGACTGAGTGCCCAAACTGCAACCCAAAAAAACCTTATTTATTGCAAAGTGCCAACACAGCAGCTGGGGACGAAATTAAATGCTCCCATTGGGCTGCTGGGCAGAGGGACAGGGCAAACTCTGTGTTGGGGAAGGGAGGAAGTGTTCCCATTGGGCTGCTGGGCAGAGGGGCAGGGCAAACTCTGTGCTGGGGTGACTGCACGGGTGCCCACAGAGAGGGCTCTAAGTGCCACCTCTGGCACACGTGCCAGAGGTCCACCATCACTGTTCTATTCTTTCCATGTGTCATGTGCATTGGATATCTTTATCTCTTAAATGTCCAAGCAGGTAAGCTTGGGAAGAAGACTCTGAAACATTAGTATTTACCTTCCATGCAGTGTCCACTGCCCCCTTTAATCCCTAAGCGTAACATCTCAACCTGCAGTGGGTGAGGCTTAGCTTGAAAGACTAAGGGATACCTGTGGAAATGCATGGAAACTAAAGATAAACAATTTTTTACTGGTTCTATAGCATATAGATGATAAGAAGGATGACTTAACTTGCTTACTGAAGTATAAGTGAATTTTTCAGGTGCCTTAGCCTTCTCTTGATTAGAAGGGTTTCTTTTATATCCTACTTATCTAAGGGCAGCATTAAAAATACCATTAATTACAAGGTAGAGAATCCCAAGCCACTGAGTGGAAACAGAGACATTTTAAACATTGGTTAGGATAGGATCTATTCAGTAAAGGAGGCTAATTTTTACTGTACTCTGAGTACTAATACAAGATCAAGTGGATTTAAATTCTTACAGACGTGGCAGTTCCAAACCGGGATGTTGGACCGAAAATAGGATCAGAAGAATAATTCTGGCTGGTTCTTCAGCTAAATATACTACCAGCGCTACATCATAGCCTTAGTAGTAGTTGTAGCATTATTAATCTTGTGTATTAATCTAATACTTCTTTAATTCAGAGCAGACACACTCCTTTTAATATTTAAGTAAAGTAGTACCTCACTTAAAGAGCATAATGCGTGCCACGGGATTGCTCTTTAAGCGAGTTTGCTCTTTAAGCGAAACACCATCGTAAGTGACCGATTGTGACTTCTTGTGGGGGAGATTGCAAACCCCAATTTAGTTGTTAAGCAAGTTTTTGGTTGGTTTTAGTTGTTAAGTGAGGCGACCATTCAGAGAAAATTCTGCTCTTTAAGCGAGTTAGTCTCTAAGTGAGGCTCTCTTTATGCAAGGATTTACTGTATCCTCATTTTAACTTTTGTTTGTTTGTTTTTGACGCTCTATGCTGGTCTTGGACCATAATAAAGATTGTTTGATTGCTTTGGACTGAAAATTTACACTAGTTCTTTATAACGTAGTAGGGAAACTTGAATTTTCTGCAGGTGTAGCTATCTACAAGTGGCTCATTCCTCATAAAATGGGAAAAGGAAAAGAAATTCTGCACTTACAAGGCCCAAGGCAGTAATTTGGGTTCACAACTATGACTCCTATTAAAAAGAGTAGTAGACTCCGCCACAGAATTTTCACTAGCAGTCGCCACTTGGAAAATCCTCGCCTCAACATGGAACTCAGTGATAGAGCAATGGAAGTGCCCATGATAAACACAAACCTAGACAAGCAAGAAAGAGGAAAGTTCATGTCTACATCAAATCATAGCTAGCTACCTGCTATCATTCTAAGGACAGGGCTAGCTCTCAGGTTTGGGAAGATCTTAAGAGGCATTCTGTGCAGCAACAGAATGCATGAATACTGAGAAGTCCTCAAATTTCTAAAGAACTTCTCATGTCATAAAAGATTTCACTTTCTGTGGTATGACTACGAAAAGGAAAGCAAGAGCCTTGAATTGCACTTGACATCCCATTCTAGAGTAGAACACTTCCAAGCTGGAATGGTGGTTTATGTAGCTTAGGAGACCTGTAGATATCTAGGCATGGTGCCTGGTGCTATTATCATTTACAGGAAATAATCCAAACCTAACCACGTTGTTAAATCTGACCATGAACTATCTAATCCAGCATTCTGTTTCCTATTGCCAGCCACATGGGAGTTTATAAGCTCATGACCATTGCAACAGTCCTTCTCTAAATGGTTTAGTCTCCTACATTTAGTATAGAAACCCACTCTTGTCCAAACAGGGAAGAGTTTATATTATTTGTTGTTTTTGTATTGTACCTATTTTGAACCTTTGGAATCTGTATAGAATTGAATAGAATCTAACATACATAGATTGAATTGTTATTTACAGACTTAAGGTAGTGTCATCAATGAGCCATGTTGTATATTATGGCCCATGGTAAAGGGAAAATACCATCTCAACAAGGACAAACTGAAAGACCCATTATGCTACAATGGGAGTGGCTCACCAGTTGTTACTTGATGTCAGCTCCCATTTGTTCTAACCATTGACCCTACTGACTACAGCTAACAAAGTTGGCATCTAACAGCATCTGGAAGGCCACAAGTACTCCAGACCTGCCTTAAACAGATAGCAAATGTTTGAAACCCTAGGGCAGGTATTATGTGCTAAGACTGGAACTCTGTCTAAATAACAGATGCAACATATAGTTGATATTTATCCAGCCACACTTAAATAATAGTTATTTTATAATTTTTTAGGTATAGCTTCTCACATTATGTTTGTATTTGAGAATCTGAGACCCCCAAAATTTATACTACTTCTCTGGTCTGAAAAGTTAAATGTGTCTCTTTGAGATATCTATAGAATGGAATGGATTTGCCATGTTTTCTCCTTTTATGAAAGAAGAAAACATAGCTTTCTTTTGCCTATGCACTCCATTTTGATACGTAGGTACACTAACTAGCAAATTCAACACTATTTCAATGGTGTCTTCCCAGCTATCAGCCTTAAAAATGCAAAAAATATTGAATTGAAACATATGCAATTCACTCAGCTTGATGTTTGTTGGTACTAAATAAACAAATCACACACTTTATTTTTTTAATGTTACAGAATGCCTTGAGGAGGTGGCAGAATCCATAACAACACATATTACCTAGCATGCAGTGCTGCATTTGTAAGTTTTCTCTAGCCTTGATCCTGACGAGAAAGTACTGTTGTCAGGAAGGAGCATTATGGCTATGTCCATCTCCTTTTAGCCTTGTCTCTTGGTAATCTGGCCCCTAAACTACAGGCAAATCTAGAAAATGGCCCTCATTCCTAAATGCAGTCCCATTTGTTAAGATCATATTCATCTCCATACAACTTCAACTATAAGAAACAATGGAATTCTTGATAACTGTTTCCAAAGGTTTAAAAGGATATACAGTATCCTGAACTTTAAACAGGTGTTTTTTTTTTCAAACTGGATGAGAAATGTGCATTTTTATTAGAGAAACACAAGTGCCTTGTGTAAATTAAAATATATAATCAATGTTTACAGATGTACTAAGGCAGTGATGGCAAACCTTTTAGAGGCCAAGTGCCCAAACTGCAACCCAAAACCCACTTATTTATCGCAAAGTGCCAACACGTCAATAAGGGAGGGTGGAAATGCTCCCATTGGGCTGCTGGACAGAGGGGTGGGGCAAACTCTGTGCTGGGATGACCGCACGGGTGCCCACAGAGAGAGCTCCGAGTGCCACCTCTGGCACGCATGCCATAGGTTCGCCATCACTGTACTAAGGCAAAGATTTTTCAACATTTGGAAATGATGTGAACTTGGGGGGAGCCCAGACCCAATTCTCCATACCCTCTATTTCAGGTTACCGAGGTGGAGGTACTACACTGTGTTTTTCGATTTAGAATTGTAAGTTTAAGAACACTGCAAAATAGTAAATAAGATTGTCCCTTCTAATAAATAAATAAATTCAAAGATTAAACCATTCTGATCAGATTGACATACAGTAAAAAGAACCCCAACACTGAGCTCTTCTGCATGAGCTTTCTTGAATGTATGAAGTCATATTAGAGACTGTGATGAATTACCATGGGAAGACAAGGTCTGCTACTGTTAATCCTACAAAAGGAAAAGGTGAAATTATTCAACAGTAATAATAATGGATCAACTGATAACTGTTTCCTTATAGGAATCTGATGCTCAGGTTTAATGTTTGCTAATAATAATTCTCTATAATTCTGCACTTGCTAAAATATGTCTAAATGAGGGTTATAAAGACAGTTACTGTAATAAACAAAGCATTAGTCCAGCCAAACTTCAACACTTCTCCTACTCCCCACCTCCAGGAAAGAAAAACATTCCAGGAAGGACCAATCTGGAGTGAAGAAAACATTAGTCCAAGGGTTCCCAACCTTTTCAAGACGGGGTCTGTGTCACGCACTCTCAGTCAGCTTTGAGGGCTGGATGGCCATTTTGCCCTGCCTCCACAATGGCGTGTGTGTGTGTGTGTGTGTGTGTGTGTGACCATTAGTTAGCAATTACACTTCGATGCTCTAATTTTCCTTTAAAGAGTAACTGCTGGCTAAGCCTCACCCCACTCCGGGCGCTCGGACACAGCAACAAGGATGTTGGAGTCGTGTACAAAGTGGGATGAGAGGAGGAGGTGGGCAGGGCAGGGCAGTGAGCGGGGGCAATCAGTTTTACTACCGGTTCTCCCGAACCTGTCCAAACCTGCTGGAGCCCACCCCTGCTTGTAATGCTGCAGGATAGTGACTGAGAGGACAATTCCGAATAAAGACGTAATAGAAAGCAAAAGACTTGATTCAATTTTCTATCCCCTCCCCCCATTACAAAATGATTCCTCCTAAAGAAATTCTGGAGATCATCAATTAATAAGGTTATCGTACATTGGAATTGACTTGACAGCACACAATAATGAAGGGATTAATTTTTAAAAATGGGACTGATGGGGTTCAGGTGCATGCATTTGTGCATAACAGCTGTAATCCTATTGTTTAGTGTCGTAAGTCACAACCAAAAGCTGTTGGGACAAAATGGCCACTCCCCACCCCCACCTCAATATGCAGGCAGGGCAAAACGGCCATCTGGCCCTCAAAGCTGACTGAGATAAAGTGACCTGGCCTCTAGCTTGAAAAGGTTGGGAACCCCTGAATTACATCAAGAAAAAGCCATTAGACTAGAAAAAGAGCCCTACTGGATCACATCAACGGCAGCCAGCGCCAAATCAGGCATGTTTAGCTCTTTTTACTTATCTATCTAGTGGTGAAATGTAAAATTATCAAGTGAAACTTAAAATTATCAACATAAAATTTAAGTTTACCATTCCAGCTCTGGTGCTTGAAGAACCAGTATTTTCCTCCACCATAATTCACAAAGACCATGATTATAAGAGCCAACCTACAGATGAAAAGCAAAGCAAAATCTTACCCTGAATGCATGGATTTAACTAACATATAAAGCACTCAGTTCACTCTTAGAATTGGCATCCGCTCAAGAAAAAAAAGAGCTCTAAATTAACAATTTGAGTTAATGCTGCTATTTTTCCAAAGAATAGTATGTCTTTGAAGGAAATTACTCCTTTGCCACATCATGAGAGTGATTTTATGGTGAAAAAGAGGAACAAGACATGAGACTCAGAAAATGTAAATTAGGCCCTGAAAACAAGGCGGTGTTGCGGATCTGGTGAAAGTCAAGCTGAGAGACTAGGATTCAACCTGTTGTAGAAGGGGTTGCACTCCCCTTGACAGATAAGGTTAATTGTCTTCGAATATGGTTTCATTCTGTGCTGTCTGGCCTCTCTAGTAGCAGTTGTAATAATTAAGTCTACTTAATGTGCAAGCCACAAACTGACTGGGGAAAATCATCTATGCCTTGTTACATCATACAGTATATGGACTACTGCAATGTACTCTATGAGGGGCTACCCTTAAAAATAGTCCAAAATCTCTACTTGAGCTGCTGACCTTCCGGTTATCAAGTTCAGCGTTTTAACCACTAAACCACCACAGTCCCGGAGCTATTCTACTCATACCAGAAAAGTACAGGTAGGACTACCCTGGGAGTGGTAGGGATGGCTGGTTCACACTAGCAAATATGGATCCTGAAGGATTCCAAAGGGAACTGGGGTGTTTTATTTATTTATTCATTATTCTTAAAATTTCTATTGCCGCCCAACTCAGCAACGACTCTGGGTGGCTAACAGCAATTAAAAGTAACACCAAAAACTAACTAAAAGCCCTTTAAAACCCCATTAAAATTCTAAATAATTTTCCTCTGGATCAGCTACACGATTCGCCCAAGGCTCTCATCGACCTCTGGCAGCCTTGGATGCGATCGCGCCACTACAGCCTCTCCGCGTATGTGGGCTCCGCTCATCCCCGTGGTTTACAGAGGATTTGAGGGAGCTTAAATTTTTTTTATTTTTATTTTTATTTTTATTTTTATTTTTATTTTTATTTTTATTTTTATTTTTATTTTTATTATTATTATTATTATTATTATTATTATTATTATTATTATTATTATTATTATTATTATTATTATTATTATTATTATTATTATTATTATTAAGTTTTATTTCTATCCCGCTTTCCTGACACAAGTGCCACTCAAAGCGGCTTACAACATATATAAATACAATAAACAGAGCAAAATATACAATAGAATACAAAAGGCAATACACAATTAATACAATCAAAACATCAAATTATGCAAAAAATACAATACAAAATAAACACTATACAGTACTGTATAATAGGAATACAATACATATAAGCATAATATCATACATAAAATGACAATGGGGGGAGGGGGAGGGGAAAGTCACATAAAAATAATAATAATAACACATACATTATAAAAATTACAGAATTAACCTCAACCACCTAGCAGCCACAAAGGTGCCCAATGGTTCAAAAGACCATAAGGGCAGCTGCATCGACAGCAGTGGTTCCCACCTGTCACTCCCCTTGTGGAGAACTAGTCCCAGACAGGGCAGAAGACAAAAGTCCTAAAATAAGTGACTTTGGTCCCCCAAGCGATGGTGTGGCTGCAGGGTGAGCGCGGACCTCTCTGCGGCGGCGGCTTTTCACCCCTCCAGCCAGCGTGGCTCGGAGGAGGAGGAAGCAGCGGCGGGCGCAGGTGGGTTCAATCCCCGAGCGATGGTGTGGCTGCGGGGTGAGCGCGGGCCTCTCTGTGGCGGCGGCTTTTCACCCCTCCAGCCAAGCATGGCTCGGAGGGGGCGGTGGCAGCGGCGGGCGCAGGTGGGCTCAATCCCCGAGCGATGGTGTGGCTGCGGGGTGAGCGCAGGCCTCTCTGCGGTGGCGGCGGCTTATTCACCCCTCCAGCCAAGCGTGGCCTGGAGGGGACGGTGGCAGCGGCAGGCGCAGGTGGGCTCAATCCCCAAGTGATGGTGTGGCTGCGGGGTGAGCGCGGGCCTCCCTGCGGCGGCGGCAGCTTTTCACCCCTCCAGCCAAGCGTGGCTCAGAGGGGGCGGCGGCAGCGGTGGGCAAAGAGATGCTGAGATCACCTCTGGGTGAAGACTCAGAGTGATTCTGACCGTACACTGACTAGAGCCGCTATCAGAGCCTACCTGGTGGTGATGGAGGTGGTGAAACAGCAATATTTCACCACTCTTATTGCCTCTGCAGATAATCGCCCAGCGACTCTGTTTTGGGTGACTAGGACCCTCCTCGGTAGAGGGGGGCCTGGCCTTAGTTGGCAGGGGTCAGCTGAGGACTTTGCTGATTATCTCGTGGAGAAAATCACTCAGATTTGCTTAAGGTTTGACCCCAGCATGGATACTATGAGTCTGGAATTGACCGGATCGCAGTCTTGCCATGTTATCTGGGATCAGTTTGATCCAGTTGTCCCTGAGGAAGTGGGCAGGCTCCTTGGATCTGTTCGCGCCACTGCTTGCCTATTAGACCCATGTCCCGCCTGATTGGTCAAGGTATCAAAGGCGGTGACAGGAAGTTGAGTCTGAGCAATAGTCAATGCATCCTTGTGGGAGGGGGTGTTTCCTGCACCATTAAAACATGCTTTGGTGCACCCCCTCCTGAAAAAGCCAGCTCTCGACCCAACAATAATGGCCAACTATCAGCCTGTATACAACCTTCTCCTTTTAGGGAAGGTTTTGGAAAAGGCAGTGGTGTGGCAGTTACAGGGGGTTCTGGATGAAGCGGATTATCTGGACCCCTTTCAGTCAAGATTCAGGCCTGGATATGGTACTGAGACTGCGTTGGTCGCACTGTTAGATGATCTCTGGCAGGAGCAGGATGGAGCTCATCCCTCCGTCCTTGCTCTTCCTGACCTCTCAGCGGCCTTCGATACCATCAACCTAGATCGGGACTCCTTGCTTATGGTCACGCACGCTCTGGTCACCTCCAGACTTGACTATTGCAATGTGCTCTACATGGGGCTGCCCTTGATGACCATTCGGAGGCTGCAACTGATCCAGAATGCGGCTGGCCGGGTGGTGATGCGGTGCGGGCGGTATGCCCATGCCTCGCCACTTCTTCGGGAGCTGCACTGGTTGCCAGTGTGCCTCCGGGTGCAATTCAAGGTGCTGGTAATTACATTTAAAGCCTTACATGAGGTGGGCAAAGACACTTAAGAGACCGAATCACCCTGAGAATCACCCTGAGAACCAGAACAGACCGGAGAGGCTCTCTCATTGTGCCATCCGCTAGGGAGACTCATCTCTCTAGCACCAGAAAGAGGGCCTTTTCAGTGTCTGCTCCGGCCCTTTGGAACCTCCTGCCAATTGAGCTGCGTCTCCAGACGGAGTTGTTGTCCTTCAGGAAAGGGATAAAAGCAATAAAAATATAGCTGGCAAAGCAGGTGTGGGGCACCAGCGATGTGGTGACCCCTGCCTGCTGGCTGATTTAGTAAGAACACTCTCTCCCTCCTTTAATCTCTTTTAATCTGTAAGGGTCAGAGTAATTTTGGTGGCAGTTTTAATGCTTTTTTAAATTGGTTTTTAAAATATGATTGGTTTTATTTTCTGTGAGCCGCCCAGAGTCTTTGGAGTTGGGTGGCAATATAAATCAGAAAAATAAATAAATCATCTGATTGCTGGCAGGAAGAGTAAACCAGCTCCTCCCTGCAGTAAACCAAATAACAGGTCTAAATGGCTATCGAATCAACCTCTTACCCTCTGAATGTGTCCAGTGAACGAAATCGATGTAGGGAGGAAGCCACAGTCCACATCCCAGGTGGGAGATCATCACCTATAGAATCGCTTCTCCTTGGGGATCCAAGCTCCTTAAAAAGAAGGGGAACAAGGAAGTATTAGCAATCAGATTCGATCAGCGTGAATGACACTGTTGAGAATAAACCCCCGTGGTTGCAATGGGGCTTTCCATCAGACTCTTCCCTCAGGTAAGGGACTAGAGCAGTGTTTCACAACCTTTGGTTTTTGGACTTCAAATTCAAGAAGTTTACATCAATTCCCCAAAGCACTGATCAGCCAATGTAGTGATCAGCCTGTGGAGTGTGGGCCCCACATTGGGAACCACTAGACTGGAGGGAGTTACTGCACTGCCTCCATTTTTAAAAAAAACCCAGTGCATTTGAGATGATGTAAACTACCCCACAAGTGCTCTGAATAGCAGCTTATCTATGATAGCAATAGCAATTACACTTCTATACCTCCCTATAGCACTTAGTACTCTTCTCTGAATGCGGAGAAGAGCAAACAATCGCCTATATGATACAACGCACACAATGCCCTTCAACGTGCACCGAGGAGGACCTTATGTTGGCAATAGGAAATGCTGTTGATGTGTTGTGATCCAGCCCTCGTCAGACTCAGAAGGCAACCTGGATCAGGAGATACTTCCTATGCCCAGCCCAGTTCTGCCTTTCCAGCCTGCATCTGACTCTAGCTTCAGCCTGTACCTGACCCAGAGGATGACTCCAACCAGGAACCTCAGCCTACTTCTGGCCCAACTCTGACTCCCCAGGCAGATGACTTGTCAGATCAGAGACTCTGACAGTACTCAGTCCTCAGCCAGAGACCGGTGCTGAAAGGTTCTGCAGCTGAGATGCAAGAAAGCCAGAGCTAGTTATCAGTGAAGGCTCCCAGCTGATACCCATTAGCTGGGAGGCTTTCTAAACAAGCATGTTTCATGAGGAAAGCGTCAGTACAATTTCTCAGTGCGATAACCGACACTCTGCCAGATCTTCCATGTACCTTGTGACTGACTGCTGTGACTCTGACTTCTGCCTACCTTGACAATGCCCCTGGATATCCTTTGAACTCGATGCTCACTCTGATCCTTACCAGTACCCTGACCTCGGCTTGCTCTTTGAACTTAACTACAGTACTAGACTCTCCTTGGATAGACATTTTTCAGGACTCTCCTGTGTAGCGCCACTGTGTGGCGACCCTGCCCGCTGGGTAGGTCCATCACATGAGGTGGCCCAATATTGGGCAGATGTCATCTAGTCCTTTTAATTCCTTTTTGCTTTATATATGTTAATTTTAGCTTTGTATGTTATTATATGCTGGTGGTGTCTCTGACACAAATAAAGAACAGCACTTAGTGAACTCTCTGGGTGGTTCACAAGTTAATTAGCGTTCTGCACCCGGTGTGCTGGGTAATCATTTTACCAACCTTGGAAGGATGGAAGGCTAAGTCAACCTTGATCCCAGTCAGGATCAAGGTCACGACATTTGGCTGCAGTACACCAGTTTAACCACTGCACCACCAGGGCTCATCTATCTGTGATAAGATTTCATGCTTGGAAGTCGTGAACTAAGCCCTCTTCAGATCCTCTGAATAGCCTAACTAAACACAGAAGGTGGGAGTGCTTTCCTGCCCCAACCCACTGTCACTATTTCCATCACATGGAGAGAGATTATGTTAAGAGGCGAAGCTTCATTATGTGTGAAGACTCCCGGTGGATGCAGGATGGTGAAAAGTCTCCATGAATAAGAGCAGAATCTCCTCTTCTGGAATTTGCTCTTGTGTGAGGTGAGTGAAGAAAGGAAACACAGAGGACAGAAATTGCATGCTTTGACTCCTTGATAGTTAATAGAAATTTCTGGATTACAACCCCCATAATTGTGCAGATGATTGTGCTGTCTGGAGCATTATGGGAATTATTGAAAGAACACAAACCTGCACAATTCTATTATTTGGTCAACATTCAGAATATTTGAAAAAGGCTTAGTCTTAGATGTTACATCAATTAATTATGGTAACGGCAGTCGTATTCGACTCTAGGGTTTGGTGTTCATCTCCATTTATAGTCTAAGAGCCACTGCTGTCTGTGTCTGCAGATTTTCTGTGGACATGTGGCAGGCATGACTAAACACCAGAGTGCACGGAACACTGTTTACCTTCCCACCAAAGTGGTATCTATTTATCTCCTTGCAATTTCTTGCTTTTGAACTGCTAG
Source organism: Bradypodion pumilum (assembly GCA_035047305.1). Taxonomy (NCBI): domain Eukaryota; kingdom Metazoa; phylum Chordata; class Lepidosauria; order Squamata; family Chamaeleonidae; genus Bradypodion; species Bradypodion pumilum. Next base: position 1,285,571 of record JAWDJD010000008.1, on the reverse strand, counting down.
GTTGGCAGGAACTGGGACATTGATGGGAGTTCACTCCATCGTGTAGTACTCACGACCAGCCAGCCTTGCAGTCATCAAGTTCAGAGTCTTAACCACTAAGCCACCACAGTCCCTTAATTATTAATTATGACTTGACTCTGAATCAAACCATCCTTCCAGATGAAATCCTTTGGTTACATTTGCATTACCTGTCTGTGTACTCCTCAAATGTCTAAGTTTTAGCACTTTATTTAGCACTGTTTCAAGGCTAAAAATCCACATGACTAGAAGAACTTACTGAATTAATAAGCCGATCGGTCTCTCTAGGATTCATCTTCTTGTAAAACCAATTTCTGACTGGTTCAATACTATGAATAAATGACAAAGGAAAGGTCAACTTGCATACTTCAGTAATACCATCTTGAGTATTTTGTGATCTAGCTACTCATTTAGATGCCTTGATATCTTCTGCTAGGGAAGCTTATGATTATGGTTAAAATGGTAAAAAAAAGACAAACCACAGCATGATAACAAAACACATTAAACTCTACAAAGGAAATACTGTAGCAATTAAGTTTAAAGGGGAAATGAAATTAAATAATTACTTACTAGCCTCCTGGAAAGACTAACTGACTTCAAAACAAGGCTTTGCATATAGCTAGTTTTAATGTGAAAGAGCTTCATGATTTTATTTTTTGGCTACATTGTTGAAATTTGGGTGGGAAGAACAGCCAGCGTGAATGTGGCCCCAATGGTTGCAAGGGGGGGCAATGAAATTCTGAAATCCCAGATGTAGCCAGCTGTGTTCTGGACCAAGAGAAATTTCTGAATAATCTTCTATGGCAGATCCAGAGACATTGGATTGCAATGCTTTTATTGAGACATTGCCCAAGTGTGGAAAATCTGACTCAACTATTACTCTGCAGAAGACAGTCTGATATCAGAAAACATTCAGCCAGCTATTTTCCAAAGCGTGTGTACGTACAGATGGTCAGATGGATGGATGAACATTTATATACCACCCATCTTAGTGCTAGCTCTACTCAGGACATAATAATAAACATCAAAAACATCAGTAGAAAGACCAATAATGATAATAACGAAAACAAATGAAATTACTAATAATAATATTGACTCTGCTTCTTCTGCAATAGGACACACACACACACACACACACACACACACACACACACACACACACACACACACACACACACACACACACACACACACACACACACACACACACACACACACACACACACACACACTCTTGTTCATTGGATTGCCCAGCAATGTTAGCCCCTATGTGAGTGTGATAGCATCCTTTAGGGGTGAGGGCAGGAGATCAATTCACCATTTTGGACATTCAAGTTGGGCAAGAGGGCCTTTCACAATTTAGAACACCTTGTTTGAGTTTCAAGAAGAGAAGGGGTTCTTCACTCCATTGACACTCACAAGGTAACGTGGATATTATTGAACTGTTGTAAGAAAGACAGTCTGGATGTGAAAAGTCAGCTCTGTTGCAAGCATGAGTGGGGTATTTTAAAAATCACCCTGGTAAGTGTACTCCCACAAGTGCCTCATACATTTAAGAAAGTAAATGGGAGCCTTGTCCCTTGCCTGACAAATTTCTTTGAAATTCTCTTTCCTGGAAAAAGAAGCAAGAATCACAGGGGCTTAGGGAAGAAGTTAATGAAAATAGCAGGGAGTATTTGACACAACTCTCTTTGGTATAGTTCAGTGATGGCGAACCTATGGCACACGTGCCAGAGGGGGCACTCATAGCCCTCTCTGTGGGCACACGCGCCACCACCCCAGCAAAGAATTTGTTCCACCCCTCTGCCCAGCAGCCCAATGAGAGGGCTTCCTCCCTCTCCCCCCCCCAGCACAGTTAGCACCGCCCCTCTGCGGTATGGACAGCAACCTGTTGAGTTTGGGCACTAAGTCTCTAAAAGGTTTGCTATCATCGGTATAGTCCCACATTTAATTCTGGCTTGGACTAAAACCAGAGCCAGAGATGAACTCCATCTTCTCCACCTGCCTCTTGCTTCCCAACATACTGGAGAAAATATCCTCTCCTCCATAAATACTAAACCCACTTCTGTTAAGATATGGGCAACCTCCGTGGACTTTTCGTTATTATCATTATTGGTCTTTCTACTGATGTTTTTGATGTTTATTATATTAAATACCTGTGCCCAGTAAAATAGCAGAATTAACATACAAAGGATAGTAACTTTACTTACTTTAATATATATAGTCCCAATCTCAGAATAATGAAAATGCCCAGATAGATAAGAATGGCAATGAAAATAGCTAGACAAAGGAAAATACACATTTGTAATTACTGCAAATGACAAAGTATACATTCTGGGTCAGAATCTCTCATGTAGGGAGCTAGGCATAAAATTAAAATATCAAAGTTCACTTTTTCTTTTTAAAATCAGGCTTCTAACAGCGTTAAGACAGGGGTGTGCAGGGCACCATGGGAAGGCACAGGACAGGGAGTGGTGGGGGCATCTATTTGGGGGTTGGGGTTGGGGGATCCCATACATCCCAGGGCGCCAGAGGCAAGGGCGGGGTGGGACAAAGCCCGGTTGCCCGATATACCAGCACGCGCCTACATTAAGCCTAAGGTCTCAAGACAGGAAACAAAATTTAATAAAACAGTTGAGAAAGAGAATAAAGTTTCAAAATACAGTGCCCTTCATAGTTGATTTTTTTATTTATTTTTTGGAATAGCAGCCCTGTTAGTCTGTGTTTCAAGCATATTAGAGAATAAGCAAAGCAAACCAAAAACGTTGTAACACTTTGAAGACTAACTGCTATATTTTTTTTAAAATTTTTATTAAGTTTTTAATAAACATACAAAAAAGAAAAGAAAACATTAACAATACGTTAACAATACAGTACCCTAACAAATCCATAGTATCTTACTAACAAACATTACTGTATGTTAGCACATAACAATATCTATACTCATTAATTACTATTTAACTACCAAATATTAAGAGCCATTGTTTCAAAGTCCAAAATGATAGAAAAAAAAATTTTTTTTCTGTACTACCACAAATCTTTTTCACAAATAATAGTCACCCTGTAAATATGTACAATGCCCGGAGAGTTTATTTTCTACGCAACTCCAAAAACTTCTTTGAGATGGTACTGGTCCTGAACTACCATTTGCCATAATAGAGTGATCCACGAACGGTTTCCATATATTCCAAAATCTATTCTCTTTTAAATTATCTCTTTTGACTTTAATCTCCCATGTCAATTTATCGTTCAATGCTAAACTCCACATTTCTTTATACCATTCTCCAATCTGTATATCTACATCGTTTTTCCAATTTCTAGCTATACATTGTCTACCCGTTGTCAATGCGATTTCCAATAATTCTTTTTCCTCCTTGTTTAAACCCAAGCCTTCCACATTCGTTAAGAGAATAGTACCCGACACCAACTTAACACTTTTACCCAATATTTCACCAAACTCATTTTCTATTCTTCCCCAAAAATCCCTTATTTTTTTACAACTCCACCACATATGTTCGTATGTTCCATCAATTTCTTTACATCTCCAACATAACTTATCTCTTTTATTATCCATCTGGTAAAGTCTTAATGGTGTCAGGTACCATTGCCACAACATTTTAAAATTATGTTCTTTAATTCTTACAGACATTGTTAAACTGCTATATTTTAATGTTAGCTTTTGTGGACTTGATCAACGAAGGTCAGGTAAAGGTAAAGGTCACCCTTGCTCGAAAGCTAGTCGTATGCGACTCTACAACCAGAGTGTCAGTGCTATCTGCGTTTCCAGATGTTTCCGTGGACATGTGGCAGGCATGCCTAGACACCAAAGGGCAAAAGCTAACATTAAAATATAATAGTTAGTCTTCAAAGTGCTATAATGTTTTTGTTTTGTTTTGTTTATTCTCTGATATTTTTAAAATATAGAACACTAACTCTAGATTGACTGATAGGCAATTGATTTTCTTACTTATGACTCGTTTGCAATCCTTAAAGCTTTCAGAGCAGGCTGACTACGTTCACAAAGAGCACAGGAACTGTTCTGGGATTGGCATGGTTAGATTTATTGTATTTTCCATTGACGCTGAGATTTCTACTTTTTTTTGCAAGAAAATATATTTGTGTTAGTTCAGACATTGCTTGTGCCAAAGTAGAAGCAATGGAGAGGTGAGCAAGGATCCATTCAGGGTTAATGGTGAAGGTCACATCTTAAGCGTGGCATGTTCTCTGTGATTGTGCAAACCCCTGACTATGAGCTCTCACTTTTTCACCCTTGAAATTTTAGTATTGTTAGAATAATCTCTCCTAACACTAAATCGCCTGATTGCTGCAATGTCCTGTGCATTTGTTTCCCGGTTACTTTCTGACTTTTAAGTATGATCGACAACCATACCTGTCAACCGTGGCTCCGGAAAATACGGGACCTGCGCAGAACGGTTCTGCGCAGGTTGCCTTCTACGCGACCTGCGCAGAATGGTTCTGCGCAGATCGCCTTCTAGGCATGCATAGAAGGCTTTTAAGCTTGCATAGAACCCTTCTACGCTTGCGTAGAACCCTTCTACGCTTGCGTAGAACCCTTCTACGCTTGCGTAGAACCCTGCTACGCATGCGTAGAAGGCTTCTACGATCCCCTTCTGCGCAGATTGTCTTCTACACATGCATAGAAGGGTTCTACGCAAGCGTAAAAGCCTTCTACGCATGCCTAGAAGGCGATCTGCGCAGAAGGGATGCACAGTACCTCTCCCCCCCCCCGCTGCCAATTCTGGAGTTTTGGCAGCTGCGGGCGGTAAATGGCGCAAATCGGCGCCAAAAATCGGGAAGTCCCGGCCAATCCGGGAAGGTTGACAGGTATGTCGACAACAGCAAACTTAAAGCAAAAGAGACTTTGCAGCAGATTTGAATCTGAGCAATCTTAGTGTAGCCACACCAAGAGGTCAGAAAGATTAGGTTTTCAGAGTACAACTCTCAACAAGCATGGGTGCAATCAGGGAATTATAGGCTGTAATACAAGAACATCAGCCACTGCGTTTCTACGTTCTGGAAGCTACAAAGCTCACATTACACCCACTTAACTCTGTAATATTATTATTACACCTCTTTTATGAAGGATTATGATAGGTTTATAGGAACCACCTTTCAGTTGGGCTTAAAGGGGCAAGAAGAAGTGCACAATTATCTGTGAAGAAAAGCAGCCACTGAGCCACAGATCTGAGAGTGGGGCAGAAGAAATTATGGGAGACTGTGACATTGGGATGAAAAACAACATGTTCAAAGAAGAAGAGAAATGTTTAAATTGAATCAAATAATTATCTATAATCCTTCACGTGGTATTGCCTTGTTACGGATTTAGAGATCACAGACAGATCTTTCATATCAATCACACAATAAACCAAGAGGTATTGTAGAGTTCTGTTGGGTCGCATTCATAAACAGACTTCAGATCAGTCTGCAAATGACTAGTTCTTGTGCCAAAATCCCATGCAGTGTTTCTAAGTTATTTTCTTTAAGACAAGAGCCAGGACACTTTTTAAGCAGAAGGGTCAAATTCAATTTTCGAGATGTGCTCATATTCCAGTGGTAGGTAGGGCCAGAGTCAAAAGAGGGAAGGGGCCAAATAACAGCGTATTTTAGCTTAAAGATTTAATTGCTAGTAACTAAACCATGCAAGAGGTATTTCTTTTAGCTTCATTCTATTCCATTTCATTTCTATCATGCTTCTCTCCCAATAAAGGGATTCAAGGCAACTTAAAAAATGTTTAAAAGCCACATGTGATTAAGGTCAGGGCTGTAGCCAGGGGGTGGTCAGGGTGGGCATAGCCCATCCTGAGTTAGCATTTTGCCCACCCTGGGAAAGCGTGGGTTCCCATAGGAATGCATCGTAAAGAGGCTTTGTTGCCCACCCTGAAAATTATTTGCCCACCCAATCTAGAATCCTTCCCTTGCTTGAAAGCCAGCTGTATCCAACTCAAGGGTTTAGTGCTCATTTCCGTTTATATGATATGGTAAATGATAAATCTTTATTGTAATTGGCCAGCACAGAACGAGATTGAAAAAACCAAAGAGCTAGTGCTGTCTGAGTCTGCAGCCATTTCTGTGGAAATGTGGCAGCATTACTACACACAGAACACTGTTTATGTTCCCACCAAAGTGGTACCTATTTATCGACTTGCAATGTCTTGCTTTCGAACCGCTAGGTTGGCAGGAGCTGGGACAGAGGACAGGAGCTCACTCCATTGTGCAGCACTCGGGTCTCAAACTGCTGATCTGCCAACCTTCCAGTTGTCAAGTTCAGCATCTTTAACCACTAAGCCACCACTGGCATGTGATTAGAATTTTAATTTTGTTAATTCAATGGCCATATTACTACATGGTTTTTTCTTTAATGTTGTAATTTATTATATTCTAGATGTGTGATTAGAATACAATAAATTACAATATTAAAGAAAAAATAAATGAAACATGTAGTAATATGGCCATTGAATTAACAAAATTTAAATGATTTAAAAACACAGTACAGTACTCCCATTAACTAAGCCCTACATGGTAGTGGGCCAGGATAGCTAAGAGACCGCATCGTCCCAAGAGTGTCTGTCCGTCCAACCAGAGTGGACCGGAGGGGCTCTCTAATTGTTCCATCTGCCAGAGGGGCTCGCCTCTCTGGCACATGAAGGAGGGCCTTTTCCGTGTGCGCACCAGCCGTGTGGAACCTCCTGCCAGTAGAGTTGCGGGAGCAGATGGAGCTGCTGCCTTTCAGAAGAGAATTAAAAACCTGGTTGGCGGGGCAGGTGTGGGGCTCAGATGGAAGAGTGGCCCCTGCCTGTTGGCTTATAAAATGAAGCCTCCCCATCTTTTTAATGCGGGCAGTTTTAATGTTAGTTTTAATAGGTGGGTGGGTATGTTGGGGTTTTTAATTGTTTTTAATATGTATGTTTTAATCTTGTTGTGAGCCGCCCTGAGTCGGGTTCGCCTGATTGGGCGGCCTAGAAATTTGAACCATAAATTAATAAATTAATAAATAAACTACCCCTTCCTAGACAGCTGCTTATACCTGCCTGAACAGAAAGTATTTGCCAGGCAAAGGAAGGACAACGGGGAGAGAGCCAGTCTGCCTTTTCTGGTATAGGACTAGCAGAGGTCTCCAAATAGACCAGCGGTGGCCAACCTATGGCCCATTTCATGTGGCCCACCACCACCCTTGCCACTACCAGAAGTGGAAGAGAACACATTTAGGACAGCCATAAAACGCGCCCACGCATGTGTAAATGTGCCTGCCATAAACACTTCCGTAAATGCACCCATGGCTGTCGTAAACACATTTACGACAGCTGTGGATGTGTTCTACGGCAATGTTTACGGCGGGAGGAACCACATGACTGGCCCGCTCAGCTGTCCGTGGCGCGAGAAGTTTGGGAACCCGTGAAATAGAATCTCTTGTTTCTGTGAGGATAGCTGGGCTTTGAAAAAGTCCCCTACTCACTCTTATTTACTTACTTAGCCAGTCCTCCCCCTTGCTGCTTTTTAGCCCATAGAAAGGCTGGGAAGCCATCAGACAATGGGCAAATTAATGAGGGAAGTATCATAATAACTTGGGGATCCTAGAGGGCTGAATTCTGTCTCCAGGTTTGAGGCTCCCATATCTGCTTCAAAATAAAAGAACGTGGCCTTCATATGCTACTAAAAAGGGAAGAAAAGAAGGACCTATAATAAAACACAGCCTAGCGTGCTACAAGTATCCTCCGAGCAAAATAAGGTACAATTTGTCTATGGTTCTCTCTGCTAGTCCAGGAATAAACTAGGGATTTTTTCTCAGTTCTCATTTTTTTTACTTTGACCTTGTGCCTTCTCTTCTATAATATTCTTCTGGCTTTGTCTTGTTGGACATGTCACGTCCTAAGTGTCAAACCCCTTGCGAGCAGAGGTACAAGCAAGGACAAATCGTATCCATGTACACAGGGCCAAATTCAACCAGAGGCTTTACCTCCTCTATCAACCCTTTCCCATGACTCCACAATTCAAATGGGGATTATTTCCTAGGACAGTGGTGGTGAACCTGAGGGGCACTCAGAACCTTTTCTGTGGGCATGCCGCCGTTGCCCCAGCACAGAGTTCACCCCGCCCCTCCGCCCAGCAGCCCAATGGGAGTGCTTCCTCCCTCCCCAATAGAGTTCACCCCACCCCTCTGCTCAGCAGCCCAATGAGAGTTCACCCTGCCCTTCTGCAACACAGGTGGCAGCTGTTGAGTTTTACTTCCACTTCCAGGAGCGACAAGGGTGTCGCGGGCCTGATGAATTGGTGACGGGGGCTAAATCCGGCCCACGGGCTATAGTTTGGGCACTGGGGGTTTAAGCAGAGAAAATGACAGCCTAAAAATATCTATCTCATCCTGTTGCAAGACATCCTTCCGGAGGAAGGAATCGTGTGACCGGCCTGCTAAACCACGTGACTGGCCTGCCCGCCCGAAAAGTTTGGGCACCCCTAGTGTTTGACATCATGACAAGTAAACTTTTCCTAAGTAAAGTAAATATTAGCCTTTGAAAATGGTCTTTTGGAATACAGTACAACATTTGCACGGTTTTTGCTGACCAGGGAATTCTGGGGATTATGGTCCAAAAAGCAGTAATTCTAAGCTTTGACAAGTATTTAGAAATAATTGCAACACTTATATAACGGAAGAATAAAATAACATACAGAAATAGCTATTGATGGGATTTTGGTTGATAACTATATCACATGAAATCTCCAGGATGCTGCTGCGGACTATTAAGGAGTAGTTTCCAAATTCCCCAAAAGCATAATATGTCCTGCAAACAGTAAAGAGAAGAATACCTCAGAAATCATCTTCAGCTAGAACCATACTATTACAAAGGCAGTGTGGCTCATTATGCCACATGAATTACACATAAACAACAACACATTGACATGATCTCAAAAACAGATTCACTTTTTCCAAATGTGCTAGCACTCCCTATGTGTGGTTCTGAAGCCTTTTTTTTTTAAAAAAAGGAAACTAATATTATCCCAATGGTGACACTTACAGAACCAGTTGATTCCCAAAGGAAGTTGGTTGCTTGGATGTTTCCTTCTTTGCTTTACCAAATACGACAATACAGGTAATTTCAGAACCTGTGGCCATAGTAACCAGAATACAGTCTTATATCTACTTAATCTACTGGGCTCTCCATGTCATAATTTTATCTTCTGTCCTCTTTTTCACTATTTGCTCTCAACCACATCCAATTTCTTTTGCACCACTCTTTCTCTTTTTCGAAGGATTCTAGTGCTTCTAGTTTTCAAGCAGCCAACCATTAATTTTATTTTGGCACGTCAAGTAAACTCAATCAATCAATCAATCAATCAATCAATCAATACTACAACAATTGTGGAACCTTAAAACCTGCCAGGTTTATTTCAAGGTGCACTTTTGTGGATTATAGTACAATGCCTAAGGAAGTAACCTGTGTAATCCATGCCAGTTCACATTGAAATAAATCAGTTAGTCTTGAAGGTGTCACAACTGTTTTGTGCTTTAGTTATAGTACTATTAACCAGTGGTGGGATTCAGCAGGTTCGCACCAGTTCGCCAAAACCGGTAGCAGAAATTCTAGCTGGGCCCGCCCATCCAAGTTTTGAAATAAAGTAGTCTTAATTCGGGTGCAACGCAGAGCTTTCCCCCTGGCCACACCCACCATACCATGCCCACAGAGTAGGTAGTTAAAAATTTTTTGAATCCCACCACTGCTATTAACATAACTGCAAGTTTACTTAAACTTTTCGATAATGGTTGTCAAGTTGAGTTTATATAACAAAAAAAAAAAAACCAAAATGAAATAATTCAAATAAAAATGTGTCCCTTTTTAGATGAATTATAAAAAAAAAGCTGACTTACATTAAATCTGTAATTTTACTATAGTAATAACAGAGGCACATGGGAATATCACAAATGCCTGTAAATGAGAGTGATTGTTAGACATAACACATTAGAGTAGGGTACTAACCTACAAAGTTCTTTGCCTTCTGGAATACTATTAACAATTAGCGTGATGGCATGTTGGCAATCCACATGGGCGATTGCAATACTGCTCACAGTGACAAAACTCAGCTCCTGAGCCAAGCACTAGGAAAGAAAGTATTAAAAAATGAATCAAGATCAACAAGAAATAGGACTGACTTATAGCTAGATATATTAAAATGCCCATCTTTGTAATTCAAAGCACAAAAATGGTTGTTAGGTCAGCTCTCCAGCAAACAAACTAGTTGTTTGTTCTGAGTGAAAAAGCCATTAAACTAAATTGTATAATGGTATCTACATTTTAAAAAAGTATAAAACTGTCTTTGTTTCATGGGCTAAACCCATTCTTAATATTACTGTACTTAGAGAAGATCTATTGATATCACGGGGACTTAAACATTCTCGAGGATACGCAAGAGCAAAATCAAACTAGAGGATGGAGGAAGGAACTCATAACGTTAAAGGAGGATATAGCTGAGGAACTCAATCTCCCCTACATCATTTGGAGGACCCTGAATAGGCTGAGGATCAGGGCACCTAAATGTAAGACCAACATGATCAAGTGGGGGCTGATGGCAGATAACAACATACTGTGTGAACGTGGAGAGATACAGAATCTGGCTCATCTGTTGATCTGCCAGTTACTACCAGAAACATGTACTAATTTAAGTTTGGCCAATGACAAAGCCAAGAAAGTGGCTTTATTTTGCCAGTTTAAAGTTTGACCTGGGCATTAAAGAAGACTGGGACTTAATACAAACAGTGACTAACGGCCCATATTTATATTTTTTATTAATATTGGACTTAGCTTTATATGTTCAGAATTTTATTTCTGCTTCCGGTGGGAAGAACCATGTGACCAGCCCGCTGAACCATGTGACTGGCCCATGGCCTGAAAAGTTTGGGCACCACGGCCTGAAAAGTTTGGGCACCTGTTTTAGAGCTTTGCAAGTTGCAGATTAGCTTGCCTTTGTTTTTGTTGATATGTTTAGTGACAGGAAAGGACAGGTTGCTTATCTATAACTGTAGTTCTTTGAATGGTCACCTGTGAATTCACGAATTCACAGGGACCATGAAGGAGAACAACAGGCATGTTAATTTTGCAGACTCAGCCTTTGAAGACAGGTAACTAAGGGTATATTATGTAAAGGTCGCCCTTGCTCGAAAGCTAGTCATATCTGACTCTAGGGTTCAGTGCTCATCTCTGTTTATAGCCAAAGAGCCAGTGCTGTCTGCATCTGCAGACATTTCCGTGGACACGTGGCAGGCATGCCTCAACACCGGAGTGCACAGAACACCTTCTAATAGCAAAGATGCCTGCTCTGTTCTTTTGGCACTCAGTATTAGTTCTCTAGAGCTGGCTGGATAGCTCAGTGAGTAAGATATCCGGCTATGGAGTTAGAGGTTGGAAGTTTGATTTCTCACTGTGTATCCCAGAAGAGCCAGCCTGTGTGGCCCTAGGTATCCTGCACAGTCCCAGAATGACCCCAGAAGGCAATGGGAAACCACATCTGAGCATTCTTTACCTAGAAAACCCTAAAATGGGTTGCCATAATTCAGAACTGACTTGATGCCACACCATTGTTGTTATTATTGGTTCTCTAAGTATGTGCTCTCCCTGCAATTCTTGTCTTTCATCACACCTCAATGTCCTGCTATCTACTAAGCACTGGTGGCACATGGTTAAACTGTTCTACTGCAACCCAAATATTATGAGTTCATTCCTGGCAGGGATCAAAGTTGACTTATCCTTCCAAGCATGTTGGGGGCAAAGTGCTAATTACCTGTAAACCACCCAGAGAGAGCATTAAGTGCTATGGGCAGTATAGAAGTGTAATTGCTATAATAGAATTCTAGAAAAAATACCAATGCACAAATAGAATTCAGGTCATACAACAGGATAAGTTATTGTACACCTAAGTGAGCTGCATATATGCAGTAACAGAACAGGGTTTACCACACAGGTATTCTGCTGCAGATGTTATAAGCATGTATGTGCGTGAACGGACTAGTGTTACAGGTCTCAGTCCTTTATCAGAAACCCAATGGTCTCTGTGTTTTCCTGGTTCTTCTGACCCAGTGAAAGACAATATAGAAAGAAATATTGTTTTCTTAAAATGATACAAAATTACATCCAAATGACACCACTTTATTCTAATAACAAGAGTCTTAGGGTACCATTCTAGAATTTAAACACATTATTCAGTGAATATGAATTACCTGGTAACAATAATTTGATAACCAAGACACAGAGATGTTCTCATTAAGCAGTTCATTATGAATTTGTAACAAGGCCTGATCAATCTTCAGATCTGAAGCTGGCCGTCTAGATACATCTGTTAAGGGTATATAAAAAAGGAATTCAGTATTTAGCTAGGCAAAAATTCTGAACTAGATATTTATGGCAATCAAGTTCAGAACTGCTAAGAATTCTAGGATGATAGATCCTCTCCTCAAATCTTTTTGCAAATGAGAATATAGTTGACAATGTTGGGCAATACTTCTAACATATTGTATACATCTTTTAAACAACTTTTCAAATGCTGAATCCCATATCCTCTTTCTCCTCACTTTGGTATTTTCTAAGTAGACTACCAATCATTCATTCATTAAATAAATAACATATTTTTATAAAATGAAGGAAACTGGTTGTGAAATACTACAAGCACAATCTTTAATGTCCTTTGGACACAATAACATGCTTTTACATATACACATGGTCACTGTATCACAGCATACCTGTCAACCTTCCCGGATTGGCCGGGATTTCCCGTTTTTCTGTGCAGATTTTCGCCATTTCCCACCCGGAGCTGCTGAAACCTCGGAATTTGGCAGCAGGGGGAAAGGCGTTACTATGCATCCCTTCTGTGCAGCTCGCTTCTATGCGTGCGTAGGCTTTTACGCATGCGTAGAACCCTTCTACGCTTGCGTAGAAGCGAGCTGCGCAGAACGGTTCTGCGCTAGTCGCTTTTACGCATGTGTAGAAGTCTTTTACGCATGCGTAAAAAGCAACCTGCGCAGAGCCTGTCCGGAGCCGCGGTTTACAGGTATGTGTCACAGGCCTTCCTCAAAAGTGTCCCTGATCATGTGTAGAATTCCGTCCCACAATTTTATGTAAAAAAGAAAGAGATACCCTTGATTGTGTGCAGAATGCTATTACTTTGAAAAACAAATGTTCTCTCATCAAACTGGAAGCTCATGAATGTATGGGCAGACAGACGTTTTAAGATGGGGGAAAAACTTTTTAACATCTGCTAAACTAATATCTTTTCACCAAAGAAATCTCCTGGCATCTGAATAGAGGCCTAATATCAATATGTCAAAGGTTCTAGGATTGCTGAACCAGCTACAGTACATAATAATCTAATCATACTCTGCAATAAAATTCAAGATCAAATTATATAAATTTAATCCAAAAAGTTCCAGTTCCATTCAATGTGAATTATTGATCAAAGAAAGCAAAAAAGAGGCAGATATGCTGCCCTTTAAACAAAGTCCAATATCCAAAATCCATGTTAAAGCAACATATTTACTAAGTCAACGGAAAAGGGGAAATAAAAATAAAACACTGTGCAAGCCTTCATGATCAACATGCAAAGGGTGCAAAAAGAAGGGAAGAAAGGTCAGGGAAAGAAAAGCAAAACTCAACCTGATCATAAAGTGGGCAGAGCTATGGTGACCAGTACTTACACCAAGGGTGACAATATTCAGAGGTGCAAATATTCGCTGCTTAGAAAGTCAAATTTTTCTTCTGGAAGAGCACAAAGGCATATACATTATCCTGAGTGGAATATACTCCCTTCAGAAGCTTATCACCAGGCAGAAGAAAACTCAAAACTGACAGGATCATCAACACTGGAAGCATTAATGAGAGTATCAGACAACCATATGTCATATCTGCTTTGATTTGGACTCCTGCATTGAGCTCTGTCTGTGTGTGTGTGTGTGTGTGTGTGTGTGTGTGTGTGTGTGTGTGTGTGTGTGCGTGCGCGCGTGCATGCGTGTGTGTGCGCCCGTTTGACTTGATAATCTAAAAGGCCCCTTCCAACTCAGTTATTCTATGATTCTATGATCATGGAATACAATTACCACATGCTCAGATCCAGACATTCCTCTCTATTCATCTAATCCAGTGGTTCCCAACCTTTTTTCGGCCATGACCCACCTAAGGATCTCTAAAATCCTGACACCCCCCCCCCGGCGTGACATATAATTCTTATTATTAAAAAAGTAAATTCCTATTCATGTGGAGGGCAATAACTTGGCCTACACCCATTCTCAAATTGCCCCACCCCACATTGGAAACCATGGGTCTAACCTCTCCCGACATATGCCAATCCCATTTTAAAAAGCAAATTGTTTTTTACGGTTCTGACAGCCAGTATCCTAGTCAGAACAGAAGGCAACTGAAGCAGCATTCCTGTCTGGGTTATTCTGCATGCCCAGTATCACACAGCTTACAGGGTATGTGATCACTCATGCAACCAGTCACATTATTTGTCATACAAAAGGGAGCTTTTGTTCTGGCAGAGCAAGCAGATGGTTTACTACTGGATTGCCCTCCTCTTCAACAGGATATGGCTGGTTATGTTCTCATCCTGTACCACTTGTGATAGAGGGCAAGAAACAGAAGATACTCCAAAGAGAGTCTCTCAAGTGATGTGCTGCAGCCTTTTGTTGCAGTTAGGAAACAGCCACCACATTTGCCAAAGACAAAATGGCAAGGAAAGTTCATTGCTGGAAACATAAATGCCATGTGTGAATTCAAATGTGCCACAAGCTTATTGCTCCTTGACAAGTGGGCACTCACTGGGCAGACTCCACAAACCTGGAGATCATTTAAGATGTTTGATACAGCACAAGCAACTTGTTTAATCAGCCTTCTAACCTGGCCACAGCACTACTAGGAGAAAGCAAATAGCCATTGGTCAATACTAATAATAAATGATATCAGTCTTCTTTGCTTCCTCTTTTACCCCTTTGGGTGTCGAGGGATATCAGTAGCCATTTTAATTTGAGGGACTGCAGTGGCTCAAGTGGCTAAGATGCTGACTGGGAAGCGGAAGGTCAGCAGTTCGATTCCCGAGGACTGCAGGACAGAAATGAGCTCCCGTCTTCGTCCCAGCTCCTGCCAACCTAGCAGTTCGAAAGCAAGAAATTGCAAGTAGATAAATAGGGGCCACTTCGGTGGGAAAGTAACAGCGTCCTGTGTGCTCCAGTGTCTAGTCATGCCTGCCACATGACCACAGAAACGTCTGCAGAAGCAGACAGCGCTGGCTCTTCGGCTTAGAAACAGAGGTGAGCACTGCACCCTAGAGTCGGATCCGACTGGCTTTCGAGCAAGGGAAACCTTTACCTTTACCTTTGATAAGAAGATAGCAGAGCAGGGGGTATAAACTAGAACAGTGGTGGCATACAAATTCCAAAACTCATACGGAGTTAATATCTTCATTAGACCAACCAAAAAGCCACAGTAACAATGCAATGCAAAAAGGTTTAAGTGTTCCATGATATTGCTTATCTAAGGGCTATTAAAAAAACCAGATATTTTTATGGACACCTTTGTTTAAGGCATAACTTGCTACAGTTTCAACTGTAACAAAACAGAAGCTGAATGGGGATACTAGTGAAGGAATATCTAAAGGAGGTAGGTTAAATAAAAGTGGCAGGAAACAAAGCCACGTTTTTTCTCCTTCAATCTGGTTGTTCATGCCAAAATTCATACTTGGCTTCATAAGGATATCACTACAGCATGGATTTGGAGATGTATTTCCTAACCCTGCTTCTGGACGTGCAGGCTGAGTTCCAAGCGTCTCATGATATTCTGCTTTCCAAACTGGTTTTATTATGACATTGCAGCATTGGTGGTAGTTTTTTTTAAAACTGCAAAAAAGACGAGATATAAATACTATATGTTCAAACAAATGGGAGTACAAATAAAGAGAACATTTCTCCTCTCACAGATTTGACATGCAGGGGAGTAATATTTTTTTTAAAAAAAAGGGGGGAGGGGAGAGAAAATTTTGCAATTGATGTGTGCCAGAAATGACACCATCCCTTAACATCTAGGACAAGGATGCCCAAACTTTTAGGCCGTGGGCCGATCAGGGGGCTGGTCACAATGACCCGGGGGGGGGGCAGATCAGGCCTCCAACACCAATTCATCCATACAGGCACGTTTCACTTCCACTTCCGGGAGCAAAGAGGGCTTCGCAGGCTGGAGGAATTGGCATGGGGGCTGGATCTGGTCCCCGGGCCATAGTTTGGGCACCGCAACCTGATCTAGGAGGATCTTCTTTTCCTCATCTTGTCTGTCCACCCCAATTAGTGGCCACGGGCACCCCAACACCTCCTTAAGTCATCCTCCTCCTCCTTAAAAAGTCATCATCATCCTTAAAAAGTCATCATCATCCTTTATTATGGTCATCTGACCATATCAGGTTAAAATAAAATAGAATACGTTAGATAAAATATGATTACATGAAAGAGGACAAAACAGGTTAAAAATAGCATGATACAATCACAATGAGATATAAAATTTACTCAAAATAATTTATCAATAAAATCCATCACTTTTATATGCAACTCTCATCTGATTAATAAAACATCTTCTCTTTTGAATAGCCCCATGATCGTTTCCATATTTACATATTTATCTGTGTCCTGAATTAAGTACAGTACATTAGTCTTTTATTAAGGTCTCAGTATTTCGTTCAGTCTAGTAATGTCTTTCGATCCTGGGATCTTATTGTGGCATGTAGTTGACAACTAAACAGATCATGTGCAATATTTTCTATTTCTGGTGTTCCACAGACACATGTTCCTTCGGAATATGGGAACATGGTTAAATCGCTTATAAAATGTCACCCCAGCCAGGTGCCAAAGCGAAGGGAAGGAAAGAAAGAAGGAAATAAGAGAGCTTGTCTGTCAAGCTGCTCCCTAGTTTATATATAAATTTTCTTTTTAGGTGGCTCAGCGGTTAAGAAGTTCGCCTTGTTAGCTGGAAGGCTGGCAAGTCGGCAGTTCAAGACCCGGGTACTGCATGATGGATTGAGCACCCATCTCTGTCCCAGCTCTTGGGGACATGAAAGGAGCCTCATTTGGGTGTTCCCTGAGCAGAGTTTCTCCCGCAAAAATCCTTTCAACCCAGAATAATTGCTGACATGAAGTTATTATTTTCTTTTTGTTCTATGTTGACTCAACGTGTAAAGGTAAAGATTTCCCTTGCTCGAAAGCCAGTCGTATCCGACTCTAGGGTGCAGTGCTCATCTCTGTTTCAAAGCCAAAGAGCCAGCGCTGTCTGCTTCTGCAGACGTTTCTGTGGCCATGTTGCAGGCGTGACTAAATGCCGGAGCGCACGGAACGCTGTTTACCTTCCCACCGAAGTGGTCCCTATTGATCTATTCACAATGTCTTGCTTTCGAACTGCTAGGTTGGCAGGAGCTGGGAAAAAGACGGGAGCTCATCCCGTCCTGCAGTCCTCAGGAACTGAACTGCTGACCTTCCGCCTCCCAGTCGGCGTCTTAGCCACTTGAGCTACTGGCACTCCTTGACTCAATGTATTTCATTTATTTTATTTTATATTCATATTTATATAGCCGCCCAACTCACAAAGACTCTTTAAAGCCCAGAATAATTTCTGACACGAAATTGTTATTTTCTTTTGGTTCTATGTTGACTCAATGTATACAACCCAGAACAAATTATTATTATTATTATTATTATTATTATTATTATTATTATTATTATTATTATTATTATTATTATTATTATTATTATTATTATTATTATTGTTGTTGTTGTTGTTGTTGTTGTTGTTATGTTCTATGTTGACTCAATGTGTACAAGCGCCATACGCTAAATAATAATAAAATACACAGGGTGTATTTCAGTGGCTCAAGTGGCTAAAACACTGACTGGGAGAAAGGTCAGCAGTTCGATTCCCGAGTACTGCAGGATGGAATGAGCCCCCGTCTTTGTCCCAGCTCCTGCCAACCTAGGAGTTCGAAAGCAAGAAATTGCAAGTAGATAAATAGGGACCACTTCGGTGAGAAGGTAAACAGCGTTCCGTGCGCTCCGGTGTCTATTCATGCCTGCCAAATGACCACGGAAACGTCTGCAGAAGCAGACAACGCTGGCTCTTCGGCTTTGAAACAGAGATGAGCACTGCACCCTAGAGTCGGATACGAGTGGCTTTCGAGCAAGGGAAACCTTTACCTTTACACGGGGTGAGAGGCTGGCGGGGAGACAGACAGACAGGCAGGCAGGCTCGTAAAAGCAAGAAGGGGAAACCAGATGAGTGGGACCGGGAGTCAAGACAAAGGGGGTCCATGTTGGGCGGGGAAGGGGTGGCGGGGGGTGGTGAGTGGGTGGAGGAGAGGGCGATGCTTACCTTGGGGCTGGGCCAAGCCCGAGAGCAGGATGGCCGCAAGCGCCCCCGCCAGGTAGGAGGCCGAGTGGCCCCACGGCCCCGACCCTGCTCCCATCATGCCTCCTTAGTCCTCCTCTCCCTCGGGCGCGGCGGGCTCGGGCCCTCTTCGGCTCCAAAGGGAGGGACCCCGCCCGCCCGGCCCTTCTGGCCGGCCGCCTTCTCGCCCGGAGGAGGAGATAGGAAAGCGGCTTCCTGCCCGCCCTCGCTCGCCCGTCCCAAAATTGGGAAGAGCAAGAGGAGGACTGCGGAAGTTATGGCTGTCACTGTGTGCATTATAAGCGCCCGCCCTGGTCTTGGGGAGGCGGCAGAGAGAGGGTCAGAGGGAGGCCCAAGGAAGGAAGGAAGGAAGGAAGGAAGGAGACCCGGGAAGCGAAGGCCGGCATTGAATGCCTTCTTTCTGACAATATTCGTTCTGTCCCTTTTGGCCTGCCTTGAAGGACTGAGGTCGGGTTCCCCCCAAACGACGCTCCCCTATGTGGCAGGGGACCCTGAGGGGTGTTTCCCCCCACCACACACACACACACACACACACACACACACACACACACACACACACACACACACACACACACACACACACACACACACACACACACACACACACACACACACACACACACACACACACACACACACAGACTAAGCAGCCCATAGCCGTGTTGCGGCAGCAGTTGTGTGTGTGTGTGTGTGTGTGAAAACTAGGGGCGCCTCCCGACACCGAGCAACCTGAGAGTCCCATTCCTTTGGTTTAATGGGGTTGAATTTACCCCGTTCGCCTATAGTACCCGTAATGGCGAACCTTGGCACGCCAGATGATCTTGGACTTCAATCCCCAGAAGCCCAAGCACCCTGTGAATCCACACGAAGGGGTTTACTGCGATTCATCTGGCCCGCGCTGCCCTTGTTGCTTCCGCAAGTGGAAGTTTACTTCCGCTTCCGGGAGAGACGAGGGCAGCGCGGGGTGGATGAATCGCAGTAAACCCATTAAACAGCCGTAATGGTGCATTTTACTTCTGCTTCCGGGAGCGACGAGGGCAGCGCAGGGCGGGTGAATCGTAGTAAACCCATTAAACAGCCGTACTGGTGCATTTTACTTCCGCTTCCAGGAGCGATGAGGGCAGCACGGGGTGGATGAATCGCAGTAAACCCATTAAACAGCTGTACTGGTACATTTTACTTCCGCTTCTGGGAGCAACGAGGGGAGCGTGGGGCGGATGAATCGCCGTAAACCCTTTAAACAGTAAACCCATTAGACAGCCGTACTGGTGCATTTTACTTACGCTTCCGGGAGCGACAAGGGCAGCGCAGGGCGGATGAATCCAGTAAACCCATTAAACAGTAAACCCATTAAACAGCCGTACTGGTGCATTTTACTTCCACTTCCGGGAGCGACGAGAGCAGCGTGGGGCGGATGAATCGCAGTAAACCCATTAAACAGCTGTACTGGTGCATTTTACATCCGCTTCTGGGAGCGATGAGGGCAGCGTGGGGCGGATGAATCCAGTAAACCCACTAAACAGTAAACCTATTAAACAGCCGTACTGGTGCATTTAACTTCCACTTCCGGGAGCGACAAGGGCAGCGTGGGGTGGATGAATCGCAGTAAACCCATTAAACAGCTATACTGGTGCATTTTACTTCCGCTTCCGGGAGCGACGAGGGCAGCGCGGGGCGGATGAATCGCCGTAAACCCACTAAACAGTAAACCCATTAAACAGCCGTACTGGTGCATTTTACTTCCACTTCCGGGAGCGACGAGAGCAGCGTGGGGCGGATGAATCGCAGTAAACCCATTAAACAGCTGTACTGGTGCATTTTACTTCCGCTTCTGGGAGCGACGAGGGCAGCGTGGGGCGGATGAATCCAGTAAACCCACTAAACAGTAAACCTATTAAACAGCCGTACTGGTGCATTTTACTTCCACTTCCGGGAGCGACAAGGGCAGCGTGGGGTGGATGAATTGCAGTAAACCCATTAAACAGCTGTACTGGTGCATTTTACTTCCGCTTCTGGGAGCGATGAGGGCAGCGTGGGGCGGATGAATCGCCGTAAACCCTTTAAACAGTAAACCCATTAAACAGCCGTACTGGTGCATTTTACTTCCGCTTCCGGGAGCGACGAGGGCAGCGCGGGGCGGATGAATCCAGTAAACCCACTAAACAGTAAACCCATTAAAACAGCCGTACTGGTGCATTTTACTTCCACTTCCGGGAGCGACGAGAGCAGCGTGGGGCGGATGAATCGCAGTAAACCCATTAAACAGCTGTACTGGTGCATTTTAGTTCCGCTTCTGGGAGCGACGAGGGCAGCGTGGGGCGGATGAATCACCGTAAACCCTTTAAACAGTAAACCCATTAAACAGCCGTACTGGTGCATTTTACTTACACTTCCGGGAGTGACGAGGGCAGCGCAGGGCGGATGAATCCAGTAAACCCCCTAAACAGTCAACCCATTAAACAGCCGTACTGGTGCATTTTTCTTCCGCTTCCGGGAGCGACGAGGGCAGCGCGGGGTGGATGAATCGCAGTAAACCCATTAAACAGTAAACCCATTAAACAGCCGTACTGGTGCATTTTACTTCTGCTTCCGGGAGCGACGAGGGCAGTGCGGGGCGGATGAATCGCGGTAAACCCAGTTGTGTGGATTCACAGGGGGCTTGGGCTTCTGGGAATTGAAGTCCAAGAACATCTGGAGTGCCAAGGTTCGCCATCACGGGCCTATTCTGTAATAATAATATCACTTTATTACGGTCAATGACCAGCGCAATAAAAAGGGTTTTTAAAAAATTAAGTGCACGGGATACAATTAAGTGCATGGGATACAATTAAAATGTACTACCACAAACGTGTAAAGGTCACCGAATCTAGTGCTCATCTCTGTTTCATAGCCGAAGAGCCAGCGCTGACTGCTTCTGCAGACGTTTCCGTGGTCATGTGGCAGGCATGACTAGACGCCGGAGCGCACGGAACGCTGTTTACCTTTCCTACCGAAGTGGTCCCTATTGATCGCGTAAAGGTTTTACTGATGATCAATAGGGGCCACTCTAGACCCGAATTTTTTTAAAAAAAGAATCAGGAAACCATGTGCACTTCTACACTTTCAAAATCTCTATGGGCAAAAGGGGTGGTGTTGCTGGGCGTGTGTGTCAAATCGACGAATGCTGGGAGATGCGTCGTCAAGCTCTTGCCGCATCATGGGTAGAGTTGTCCCTGGAGGGGGTAACGGGAGGAAGGTAAGGGCAATCCCAGGCACATCCATTTTCATTGAATGCAGCCACAAAGAAAGGACGATTCTTGATGTTTTTTCTTGTGGGTTTCTTTTCCTACCCACTCCCGTTTCACTTAGCTCATCAAAAGCAGGCGCGGACTGGTCATAAGGCATATTTATTTGGGAGTAAATTTCAGTCTTATTGGGATTCTTGACCCAGGATCTTGGCCTTGGCTGCCAGCTCAAGGGTCTCCCAAAGAACAAGGAAGAGGTGATTGGGAAAAAGCATGAAAGGACTTAAGCAGGTGCAAAAAGTGGCTTGTGAATATACCATGAAGCAGAAATCACAAAATGTGTTCTGCACCATTTAGTATTTCTCTGGCTTGTTGAAAAACTATGGCTTTGATCTTAACATGTCACTTGACAATATTCTATCTAGACTAGAGCCTCATCTAGACATTGCTTGAATGGGATACAGGAAAATTCTAGTTACCCCCTGAGCCATGAATTTTGAATGAGGGCTAGTCACTGCCTCTCATCCTAGCTTACTTAACAAGAGCATTATGAGCGTAGAGGGTAATTATGAGGGATCATTATGAGGGTAATTGACGTTCTGTGTACCTGCCAAGTATCCCGGATTGGCCGGGATTTCCTGTACTTTCGCGCCAATTTTCGCCATTTCCCGCCCAGAGCTGCCGCTACCCCGTAATTTGGCAGGGGGGGGAGTTACTGTGCATCCCTTCTGCACAGGTCCTTTCTATGCATACGTAGAACTCTTCTACGCATGCATAGAACCCTTCTACGCATGTGTAGGCTTCTGTGCAGAAGGGGATGCGTAGAAGCCTTCTATGCATGCGTAGAAGTGAGCTGCGCAGAAGTTTGCGCAGGTCTGTTCTACCCATGCGTAAAAGCCTTCTACGCATGCGTAAAAGCCTACGCATGCGTAGAAGTGAGCTGCGCAGAATGGTTCTGTGCAGATCCGTTCTACGCATGCGTAAAAGCCTTCTGCGCCGATTTTTGCCTGCGCAGTAACGTTCTGCGCAGGTCCCGTAATCTCCGGAGCTGCGCTTGACAGGTATGGTTCTGTGCACTCTGGCGTCTAGTGTAAATGGAAATGAGCACCGAACCCTAGAGTTAGATAGGACTGGCTTTCGAGCAAGAACGGCCTTTATCTAATAAATGTGTGTAGTCCAAACAATGCACATTGCAGGCGCACCCCCCCAATAACGGACACAGACAACATTGAAAGTGGATAACAGCAAAGGGCCACATTTATTGATTCAATGCCCTAGTCCGAATTATAAATTTGTATTGGTAAAACGACCAATCATAATTCCTAAGGCAAGCAGGCCGAAGTAACACTGGTAAGGTACCACCCCAAAATTGCCAACGGCAATTGGTTACAATGTATCAATTTGTATCAATTTGTTTGTCAACAACAAACAAATTGTTGACCGTAGTCAATAACTAACTCATGACCCCACCCTCTGACGCGTATCCGTGAAATCACAGGGGTGATGCATGCTGGTTAGCAATCATCATCACCCCATCGCCTGGTTCGTCGTTGACCGGACAACGTTTAACTACTTTATTCCTGTCTAGTTTTGTCCAGTCAATTGCGAACCTGCCGGATACTTGTGGGTCATACTGTTTACCTTACCAGTGCTACCCGCCCATGTGACCAAAGGCAACATTAGGAACGAAGAGAGACCCCTATATCAAACCATAGCAACAGTGTGGGATGGGCAAAAAAGCCAGGACCCGAAGCCAATATGGGTCCCAACCAAAAATTCCCACCCGGCCCCGAAGCGACCATAATCACACTGTTAACTAGGGAGGGGGTGGAGGGGAAAAAACTTCTCCGCTCCGTCGCTGAGGCAAAATGGCAGCACGGCTGCCTCGTGGCCACCCCTTTTATAAGGGAGCTGGCCACGCCCCTAACTACCCGGATTCTCTGTCCTGTGGGGGGGGGGCCCGCAAAGTGCGCGGCGGCCATTTTGGCGCCGCGCTTGCATTGCAGGCGCACCCCCCCAATAACGGACACAGACAACATTGAAAGTGGATAACAGCAAAGGGCCACATTTATTGATTCAATGCCCTAGTCCGAATTATAAATTTGTATTGGTAAAACGACCAATCATAATTCCTAAGGCAAGCAGGCCGAAGTAACACTGGTAAGGTACCACCCCAAAATTGCCAACGGCAATTGGTTACAATGTATCAATTTGTATCAATTTGTTTGTCAACAACAAACAAATTGTTGACCGTAGTCAATAACTAACTCATGACCCCACCCTCTGACGCGTATCCGTGAAATCACAGGGGTGATGCATGCTGGTTAGCAATCATCATCACCCCATCGCCTGGTTCGTCGTTGACCGGACAACGTTTAACTACTTTATTCCTGTCTAGTTTTGTCCAGTCAATTGCGAACCTGCCGGATACTTGTGGGTCATACTGTTTACCTTACCAGTGCTACCCGCCACACGGAGGGGCTTCACAGAAGACCTGACGCCCCCCCCCAGACCGTCAGCTCGGTCAACAGGCCTGCTCGCCAGTCACCCAACAGGAGGTCCATACCTCCTCGCGACAGATGGACCCCATCCCCTGCGTACAAGTTACAATTTTGTAGACTAATATCGGGGTGATGACTAACCCGTCCCCAAGCCCTGGTGGTGAGAAACCGCGCCACTGCCTTATTGACCGCGCGCCTAGCTCGGTCAAGGGCCAGGAGGTTAACGCCCCCTCTGTAAGAGTGGCACGGAACAATGTCCGACCAAACCAGGGCTGTGGCAGGCCAGACATAATGCAAGTAGGCGAGGTCCTCGCAAATCGCATGCTTGAGCGATAAGCCGGTGACCTGGCCCAAATCATTGCCCCCCAGGTGGATAATTAGAATGTCAGGCGGGTCAGCCCCCAGGCCAGAAAAAAGAAAAGGCCGCAGCTCCCGCCATAACATCCCAGGCTTACCGTGCCATGAGAGACTGGCGTGGTCACCCAGTCCCAGTCGGGGTCCCCACTCTGTCGCCGCAGCGTAACGCGCTGCCCTGAGCACATAGCTGTGGCCCACCAGCCATACTGTCACCGGTGTAATACGACACCCAGGGTCTGTAAGAAAATTGAGAAAAAAGGAAGGTAAGGTGACTGGATTGGTACTCATGGCGGGAGTGGGCGCACGTAAAACTGAAAACATTGTGAGCCCCACCTCCCCATGCTACGTATGTCAGCCCCAGAGTACCCAAAAGCAGCTGCCGTAGAAGCTGCGCCAATCCGGAACGAATGTGTGCCATAACGGGCACCTGGTAGGCCCACCCTGGTGAGGGCTCTGGCTGTCACCTTCCAAAACTGAAATTTAGTAAGGGGAGACCCATCTTGGTGACAGAAAAACGGGCCGTGGTGCATGCCACGCAGTGCCAGGTATTCCTGTAGGGCACCAACCGGACAGATGTCTGCCAAAGAACACCGTAGCAGTCTTACTCCACTGCCTACGCCATGCTGATCTGTTTTGGAGGAGCGAATCCTCAACTGGGCCCAGTCTTTGGCAACATATACATCTCCGAGTTCCAGTGCCCTACCACTTGCATCCGCCTTAGACAGCATCACGAGTTCGCTGATGCGGAGCGCTCCAAAAAATGCCACCGTTGTGGCTGCATGAAAAAGGGCTGCCTCATAATGATCAAAACAGAGGCCTGGCCAGCCCCGGGCCAACTGGGTAAGAACCCCTGGGGAAATAGGGTGCCGGTCGTCCGGGCAACGCCCGCGCTCGCGCACCCACCCCTCCAAAACGTGTCTCACACGGAAGTCAGAGGTGGTATCCACATGACCCCCTACTTTGGCCATAAAAGCCAACGCCGAGAGCTTGGATGCTATGGTGCGAGGTGCAAGGCCCTGTGCATGCAGGTGAACCATGAACCGCAGAACATGGTCCACCGGGATAGGCCAGGTCTCTGGCAGTTGAAATTGAGTAGCAAAAGCCCTATACAAATTGAATGCTTGTTGATACGCCTTACGCGTGCGTGGCGCTAGTGACAGGCCAATCGCCCGGTTCACCTCTCCTTGCCAATAGTCCACATCTCGTCCGGGAGTGGCGAGGGAAATTCCTCCGCTTCCGGGGCCAAGGCGCGGAACCGGGAGATCTGCAGGCGGGACAAAGCGTCAGCGATATCGTTATTAACCCCTGGGACATGCCTGGCCCTGAACAAGACGTTGAGGCGCAGGCAGCGCAGTACAAAATGGCGTACTAGATCCATAACCCTGGGCGATTTAGAAGTCTGTGCATTGACAATGTGAACAACAGCAGCATTGTCGCACCAGAAATGCACCACCGAATTGGCCCACTGTTCGCCCCATAGCATCAAAGCCCCGAGAATGGGAAAAAATTCCAGGTATGTGAGATCCCGCAGGCGACCTGTGCCTGCCCATGCCGGTGGCCACCCACCATAGGCCCACTTCCCATTGAAGTACATCCCATAACCCAGGGATCCTGAGGCATCAGACTGGATCTGGAAATTGGGGGATGCCAGGAGGTCAGACCTCCAAAATGAGACCCCGTTGAACTCCCTCAGGAATTGCAGCCAGACTAACATGTCTGCCCTGATACCCCGGGTGAGCCTGACTCTGTGGTGGGGCCTGGATAACCCTGCCATGGCGTCGCATAAGCGCCGGGCAAAAGCCCTGCCCGGTGCGACCACTCTGCAGGCAAAATTGAGGTGCCCGTGTAGCACCTGCAGCTCCCTCAGGGATGCCTTACGCTTGGCCAGCAATTCCGAGATAAGGGTCACTATCCTAGACACCTTGTCACCCGGTAACCTAGAAGCCTGTACTACTGTATCAATCTCAACCCCCAGGAATACTAGTTTGGTCGACGGGCCCTCGGTCTTTTCGGGCGCTAAAGGGACACCAAGTTCCTGCATTAGCGTCTGAAATGTATTGAGGAGACGTGCACACGTGTCCCAGCCCCGTTCACCCCCGAATAAAAAGTCATCCAGGTAATGGGCTACAGACCGGGACCCTGACCTGCGGACGAAAGCCCACTCTAGGAAGGTACTAAAACGCTCGAAAGCCGAGCATGATATGGAGCAGCCAAAAGGCATGGCCTTATCAAAATAATACTCCCCTCTAAACTTAAAACCCAGCAATTCAAAGTCGCCCGGGTGCACCGGCAAGAGGCGAAAAGCTGACTTAATGTCGCACTTGGCCAGCAAGGCACCCGGGCCACACGAGC
This sequence comes from Bradypodion pumilum, assembly GCA_035047305.1. Classification (NCBI taxonomy): domain Eukaryota; kingdom Metazoa; phylum Chordata; class Lepidosauria; order Squamata; family Chamaeleonidae; genus Bradypodion; species Bradypodion pumilum. The sequence continues at coordinate 1,258,685 of JAWDJD010000008.1, read as the reverse complement.
GCACCATGCGCAGCGCATGGTCGAACGATGTATACCTGACCGAACAAAGGTCATCAGGTATCGCATCGTTGACCGATCGGCCGGCTGGGTAGGACAAATGATGAATAAGGCGAAACTCACCTAGGGACTTCTTGGGAACCAAACCCAATGGCGAAACCTTAAGGTTGGGAAAAGGGGGTGCGGGAAAAGGTCCGGCGACCCTGCCCGCGTCTAATTCCTTTTTAATGCTGGCCTCGGCTACCTCCTCCCTTCCTCTGAGGGATAAAAGGTTGGGAGCATCCTGAGGGGATCTATCACCCATAAAAGGGATACGAAATCCCTGCTTAAAACCTTGGATAAGGTACTCTCTGTCCTCTCCCCTTGGGTACGATGCGAGCCAGCGCTCCAGCATGTCCACCTTAATTGGGGAGGGGGCCTTTCGGAGAACTAGTTCCATCCGTGGCAGGCTTGCCAGCCCACTGTCCACCCCTCCCTCTGCCTCGCGCCCCCCCAGGCTTGGGACAAGCAGAGGCTGCGTGGGGACCAGAACATGTGGGACACTCGTGCTTATACCTGCAGTTCTTCCGACTGCAGGAACCATTGGTCGAGAAAGTCCAGCACAGCAGGCGGGCTGGAACCCCCTGCCCCGCCAGTTGGCGGGTAGCCTGCGCTGGAGCTGCTCGCTGGACCGCATGTCCACAATGGTATCTATCCCCCGGGGCAGGACGTGTGGGTGTCATATACAAGAGCCACAGTCTCTGGCACGGCTCATCCCATCTCATCTCGGGGTGCAGGGGAATCCTCATACGGAATTCCTCATCATATGCTAGCCATGAGGGGCCCGGGAAATCTACCATCGCCCTATATATGTTGTCCAAATATTGGACCATGGGAATAGCTAGATCCGGCCGCGCCCTCAAATATACCGCCATGTATATCAAATAAGCGGGGAGCCAGTTAGCCCAGGTACGCGGCGGCTTACGGCGGCGTGCCTGCTCCTTGTCCTTCTCGTCCTGACCCTCCCTTTCTTCCTTAGTGGGCTCTCTATTCAGGAGTGAGAAGATGTCTACGTACTCCCCCCGCCAAATCTTTTCTCTGGTAGCCTGAGCCAAGTGATCACCCAATGGCAAGGAATACCCCGCCGTCGGCAAAGCCGAAAAGGGGACAGCTGGCCTGCCCAAAGGGGCCTGAGTTAACCCTGCCACCCCAAGGAAGTTCCCAGCAGTGTAAGAACCAAGGCCCACCCCGGCGGGCATGGTGGCAGTAGTTGTCGCCGGGTGTGTCGCCAGTGGCATAGCCCCCGCACCACCCGCGCGAGGCCAAGGCCACTGAAAAGTCCCCCCTGTATTGGGAATGTGTGTGGATGTACTCGTTTGCACCATATACTCACATGCTGCACCCCCGCGGGCCACCCCCAACGGGGGTTCCGGCCCACTGGGGGCGTCGGAGCTCACGACCGGTGTAGAGCTCATCACCGGGGCTTGACCCGCACCAGGTTGCTGGCTGGGGAGCTGCGAGGCAGTGGCCGGAGCCGCGCCACCCGCCTGCAGCAGCTCAACCCTCCCCGCCGGCCGTTGTCCTGCTGCCGATAGCGCCTCAAAAGGTACCCCGAAAGGGGCACCTGCCTGACTGGCCCGGGCCAAAGACTCCTCTAAGGCCGCAATACGGGCCAGTAAGGTGTCTACATTAACCATAGGTAAAGGGCCGGCCGGCCCACCTGACCCTTGCATGGGGACAGTTCCCTGTACCCCATGGCCCATAGGTGGCCATTGGCCAGGGCCGAAGCCCGGTAGGGCTGCTGAGGAAACCTGCCAAGGCAGGGCACCGGGCCACCCCCCAAGGCTAGAGGGCCCCGGGAGAGGCTGCGGCCCAAAAGTAATCGGCCCAACGGATTGGGCAGGAGGAGGAGCGGTGTCCACCGCTCGCGGGCCGCGGGCCGGAGCGCCCTCCGCGCCCGCACTCTGATCGGGCCAAGGGGCGATAGACCCCAAGCCACTAGCCCCGGCCGGGGATGGCAAAGGAGGCTGTTGAGGAGGCGGCACCGCGGTCCTCCGACCTGGGTTGCGCCTCCTAACAGCCCGGGCTGAATTCGCAGCAGCCTTCTTTTTGGAAGGCATCTCAAGCAAAAAAGGGAAGCTAGCTAAGCAAAATCGACCCAAAAAGGCTTCCCGTTGATACCAACGAGCGACGGAGGCGCAGGGAAAAAACTTCTCCGCTCCGTCGCTGAGGCAAAATGGCAGCACGGCTGCCTCGTGGCCACCCCTTTTATAAGGGAGCTGGCCACGCCCCTAACTACCCGGATTCTCTGTCCTGTGGGGGGGGCCCGCAAAGTGCGCGGCGGCCATTTTGGCGCCGCGCTTGCATTTTGTTTACCTTTCTTTTCACTGAAGGTAAATATTGTGTTATGATAATAAGTGGCCAATGATGTGACCTATCTTGCAATCTGTACAATACAGGCACATGGGAGGAGACTGCTGGAGTGGGAGGGGACATGTTTATGCAATTTCCCTTCAGTCTATTTAGAAAAATCCGATACTCCCTGGAGTATTTTTGGCTCAGACCCTAACTGGTGTTACCACCACTCTGTGGAAAAGAGAAATGGAATGTCTTCAATCTGACTATTTTGGGAAGTGCATGCTCTTTTTCCCCCCTCTACATGTAGTGTTGCTTCTTGGATTATGATCTGTGGCAGTTAAATTACCACAGTCATTGGCAGAAATATTCACCTCCCAGAAATTTATTTATTTATTTACTGTATTTATATTGCTGCCTCCCTCGCCGAAGCGACTTTTGAGCAGCTCACAGTTGATACCAAAAGGTTCAAAGTATAAAACATCCCCATCATACAAAGTCAAACACTTAAAACTTTAAAACTATTAAAACCAATTTAAAACACCCTCCCTATAAAATTAAAACCCGGACGGCCTTATATATGCCAGCCGGAGGGGGGGGGTGCTACCACACCGGCAGCACCCCACACCCGCTGCGCTAACCAGGTTTTTAGGCCCTTTCTGAAGGCCAGCAGCTCTGCCTGGAGAGGCAGCTCGGTCGGCAAGAGGTTCCACAGGGCCGGAGCAGATATGGAGAAGGCCCTCCTTCTAGTGCCAGAGAGACGAGCCTCTCTGGCAGATGGAACCATTAGGGAGCCCGTCCGGTCTGCTCTGGTAGGACGGGCAGATGATCTTGGGGTAAGTATCTCAGTCCACTACCATGAAGGGCTTTAAAGGTCCTTACCAGCACCTTGAATTGCACCCAGAGGCACACTGGCAGCCAATGCAGCTCCTGCAGTAGGGGTGAGGCATAGTCATAACACCCACACCCCATCACCACGTGGGCAGCCACATTTTGCACCAGTATGTTTCATGTTTAATTGCCTGTTGGTTTGAGGTTATAGCAGTAATGGCCAACCTTGGCACTCCAGGTGATCTTGAACAATTCCCAGAAGCCCTGATCAGCTGCTGTGCCGACTTGGATTTCTAGTAATTGAAGTCTAAGAACAAGCAGGTTGGCCATCACTTGGCTATAGCATTGCTATCTAAAGTCAGAATACTTTGACAGTGTTAATAAAAATTGTTCCAAAAGCTCAATCGTCTGCGCCCCCCCCCCCAAAAGAAAGAGTATACCAATTTAACAACTTTCAAATTTTATGTCTTGCAGATAATCTAAAAGATGATAATTTCAACATGGAGAAAAAGTCCTATGATATGAAGGCTGATCTTATGCAAAAGTTGATTACCCTAGTCTTGCTTCTGCTTCTGCCTGTGCTGCTTGTGAACCTCCTTTTTTATCAGTATTTCAGCAATGCATATTTTTCCTATGGGCAAGCCAATGTGGAACACTTTTCCTGCCCACGTGGTTATTTCAGATTAGGAACCCTGAAGAACTGTACACCATGGTTGTCGTGTGAGGCCATAAAGAAAGAAGTCCGTAAACTGAAACGTGTTGGTGAAGGGGCTGTGAAAAAGGTTGGTTCATTATAATATATTGAAGATAATAAACATGTCATTCTTTAAACTCACAGTTCACTTTTTGTAACAACTTGATTTTTTCCAGAGTATTATTTGTACTATTTGTACCTTAATGTAGGCTTTCCAAAAAGTTCTCCTGAACTGTTTTGTTTTAAACAAAGTACGGTATATATGCGCAATTATATTTGTATATATTTTTAAAGGACTATTTTGTATATCAGTTCAAACAACTGTGTGTGTGTGTGTGTGTGTGTGTGTGTGTGTGTGTGTGTGTGTGTGTGTGTGTGTGTGTGTGTGTGTGTGTGTGTGTGTGTGTGTGTGTGTGACACATATATGCTATTTTAGGTTTTGGCCATAGTGACAAGTAAATGTTAGTTGACTGTCAACATTGACTGCTTTGTAGACCCTCATAAAATTGGCTGCCATTTGTCAACATTCACCACATTTCAGACATTTGGTGTTGCATAATGTGCTGATTTGTGGCACAGATTATATCTTTCTTATTTACACCAAACATAATTGCAACTTGCAGGCAGTGATAGGTGAATTCTCTTAATTTTGGAACTCACTTTGTCAAACTAAGCCACCATTGCAGAAGATATTTTAGATTTAAAATAAAAGTTAAATTTGGAAACTCTACTGAGAATGTGGTTCAAATCATGAATGGCCTAAACAAGAGGGAAAGTAGCAATAGCAAGAAGAAGAAGCAGCATTTGGGGGCGAGATCCTCCATTCTTGCCAGTGGGAGTGCTAACACTCAAGCATTCCAAGTGTCAGGAGCAAGGAGACAGATTTTAGTTAGTGCCAGAAAATAATTGCATTTGAGCATTAGAAGCAAATCAAATTAATATTTCAAACTAGGTTGTTGGAAATTTGACCAAACATGAGCAACTGAATATATATTAGTGTACATCTCTCCCAAAATCAATATACTATGTAGGCTCAAATACTGTTTCAATGAGGTTTGTGTACTCTGTTAGTCTGTTGCTGGGAAAGCAACAAAGAGACTCATAGCATCTTAAAGATTTACAGGTTTTATATAGCATGAGCTTTTATGGATTGCAACCTATGTTATCAGGTGCCTGTAGAAATGAGTTGCTGTTCACAAAGGCTTATGCTCAATAAACACAGTTAGTCTTTAAATGTATTATGGTATTCTTACTTGAAAAGTATCTCACATCAGTTTATTGCAATACCATAATGGCTTTGCCTATGTTTAAGGAGCTGTTATAATGATTATTGTGATAATTTTCAATCTCGTTGTTCTGTGCAGGATAATGACAATAAAGATTTATCTATCTATATAAAATGAACAAGAGGTTTATTGAACATTTGAAATATTTTATATCATTGCTTACTTTTCAGATGAGCTAAATGTTCTGCCCTTCCTGATAGTCTGGCTCTTCAACAGCTATGTTGACTGAACTTAAATCATAAAATAAGTGATATGATTAAAAGCTTGTGACCATTAGTGGCCATCCTGTACCTTTTGAGAAAATATATATATATAAATTCTCATCCCTTTTTTTCAGGTCTTCCTTTCCGAGTGGAAGGAGAACAAAGTTGCCCTTTCCCAGTTAACTGTGCCAGAGCTTCAGGAGGACTTTATGCATGGGCTTCAGATGCTGAAATCCTTACAAAGCAAGTATGTGGTCAAACTGCTTGGCTACTGTGAAGAGGAATTCACAATTCTTACAGAGTACCATCCATTTGGCTCCCTGAATAATCTGAATGAGATATTGAATCTTCCAAAATACAAGAACTCCAATACATGGCATAACAGGTTCTTGCTTGCCGTAGACTATGTGAGTATCATCAATTACTTGCACAATAGCCCCCTGGGCACTTTTGTGATGTGTGATTCCAATGACCTGGAGAAAGTACTTTCTCAGTATTTGTTGACGAGCAGCTTCCATATTATTGTGAATGACTTGGATGCCTTGCCGCTTGTAAACAAGAGTGCTGGTGATTTGATCAAGTGTGGCCATCAGGAGCTGCAGGGCGAGTTTGTTGCTCCTGAGCAGCTTTGGCCTTACGGAAACAATGGATCCTTCGAAGACCACTTCATGCCTCCATATGATGAAATGACAGACATATGGAAAATCCCTGATGTTACCAACTTTCTCTTGGGTGATGTTGACGGAAGCGATCTCGTCAGGTTTCATCTGTTTGATATCCATCGTTCATGTAAGAAGAGGCCAGCTGAAAGACCTTCTGCGAAGATGGTCTTGGACACATACCAGAAAGTCCTAGCTTCACTTGTTAGAGAAACAGTTCTGCCTAGCACAAGGGACATGTTATAAAAAATATATATTAGCCATGGACTTGTTGTGTAATGGCAAAAATTATGTTTCCTACTGATACTGTTTCATATATTTCCTGGAAGGTGCTTCAAACTGGAACACTAAAGCATGTTATAGTTAAACTGAATAACATTTACATCAAAGGTGTGAAGGTGTGGCTATCCAAACGTTATGGGACTGCACCTATCATGAGACCTAACTCATAGTTTAACAAGGAGTGAGTGTCCAGCAATACCTGGAAGATGACATCTTTCCCATCCATGGTTTATACCAGGGGTGCCCAAACTACGGTCCACAGGCCAGATCCGGCCCCCAATGCCAATTCATCCAGCCCACGCCGCCCTTGTCACTCCCAGAAGCAGAAGGAAAACGTGCCTGTACTTGATGTTGGGGGCTGGATCTGACCCGCAGACCGTAGTTTGGATACCTCTGGCTTAAGTAGAGAAGATGGAAGCTTAAAATCTATCTCATCCTGTTGCAAAACAGATTGCAAGGCACATTTTACTTCCGCTTCCAGTGGGAGAAACCACGTGACTGGCCCATGGCCCGAAAGGTTTGGGCACCCCCGGTTTATACTGTTGTGTCATTCTTACAAGCAGGTCTTGTATCTCTTTTTTGTATGCTTAACATTTTAAAGGTTCGAAGCAAGGACTTCAAAGTACAAGGTATTGCAGATGGTGAGCTTAATTATGGGAAATCAGGAATCTGTACACTGGTCATGTGTATCCCTTCTTTTTATGAGTATTTCTCCCTTCACTTCCTTTTTGGTAGGCACAGCCTCACCTTAACACAAACAAAGCAATAAAGAAAAATAAATTGACTAAGACAAGCCTGTTCTGGCAATGAAGGCGAACCTTGGCACTACAGCTATTCTTGAACTTCAATTCCCAGAAGCCCTGATCAGAGGGGCTGATCAGGGCTACTGGGAATTGAAGTTCAAGAACACCTGGAATGCAGAGGTTCACCATTATGGGAGCACAATAGCCCCCTTTATTAGTTAAATGAAATGCCTGGTTTTTTTTTTAGGTGAAGTATTATTATGAGAAATAATCAAGTTCTTCATCTATAAAGAAACCCTCTTTTATCTGGTGGACGAAGTGACTCACTTCACAAATTCACAGTGGTGTTTATATCCAAGTATTATTTAGCATTTAAAGTTATTTAAAAATATTTTTGTGTGTTGTGTACATGTTGTATACTATCTGGTGGAAGGATACTTTTCTATCTTTCCAACTGTCACAAGTCATTCTGTATCATAGTGGAAGCAACTGACAGCTTTCGTGGCACTTTCTTCAGCTTGTATTACTTGACTATGCTACTATGTGAAAGAATGTTAGGTGGAATGCTTAGAAAGTATAACAACCAGTTATGTCCTCTTACTGAATATGTACAGGTTGATGACAGTGGCTTATTTGTCTCCTGGCATAGCGTCTGCCTCTGTGCAAGGATGTATGTTTTATAAAAGCATCATAAGTACAAATCTACTTGTCTGCCATCTCCAGAATCTAACCAACATCTAGTATTTGAATCTAATCAAAATCTAGTACAGTAAAACCTCGCATAAAGAGCACCTCGCTTAGAGACTAACTCACTTAAAGAGCAGAATTTTCTCTGAATGGTCGCCTTGCTTAACAACTAAAACCAACCAAAAACTCACTTAACAACTAAATCAGGGTTCACAATCCCCCCCACCAGAAGTCACAATTGGTCACTTGCAATGGTGTTTTGCTTAAAGAGCAAACTCAAAAGAGCAATCCCGTGGAACGCATTATGCTTTTTAAGCGAGGTACCAGTGTATTTTCAAAAAGAGCAAAGCATTTTAAATTGTGTTGTCTAAAATAGGAATTGTTTTTCTTGCCATTGTCCTAGAGCCATGATGGCCAACCTTGGCACTCTTAAGTGTTCTTGGACTTCAATTACCAGAAGCCCAATTCAGCACTCCTGCTGATCAGGGCTACTGGAAATTGAAGTTCAAGAACATCTGGAGTGCCAAGGTTCACCATCACTGTCGTCCTATAGGTTCCTATGCCATCAAAGCAACCATTATCCATACAGTGTTAGCAGTTGAAACATTCATGGGAGCTGGATGTGGGCACAGAGTTGGACATAATTATTTCTTAGTAACAGAATATTGCATGTTGAATGCTGAGAAGGTGTGAAATTATTGCAACACAAATGTTCAAGAAAGATAAACAGATTTCCTGCAATATACATCTTAAAACCTTTATATTCAAAATAGATGTACAGTAAAGGGGACTGGTTTTCCATCCTGCTTACTCATTCCCTCTCCCACAGTAAGATTTCTTCAGAAAAGCATGCCTCAGCAACCACAGATGTTAAATTCAGCTTATGTTTACTTTCTAGTGATAAATTGCAAAACACACTAAATGCATGGATGCGTAGGTGGGAAAAATTAATGCTATATTATGATCTTTTGAAGAGGCACATTTTTAAAAAATGTACTGGTTGAAACCTTGTTGCTTAGCGTAGTAAGTCACAACTAGAGCAGGCTCACTGAATCAAGGGAACTTACGGAGATGACTTACCAAATCCCCACTGATTCATTGGGCCTGCTAAAGTTTGATTTATTGTGCAAAGCAACAAGATTTTAACCAGTATGTTCTGAGACAATGTGCTTTCTCAAATGATCATAGCATAGCATTTACTCTACTCTTGTTATGACTTACAACAGATTTCAGCTATTGTGTAGTACTGTATCTAGTTTTACCTTTAGAACCTTGCCCATGTTACAAAGGCTGGGTCTTCTCTCCACAAGCATAATGGGGAATTGAACACTGGATGTACCTCCCTTGGCTAGTTGATTGGTTTGATTCTGGATCCAAAGTTTTCATTATTTACTATAGTTGTCACGACCGGGGGAATTATTGTTTTTATGTTCTACTTTTTAATTTATATTTGCTGTATTTGATTTTAATGCTGTATATTTTTTCGAGTGTAAACACCCCATGTTTTACTGTTTATCTAGCAGCACATCATCCAGTGAAGGAGGATGAGAAATGCAGGATCTAGGTTGCTGAGATTTTTCTAAATGGATTCTAGTTTTTAATAACAAAGATCATTTGCATCTCAATAAACTAGTTTGAATGTATCAGTTCTGAACTATGGTCTTTAGTGTTGTTGTTATGTGTTATAAAGGTCGCCCTAGCTCGAAAGCCAGTTGTATCCGACTCCAGGGTTCAGTGCTCATCCCCATTTATAGCCAAAGAGCCAGCGCTGTCTGCATCTGCAGTCATTTCTGTGGACATGTGGCAGCCATGACTAGACATCGGAGTACACGGAATGCTGTTACCTTTCCTGCCAGCACAGTACCTATTTATCTACTTGCAATTATTGCTTTTGAACTGCTAGGTTGGCAGGAGCTGGGACAGACGACGGGGAAATAACTCCTTCGTGCAGTGCTCACGTCTTGAACTGCTGACCTGCTGATTTCCCAGTCATCAAGTTCAGTGTCTCAACCACTAAGTCACTGCAGTCATTGAATTAGTAACCTGCAAAAGGTGCTATCCTTAACAACACTCTTCAGGTCTTGCAAGCTTGAGAACATGCTTTTATTGAATAAATAAGCCTCATATTCTGTTTTCTTTTTCTTTCATTAATTCCCTCCCCCCAGTATTTTCTTTTGTATTTATGATCTCTGTTCTTGTCATACCATACAGCATTATTTAGTATTAATTTTTATGCATGAACTTCAACATGTTTACTTCCTTTATGTGTACACTTGTTTTCCTCAATAGCTTTCCTGTATTGATGGGTGTGACCACAGATGAACTCTTCCACTGTTACAGTTCTTTAATTCCCTATTTTGTTTTAGAGGTCATTGCTTTTCCACATGTTCATCGCATGGTGCTCTCGTACCAGGGACAATCTGCCATCAGAGACTAATCATGTAGAACAGAGGTTCCTAACATTTTTTTGGCCATGCCCCACCTAAGCATCTCTAAAATCCTGATCCCTCCCCATAACATAATTCTTATTATTCAAAAAAATGAACTCCTATTCATATGGAGGAAGCCTAAAAGGCCATTAACTTTCTCTAAACAAGCTTCAAATTGCCCCCCTAAAATCAAATCCCCCCCTCAGTGTAGTGTGTGCCCCACATTGGGAACCACGGATGTAGAGTTTATAGATTGTGAATATGCAGTTGTCTCCTGACTTAGATGCGGAATGACAATCAAGTGGTAGAGATCTGACCAACTTGCTCCTGCCGACTTATAGGCCTTTCAATGCTATAGTACCAAAGTGAAATGAACTTACTGAAATGTTTGCTATTGCTTTCTCACCACGGCAGTATGCTGGCCAGGCTGGTGGGAATTGAAAGCCAAACATTTCTTGCTTCTGATCTTTTAGTGTCTTGCACGGAAGACAAAGAAGGAGTCGCAGGAAGGACTAACACAGGTTTATTCATTGATGCTCAGCAGGAACATGAGGTAATGGAGCAGATACATCTCATTATATACCATAACACAATACATTTGAATCTTGTTGCACGGTAGCTCATTGGCTGCTACCGGCGTGGCCTCGCCCAGGTCACGCCTCTCTTCTGCAGTTGTTTTCTCTTCTGCAGTTGTTTTCTCTTCTGCAGTTGTTTTCTCTTCTGCAGTTGTTTTCTGTAGCTCCTGATCATGTGGGGAATTTCCCGCGGCTGTTTGTGATTTGGGCAATGTGGACCATGTGAGACTGAACGCTCGCAGCTGCCCTCTATGGGCGGCTTGCTCGCGTTCCTTAACAGCTGAGATACATTGTGATTGTGGACTGGTTACATTCAGATATTTAAAGTGACATTATACATGCATACATAACAGATCTAAAGTCCACCCAACTGTGATCTACAGATTGCCTTATGTGTCCTATAAAAACACTAGATGGCAGTAGATAAGCAAACAGTTGTTGACCAGTTGTAAATGTCTTAAGTAGATTGCGACTCATGGCAGTGTTTTCAAGCATTATCTAGAGAATTGGTTTATAATTCCCTTTTTTCAGGGGTGGTCTTGGGGTACACATTGCCCCAGGTGGAGTAAGCTGGTTCTTCTTCCCACAAGCAGAACGGGGAACTGAGCACTCAATTAATAGCTAACTCACTGAGATAGGCACCATCCAATTCTTTATTCCAAAATCCCTTGAATCTTTCCCAAACATTACCAAATGCTGTTCTAATAAATGAAACCTGCATGACGGAAACATGCCAGGTAGTCACAAAATGTTGAATTTTTCAAGTGGAAAAATATACATTGCTATGCAACAATGGTGGGGGAAGGTGGAACCATCTCCATCTTTCTTTTTACATCTAATTTTCCTAGTGACCTATAGGCCTCTTGCTGTCTGAGTTCATCTTTTTCTTGAAACAATAACATTTTGTAACCCTCTGACCAAATGAATAGCTGGAAACCAGTTGTGCTGTTATAGAAAAAGCACAATTTTTTCAAAGTGAGTTGGAATTGGAGAAAACTGCAAGTCAAGTGTTTGTTTTAGCTTTGGTTGCTTTTTAACCTGGAAGCCATGTGTTTGGGTAATATTTCCTGAAGTTTCTTTTGCCTAAGCCCCAAAGATCACAGAGGAGGGGGTGAGGTATTTACAGAAATGCAAAGTGTTTAAGCACGGGCCACTTGACATGATTTGCTACGGGCCCCGCACTGGCTTAATCCGGCACAGCCCCACAGACATTATCTGTTGCATGCTGAGTTGAACAACTTGGAGTGCAACAAATAAGGCCTTACAGAGATTTCTGTCATATAACAATTTGCTTACAAAAGTAATATTTGTGTAATTGTGCAACAGCATTTCAGCCTCTAAGTATTAAAAAATCTGTATACTATCAACAGCCTGGACACAAAATGTATACAAAACAGTGGTTTCCCAAACCCCACAGTAACATCCCTTAGAAAGTGGGTAAAAAGAATCTTGTTGGGCTTATTCCAATATTCTGTGTCCAGATGGTAGGAAACCAGATGTTTCTGAGAAACCCACAAACCAAACTTACAGGCCTCAGTTCAATTGTTAGTTCCATTTAGAATGGATCCACTGAATCTGTTGCTGAAAGAGCAAACAACTCATTGTTTATGTCCTATGAGTTAAATGACTATACTCTAGCTCAGTGATGGCGAACCTTGGCACTCCAGGTGTTCTTGGACTTCAATTCCCAGAATTCCCTGCTAATGAGAGCTTCTGGGAATTGAAGTTCAAGAACATCTGGAGTGCCAAAGTTCACCATCACTGCTCTAGCTTAGAATATGAACTGGATTAAGACCAAAGATAATACTTTTTCTCACCCAGCAGCAACTACGTCTCAGTCTAAATCAGTGGTTCCCAACCTTTTTTTTTGGACATGCCCCACCTAGGCATCTCTAAAATCCTGACCCTCCTCCCCACGACATACATTTCTTATTATTAAAAACATGAACTCCTATTCACATGGAGAAAGCCTAAAAGGCCATTCACTGTTAATAACTCATTCTTGAATTGCCCCCCCATAAATAAATAAATAAAATTGCCCCCTGGTCTAGATTTAAAGTCCGTGGAAAGGTATGTTCTCCATGAATCTATCGCACTTTAAAGCTACATAAACCAAACAATGGTAAGAATCCTGCCAGAGGTGTATGCCCTTACGTTGTGTGGCTGGCATGTGACTAAAAATGTGAGGAACAACTCTTTCATGAATGACAATTCACCACTATGATACACAGTTAATTTTGGTGTAAATTCCCAACACAGTTCTGGCTAATTACCATCAAATCCTACAGTTTCACATTCTACCAATTGCATCTAGCATTATACCTTCTCTTCACTACTGATAGAGCCACATCCCAAGGGGTTTTCTTCACCTTCTTGGATAGGCAACCAAACAGCAGAACTAAGACCAGTAAAGTACCTGGACAAGATAGAGTAAGGTTGCCCTCACTTAAAAACCAGTCGTATCCGACTCTACGGTTTGGTGCTCATCTCTGTTTACAGCCAAAGAGCCAGTGCTATCTGTGTCTGCAGACATTTCCATGGGCATGTGGCAGGCATGACTAGACACCGAAGTGCACGGAACGCTGTTACCTCCCCACCAAAGCACTACCTATTTATCTACTTGCAATTTCTTGCTTTCGAACTGCTAGGTTGGCAGGAACTGGGACAGAGACGGGAGCTCACTCCGTCGTGCAGTACTCGGGTCTCGAACTGCTGACCTGCCGACCTTCTAGTCGTCAAGTTCAGCATATTAAGCACTAAGCCACTGCAGGCCCCAAAATAGAATAGGATGATACGGATCTTTAGAGCACCTGAACTTTGTGCCCACCACATGTAAGGCAAAAGGAGAAGCTGCTATGTCAAATTCCCAAAAACAACACTACACCTTTTCAGAAATTCCACAAGAGTAAAGTTAGATTGGGGGCCAATTCTGAATTTAATTTTTTTAAAATATTTTTTATTAAATGTATATGCATATAAAAATACAATACACAATACAGAACAAATAGATTATACAAGATAATACTTTAAAAAAAGACTAAAATACAAAATACAAAAAACAACAAATAAGGAAAAAATATACACACCTATCCTAATACATTTATATATTTATCTTTGTTAATCATATCTTAAAACCATCATTGTAAATTCTATCTCTTGACTTATTACTTAAGTAGTTATTCTCTAGTCTTAACTGCCATCTCAGAACTCATTTTCCAATAAGTCATATAATACCATTAAGGATAGGAGAAAAAAACTAAGAAAAAGCTAAAAAAATAATTTAAAAAACTGTAAATAATAATCACCCAGTGTCTATTTACATTGCCCTGGAGAGCTCAGAATATCAGACTAATTTAATTCCAAAATCCACTTTGCTCAGGTACAGGTCTATTTCTTTCATCCCCCTTAAGGGAGTGATTCACAAAAGGTTTCCAAATATTCCAAAATCTATTTTCTTTCAAATTATCCCTTTTTTTCTTTATCTCCCAAGTCAATTTGTCATTCAATGCTAAATTCCACATTTCTTTATACCACTCTTCAGTTTGTATAATTACATCATTTTTCCAATGTCTAGCAATACAATGTCTAGCTGTTGTAATCATTATTTCTAATAACTCTTTCTTATCCTTATTTAAATTAATACCTTCCACATTTGTTAACAGAGTGGTACCTGATCCCAATTTTACCATCTTGCCCAAAATTTCTCCAATTTCTTTTTCAATCCTACTCCAAAAATCTTTAACCACTTTACAGCTCCACCACATGTGTTCATACGTTCCAATGGTATCCTTACATCTCCAACACATTTTATCTTTTTTATTGTCCATTTGATGTAACCTCACTGGGGTCAGGTACCATCTCCACAACATTTTATAATTGTGTTCCTTTATTGTAACCGACATTGTTCTCATAATCCTCTTTTTCCATTTATTTCTCCAAGTATCTTTTTCTATCTTTATATTCAATTCTTGTTCCCACCTTAATTTCATTTCCTCTTGTGGATCACCCTCCTTATTTAAAATTGTATATAACTTACTAACTAATCCCTTAATATCTTTATCTCCACTTCTGACCTTTAGAATCAGTTCTTCAAATTCAGTCTTTTCTCTTTCCAAATCATAATCACTCATATATTTACTATTCCATTTAATAATCCTCAGTCTCTGAAACCAATTAATCTTCAATTGCTCAAACAATTTTGACCTACTAACCTCATTAGTGCATATCCGCAACCAGTCTTTCAACAGGATAACCTCATTTTTCTTCAATACGTCCTTTATCTCCTCATTTAGATTAATTGGAAAACTCGCCATGTCTAGAATTTCCAATATTGGAGAGACATCGGGATCAAGTCCTTCTTCACCCTCTTCCATACACTCATTAATCCTTTCATCATAAAATTTTTAGTCACTACATTTCCCAAGTTACAACCTAAAAAGACCATTTTACCCATGTGTCTATAGTC
This sequence comes from Bradypodion pumilum, assembly GCA_035047305.1. Lineage (NCBI taxonomy): Eukaryota > Metazoa > Chordata > Lepidosauria > Squamata > Chamaeleonidae > Bradypodion > Bradypodion pumilum. The sequence continues at coordinate 1,243,500 of JAWDJD010000008.1, read as the reverse complement.
CCTCATCTCGATTTCCTCCCATATTACCTTTTCCCTTGCCAAGATATTCACAACATTCTTAATTTGAAATGCCCGGTAATATGCCATCAAATTCGGCATTCCCAACCCTCCTTCTTTCTGCGGAAAATACCATAACTTTTTTGATAATCTAGATTTCTTTCCCCCATTACAATAATTGTTAATCAAATTTTGAAGCTCCTTAATTTCCTTATCCTTCAATTGAATCGCTAACACATCAAATAAAAAGTTTATTCTGGGTAGCAACATCATTTTAGCAAGTGCAATTCTCCTGATCCATGACAGTTTCAACTTTTGAAACCTTTGTATCTTATTCTTAATTTCAATTTTCAAACTATCATAGTTCAGTCTTTTAAGCTCTTCCAATTTGTTTGATATAATTATTCCCAGGTATTTCAACTTATTCTTAATCTGAATATTAACTGTGTCCTTTATCTTCCTCTGATCTTTCCCCCCCATATTACAAAACATCATTTCCGATTTATCCCAATTTATTTTCAACCCAGTAATATCCTCAAAATCTTTTAATTGATGCCTAATTCTATTCATTACCTTCTCTGGTTGTTTTACAATTATCAAGGTATCATCGGCATACATACTTATCTTGTTTCCCATAATCCCTTCTATTTTTTCATCTTCTCCTATAGTTTTAGCTAATAATTCCATTGCCATGATAAACAATATTGGAGATAAAGGACAGCCCTGTCTTGTACCTGCCTCCAACTTTACCTCATCTGAACCCCCTCATTTACTCTAACAGTGGCTATTCCTTGCTGATATAGTTGACCAATTACCCTTCTAAATTTGACACCAAATCCATAACGTTTAATTATCTCCTTAATTGAAATCCATTGTAGAGAGTCAAATGCCTTAAATATATCCAAATATATTAATCCCACTTTTTCTTTTGTTTGACTCACCGTATCAACTAAATCCACTACTCTTCTGGTCAAATCTGCCATATGTCTTCCTTTTAAAAATTTATTTATTTATTTATTTATTTATTGTTTAGATTTCTATACCGCTTTACTCCCCGAAAAGGGAACTCGAAGCGGTTTACAATAATAATGCTAAACAATACAAAATACGATACAAATAATACTACTTGATCTACATTTATATATTCCCCCATAAAATTATTCAAGCGGTTGGCCAATATTGCTGTGAAGATCTTGGCATCTTGATTTATCAATGAGATAGGTCTATAGGATTCTACTTTCTCTAAATTCTTTCCAGGTTTTGGCAAAAGTACAATTGTGGTCCTATACCATGAGGTTGGAATTTGCCCTCCATCTAATATGTAATTATATAGTTTTACCAGCTTTGGTACCACAATATCTCCAAATTCCTTATAGAAACCCGCAGGCAACCCATCTTCTCCAGGGGCTTTTCCCAACTTCAATCTAGTTTAATTTTTTTAATTTAATTTAATTTTCATATTTCTATAGCCACCCTGCTCACAAGGACTCTGGGTGGCTTACAATACTAAGAAAAACCAACACAGATGAAAACCCCATTAAAATACAAATACACCCCATTAAACCCCATTAAAAAACCCACCCGCACTTACTAGAAAGAGAATTACTCTTTATCTCTCTCTGCAGACAAGCTAGAAGTAGCATTCTAATGCTGGTGGACAATGGGAAAACCAGAGATAATATGTTACCAGACCAGTGGCCTATCCTCCCTAAAATTTAGTTAATGAGCTCTCCTAGGGAAGGGAGGAAAGAAACATGGACCAAAGTGGCATTTATATCATGGGGAGAGAGCCTGCAAGCAGAAAACAGCCTGTTTTACACAAATATTATGGGTTGCCCGCGGGAATAATTGGCCAAACCTTTCCCCAGGGGTTCGGCCAGCCTTCAACAGATCCGGGGACCAACCGGACTTTACTGGAAAGGCAATTGGGGTGCGGGCTAGCTAGTTAGTTTGGGGGGCAAATCATAAAGCCTTGGCTGATGGCTACAATAGAAACAGGCAAAAATAACACCGTTAAGGCCAATGAAAAAGTCTGTGTTAACTTGAAATGATTTTAATGAGTATAGAATAAAAATAATAAGACTGCTATGTATACTCAGCATGAAACAAAAGAACAGTTTATAACTCCCAATATGTTAAATCTTAATCTTGTTTCTTCTATAACTCAAGTCGTATCTCTTTTGAATGAAAAAACTATATTCCAAAAGTGAGCGAAACGGAAGACTGCAAGGCGTCTTGAACTCTTGGTTAAAACATCGCTCAACTGGTTTGACTCTGCTAAGCTGCTGTAGTTAGGAAACTGTATCTTTAACCATGCTGTAACTTCCTTGGTAAAGACTCTTTGTTTGACTCAGCTTGACTGCTACTTGTCGGTTAATCTTGACAAAAACTGTGTCTTTCATATAACTTAACTTCCTTGTAAACTTCGAACCCGTTTCGACATACGGTTTTCGAGACTCTTCATCAGGAAGATAATAACATATCTACAATAAACATTAACAATTTTTAGCATTATATCCTTAATGCGTCAAGCATAACAAACATTTACATAACATATAATTTTGAACATCTCATTGTTAACTATCAAAGGTGCCCATTGTTAATAAATTCGAGTTGGATTGAACTCGAAAAAGAGGTTAGCTTACCCTGTCGCGTCATGGCCTCACACGCTTAACTCTCTCTGGTGCCAATTGACGTTGCCAGAATGGGTAAGAACCACCTATTTAACAAGCCGCGCCAGACAGCAGAACAAGCTAGGTACCTGGAGTCAATACACATAGACCCCGAGATTAGGGCAGGAACAATGGGTTTCGCCAACCCAAGGCAATTAGGTGTGAGTTGTCTATTAACCCCAGGGTAACTTCCAAGAGCTGGCATTGTAGCTGGACCACTGGAAAATGCCAAGTATACAAGCCTTCTGTATTAGGGGGTCACACGCATCCTACGCGCATATCACCCCAAGGCAGGGTAATAAATACGTGCCACCCGACCCAGATCGGGGCTGGACTTCACCGCACGATTGTCTTGTGTGTCTTCCTTGCGGCCAGCCACTCCAACACCTGGGAGCCATTGCAACAAAATATAACTGAGATCTCTTTGTAGGATAATTTTGTCAAGTTCTCGTATTTTATGCTTAATGGGTTGGTGGTTAAAGGAGTTAAACAAAGTCAACAAGAATAACAAGGCTAAAACCTAGTGTTTACTTCAGAAATTGGTTCCCTCTGGCAACTTCAATTATGTAACCATTTCCCCCCATAAAAGGCACAATGGAAGCTGCTTTTTCCGAAATCTAATTACTGTTTAACAGAATTCAAAACCCATGGTTACAGATTCTGTACCAAACTGAAAGAGACATGATTATGGGAAAGAGGACCAAAAACAAATACAATCCTTCTGCTTGCATCCTAGATTTCCCCACATCTATTTAACAATCAGAAATGTTTTGAAGTTTGGTATCTAAATAAAAGACAAAACAACCATATGCTTATTCTCCCCCCCCATGCCTCTTCTGGACTGCATCATGGCAGCTCTAAACAGTGGTGCTGCATTGCAGCCAAAGCATTCTCTATGTTTCTCCATCCAAGGCATTCTCCTACTTCTTTTCCTATTTTTCTTTGAATAATAGCTGTGATAGTCCTCCGTTTTCATTTCTTAATAAGTAACCAAAGCATTCCAGCTTTCTACTTTTTATATGCTTTAAGATTTCCTGGTCTTTGTTCATTTGCTTTAGTATCCCTTTCTCAATCTAATAAATGTTTAACATTTGAAAAGCTTCTTTATTTGAATGGGAAACATCCCAGATGGGCAGTACAAAAATGTAATAAATCAGATCTACTCAGCCAACTGATCTCAGGCTATACCATTCTGTAGGAGGCATATTTTTAAAAAGCTGACTGGAAAAAGTTTACAACAATGAGAGGCATAGCTATGCTTCAGATTATCCCTCAACCAGAGAATTATGATCAATGTGTAGCTTCCATTTTGGAATGTTATCACGCAAAGGGGCGTGCTGGCTAAACTAAAAGGGGGCTGGACACAAAATATATACGTTCCCACTCGCTTTCTAATTTCATTTCCCACCTCCTGCTTACAAGGTAAAATTGCAACCTCTAAGCCACGGTGGCTCCGCTGTCAATGGAGCTGCTTTTGTAATCTTATCTTTGGCAGCACAGGAGGAAGAAGGCAGGCAGAGAAACATGGAGCCCTGCTCCTTTGCTCGATCATTCCTGGCATTGCAGCTCAGCTCGGTGCCCCGGGTTGAGTCCCGGTTGCCCAATGGGCCAGCCCACCACTGATCACGCCTCCATTCCAAGAGGGTGCTGAGCCAAATACATACCAGGTCTCACTCGAGAAACACACACCTAACACTTAGATTATATTTCACAGTTCGAAGAAAATCATTTTAGACAACAAACAATAAAAGCTGGGAGAAATTTGATCTCAATTCTTGCAGAAACAGAAAGAACCCGCTGGATACATACTATAACAGAGTTTGGCATGGCAAGAAGTAGCCAGAAAGATTGGAGACTACTGAAAAGACTGAACAACAATCCAAACAAAAAGGTACAGTGTTCAAATCTTAACCTATAAATCCAAGGGTTAACTGTTGGAACTGGCTATAGGTTGCTATGCCTCGCCCTACTTGCCTGCACTCACCCTTCGTGCACACGGCCGATCTGGGTACGCAGGTCAACGAAGGATTGAAAAAACCGGCAGTGGGGCAACAGCCCCACAAACGCGAAGAAAGGGAAACAACTTCACTTCCCAACATTCCTTGCGCCGCGCCAGAGCCAATCAGGCTGAGAGGCTCTCGCACGGGGCAGCGTTTGGAAACGCGCCGCAGCCAATCAAAATAAAACCATTTAAAAAAAACGCAGCACAAACAGAAAGCACCAACCCATTACTACAAGCCCCAGCATCCTGCGCGCAGAACGCTGAGGAAAACGGCACCCGAAAAATTAAAAAGAAAAACAACTCACCGCGTCACAGCCAAACACACACCAGCCGGCTTTCTATCCCTCACCCACGGCGCCTGAAGGACCCGACTGGAGTTTCCCCTTTAATATCAGTGGGTGGGGGTTGCGATCCCCCTCTCCGCTCCTACCCTAGGGTTGGGAGGTTTGTGGGAACAAAAGGGGAATGTTTCCCAAACCCTTCTGGACTCAGGACACCAGGGAGAGGGGATCGATTCCCACCCCCCTCCTTAAAAAAACTCCGTCTTTTCTACTCTTTAAAAACGGAGTTGTTTTAAGGAGGGGGGGAGGGAATCGATCCACTGTGCCTGGTCTACTGGGTACAGAAGAGTTGGGGGGACATACCTCTTTTGTCCCCACAAACCTCCCAACCCCAGGGGAGCAAGCGGAGAGGGGGGTCGCAAGCCCCACCCACTGATATTAAAGGGGAAACCCCGATCTACTTTTACAACTACACACAAAAAAAGCACCATAAAACAATAAAGCCCCCCTCCCCACCACCTAACACACCCTTACTAACCCCCAACGACCATGCCCCCCTCCCCACCACCTAGCCCACCCTTCCTAACCCCCAACGACCATGCCCCCCTCCCCACCACCTAACCCACCCTTACTAACCCCCAATGGCCATGCCTCCCTCCCCACCACCTAGCCCACCCTTCCTAACCCCCAACGACCATGCCCCCTCCCCACCACCTAGCCCACCCTTCCTAACCCCCAACGACCATGCCCCCCTCCCCACCACCTAGCCCACCCTTCCAAACCCCCAATGACCACGTATCTTCCCCACCACCAAATAAATAATTTTTTAAAAATTACTAAAAACACTCAAACACAGCCAAAAATACACAAAAACAAAAACACCAAAAACAATATGAAGTAAACAAAGACACAATCAAAAACAAAACAAACAGACAAAAAATACAAACTCCAACCCCCCTCCCCCCCCCCCGCCCACACACACACACAAAAGAAAGAAAACAAGCAAACTTACCAAAACAGGTGCTACCTCCACCAGGACTGGAAAAGAAATGAATACAGAAAGACCCTACTTACCAGAAGCTCCACCCAGAGGCCAGGAGAGAAACAAAAGTCAAAATACAATAACCCCTACCAGCACCACCTGCTGGCCACAATAGTAAAAACAATTCAAAAACACACAACAGCCCCAAACAAAACACAAATTCACAATTTTACACAAAAGGTCACACCAAAAAAACCAAGTAAAAAAAAATTACACTAAACACACTTACACACAAATCACAAATATATGTCAATAAAATACAATAGAAACTTTAAAAAAATCCTGTGCTGAGTTATTATATCATACTTTCTTCTTTTATTAATCCTAAAAAAAACCAAAAAAGCAGATCACAGTAAATAAAAGCCAAGCCAAACAAATTTAACATAAATAAACATTTAAAAAATTAGAATTACAGACTAAGCAATTTTTAAAAAAAAACAACAACACAATTTAACCTTCCAACACAATGTAACACTATTGCAAAAAAAAAATTTGGCTCATTTTTAATTAAAAAACACGGGGGGAAAAGCCCGCCAACGCTGGGCAACCCTTGCTAGTATAACAACAAATCAAATACCACAACACATGCTCCTAATAGTGAAGATCAACAAATGCATTTAAAAAGTGATATTCAGAATGAACTTTCAACTGTTTTTATATTGAAGGAACTAAGGAAAGCTATAAGATGATGTAGCAAAGGCAAAGCAGTGGGACATGATGGTACCCGGATAAGCAGATTAAACTGTTTGGGCAAAACAGAATTGCTCGGATAAAATACAAAGTAAACACTCTTTCAGTTTTTTTTAAAAAAAATAATTGTTGGATGGGTAAACAAATCCACAGAACATGGAGGAAGATAAAATGGATAGTTATACTGAAACCTGACAAAGAATCTCCAGATACCAAAAGCTGAAGGCTAATCTCCCTTCTATGTACCTATAGTAGTTCAAATGAATGATATTAAATCAGTGAGCCCCTAAAATTGAACTCTTCTAATTCCAGAACAGGCGTGCTTTAGATCTGGCAAAATCATTTACCTAACCTAGCATATAAAAGGCTTTGAAATACATAAAATGGGATCCACAGGGAAAGGAATTGCTGAGTGCTAGACAGTTTCCCAAGGTTTCCAAGGAAAAAAACCATGTGGATATGCCTTTTGAGAACGCAGACATCTTTTTCAGGGAGCCATGCTTCAAATTGCAGGAAGTGCTGAAATATGGACATGACAATTGAAGATGACTGCCATATACAGTACTTGTAAATCTGTCCCTGAGAACATTCCAGTTTAAGACCTCTGAGAAATTATGAAAGCTAGTGTTTAATTCACTTGTTTAGAATTTTGCTTGATTACTGTTTCTCAAGCCTTTCAGTAGATTATGCAATGCACTTAACTACACACTATTATGGTCAGATTAAGTATAATTACATATAATATGTAGTTATTGATTCATGCCAGTACACCGTAAAACTAATCCACAGCTGATCCCAAAGAGTGATTGGTCAGAGTTGTTGTTTTGCATAGAGAATGATAAACATGCTTTTGTTTCCTCTCATTCCCATGCACCCACCCATGGTGGATGAAAAGAACATGCCAAAGAGACAGAAAATGTCCTCGTGCAGTGACGGCTTGTAGTTTGAAGCAACTATCGTAGTTAGTGAGGCCTTTGCCGCTACATCCACAACCCTCCAAAATTGCTTCTTCAGGACTGCAGTGGCTCAGGTGGCTAAGACGCTGACTGGAAGGCGGAAGGTCAGCAGTTCGATTCCCGAGTACTGCAGGACGGAATGAGCTCCCGTCTTTGTCCCAGCCCTTGCCAACCTAGCAGTTCGAAAGCAAGCAATTGCAAGTAGATAAATAGGGACCACTTCGGTGGGAAGGTAACAATGTTCCGTGTGCTCCGGTGTCTAGTCATGCCTGCCACATGGCTATGGAAACGTCTGCAGAAGCAGACGGTGCTGGCTCTTTGGCTTTGAAACAGAGATGAGCACCGAACCCTAGAGTCGGCTATGACTGGCTTCGAGCAAGGGAAACCTTTACCTTTACCCTTAACAGGATTGTCCCGCTGCCTCGACGAATATTACCTTGGAGTCTCGCTGGAAGAAAAGTATACTGAAAAAAGCATAGTTTGAAGGAAAATCACACATGGAGAATAATTTCTGGTATTGTTTCTCAGAAGATGGGAGGTTGGTGACATGAAAGTAGCTACGAATAAACAAAACTTTCTCTATTGCATAGTTGCGCCCTTCTTTAGCTGTTCTTTCCAGTAACAGATCAAAAGGATTTTTTTACAAACCATCTTCCTGACTAACAAAATGGCAATCTCGAATCAAACTGGCAGATTGGGAGCATATTTTAAAAGTAATTACATTAGCTGTGGTGAGAATACAGATCATTGGTGCTGACACAGGTATATGTACAACCCTACAATATATCCCCCAAATCCTCAAAAATCCATATTGCAGAAAAACAGGAGTTGTGCAAAAAAGTACAGAACTTTCATGTCATTTAGATTTCAAAACCTGTTCTGGGCAATGAAATAAATTTAAAAATCAATCATATTATAGAAAACAGCAAAGAACAACAACTTCTGAGCAAACCAAACCAACTGAATTCATCAATGACATGACTAAATAGAAACTTCAAAATTAATATACAATGGAACCTCATACAACAATCACCCCGTATAGCAACAAAATAGCATAACAATTAGGTTTTGGGGGGAAATGGCATCCACATAACAATTTTCCCTATGGAAAAAAATCATACCACAATTTTTCAATGGGAAAAACCACTTAGCAAAAAAAGGTTGTACAATGCACCCCATAGGGAAAATTGCTATACGATGCATGCATCGTATAGCAATTGTTTCGTACAACAACAAGCCCTGTGGAATGGATTAAAATCGTTGTATGAGGTACCACTGTACTAGACAAACATAGCAAGAGCTATCTTGAAATGTGTTTGCCAGGAGTGGGGAAGACTTCTTGTGTGCATAGAAAGAGGTGGTCAACACGCAGAGAATATTTTGTAAATATTTTGAAAGATTTTATAACAAATCAATAATTTATCTACAATTTCCCATTATATTGTAGTTAGTAATCCTTTGAATTGAGTATTCACAGTCTGGAAAGAAGCCTAATGGCAGAAATTGAGGAAGACCTAAAGAATCTCTTGATTGTGTTGAAGGAGGAGTGCAAAAGCAGGCTTAAGACTCAATATCAAGAAAACCAAGATAATGGCAACAGGCCCAATCAGTTCCTGGAAAATAGATGGGGAAGAAGTAGAAGCAGAGACAGATTTTACTTTCTTAGGATCTAAGATCACTGCATATGGTGACTGCAGCCATGAAATAAAAAGACGACTGATTTTGGGGAGACAAACTATGAGAAACCTGGGGAACATAGTTAAAAGTAGAGACATCACCTTGAAAACAAAAATTCGTATAGTCAAATCAATGGTATTCCCGGTGGTAATGTATGGTTGTGAGAGCTGGACCATTAGGAAAGCTGAGTGCAGAAGAATAGATGCCTCTGAGATGTGGTGTTGGAGAAGTGTTTTGTGAGTCCCCTGGACAGCGAGGAGAACAAATAGGTCAATCTTAGAAGAAATCGACCCTGACTGCTCACTGGAAGGTCAAATAGTAAAGATGAAGATGAAGTACTTTGGACATCAAATGAGAAGGGAGGATTCACTTGAGAAGGCCTTGATGCTGGGAAAGGTGGAGGGCAAAAGAAGAAAGGGGCAGCCAAAGATGAGATGGCTAGATGGCATTGTAGACACAATGGGCACAGAGCTGGGCGGGCTGAGGGAGATGGTGGAGGGCAGAGGTGCCTGGAGGACAATGGTCCATAGGGTCGCAAAGGGCCGGAATCGACTGTGCAACTGAACAACAAAAATGCGTCCATCTACTGGTGGAATGTGGTTTCCACAAAACTTTCAGGAATTCTTCCATCTCTCCAGTCTAACTACGTTACCAGAGAATTTGTTTTCTCTGACCTACTTTGAGCCAATACTGAGTGTAGTGTGGTGGATAAGAGTAACAAACTAGGACTCGATGTTATGTTATTCATTTCTGTCAATGCAGTTGATATTATACTGAGGACCAGTATAATAAAAATTGCACTCCAATACTGGTCATGGGGTCTCTCAAACTCAAATTCCACTCCAGCCACTTTTGATCTGTAACCTGCTGTTCACTGATGTGTTTCCTGGACCAGGAGTATGTTATATTTGTATTTGCTGCACATGTCCGCTAGTAGAATACTCTTATTATTAGAAAGTCCCTCAATATTTATTGAGATCATTGGTAAGATTGATCTTTCTTGACAAAGACCTTTTTGGTGGATTCATTCTTCAATTCCTTTGGTTTGATCTGGAGTTAGAAAGATTAGCTGGCAAGATTGCTACCCAAGGTGCGCCCGATTGTATCCACAATCTTCGAGGAGGCTCTTTCTGTGTACCAAACTAGGACTCGAGAAAACTGGGTTTGAATCCCAATTGGCCATAGATACTCACTGGAAGTATGTGATGGAGCTGAGAAAATCACTCCTCTTAGACATCTCACCTACAGGGTTGCTGTATATCAGTTTGGATATGGTGGCACTGAGTAAGCTTGTGGGCTTTAAAGGCTTAATGATGCAATAATATGCAGTTTTAAAAGTTCAATTCAATTCAATTTATTACAAAGACCAGAATACAGTATAGTGAAAACGTTTACAACAAACTGAATACATTATGGTGGGATTATAAAAAACAAATGTAGAATGCTCTAGCTAGATTCACTTAAACGAGATCTAGGCTATATCATGTAGAAATCATAATATATGCATAGTTTTTATTTACTTACTTACCCTGTCCTTTTGGTGCAAGCACTACTCAGGGGTTTTTACAATGTACATACAGTACTGTATTATAAATTGTATATTTAAATATTAAAAATCCATCCCATAATAGCCAATAAAACACAAGAAACAAAGGCATGATATAATAAAGGTATGAGATAAAATATAACATCTAAAATTACATTGTATAAAAATACTAAGGCCGGAGTGCTCAACCTTTTTAAGCCAGAGGCCGGGTCATGCTCCCTCAGACAGCTGCGGGTCAACACGCAGAAAATACAGAAACCCATTTTACCCTTCATCCACCACATGGCACTTCCTGGTATGATGGAGGTGGTGGGGGGCTCCATGAAATGGGGCTGCAGGTTGAGAACCCCTGTAGTAAGGCTATCAATAAAATAGCAATAGGTAAAGGTTTCCCTTGTTCGAAAGCCAGTCGTATCCGACTCTAGGGTGCAGTGCTCATCTGTTTTTTAAATTCATTATTTATTTATTTTCCCTCAAATTTCTATGCTGCCCAATCAGGCGAACCCGACTCAGGGTGGCTCACAACAGGATTAAAACATACATATTAAAAAACAATTAAAACCCCAACATACCCACCCACCTATTAAAACTAACCACATTAAAACTGCCCGCATTAAAAAGATGGGGAGGCTTCATTTTATAAGCCAACAGGCGGGGGCCACTCTTCCATCTGAGCCCCACACCTGCCCCGCCAAAGCCAAAGAGCCAGCGCTGTCTGCTTCTGCAGACGTTTCCGTGGCCATGTGGCAGGCATGACTAGACACCGGAGCGCACGGAACGCTGTTACCTTCCCACCGAAGTGGTCCCTATTTATCTACTTGCAATTTCTTGCTTTCGAAATAGCAATACTGTATCAGTAACATAGCAATATCTATAATTTAAATATTTTTTTAGCTAGAAGAAACACGTTGCAGGAGGATTCTGGCCCAGCATGCGTTTTAAAGTTGTGAAAAAGTGTCGCAGTCACCCCAACGCTTTTTGCCATCAAGAGTATAGCTTGCTTTTTTTGCCACCTCGCTTTTTGCTAGCTTCAGAGAAGGGAGCAGCAAAGAGGATGACAGCAGCAACACCAGGTCGCAACCGCTCTAAAAACCCAGGTTTCCCCTTCGATTGCAAGTAAATCCACAAAGTCCAAAGTTAACCCGGAAGGTGGGAGCCGGCGTGCGACTCTGCACAGAAGATCGAACAACACCTCGTTGGAAGCCTAAGCAGGATGTGACGTCACGGTCTGCCCCCGCGCCCGGTCTCTTGCTTTTCCTACTTCCGGTCCCGGGAGGAACGCTTGCCCGGAGTTTGTTGTTGTATGTTCCCTATGGCGGGAGCCCGAGCGCTGGGCGAAAGCGGCGGCGGCGGCGGCGGCGGCGGCGGGGCGGCGGCCATGGATTATTCTGTGCACGAAGCTTGGAATGAGGCCACCAACGTCTACCTTTTGGCCGTTCTAGCGAGTTTAGCCCTCCTGGTCTACGCGCGCCGGTGGGCATCTCCGAGGAGGAGGAAAGGGTTAAAAGCCACCTGTAGCCCCTTGTGTAAAAAGGACCGCAGTGGCTCAAGTTGGCTAAGACCCTGGCTGGAAGGCGGGAGGTCAGCAGTTCGATTCCCGAGTACTGCAGGACGGAATGAGCTCCCGTCTCTGTGTCCCCAGCTCCTGCCAACCTAGCAGGTGGAAAGCAAGAAATTGCAAGTAGATAAATAGGGACCACTTCGGTGGGAAGGTAAACATCGCTCCGTGCCTGCCACATGACCACGGAACTTACCTGTCAAGTATCCTGGATTGGCCGGGATTTCCCGTAATTCAGGGCCACAAACTTCCCGCCGCCATCCCGTAATTTGACAGCGGGGGAAAGTAGTTAATGCACATTCCCCTTCTTACCATTTTTTTTACAGTAAAGTATTTCTGTGTTCTCCAGGTACAATCATACTTGTCAAGTGCGGCTCCGGAGAATATGGGACCTGCGCAGTAGCCTTCTGCGCAGAACCGTTCTGCGCATGCGTAGAAGGGTTCTGCGCATGCGTAGAAGGCTTCTGCGCATGTGTAGAAGGGTTCTGCGCAGAAGGCTACTGCGCAGGTTCCGTATTCTCCAGAGCCGCACTTGACAGGTATGCCATGGAAACGTCTGCAGAAGCAGACAGCGCTGGCTCTTCGGCTTTGAAACAGATGAGCACTGAAACCTAGAGTCGGATACGAGTGGCTTTCGAGCAAGGGAAACCTTTAGCCCTTGTGCAATAGTAATAATAATTTTGTGTCAGAAATTATTCTGGGTTGAAAAGATTTTTGGCTGGAGAAACTCCACTCAGGGGACGCCCGAATGAGGATCCTTTCATGTCCCCAAGTCTTTTCCCCACCGAAGTGGTCCCTATTTATCTACTTGCAATTTCTTGCTTTCGAACTGCTAGGTTGGCAGGAGCTGGGGCAGAGACAGGCGCTCATTCTGTCACGCAGTACCCAGGTCTCGAACTGCCGACTTGCTGGCCTTCCAGCTAACAAGGCGAGTTTAACCACTGAGCCACCGCAAGCTGCTAGCCATTGTGTAGTAATAATAATAGAAGGTGGGGTGGGTGCCAGCCTTACTTGTCCTGTTTTTGTGTTTATTATTGTTGTGATGTATGCTATAAATTTTGAAAAGTAAATCCAGTCTGGCCAGGTCATCCTTCTATGGTACCAGTGGTACCCAATGTGGGGCCCACGCCCCACAAGGAGGACTTCAATGCCCAGAAGCCTAAGTCAGTACATTGGGGAATTTACTTAGGCCCCTGGGAATTGAAGTCCAAAACCCAAAAGGTTGGGAAGCACAATGCTACTGCAGTGGTTCCCAAATATTTTTTGGCCATGCTCCACCAAAGCGTCTTTAAAATCCTGACACCCACCCCACCCCACCCCGTGCCATATAATTCTTATTAATTCAAAAAGTGAATACCTATTCACATGGAGGAAGCCTAAATGGCCATTAACTTGGTCTAACTCATTCTCAAAGTGTCCCCCTTAAAAATAAAATTGCCCCCCTGTGTCATGTTGGGAACCACAGCCCTACTGCCAGCAACCCAACATCAATAATCAGATGGCAGTTAAACTACCTGGACAACCCTAAGAACAAACAGCCTTGCGTTTCGCCACAAGTTAAGGGATGGTCCCCCAAGTTGATTAAATCCCACTTGGACCCATCTTGATGGAGGGGAGCAACTTGGTCAGTACTGGCCTGGGGCTGACAAGGACATCTTGTGCCAAAAGGGCTTAGGATCAGAAAATGACTAACGGAACTGGATCAGTGGTATGGGTATCGCGATGCAGAAGACAAATGAAAAGACACTGCATTATATTGTTCCCAGGACAATCTTTATGGCTGATCGCTGTTTCATGGGATCATACAGTAGTTTTAAGATCTTACAAAAATGGACCTACTGTGGCCCAGGACAATCTTTTAGAAAAAAGTGGGGGGAAAGAGTTCTACTTGCATTGTGGTATTGAGTTGTCGTTCTTTGATGACTCCAGTTAAACAAAATGGAACATTACACCTAGTTTTACATTATTCACATTTAATCTTCTTTCTGGTTTCAGAAATAAAAGGAAGATCATGAGGATTTTCACGCTACCCCCATCTGTTGAAATGCCATCTGAACCAAACTTTTATGACAGTGTGAAAAAAGTTCGTCTACGACAGCAGTTAGAGATGTATTCCATTGGTAAGTATATGTTTGCTTTCATGAAGTCCTTAAAGAATTATGTGTAGTGCATTCTGGGGACATTTTAAAAATGTAAAGTTTAGTACTGATGATGTATCAAAAGTTGGTGCAAATTAAACTCTTGACTGTAATAGTGTCTTGAAGTTCTGCTGTGCAGATCTGGGGTAATACAAAAAAGTCTGACATTTTGAAGCCTTAAACTGAAGTGAATGTTCCAGATGTTTCCAAGTATATGAGAATATTATTTTTTGCATGTTATAGATGGATGTAGGAGTAAAGACTTCAAAGTTGAAGCTCTAAAGAGTCACTTTCTCTCTCTCTCCCATGCCCCACATCACAATAAGTTGGTAATATGGGTGGCAGAGCCCATTATGTGATACACTGCTCATTGGTTTCCACTACTGGTGAATCTTGGTACACACTTTGGTTTGATCTGAAGTAGCTCTGAACCTATTTCCACATGTCATAATGGTGATAAAAACTTACAGCAATGCACATATTTGATCTTATGTGAATATCTCCTTTAGTTTGTGAGAATAGAGTAGTATTTATTTTAATTACTTTTTGCTGGAAGATGGGTGTTCGGTTGGCGTAGATCACAAACATAAATTGTACAAATGGGGATCCAGCAATAAAATCTTAGTGTGGCATGCTTCTATTCCAGCGATCTTCTTTTCAAGAATTGTTATATCTTCCATTCCCTCTCACCTATACTTTGTAGATGAAGTAGATATGGCATTCTGTGATCATTCTACATACAGTTCAGTACAGTGGTACCTCGCATAATGAACGCATCGTATAGCGAAAAATTCGCACAACGAAGCGTTCGTTATGCAATGGCGATACCCCGCATAATGAACAATTTTTTCATTATGTGGGGTTTTTGGTAGCCGGGGTATGCCCGCTTAATGGGAACTCCAGTTAACGAACATTTTTCCCCATTATGCAGGGCATCTCCCACAGGGAACCGCATAACAAAAAAAACCCCGCATGACAGAGAGCCTCCGTGGAACGGAGTTTTTTCATTATGCGGGGTTCTACTGTACAGTACTTGAGATTTTTTTCCCACCTTGAGGTTTATTTTAACTTGCTTTCTGTATTTGTGCAAGTTATATGATCTCTTTCTTGTCCTATGCATGGCCATATTTTGGCTACAGAAGACTGGGACTCTAGAATAAGTTCTGTGTTATTATAACTGTTACAATATGTTACAGTATGCATCACTCTGCAGATTGGATCTGGTTACTCTCAGGACAGGACATTCTCTGTGGAATGTCTCTCACATGGAAACACGTGGAGCTTTTGCTAAACTGCAGAACAGCTTAATTATAACCAAGCACAGAAAACTCAATCAAACAAGGGCTAAGATATTTATTTTTAGATAAAAGCCAGGGCTCTTTACATTTCAGCAGTGTTGTGTGATACTTCCAGCCGAACTGCCCACTTGATTATAACCATGTGAAAGCCAGTTCATAAAATGTGAGTTTGCGCAAAATGTGCATGGGCAAAACACGTCCAAAAATAATCTTTTATCCCAGTCTGTATGATTAGTATGATGCATGGGGAGCAGATTCTGGGAATGACTTTATGACCTACTGTATTTCTGTCCCACCACTTATGCAAATATTGTTGCTGTCACTTACAATCATTAAATGATATGCGCGGAGAGGCCATAGTGGTGCGATTGCATCCAAGGCTGCCGTCACACCCCCATGCCAGAGGTTGACGAGAGCCTCGGGCGAATTGTGTAGCCTATTCAGAGGAAAACACTCTAGTTCCCTGTGGAATCCTTCAGGATCCTTCAGTCGCCAGGAGCTAGCCAATTTAACTGGCCCTGCCTCCCTACGATGGGACATCACCCCCAGAAAGTCCAGAGTCACCAGATAGTGATCTGACCATGGCACAGGTGTTATGTCTAGCCGCTGTAATTTCAGATCACTCTGCCACCGCTACGACAAGATGACTAGATCCGGTGTGTGGCCACTGCTCCTGGTCAGGCCTTGAATTACCTGAGTCAGGCTCATGGCTGCCATGGAAGCCATGAAATCCCATGCTACCTCGTACCCAGCCCCCAATGAAGGCAAATTGAAGTCCCCCAGAACCATAAGTCCAGGGAACTCCCAATGCCAGCATATACTTGTACAGTGGTACCTCATACAACGATTTTAATCCATTCCATGGGGCTCGTTTTATGAAACAATTGCTATACGATACATGCATTGTATAGCGATTTCCCCTATGGGATGCATCATACAACGATTTTTTTTTTGCTAAGTGGTTTTTCCCATTGAAAAATTGTACGGTTTTTTTCCATAGGGAAAATTGTTTTGCAGGACACAATTTCCCCGCAAAACCTAATTGTTATGCGATTACATTGCTATATGGGGTGATTGTTGCATGAGGTTCCACTGTACTTGTACTTTTCCCATCTTTAATGCAGCGTCCATTCATTGATCTTTTTAATAACCTGATACAAAAGTAATTATCATATTGCTGGGGCGTTGACCTCTATTGAAACTGACCTTAAAAATTGCTTCAATGTCTTCTTCTTTAATTGGGCCAGAGTTCAGAGCAAAGGTTTGTAACGATTAAACCACTTTAATTTTTAAATTGTCTTTATCCATGTCTGGGAAGAACTTAATCTTTATGTTTTTCTTTTTCGATTGATCCTGTAGCTTCACCAATTGCTTAAATCTTTTGTCCATAATATTTTCATGCCTTAGTGCAATCTCCGCCAAATCCTTAACCTCTGACTCAAAAATATTGGTTCTCATGATTAATCCAGGAATTGATTTTTCCAGAGATTGCACTTCCTCTCTGACCACCTCTTTAACAAACTGTTTAATTTCTTTTTTATCTTCATTAGATTTTGTAAGTATAAAGTCTTTAATTCCAACAGAGTCATATCTCCACTCGATTTTTCCTTAGAGGGTAGTCTTGCCTCCATATTTTTAAGGTCAAGATAAAGGTTTCCCTTGCTTGAAAACCAGTCGTATCTGACTCTAGGGTTCAGTGCTCATCTCTGTTTCAAAGCCAAAGAGCCAGCGCTGTCTGCTTCTGCAGACGTTTCCGTGGTCATGTGGTAGGCATGACTAGACATCGGGGCGCACGGAACGCTGTTACCTTCCCATCGAAGTGGTCCCTATTTATCTACTTGCAATTTCTTGCTTTCAAACTACTGTACTAGGTTGGCAGGAACTGGGACAAAGACGGGAGTTCATTCCGTCCTGCAGTCGAGTGGAGATATGACTCGGGAATTGAACTGCTGACCTTCCGCCTCCCAGTCAGCGTCTTAGCCACTTGAGCTTCTTTATTTGTTGGGCTGTCGTTAGCGCTGCCAAGACATCCATATGCTTTATCAGATGCGGTCTCTTTTTTCCAGACTCTTCTTCATTTGTTTTGAACTACCACTGCTGCAGCGGCCCTTGTAAGCCTCTTAATGAAAGTAAGATTGGGGAAAAGAGTCTCTTACTGTTGTCTCTCTTCCAGTAGATGATACTATTTTCTCTACAACATGCAACTATCAATGGAATTTATAGATGAATTCACTCACTAAATCTTCATTGATTCAGTGTTCCTCTCTAGTGCACATCTCTAGTGCAGTTTACTACACTAAGCAACACGATTTCGGTCAATGTACTGCTGTGCTGGGGGGTGGGAATCAAAATACAAGGGATTTAATTGAATAATCCTATGTTCTTACTTGCTGGTTAGAGTATGTACTGAATATATATGTAGAGGATTACAGCCTAATACTGAAATGTATTTATTTTTCTAGCAAGAAAATATGAGCTGCAGCAGCAACCACAGAAACAGAGTGATAGTGTACAGCTTTTGGTGGAATGAAATCTGGAATCTCTGAGTCGAGAAAAAGTGCTATGGATGACAGAGCTTTTGGGATACAGTAATTAATTGTCAATGCAATTTTGCTGGTATATAGTGTTTTAAATTGCATTTAATATCTTTTGTTGACAGGCCCTACATAAATGTAGTGAAAGTCCTCAGAAACCTGAATAATGGATGGGACCAATACATATTGGTCTTGTTTTTGCTTTGCATTATGAATTATTTCCAGTAAAATTGGGGTCTTTGAGGAGCATTGTGTGGGTTCAGTGTGGGTGTTTGCTGTTGTTCCTATTGGTAGTCAAGAGGGATATGAGACATACCTGGTGGTATTACAGTGTGTAACAATGTGATCAATAAACTCTTTGATGGTACTGTTGGAAAAAGATCTTGCATTGAAACTTTCTCAAATGTTAATTGATGATATAGTACAGGTGACGACATAAAACTGGTGCTCTACCTCTTGCTTATACATAAGCCAACACTAATGCTTGGGAGAACGGTGCCTAGTGTGATTGTTTCTTAACAGTTGTTCTCTTCAGTTAATTAAGCCAGAACACATGCACGCCTGTTTTCAGGTGATGAGTCCTCAGAGTATATATATGCCCATTTAAATGTATTTCATGAGTTCCATCTTGAAAATTCTTTTTTTTTAAAAAAAAAAGCCAGAATACTTCAAGTTAGGATTATATGGAACCAGTCAAGCCAATGGAGTAAAGTTATTCTAAGTCTTAAGTACTTGTGCCTAAGACTGGGGGTGGGGGTGGGGGTGTCCCAGGTGTAATGATAGTTGAATAAAAATATATCTGAAATAACCCAAAGTCTTAAATAAAATTACTTATTGCAAAATGGGTTAATCTACATTTCTAAATGGCACTTTAATAGCAGGAATATTATAAAATAATATAGTAATGGTATAGAAGCAACAGGCTCTAGCTTCTAAAAGTTGGGCAGGGCTATTGAAGACAGGGCAGTTGGTAGATTGATCATTTATAGTATTACTGTAAGCCAGAGGTGACTAGATAGCATGTAACAATAACAAAAGAGGGCAGTACTGCTGCTCTTATTTATTTACAGGAAGAACTTGCACAACAGATCCACAACAGTACAGTTACAGTAATTCGTTCACAATGACATCAGACAAATTTAACATGAAATTACAAAATGGCTAGAATGGAAAGATATGTATGCCAGGCCTTGTAATATTTGAATGCATGCAAAAAATGTTACATCCGGGGATTAAATATATAAAATATTTGAAATTAATTTCAACCTGAATAGGTAGTATATTTCCAGCTCTAAGCCAAAACTAATACTGTTACTTTTCTGATTTGGTGCTCTTTCATTACGATTCTTGTTGGCAGGGGGTGCACTCAAATATTGGATCACAACAAGAATATCTGACTTTACAAGGCATTTTAGTATAATATTTGTGATGCTGTGGATATAGTCTCAAGTTAACTATTCAAACTAAATGGACAGGAATAGCAGTATGGAAGGTTAGACTACATTGATCTGGTCTTTCTCATGTAATGACTGGGGAAATGCTGCAGATTTTCTACACATGTAACACAGGGCACAGCATTCTTGTTGCTTGCATTGTTGTGGACTTGAGGAAAATAGGTAAAATCATAGCTCCTTAAGATGCCTGCTTTTTGGGACAGCTTTTTATGTCTCCACATATTGCACATATTGACTGCAGGATCATATATGATCCTGTAGCAAAACAAACACACAAAAAACAGAAGAGAAGACCACTGATGCAGATGAACTTACCATGAAGTTTATGTATGACAGACAAATGAAGATCAACATACAGTGTTCATTGATTTGTCCTTTTTGCAATTGGGAGTGCATGTTATTCTTCTAAAGGTCATTACTTCTTTTCAATTGTCCAATATTACTACATATATTTATGTTCTAGATAATATAGCTATACATACGCTCCTTGTAAAATGCTACCATGTCCCCTCTGTATAAAATGTACATTTTGAAAAACAATAGTAAAATATGTTTAAAGTTGTATCTGTATGGATTTTTTTCCTGAATTAGTAGCAACAGATTCACATTTACATAACATTATGAAGATATTCATTCTATATCTATAGTTAGTACACTAGGATTTATTGACCAGGCATTCTAGTGAATTTCTGTACTTCGTTAAAGAAAGAAAAGAAACCAACCCTTTTGGGGAGTGGTGGTGGTTTTGAGAGTACAGTATACAGTATTTGCTTAGCTCTGAGAAATATAAGATAGTGTAGCCGTTGAATATTGGCAGGTTTGGCGCAACACCTAGGCAGCTTGCATGGGAGGAAAAAAATAAGTACATTAACTTGCAGGTATCACTGGAACAGGTGATCAAGACTTTCTGGAGAACAAGGGAGGAATTGGGACAAAGATTAAGGGAAGCGGCAAAGTCATGTTAATGAAACAGATGCCACCTCGATAGAGAGAATACTAGGGTCAAAAATGGTAAAGGTGAACTCAGGTCATGAAAGGCAATGGGAGAATTAGAGTACTGTTTGTGTTTCTGGTTGGCTGGATAAGGCAGTGAATAAGGTATGGTTGGCAGTTCAATTTCCCATTGTGTTTCGTGGGGAAAAGAGCCAGCTTGTATGGCCTTGGGCGAGCTACACAGTTCAAGAATGCCCTCAGAAGAAGGGAACGGTAAACCACTTCTGAGAACTTGCTACCTAGAATACCCTAAAAGGGTCACCATAAGTCAGAATTGATTTGATGGCACATTATTATTAGTGTTTCTGACCTTTGGCCAATATGGCAGAAGCAACAGGGAAGTAGGAAAAATGGAACAACTTTGTAAACAGCTGTACTTTAACCATTGATCTACTGTGGGGAGTTATTGCTGTGACTCATTGGCCATAAATCGTGGATGATAGTTTTCCTTACCTCATCTGTATTTACACAGTAAAAAGAGGCCCCAATTAGGGTCTCACTCAAGGCTCTTGCCCTCCCCACTTCATTTCCTTTCTGGCCAATTAGCAAAGTGTGCACGAGGCAGACATGCCGATATTTAACCAATTAAGCAGCCCTTCTGTTATCGCAGGTAACCAATGAGAATATATTGCATACTCTTCTCTGGAATTTCCTTTGTCCTGTGTATTCCTAATAAACACCAACTGGGGTGGCTTCTGCCTGGCGCAGCTGCCTTGCCTGGTTTTGCTCTTATGCCTGTTTGATGAAATCAAGCCTCTCCGTTGTCTCCTTGGTCCCCACAAACACAACAGATCTACAGTAGGACAGAACAGTAGTTATTAAATTATATCCGCATATGGAATAATTTTAAGTATTTTTACTTCTATCTTTTGGGTTGGGAGACAGACAGATATGGAGAAATCAAATTGTTACTGGCAGCTGTCACTTTCTACATACATAACAAAATAATAGTTTTCCTCGGTTGATGTGGGCCCAATGTGTTCTCTTAAAAGGTTGCTGCCCTCTCCTCCATTTTCCTTGGCACCGGATGGATCTGTACTTTGAGGCTCTTGAAGTTTGGAAAAGAGGAGACAACTGGCCTACGTAGGCTGAATGTGTTGGAAATAGAATTAAAAGAACTTGATTATAATGAGTGGAAAGGATGGAAGTCTAGAGCCAGAAACCTGAAGATAATATATAGTAGAATGGTGTTTCTTCCTAGCCATTAAGAGAGGTTGACCTCTGTACCTGCCCAAATTGCTTGGGCAAGATGCCAAAGCTGACTTTCCTTCAAGCATTGGAGTTCTGGAAGCACTCACTTCAGTGAGATGGTGCAAACGTACTTTCTTTTGTATTCTTATCCTGAATCTTGGGCAGAGATGGGAACAGTAGCACTTTGGGATTACACCTCCCAGAACCCCCAAACATACGGTCAGTGTCTTGCTGCTTGGGGATTCTGTGACTCAATAGTTCAAAAAGTAACTCAACGTGTCAGTGTTATGGTCCATTATTAATATCCTACCTTAGAGTTAGGTTGGAATTGTACTCCCAAAAATCCAGTTTTTCAGAACACTCCCATCAAATGGTGTCGCAAAGATCAATCTTATTTTTGCTCATTCAGTCTTCCCTGGACAATATGATTCTTGAGATTAATTTACTTGCTCAATTGAACTTTTTGGTGGTTCAGAACACAAAAGGGCACCTTTCCTACCTAAAACAATGCAAATGCGAAAGGACTGGTGCCACTCCTGCTGTCCTTAGCAACTGCTTCTTGTGCTGTATCCAATTCTGAATATTGGCGATCAACCATGAAGACTTTTCTGGGAACAGTATAATGCAGTGGCCTTCCACTTTCATTCCTCATTGCCGCGTGACACTGATCCAGTCCCACCAATCACTTTCTGGTCCTCATCAGCCCCAGGCCAGTATTGATTAAGCTGCTGCCCTCCATCAAGATGGATTCAAGTGGGATTTAATCCACTTGGGGTCCATCACCCTTCCCTGTGGACTTCGCCACCCAACGCCATTAGACCTCAGCGTTCACTGGTTAGTTAACTGCTGCCTGACGATTGCCATTGAGTCGCTGGCAATATGGTCTACTCTATTACCATAGCAGGATAACCTGGCCAGACTGGTAGTGGAGACTTACTGGCTACAATCTTATCGCCATGCCTTGAATCTTGAACCATGGTCACTCCCTGGCTGTTTTGGGAAATTAAAAGCTTCCCATCATCCCACCCAACCCTTCCAGGAGATTATTAGGTCATCATTTTTGAAGTGGTAGCTGTGTTCATCTGTGCAAGCATATCAGAGAGTAAACAAGAAAAAATGTGGCACCTTAAGGCTAGCTCCTGTATTTTAATGAATGTTAGCTTTCATGGATCAAGGGACTGTGGTGGCTTACTGGTTAAGACGTTGAGCTTGATGACTGGAAGGTCAGCAAGTCAACAGTTTAAGACTCGAGTGCTGCACTACAGAGTGAGCCCCTGTTTCTGTCCCAGCTCCTGCCAACCTAGCATTTTGAAAGCAAAAAAATTGAAGGAGATAAATAGGTATCACTTTGGCAGGAATGGTAACAGTCATACTTGTCGCATGACCATGGAAATGTTTGCAGACGCCAACAGCTTTGGCTATAAACAGAGATGAGCACCCCACCCTAGAGTGAGACACAACAGGCTTTTGAGCAAAGGCGACCTTTTCGTGGATCAAGTTCACTTCATCAGACAGAAGAGTGAGTGAGTCCTCATGGCATCCTATGATAACTTTCAAGAGGTGGCCAGACCACTGAGGCACCTGCTGCCCAATCAAATCTAACCTGTGGGGTGTGGAGCGGGGAGAGGAACCCATATACAGATACCTCCACCATCAGATGAAATGTTTGAAATGGTAGCCATGTCAGTCTGTGTTTCAAGCATATCAGAGTAGTAAAGGTAAATGTTTCCCTTGCTTGAAAGCCAGTCGTATCCGACTCTAGGGTGCAGTGCTCATCTATGTTTCAAAGCCAAAGAGCCAGCGCTGTCTGCTTCTGCAGGCGTTGCCGTGGTCATGTGGCAGGGATGCCTAGACACCGGAGGAGCGCACGGAACGGTTTACCTTTCCCACCGAAGTGGTCCCTATTTATCCACTTGCAATGTCTTGCTTTCCAACTGCTAGGGTGGCAGGAGCTGGGACAGAGAGGACGGGAGCTCATTCCATCCTGCAGTACTCGGGACTCGAACCGCTGACCTCCCGCCTTCCAGTCAGCGTTTTATAGCCACTTGAGCCACTGCAGTCCCTATCAGAGGGACACACAAAACAAAAGACAAAAAAACCCATTGTGGTACCTTTAAAGACTAACTGATGCATTTGGTCCATCAGAAGCTTCTACTATGAGTGGGGCTGGGGAAAGGAGGGGAGGGGGGGGAGAAGAAGAGGGCTACCCAAACCGGAAGTGCGGTCACACTCACACATGGAGGTATAAAAACAGGAGCTGGCACTACAGGCTTCATGCTGTAAGTTTTTTGAAGCCAGTGGGCGTGGCCTGTCGCCATATTAGGTGGACCAAAACATTAGCAGACTACCGTTTACGATTACTTCTTGTGTTGGAGGAGTGGTGGTGGATTGATCCCCTCTCCTCCTGGGTCCCCTGGGTTGGGTGTGTGTGTTGGGGGGACAAAAGGGGTCTGTCCCCCCAACCCTTCCAGAGCCAGGGGACCCGGCAGAGAGCACCCCCCCCCCGCAGGACACCCCGTTATTAAAGAGAAGAAACCAAGCGGTTTCTTCTCTTCAAAAACGGAGTGTTTGGGAGGGGGTGTAATCGATCCCCTCTCCCGGGTCCAGAAGGGTTGGGGGGACAGATCCCTTTTGTCCCCCCAAACCTCCTAACCCCAGGGGAGCCAGCGGAGAGGGGGATCGCAACCTCCCACCCACTGATATTAAAGGGGAAACTCCGATCGGGTTTTCCCTTTTAATATCAGGGGGTGGGGTGGATTCGATCCCCTCTCCCGGGTCCCGTGGGTCCGTGAGAGTTGGGGGGGGACAAAAGGGGTCTGTCCCCCCAACCCTTCTGGACCCAGGGGAGCCAGCGGAGAGGGGGATCGCAACTCCCCCCCCCACCCACTGATATTAAAGGGGAAACCCCGATCTACTTTCACGACTCCACACAATCAAAGCACCATAAGGCAATGTTTTGGGCCAACTAACATGGCGGACTGTCAGATTAGTCGGCTTCAAGTTTGTGACGTCATGTCATCTCCTGTTTTTTTATACCTCCATGCTCTCACAGCGCCCTTTTGCCATCTCGGTGGTTGCGCCTGGTTTCCTTTCCGTTGGCGCTTTTTCTCCTCCTCCTCTCCCCCCCCCCCCTCCAACCCGCCGCATTCTCCTCGCGCCGGCCTCACTCACTTTCTTCTGGGACGCGCATCCGGGTCCTCCTGCAAGCAAGCCCAGGCAGGCGGAGTGTGGGCGGCTCCAATTGCGACGAGCGCGCGGAGTAGTGAGAGGCAGCGCGCATGCGCGCCTGTGATAATGTGCGGCGGCTGACTGACTGTCCTGACGGGACGGAGAAGGTGAGTCCCACTGAGAGCCGGCGGGGTGGGCGCGCGCGTGCGCGTGCGCGGGCTGGCGCGCGCGGGTGGGTGGGTGGGCGGCCTCTTCGTCCGTCCTTGGCGCCGTTGCGAAAGCGGGCCCGCGCGCACGTGTGAATGTGCGCGGACGAGTCGCTGGTCACGGTGTGACACCCCCCCCCTGCTGCCCGCAGTCACGAGGGGGGTGTTGGTTTGTGTGGGTGTGAAACGGAGCCGGTCCCCCCCCCGTCTCTTACCGTCTCTCTTAACTGCGAGCCTCAGTTTCTTCTTCAGCCTTCTTCACGTGTCTTGGAAAAGCGGACGACTCGGTCGTGTGAAGGGAAAACCAACAAACCCCCCCAAACTCCCGGCCAACAAGGGAGGAGAAACTGTGAGTGTGTGCCCCCCCCCCCCCGGCGTCGAAACGCGCCTTGGCTTGATAATTGATCAATATCCTACCTGATAGGATAATGTCTGACAGGGATAATGTCTTATCCTGGACCGCAATTTTAATCTGTTGCTCCTTTAACCCAGGGACTGCAGTGGCTCAAGTGGCTAAGACGCTGACTGGGAGGCGGAAGGTCAGCAGTTCGATTCCCGAGTCCTGCAGGGACGGAATGAGCTCCCGTCTTTGGCCCAGCTCCTGCCGACCTAGCAATTCGAAAGCAAGACATTGCAAGTAGATAAATAGGGACCACTTCGGTGGGAAAGGTAAACAGCGTTCCGTGCGCTTCGGCGTCTAGTCATGTCTGCCACATGGCCACGGAAACGTCTGTCTGCAGAAGCAGGCAGAGCTGGCTCTTCGGCTTTGGAACAGAGATGAGCACTGCACCCTAGAGTCGGATACGACTGGCTTTCGTGCAAGGGAAACCTTTGCCTTTACTTTAGGATAATGTGTGACAGGGATAATGTCTTATCCTGGACCGCAATTTTAATCTGTTGCTCCTTTAACCCAGAGAAGGCACAGCTCCTTTTAATGTGTATTTAGGCATGTGTTTTGGCTTCTCTTCCTTTGCTCTACTGAGCTGGTCTTGGACCCTAATAAAGATTGATCGATATCTTATAGATCCCTGATGGCGAACCTTGGCACTTCAGATGTTCTTGGACTTCAATTCCTAGAAGCCCCCATGAATCCACACGGATGGGTTTAAAGTCTGCAATTCATCCGCGCCACGCCGTCCTTGTTGCTCCTGGAAGCAGAAGTAAAACGCACCCATACGGGCGCGTTTTACTTCCGCTTCCAGGAGTGACGAGGGCAGCGTGGCCCGGATGAATCGCAGTAAACCCATTCATGTGGATTCATGGGAGCTTCTGGGAATTGAAGCCCAAGAACATCTGAAGTGCCAAGGTTCGCCATCTTATAGATAATATCTCATAGCTAAGATCTTACCTTGTATATAAAGAGTTTTTTTTAAAAATCATGTGTCAGAAGCACACAAAGGTGCTTTCTGGGCTGAAAGGATTTTTGCTGCTACTCCCGAATGAGGCTCCTTTTATGTCCCCAAGATCTAGTTTTCCGACAGCCGTGGGGGCGGACGGGGCGCACCATTGCTTTCAAACTGCTAGGTTGGCATGAGCTGGGACAGAGACGGGTGCTCGTTTTGTCATGCAGTACTTGGGTCTTGAACTGCCGACTTGCCAACCTTCCAGCTAACAAGGTGAGCTTCCAGCTAACAAGGCGAGCTTCTGAACCACCGAGCCACCGCAGTCCCATTATATAAAGAGTGAATTACTCTTAATTAGGGGCAGGGGCAAATGGAATTGGTGGGTCCATTGAGACTCATGGCAGGGACCCAACTGGTCCTGGTCATTTGGCAACCCTGTCTATCATCAAAGGCATAAGAGAGCCCCAAAGGATCGAAGAGTAAAGGAGATCACACTCTTTGCCTTGTTTTTATCCCCTCCTTAAAGAGGGATCCTTCCTCCTAATGCTGAAGTTTTTGATGTGGTAGCCATGTTAGTCTGTGTTTCAAGTATATCAGAGAGGAAACAAGACAAAGAACATTGTGGCACCTTAAAGACTTACTGCTGTATTTTAATGTTAGTTTTCATGGATCAAGTCCACTTCCTCTTACGTATTTCTGACGAACTGGACTTGATCCATGAAAGTTAACATTAAAATACTGCAGTATTTCTTTTAGGTGCCACAACGGTTTTGTCTTTTCATTTTGTTTACACTCTGATATTCCCTCAATGTACTGATCTTCCTCCACAAAGGTGCGCGGAAGCTCTTTTCCTTACAATTAAGAGATTTGATCAGGAGAGAAGTTTGCACCAACAGATTCACTAGTTTCCTTCTGTCATGAAGGATGAATATACAGTACAGCTCTTCTCTATACCCCCACCCCTGCCCGGTTTGGTACTTGCTTTTAATTTGATCTTGCCTACCTCCTGCTCATGTGTCACCTTAACAGTGTGTGATCTTGAGCGGTTTGGTGGCAGCAGGCCCAGAGAGATAATGATCTCCTACCTCTTTCACTCCCTCATTAAAGAGGAGAGATAGGAAAAGAG
Source organism: Bradypodion pumilum (assembly GCA_035047305.1). Lineage (NCBI taxonomy): Eukaryota > Metazoa > Chordata > Lepidosauria > Squamata > Chamaeleonidae > Bradypodion > Bradypodion pumilum. Next base: position 1,215,628 of record JAWDJD010000008.1, on the reverse strand, counting down.
GGTAAGAAATTGAGAGTAAAAAGAGGGATGCAGGCAGAAAGTTAATTAAGATCCATGGTATAAGAGACATTTCTGAACTTAAGCATCTTCAAATATTTCTCTCAGGTAGTCATACTGTTACTATGTGATATTAAGTTTGTTTAGTACTAAGTCAGAGTGGTTCATTGGGACTTAAATGTCTAACTATGAACAGAATTTGTACTTTTCCCTCCCTTTTCTCCCTAAGATATTGAAACTTGCAATTAAAAAGGAAGCATAATGCTTGTTACACGTGAAACAGAAAATAGGCATGCCTGAATTATCTATTGGCTGCACAGCAAAAGGATAACTTGAACTTTTGTATTGAAAATTTTCTGGCAATGCACAGAATGCAGCCTTTAAGAGTCTAGCCATAATGTTTGTTATATTTAATCTGTCATGCTTGATTTAAAAAAAAAACCACACAAATAAATCATAGCCTTGTGGAACCAAGCCTTGTGGAACCTCCTACCAGTAGAGCTGCGGGAGCAGACGGAGCTGCTACCTTTCAGAAAAGACCTAAAAACCTGGTTGGCGGGACAGGTGGGCCCAAATGGAAGGATGGTCCCCGCCTGTTGGCTTATTAAATAAGTCCCCATTTCTTTTAATTCCACTGCAGGCAGTTTTTAACGTGGGTAGTCTTTTAATGATAAATGGGATAGGTGGGTGGTTATGTTGGGTTTTAATGGCTCAACTGTTTCTTATGTATGTTTTAACTTGTTGTGAGCTGCCCAGAGTTGGGTTTACCTGATTGGGCGGCATAAAAATTTGAATTTAAATAAATAAATAAAGAGCTTGTAGAATGGTGGCTTAACTGGATCAAGACCATTGCACACAGATTGGGAAACCTCAGTGTTTTCTCCCTGCAGTAGTCTGATTATATTCCCCGCTTCCTTACACCTGCTCTTTGCAATAGGCAGAAAGGTCTCTGGTATGGGAGAGGTGGTCTTCAGTGGAGGCAGTATATTAAAGCTACCATTTCGAAAAACTATCATGGTTGTTCTAATTCAGCTGGTAAGACACCGACTGACTATATTTTTAAAATCATACTTAACAGGGATAGCCACTGAAGTAACTGTGACTTATCTGAAAATGTTATACTGTACATTATATTTATTTATTTATTTCCTGCACTTTTTGTCATCTTGGTTCCAGTGTCTCGAACAACTGAATGATGCTTGAAACCAGACATGGCTTTGGCATGTAATTGTTTGCCCTTGGGCTTTTCCACAGACAGGATGTGGATATATATTCGGCTCTTTCCGACTCCACTGGTAATTCAGGAAATGAAGTTGGCCTTTCCTGACTTCTCAAGACATAGTAAAAGAGGACTTACTTTCAAAAGTTTTCATCTAATTCTCACTGTGGCAACACAAGAGAATTCTCACCCCCACCCCAGATTTAAAATCCCTGCTGCATAATTTGAGTTGTGTATTTCCAAAATACAGTAGTTGTTTTGCATCTGGATATTTCAGCTTCCTCCCTGCCACTTTAGTGCCCGTCTTTGCTTTCTTCCCTCCACTTTAACTGTAATTGTATCTGAAACACTTGAAGACATTATTACTCTTCTTGCTAAACAAAGTACAGTATAGTGCACAAAAAGCGCTGATCATACCTCATCCAAAATCCAAACCCTGAACATCTCCTATTGCCCCCAGTTTTTCTGCATCATTTAAGGCAATTGTTTAGAGGAGGGAACCCATTCTGCTCAACAGTTGTGTTGTGCAAGCCTCAGCCCTGCACATCATCAGTGAAGTAATACTGTACTGTACTGCCTTGTTACTTAACTTTCCAGATCATCACTGCAAACCCAGAATGTGTTTCGAGCCTTGCTGGAATGCCACTCAGATGAAACAATGTAACTAACAAATCAGATAGTCATTTAAAGCTGTTACTTTAGTGTTAACGAGGAACAGACTTTTAGAGGAGCAAATGAAAGTTGTTAGTTAGCATTGCATAAAAGAAGATGCATTGGAGACTCAGTATATGATTTTTTAAAAGGTGTAGGTATTAGGGTAGAGGCTGGCATAGGTCAGGGTTATGCTGGAACAGTGTTTCAGTCAATAACCATGGGTGGTTGTAATTTCAGTCAGAAACCATAGGTGGTACCATTTGACCTGTGACGTTTCCATCCAGATCTCTCTTTTTAATTTTGGGATCTGAGACTGAAGGGTTCTGTTGCTTTCTTTCTTTTTTGTTAATAATAATAATAATAATAATAATAATAATAATAATAATAATAATAATAATAATAATAATAATAATAATAATAATAATAATAATAATAATAATAATTTTGTGTCAGAAATTATTCTGGATTGAAAGGATTTTTGCTGCTAGGTTGGCAGGAGCTGGGACAGAGACGGGAGCTCACTCCATCATGCAGTACCCGGGTCTCGACCTGCCAACTTGCCGACCTTCCAGCCAACAAGGCGAGCTTTGTAACCACTGAGCCACTGCTGCCCTTCTTTGTTCATATCGAATGTTACATGATTAGATTATTTTTGACCAGAAGTGAGCTTCTTCAATGGAATTATCTTAGCCATTTACTTTTGTACATGTGGCAGGCCATAAATTGCATGCACATAAATGTTGCATTGATTGAATTTCTCCATATTCAAAGAACATTTGTCCTGTATCAAAATAATCGTGTTTTCCTTTGATCTTCCCTTTTGCTTCAAAGTCTGTAAGTGGTTTTCGGATGGCCCGTTCAGTATCATGTCCTGGTGGTGAGACACGCTTCTGCATTTTTCCATTCAGCAAGCTGTATTGTTTTAACTCTCCATAGGTTTAGCCTAACCTCTTCTGGTTTCATATTTAGAGTATGAGAACTGCAGAAAACATTTCCACAATTTCAGTTGTCATCTAAGTGGTTGTTATCAATGAAGTTAAGTGGTTAAGATGCTGAACCTGACGATTGGAAGATTCATAGGTCAGCAGTTCAAGACCTGAGTGCTGCATGACAGTTCCCATCGTCTGTCTCAGCTCCTGCCAACCTAGCAGTTCGAAAGCAAGAGATTGCAAGTAGATAAATAGGGACCACTTCAGCATTTCATGCACTTTGTCATACCTTGCACTGGAATTATATTACCTTCCCTATCTGGGCCAAATATTTATGGGTTCTATCTCAGATTACAAAACTTGTAAACTGTGGAGAATAATCGCATGCTGTTAGCTTGAATCTGATGTCTGGTGCCTGGAGGATTTCCTAGGTACAGTATAGCATAATTAGAGGTATTTGCCAATGATTTCTTCCATGGGCATTTACACAGACCAGCTCTTCTCTCACTAGCCACAGTTGGAAATTGAGTTCCTGATCCTTGGCTTTGCAGATGGATGTTCCTACTCACTGACAAATTCAGTCATATTTGGAGGGAATCTAAACTGGTTTCTACTTTATCTTCAAACAATGAATGTCTCTAGTGAAACTCCACTGGTTACTTCACTATTAATTAAGTACAATTGAAATATTCTAGAGGGGCATTTTGAAGAGCAGAAGGGAACTGACAGATATGGTTGTAAAATGAATGTATGATTTGAAATTAGTAGGCTCAGTGGTTAAGAAGCTTGTCTTGTTAGCTGGAAGGCCAGCAGTTGGAGACCCGGGTACTGCATGATGATTTGAGTGCCCATCTCTGTCCCAGCTCTTGGGGGTATGAAAGGAGCCTCATTAGGTGTCCCTTGAGCGGAGTTTCTCCAGCAAAAATCCTTTCAACCCAGAATAATTTCTGACATGAAATTATTATTAGTAGGTTTACTGTAATCTTGTTAAACAGTACCAATGGGTCAATGAATAGTGTATTATGTGAAAGCTGCTCTGCTGAAATGATGCCTAGACCATGGTAGTGTCATAGTTTCTCCAAGGTAACTCCGCACAATTGATGTGTGTGCCACAATTTTGAATACCGTGTTGTAGAAGAATTTGCAGTTGATATACTCTGGGTTAGGGGTTTTGAGAGCCAGTATGTGGGCAGCGTATGAATCCAGTATTGCAACAGCTTGGAGGACATTGAACCCTGGAAATATTACAGAATTATGCCCTTAGCCTTACTTCTTTTAAGACATAGATTGACCTACCAGAAATCTCAGAAGTGATTGATTATCTTGTTACAAATATTTTACTGAGGCTCATCTAGCATGATAGCTACTTTGGGCGATTTACACAGGTTAAAAACAAAATATCTATTAAAATAATAGTCAGGGCAAAATGATCACAAAAGAATAACAAAAGAACAACATGGCAGGCAATGAAATATAACTTAGAAAACATAAGAAAGGTTCTCCCTGAAAGCTTCTCTGAAGAGCAGATTTTTTATTTGTTTTCTAAAGACAAGAGGTAGAGCTTCAGAGAATTCCAACGGGATCTTGTTCCATAGCAAGGGTGCTACCTCTGAAAAAGTTTGATTTGTTTTTACTCCTTTATGGACCTCTTCCTTTTATATGTTAAGATCAAAACCTGATGTGATAGCTCGCAGGTAGCCATTGTAAGTTGGCCAGAGGCTAGGACAGTGCTGCCAAATCTATGGCATGCATGCCAGAGGTGGCACTCACAGCCCTCTCTGTGGGCACATGTGCCATCAACCCTTCACAGAGTTCGCCCCGCTCCTCTGCCCAGCAGCCAATGGGAGCACTTCCTCTCTTCCTCAGCACAGAGTTCACCATGTCATGTTGGTGCTTTGCAATAAATAAGTGGGCTTTGGGTTGCAGTTTGGGCACTCAGTCTCTAAAACGTTCACCATCACTGGGCTAGGAAATGTGAGAATATCTATTTAGACATGTAGTCAATCTGGCTGCCACGTTCTGGATCTGTTGAAGTCTCTTCAGTGATCTCATGGGAAGCCCCACAGAGAGCATTGCAGTAGTCAATCCTTGAGACTATAGTGCACGGACCAATGTTGTTAGGGACTTGCCATCTAGAAAAGGCTACAGCTGGTCAATATGACATAGATGGAAGAAAACCAAGTGGACCATAGCAGCTATCTGAGGTTCTTTTGATAGTTCTGTCCAGCAAAGTGCCAAGACTTCAAACCTTATCCTTAATGGGAAGGTAAACTCCATATAAGGAGGGAATGATTCCAAACAGGCAGATAGATGACTCACCTAACAACATGATCTCTGACATGTCTGGGTTTCAGTCTGCTCGTTTTTGTCCTTTTCAAAACCATGGCCATGTAGTGTTCAAGGTTTTTGACAGCATCTGTTGCAGAAGGTTTGAATGAGAGAGAGAGAGAGCTGCATGTCATCAACATACTGATGACACATCAGCCCAGATCTGATGCCTTCACCCAGCAGCCTCATGTAGATGTTGAACAGCTTTGGGGGAGATAATGACCCCCGTGGAAACCCCTCTTGGATCCAATGATCTGATGTTGCCTTCTCAAGCTGTACCCTCTGTGATTAGCCAGCAAGGAAGGACTGGAGCTAGTGCAAAGTTAGAATCCTGGCCTCTACCTCTGGCAGCCTTCCCAGGAGGATACCATGATTCATGATATCAAAGGCTGCTGAGAGATAAAGGAGAGCCAAAAGTAAAACTTTCCCCCAATTGGCCACCAGCCTCTCTTATCAGCTTGCCCATAAACACAATGTTGGCAATAGGATGACAGCTATTTACATAATCCACAAGTAAGGTCATCCCCACCCCGAATATCCCTAATCAGAGTTTCCTTCAACACTAAAGAAATATAGCCTTCCTCTAAGAAGGCATTAATGATGGAGGTGGCCCATTCAACTATAGTGGGTTTGACAGCTTTTATAAGACAAGCCAGACATTGGTCTAGTGAAGTGGTTCTACAGCACACAAGTGCCTTATCAACCTCTGATAGTATAACATCGTTACTACAGTGAAAATATAAAGAAAATGGCTGTGTGGATTCAGTGACTGCAGTTGCCAGTCTTATCTTCTTTTAGTGATCTCACTGTTCTGCATAGTGAATCACAGCACTGCATACTGGTTTGTTACTTCTAACAGTTGCTCTTCCATAGATGCTTTTTCTGCATTTTTGGCAGGACTGATAACGAGCTACTTTTGTAATCTATGTGTGACTTAGATGGACAGAGGGGGCATAGAAAGGATTTGTCTATTTTTTTCTAGTTCTGCTTATCTAAAATTTTATTTGTTTGTTTAAGCAGATCCAAAATGAGCAATTCTATTATTATGTTTACTATCTGGCTACAAATCTTTAGATTTCTGACCACCCTATCACAGATGTATTATTTTAGACTCTGATGGTTGCAGCTAAATGCTGTTTTGTTACTTATTCTCCTTTTTATTAAATATGGGGGTGTAAGTGTTTATTAAAAACATTTTAGGGTTACTTGAGAGGTCTTCGGCTGTAGTGAAATGTAGAGGATTATTTTTATGAACATAGGATTAAAATGGGACAAACAAATACTTTTTTTCTGCAGTCAAGCAGAAGGGCTACTGAGAGGGGGTTTGGCAGGATATACAATGATTTTCTTTTTATCTGCAATATTCTCCTTGACTTATGCATGCATTTTTTGATGGTTTTGTTTTAAAATTGTTTTAACTTTTATTGGTCTTTTAATATTTCCTAATATATAGAATGTTTATTATTTTAATTTATATATTATTATCCATCTTCCACTCCATGCCTTGTAAAAGGATTCTGAATGAGAGGGAAGAATAGGGTATAAATGAAAGTATAGGTCTGTCCTCTGAATATAGGGTGGGCGTGGGCTTGTATGTTCAACATTAGTGTACATAATTCATGCTTAATAATTTTATGTGGGTGGTATTGACATAGATGCTGCAGCTCAGTAATATAGTTAAATTGTTTCTGTGATGAGCTGGTTCAATGAGTTAGATATCTGACTATAGTCAGAGGCTGAGAGTTAAATTCCCCACTGTGTCTCTGTGGAAATGAACCAGCCTGTATAGCACTGGGCAAACTACACAGTGTCAGGACACCCTCTGAAGAATGGAATGGTACTTTTGAGTACTCTGTGCCTAGACAAGCCTAGAGATGGTTGCCATAAATTAGGATTGTCTTAAAGGCATGTACCGTAGTTTTTATTTCTGTTATAGAATAAAACATTTTATTTTTCATAACATAATTCATCTTAACTGTTGGATTGGGGCCGTGAGGAGGCCCTTAGGATCCCGGAGGAGACTGGTCAAAGGAATGACACGAGGCAAGATGGAGCGAGGACCAGTGATTTATTGAGGGAAAATCATCAGTATATATTATGTTCAAGGCTGCGCATGGTAGAATGGTCATCTGACAGAAAATCACATCACCCATTTACCCGGGTTAATTGAGAACCTCTCTTGGGGAAGTTAATTAACTAAGGCAAACACTGACAGAGGAAAACCATTGTCTAGGGCTTAGACCGGGGTAAATATGGCCACTATTTGCACCAGGGATTATGCTAAACTCGGAGATGAGTGATTGCCTAATATCTAACAGGCGTTAGTGATCTGCTTACCTGGCAAGGCTGTAGGTCAGGTCAGAAGTGGGTGAATCAAACCCTATCATTAATCCACCCCCCTTAATTTCTGTGCCCGCAGAGCCCACGGGCCAGGAGTATTCTCAACCGAGGTGGCCTCTGCAAGGGCCGTTCCATGCCCACAGGGCATGGGGAATCCACATCTCCCCTTTTCGTTTTACTTAAGGACCTGACCGGCAACTCTGCGCAAGAGGGGCATCAGCTGATGAGCGGGAATGATGCTTCGGGGTTCCCTCCATGGGGGACATCTCGATAGCAGTGAGGGAATAAATTGCACGAAACAACACACTGTTGTGCCCAGTATTGCCACCCCCACAATCACTTTGAGTGTCGTCTGAAGCCATCCCCATGGGAACCACGACCACAAGGAATCCCACCACCCCCATGAAGAATCCTCCTTGATGTTCTTAACTAGGGTGTGGAGGTCTGTGAGCTGACTCTGAACCTTACGGGAGTTATCAGTGAGATTAAAGCAACACATACCATGAAAAGATTCGCAACCCAGATGATGTAGCAACAGAAGATAGTCTATAGCCGCTCGATTGTCAAGAATGGCATGGCGAAGCTCTGCCTGCTCCTGATTGAGCAGCGCTATTACCAAGGAGGTGTGGTTAATGGCTCTTGCAAAAGTGCAAGCCGATTGACCAATTCATTCTCCGAGCGTTGCCTATGGCTAAACCTGGCACGCTGAATATACTGACTGCCGCCTGGTTTTTCAGAGCTGTGGGTCTGAATCCAGACTGCTTTCTGTAGCAAGGCAAGACAATGAGGTGTGTCATTGATCTCTTACTGTGACCTGGGGTGATTACAAGCTATCTCTGCAACTTCTGGTGTTGTGCAAATGTCTTTCTAGCACCTATGGAGAGGTGTGAAAATAAGCCGGGGATTACCGGCTGCCGGGTGCTCAATCTTTCCAAGCAATGGGCCGGTGCAAACATGGGCCGGTCTGGCTTCCTTTGGTGGAAGCTGGCCATTATTAACAACATACAGAAATTCAAGTGTCCCTTGCAAATCCCAACTGGAGCATTGTACAAGGCATGTATAAATAAGGAGCAACTACAGATAATAATAGCAATAAAAGACATTCAGCAGCTTTTCGAAGGATGAGGCTTCTCTTCTTGGTGGGGTTTAATGTGTAGCTTGAGCTTGGAAAAGTCTTGTTTTGGGGAAAAGCATGGTCCTTAGAAGTAGCACTGAGTATGCAAAATGTTCATAGGAATGTCTTTGGAGATGTAAGTCATAAAGGAAGACGGACAGCTGATGACATCCAGGACAGTGACTGGTGCCCGATTCTGGCCTCTGGGACCTGCATGGGGAAAAGACTTGTTTGGGAGATAAAAATTCTGAAAGAGTTAGTTAGTTTTTGCACTTATAGGATAGCAATTGCTGTGCAACTATGGGATGTTGTCCCCCCCCTTTCTGTTTGTTTGTCAATGTAGGACTTAAGTGGCCGATAGGCCCGTTCCACAATCGCTCGTCCCTGCGGATTGTACGGAACGCCAAAAGGTGTGCTTAATATCCCAGGTGGCCCTGAAGGTGGCCAGCTGCCTGGAGCTGTAAGCTGGGGCGTCATCGGACTTCGTGTGCCGAGGTTTGCCCTTGGCCGTGGGAAAGGAGATGCTGCTCCACACGGGGAGCCGTTTCTCCCTTCTATGCTGTTACCCAAACAAACTGTGGGAAGGTATTAATGCAAACGTGCATGTACTGCCATTTGCCAAAATGTGGGGCATGTGTGACGTCCATTTGCCACACCTGGATGGCCTCTGTCCCTCGTGGGTTGACCCCCCACGAGCCCCCCCCCAGTGCCCCTGCACGATGCTGACAAGAGCGAACTGTGCCTTGGGCTTTGGAAAGTGGCAGGTTGAACTACCTTGCAAGCGCTTGGCATTCTAATGAAAGAATGCATGACTCTGAAATGGAGTTGTGAGGAACAAACTTAGCAAATTTTTGTCTGTCGCGGGAGTGATGTATGCTCCCGGTAGACTGTGAAGCAAATTCCTAGGAAACTGGCTGTCAGTAATTATGTTGAAGCGTTCTTTGGCAAAGGTGCGCGAAGCGAGGTTCACGGCTGCCAACTCTGCCCGCTTGCGGAAGAGTCAGGAGCGTGCGCCAAGCTTGGTCCTCTTGCCAAGTAAGAACCTAATATGTGCGACCCCCATAAGGGAAAACTGTCCTAGCCCCCCAAAGAGGAACCAGTGACATCAATTCACACAAGGTGACTGTCTGCGTTTGAAGCGAGACGAGTCTGGGGTCTTATGGCAAACCTTGGTGCATGAAGCGCCAGGCTTCCCTTGGGTAAATTTCTCATGAAGGCCCCCCTGCGCACATCCGCCCATGGCGGGCGTGCACACGTTTAGAAGGGTGCCAGATGCTGGCTTAGCCTTTGGCCTGTGCTTAGACTAGCAGCAAAAAAGGAAGGGGTGGCCTGAAAATGCCTGTATCTGATTGGAAGTGTGACCTGACTGCACTCTTAAAATGGTCCTAGGCAGTCCTGGCTAATGAGTGGCACTCTGCACATGCTCAGGAGCTTAGGGACTAATCCTTCCTCTGTGCTCTGGAGTTTGCAAAATGTGTCTGCTCACTAGAGAGGGTGCTGTGGGCTGGCCAGGTGCCATACTTAAAATGACCTAAGACTTATTAAAACAAGCCAACTATGACGTGCCAGCTGTAAGGAAATAATACACAAAAATGAAAAGACACACAAGTTAAACATTTCCAGCAGGGAGTTCCACTGGCGAAAGGAGGAAAGACAAGTCAGAAGTTAGCACAATGAGAATGAAACAACCCTTATCAATCAGATTAGTTCAGGTAATTAAGACAACCGGGTCCTCCTGTTGAGAAATCACTACCAGTAATTAACTCTGGAGCCTGTGAAAGGAAGTAACTTAAGACTTAGAAAGAAACAAATTGGTTATTTTTAAGGCCTGGAGAGGATTTTTGTTCCTGTAAAAAGGTAACGATTAAGCATTTTCTGAATATACAGAGCGCAAGAATGTTTGCGTGCTTTTTCCTGTGAAAGGGGTACAATGAGTGAGTTACTTTACACAGATTAAAGTCAAAATACCAGAACAGTATCTTTCCTAAGAGAATGAAGGAGAGTTAGAACGATTCTCAACCTGTGGCCAGATGTGGGCAAGTGGGCCGGAGGCAGCCCACGTTGCTCTGCCACTACCCCCACCAAGCCAAGAAGGGCTGCGCGGCGAAGGAAGGGCAGGATGACTGTCCGGACCCCCAGAGCTGCCTGAGGCCCCGGAACTTGGCCCCTGACTTTAAAGGGTTGAGAACCGAGGTTACAAGATGATAACACAGTATACACATGAAGACAATGCAATTCTCTCACTCCTAGTGAGACGTTAAGAGACGTTCAGACACCTTAAAACACAGAGATGGGGGTTTGAGGAACACAGACGTAGGGAGGGGCCCCATAGTTTACGATTTAGTGAGGAAAACTCATAGAAGTGATTTTTGTTTTCAGATCGCGCTTCTGAAAAGAAAAATCTGTTTTCCTGAGTGGCAAGGGTTGCAAAACCGGTTTCCAAGAGTGGCTTAATCCTTTGACAAAGAAAAAAGTCTCAAGGGAAGAAGGGGGGTCACCCTGCCCTATTGTAGGTTAGGATTCCCCCCCCTCTTCCCCCCCTCTTCCCCCCTCCTGCCTTCGCCGCCCTTAAGCGGCTAAGCAGGCAAAGCAAGGGTTTTTTTGCTCACCATGCTTTCTCAAACCTTAAATAGTTCCTGCCCATGAGCAGAGTGCAAACTGTTTAACACATATTTCACAGTGACATTACCACACAGTTACACACAAGGAACACTTTTCCAATCATACTGTGGTCATAGAGACAAGGCTTTTGCAATCATACACAGTTCTTGCAGTCATACATTCAGTGGTGCACCACGCATACACACATTTATTTACGCATTCGCACATTCCTCCCCTGATCTGCAGTGTTCTATCCTACACATGAGGAGATGGCTTATACACAGCTGGCTATCACAGCCATCTGGGTGCTTCTACTTAGGGGTGAGTTTCTCTGGCATAGCCAGGGCGATGGCTGCCTCCTCTCTAGCCTGGGCCAGATGCATGCCAGAGGGCCGGACTCGCAGATCTTGGTGCTGCCTCCTTTCCAGTGCCAGCGTGGCAACCTTTTGAAGATCTGCCTGGTCTAGATTGGCATTCTCTTCTAAGGTGCCTCATCTTTCCACACTGGAAGCAGGCGCCTTGGGGTTTTGGCACTGCTCTGCGCCTGAGTGTGGCAATGGGTCTGCTCTGGAGCCCTGCGTGGCCAGGGGCCGTGCAGGTTTCCGTGAGCAGTGGGCGCTGAGCAGCCCTGCCTGAGCGTGTGTCTGCCTTCAGATAGGCTGAACACAGCAGTTGGGCGCTAGCTAATTGTGCCACTGGCAATTTCCCCATGAATGGATCTTCCTCACCCATGCACTGAATGTTCTTAATTGGCAGGGGACTTTTAACTGTCAGAGAAGCGCCAAGGCCTCTCATGCCATGAATTCCTTCAGTGACGTCTGCAGCTGTCACTGAGGGAATGCGCCCTACACTGCCCTGCTTAAGCTGAAATGACGGATAGAGACTCCTTGGGGCTGATGGTTCTGACTGCGCTGGGGGTTTCTGGGTCTCTATCCGGACTGGGTCATCCTCTACTGAGAGTTTCCTACATTTGCTCCATGTGCGAATTATGCCCTCTGGAGCTTTCGGGGGTTGCTGAATGCAGACTCCTATCTGATCCCAGAGCTGAAGGGTTAGCGTACCTACTTCTGGGTAAAGCAGGCAGTGTTCCCTTGGGTACACCAAAAGTCTCGCTAGTTCTCCGCTGTGAAACCGTAACTGAAATACCCTGGCCAGGATTCTGAACTCTTCCTCACGAGTTCTTTGGCTAGCGGACGGACCTTGTCGCTTAAGACAAGTCCCCATATTACCTGCAAAGGGTCCTTCGAAGTTTCCTCCTCGGGACGGGTCGACGTGTCTTTGGGCAAGGTAATAGGCTCTGGCGACGATTCTCTGGGTAGAGCTCGGAGCGTGGACTGCTGCCACGGGCCCTCGGCGGCCTCTGCGCTGTCAGGGGTTCACAGCTGACCCTGAGGGGAACGCGTTTTTCCGTAACCGCAACGCCTCCGCGAAAGTCGGGAGCAAGCTGTAGGATGCCTCTTCTGTAATGCCTCGCCGCTTGGGCAGTCTTCCCGATCGGCTGGCTTACCGACCGGGCTGCCGCGCTGTCCTCCGGGACGATCGGACGTGGTTCAAGCGCAGAACCGGACCGTGTGATCGCTTACTCTCGAGTAGATCACGTCGGGGTCACCAGATGTTGGATTGGGGCCGTGAGGAGGCCCTTAGGATCCCGGAGGAGACTGGTCAAAGGAACGACACGAGGCAAGATGGAGCAAGGACCAGTGATTTATTGAGGGAAAATCATCAGTATATATTATGTTCAAGGCTGCGCATGGTAGAATGGTCATCTGACAGAAAATCACATCACCCATTTACCCGGGTTAATTGAGAACCTCTCTTGGGGAAGTTAATTAACTAAGGCAAACACTGACAGAGGAAAACCATTGTCTAGGGCTTAGACCGGGGTAAATATGGCCACTATTTGCACCAGGGATTATGCTAAGCTCGGAGATGAGTGATTGCCTAATATCTAACAGGCGTTAGTGATCTGCTTACCTGGCAGGGCTGTAGGTCAGGTCAGAAGTGGGTGAATCAAACCCTATCATTAATCCACCCCCCTTAATTTCTGTGCCCGCAGAGCCCACGGGCCAGGAGTATTCTCAACCGAGGTGGCCCTGCAAGGGCCGTTCCATGCCCACTGGGCATGGGGAATCCACATTAACATTACCTTTGTTCCCTCTTCTTTAATGACACTTGTGATTCTCCCATTTTTTCCTCTCCCAGGAAACTTCATTACTAAATCTTAAAATGTAACTTTGAACATCAATACAATTCTTTTTCAGCCCAGTTAGTCCCTAAGTTAGTCATACAAGAATACCTTCTCATTGTGCTTATCAACTTTGAATACTATACTCTTGAGAATTGCTCAGATTGCTATATTTTCTCTGCAGTGCTCTTACTATTTGATTAAGCTGGCTACCATTAGCGGAAAGGATGAAACGGCAGTAGAAGGAACAGTAGAAAGAGCAAGCTAGAACAATTGATTCCTCAATAAGAATCTACTTACAGAACAAAGTATATAAAGTTGGGTGTGGCTATCTCTCAGTTCAAGAAGCCTTCTGGAACATTGATTCCCAGCATGGGGTATGTGTACCACCAAGGAAATGAACCCAGGCATATATTTAGGTGTATGTGGAAAAAAATGGATATTGGTGAAAAAAGGCACATCTATCAACAGAATCTACATGTGTAACTAGATTCCTGGGGAGATTTCTATGTCTCTGTAGAAAAGGAAGATTGATTCATGGCATTGGAAAGCCCTGGGGAAGAGAAGGGAGCTGGAATGGAGGTATATAGTACAAATTGGCATTTGGACAGAATGTGAGAGAGATTCCTGACAAGCATCTACAGCCCTCCACAGCTTCAATGGGTGGGTCTATTCCATCTCCAGAAGAGGGTTTGGCAGGCCAAGGTTGTTAGCTTCTGTGGGCTATATCAGGTCAGTTACTTTGAGAAAGGACAGAAGGTGGATGGTGGGAAGAAGCCAGGCTGGGCGATATCCAGGGCTTAACAGAAGCCAATGCTGATGACTGGAAGGACGGCAGGTCAGCAGTTCGAGACCTTCTGTTTCTGTTCTACCTCCTGCCAACCTAGCAGTTTGAAGGCAAAAAATTGCAAGTAGATAAATAGAGACCACTTTGACGGGAAGGTAAACAGCAATTCATGCACTCCGGTGTCTAGGTATGCCTGCCACATGTCCACGGAAACATCTGCATTGGCTGTAAATAGAGATGAGCACTGAACCCTAGAGTCGGATACGACTGGCTTTCAAGCAAGGGCGACCTTTACCTTTAGAGGTGAGGAAAGGCGCAGACTGACATAAGAAACGTACTGGGTATTGCCAGATATTTAAGGCAGTTGCTTATTTTACACGAGACACGATACTGAGTTGCTGGTTTATGGTGTGGGAAGAAATGTGAGAGTGGTGTGGCAAGGTTCATTTGGCAGCCTTTGCGGGTATGTATTAGTTTTGTGGCTTATTGCTTTGGGTGACACCCCCTTCCCATTAATAAAAGGAAGACATAATTTTTTTCAGTTACTAATTATTTTTAAAACGCAATGTATTTACTTAATGTAATGTAGTTTTTAACGTAATCTATTAGGTATTTACTTGAATTCATTGTATCTTTTGAGGTTTGAATGTAAACATATATTCATTGTCTAGTCACATTATTCCATTGAGTTTTAATCACAGTATTATGTCATTTATTTAAAGCTACAACATATTAATTTGAAATAACATCAACTATATTAATTACAAACATTTTGCTAACAGGAGGGGCACAGTTTATGGAAATGGGCTCCCAGTGGGAACACAAGTAAAAAAAAAAAAGGTTGAGAACCATTTCTGTAGAACAGTGTAGGTGAACCTATGGCACGCGTGCCAGAGATGGCACGCAGAGCCCTTGTGTGGGTATGCATGCCATCATGGGCAAGCCCCACCCCATTCTGCCCAGCACTGCCAGCACCAATGGCAGCACCGCTTCCCCACCCATCCTCCCGCCAATGGGGAGGGGAGGCCGAAATCCCGCCCGGGAGGTGGTGGCGGGGATGAGGTGAGGTGACCAGACACTCCCACCTCTCCTAAGAGGTGGCAACAGTGCACACACAGGGTGTGTGTATGCTCATACCTGCGAGAGGGCATGCACCCATGCCTACGTGACATCGCCGGGGCACTTCAAGCAGTGTGCATGTACACATACCCACATGATGTTGCTAGAGGCGCACTGGTGACATCACGTGGGTGCTTGGGCGCACACAGTGTCTGCCCACGCACCGCCTCCTCCTACTTGGACATTAGGTCTCTAAAAGGTTCTCCATCACTACTCTAGAACTTTCACACATACCATCTTTTGTCAAGTAGAATATAGAAGCACTGTATTTCACCTGAAATGTCATTGGATTCTTATATGTGTTGCCATATTTTAGAAGATAAGTGTGCCTATGAATTAGATAAACCCTATCTGT